>OW240914.1:309183814-309198598 GCA_933207985.1 Pelobates cultripes
GATCAGGTTGTTGGGCAGAGTGGGGACAAGTAGCTGGGCAGATTAGGTGACACAGCTGTTGCTGGGGACAAGAGCTGGCTGAGGATTGGTTGCTGGCAGTGAGCCAGCAAAAAAGCGGGAACCCAGGTACTAGGCAATCCCTGCCAGCTGTTTTTCTACAGGACAGGTGAAGCACCGACGGACCCCCACCCTCCCCCTATTTGCTAACTTTCTTTGTAAGTAATGTCGTGGTGTTGGAAGCTTGGGGCAAAGTCATCCTTAGGTTCAAGTTCCGAGGAGGGATATGTGTTAAATGGTTGTATATAAAAGGCGGTCAGGTTAGCTATGACTGACTGGCAATTAAGTGATGGTGAAAGTGAAAAGTTTTGGAAGTAAAGTGAAAAGTTTATGTGAATATGTTACCATTATCAAGTATGGTGGTGTGCCCCCTGTTCAAGCTTTAATAAACACCACGGCCAAGCCCATTGAAATAAAATAAACTGTGTCTGTGTTTATTGTGTGGTCTCAGTTATTTATACGAATTATTGCCTATCGTATAGATAATTGTATGCATCATCAGGACACCTTAATAGTTGAAAGGGAGCCCTGAAACCAGTTAGAAGCAATTAAAATTTATATATTTTTTTTAAGCTGATATTTATTTTTCCTGTATATATGTTTTTTCTCCCCCAAAGATATCATGTTTTAATAAACTGAAGATGACAATAACATGGACATTCAGATGGTAACACTAAATATGAAACAGAACAGAAAGCCATAGGTGTGGGAAATTAACCTTGAATTGCCATTTTGACCTGTGTGTGTCACCTTGTGTGTCTGTAACAAGGCCAAACATTCAAGGGTATGTAAACTTTCTGTTATCATTATGATTTAAAAAGGAGCCAAACAACTGTGTGATAATAAATGGCTTCATATGATCACAATTCTTCAACAAAGGACATTTTTTTTTACATGATGACAGTCATATTTTGAAAATCAATGCCAACATTTCACAATTTCTGCCAGGGTACACAAACCTTTATTTTTTTAGGAAAATATTACACATACTCAATAATCACAAGTATTTAGCAGAGTAGGTGGGTGTAGGGCCTCTAGCCCCCTGGTTCCTGTTGATTTGTGTTGAAAAAGTCTTCAACAAGTGATCTTATGGATCTTAGTAACTTGCCTCCCATTGGCTTTCAAAACAAAAACTAAGAGTGCAGGATAACCCTCCTCTGTTGCTACCACCAACTGCTTAACTATTAGCTTTAAATCTATTTAATTTTTAAATAGACAATACAAGAACTAAAAATGCACAGATAAGTGCAGCAATGAACAATCATAAAGAAATTACTTATTTAAAAAAAAAGCAAATACACAAATATAATAAAATCATAATAAAAATTCAGTAAAAGCCACAGAAAAAGAAAAAGAAAGCAAAGTATAGAAATAATACAAAATAAAACCAATTCAAAATTTACAATAAGAAATAAAAAAATAAAGAGTATAATAAAAAACTGAAAAGGGAAAAAAACAACAACATAATTTATATATCACACTACTATAACACTAGCCATTTATTTCTTGAAGGCCTCTATGGACCGACAGGAACATAGTCTATATTTTCTTCCTGTGACATGATGATCTGGACACTTTATATGGCTTTATAAACAACTTTAGCTTTAGCAAATCTGAAATCAATTCACTTTTTAGCTGTAGAGGCAAGTATTGTGAATAATGCTTTTTGCTTTTTGCTTTTGATCTTTTTTAAACAGTTACCGATAAGGTGGCTCTCCTACATGCAGAATCTTTCCTTCCTCACATTTTAATAAAAAAAAACTGCTCCAGGATATCTGCACCTGGGGCCATGAAACCAAAACGCTTGAGCAGACAGTCATGAAGGTACAGGCCCTTGAAAGAAAGAACTTGTTGAAACATAAATACAGGTAGGACCAAAAGAATTCTGATATAATTAATTTTGTCACCACACTTTACGGACATGATATGTGAAAACACATGGTATATAAACAATGGCATGTTCTACCGAGTAACATCAAAATTTGCTCCATATTGCTCAATATGTCGTCTTATTATCCACTCTCTTTGCCTAATGTTTTGACACATGGGCCCAACATTACTCCAGATGCCTTGACATATTATCTAAACCTTTTTTTTCATATTGTCTCTAAAATTTGCCCCAAGTGCTATTATATTTGCACATCTACACAGACAGCTAGAGAGCCACCCAAATACAGTTAGAGACACAGTAACAGGAAAAAGTAAACACACATATGCAGCACCACTGCTGCAAACAGGGTCTCAAGGAGCATACATTGTCACATATATTCATGCCTATATTCTATCCCATATCGTGGTCTATCCACTACAAACTCCATTTTCCTCCATTTTCACCAGCAACTTCCTGCAAACTCTGAGGTACTAAAGGCAGCGTTGAAGACACTAAATTACCAATATTAATTTCCTTTTTGTATCTTATTCTTTTTTTTTCTTCCAATTTTACTTTGCTTACTGTTACTTCTTTTTCTTTTTTGTATTCTGTACATGCAGCCTATTAGTATTCTTTTCAAATCATTTTTATTAAAGTTATAATGTTTTTACAACAAATAATATCAGATAGTCAAACATACTATTCAGGGTAGGAAAGGAAAGGGAAACTTGAAAATAGGAAAAGGGATCCATCCATATTAGTAAACACATGAAATATTGTACAAAACATTAGTTATAAATCGTTTGAACTTAACAAAATATATATTCTATAAACAATAAGTTTTTTTAATGTCTTCTTCCCATTTGTCCCAAATATATTGAAGGTCTGCAAATAAATGTGTGTCTTTTCTATATGACAGTTCATTTGCCTTATTGTCTAAAACAGGGGTCCTCAAACTTTTTAAACAGGGGGCCAGTTCACTGTCTCTCAGACACTGTTGGGGGCTGGACTATAGTTTGAAAAAAATATGAGCAAATTCCTATGCACACTGCACATATTTTATTTGTAGTGCACAAAAAAAAAAACAGGAAAAAGAATGCAATATTTAAAACGAAGAACAATTGTAATCAACATAAAACGAATAGCATTTAAATGGGACGAATGGGCCTGCTTTTGGCTAATGAGATGGTCAATATCCGGTTCCATATTTGTCACTGCTAGTCGTAGCAAGTGATGCAAGTGTTCATCAGTTATTCTGGATCTGGTTGGAGATTTCAGATGTTTCATTCAGGAAAAAGTCTGCTCACAGATATAGGTGCTGCCAAAGATGGTTGCAATTTTGAGTGCATGGTTCCTGAGATTAAGATATGTCTCAGAAGGGAGAGATGCATAGAAATTAGTAAGGCTGCTTGATTTGAATGTGTCTTTCAGAGAGTCACAAGTCTGTAGTTCGGCCAATTCCATTTGGTAAATCGGATCAACAATTTCAATATCAACAGAAAATGGATTCCAGAAAAGCTGTATGTCCTGTTCATGGAGACAAAGCTCTTTAACCCTTTAAGGACACATGACATGTCTGACATGTCATGATTCCATTTTATTCAAAAAGCTTGGTCCTTAAGGGGTAAAATCTAGTTTGAAACTTCTTTTGCAACTTTTCTAATACATCCATACATGTTTTGTTTGGGAATGCAACTGCTGGTTTTTCCGCCAACAGGTTTTGAGTTGTGGGGAGATGGCAGAAGTTTTCCTCCTTTACTTGTTTAATGAGGAGGTCTAATTTTACTTGAAATGCTTTCACATGTGAATGCATATCACAGATGAGCTTCTCCTTTCCTTGAAGTTGAACATTGAAATTGTTGAGTAGCTCTGTTACATCTGTCAGAAAGGCAAGGTGCCATTTCCATTCTGCATCTTTGAGCTCTGGTACTTCTTTGTTTTTGGAAAGCAAAAAAGCAGAAACTCAGCCAATGGACTTCTGTGTGGTACAGAATATCTTCATAGGCAACATTTAGCTCAGACAGAAATTCCTGAACCTGTCTGTGGTTTAGTGCATGAGCTCTAATGAAGTTAACACAAGATACCACAACTTCAGTGATTTACAACACAGTGTTTGTTGGTGGATGAGGCAGTGTATGGCTATTGGATGTGAATGGTTGTGTTTGTCCATCTCTTTGTTAATGCGTGCAACCACTCCTTTCATAGACCCCACCATGCTAGGAGCACCATCAGTTGTCACACTGGCTAGTTTAACCCAGACCAGCTTCAAATTATTCATAGTTTGGCAAACTTTTTCATAGATATCCTGTTGTTGTCCCTTTGATGCTTTTCAGTGCAGCAAGCTCCTCTGTGACTTCTAAATAATCATTTGTCCCACAAATGGAAATTAGAAGTTGTGCAGAATCATGAACATCATTGCTTTCGTCGAGTACCAATGAAAAATAGCAAAGTTTTTTTGAGGAGTTTTGCAAATTTTCCCCCATTTCTTCAATCCTTCGTTTAATTGTAGGTCCTGAAAGACTCAATGTACTAAATAAATCTGCCTTCTCTGGACAAATCTCTTTGGCAACAGAAAGAAGGCATTCTTTAACAAATTCTCCCTCTATGAATGGTCTGCCAGTGCGCGCTATGAGTTGGCAACTTGAAAACTTGCTCGCAATGACGATATATTTAGCTTCTTTTGCTTCACAAAAGTATTTTGCTGAGTTGTCAATCCATTTTTCAGTTTTAATATTTTATCTTCTCTTACTTGTCCAACCAAACAATCATATTTATCTTTATGTTGAGTTTCGTAGTGTTGACACAAATTGTATTCCTTGAACACATACACTAAATTCTGGCATATCAGACAAACAGCTCTTTCTTTGTACTGCGTGAAAAAGTAATCGTAAGCCACTGTTCTTTGAAAACCCTGCACGCAGTCAATTTTTCTCTTTTTTTGACATAATGATTTCCTAGGGATTGAAAATTGCTATATAGTAAAATACCAATAAATACAGAGCTACAAAAATAATATACCAGCAATAAAGACTAAACTAAACTAAAAAATATCAGCGCTCAGCAATAGTGCAAATGGTCAGCGCTCAGCAGTAACACAAATAGTCAGCGCTCAACAGTAACACAAATGGTCAGTGTTCAGCAGTAACAAAAATAGTAGGCGCTCAGCAGTAACAAAAATAGTTTGCACTCAGCAGTAACGCAAATGGTCAGCGTTCAGCACTAATGAAAATAGTCGGCGCTCAGCAGTAACGAAAATAGTCGGCGTTCAGCAGTAACAGAAATAGTCAGCGCTCAGCAGTAACACAAATGGTCAGCACTCAGCACTAGCACAAATGGTCGGTACTAGCAGACACACACACACACACAAGCTCACTCACTAGCAGGCATTTATCACAGGTGTGGGTGAGAGGTGGCTCAAGTATGCAAATACTATTAAATTGACAATAGCAATTTTAGTTTAGAGCCGAGAAGACTGAGCTGATAATCATCCCCATGGGAACTGACAGTACAAACCACACAGATTTTGTCTCATCTGGCAAAGCCTTGAATCTAGTGAGGGCTGTATATTAAATATGTGCTGTGCAGGGGCCATTCATTCATAGGTTTTGTGATTTCTGCAATTCAACTTTGTAGAGCCCTAATACACTGCTTACTCCCCTCCCCCTAATGCACCCCCACATGTAATACAGTCACAATAGGTCCCCCAAGCCCCTTTACATCTACCTCTATTTCCAGATGCAGACAGGACAGCACAGGACAACAGAGCTCCGGACCACACAGGACCGCAAAGGAACAGCTCAGCTCAGATGGAGGGAAGGGATGCCGCTGCTGCGCAGCCGCCGGATATGACGTCATATGCCACATCCGGCGGCTTTGCGCTCTTCAGACCATCAACCGAGAGACAGGACAGGGAAAAATATTTGCCTGTCAGTACAGCCACATCTCAAAGCCAGACGGGTTCTGCAATTGCTGGCCGGGCCAGGTTCAGGATCCTGGCGGGCCAGATTCGGCCCGCGGGCCATAGTTTGAGGACCCCGGGTCTAAAACCTTGTAAGGTTCTTTATGTGTAGGTATATTTTTGGACTTCCAATACCGAGGTAAACATGAAGTTGTTGTGATTAGGATGTGGCCTATTATTATTCTATCGATTCTTGTAACAGACTCTGGGAATTTCTTAAATAGTGCTAGCTTTGATATAAAGATATTGATAGCCTTGTTCACTATAATGATCAAATCGTGGATCATTTTCCAGAATGCAGCTAATTTAGGACAAAACCACCATATTCATGTTGTGTAGACTAGACAGAGCCAGGTACCAAAGAAATAAAATCTTATAGTGGTTTTCGAAATGGTTGGTGCAGTGCGAAATTCCCTTAAGTGCAATAAAGAATCCAAACCATTCTTCCAAACTATATTGTGTACCTAACTCCGTCTCCCACGATAGCATGTATCTCAACATGTGTGAAATTTAATGATTCCCTTTAATTCCAGAGGTTTGGTCCTTAAGGGGTTAAAGGTTTAACATTATAAACTAAGTAACACTGAGAAATTATGTCTTTCCTTCCTGGCTCATACAGTAAAACCTTTTCCAGAGCTGATAGTTCGAGTGCCTTATAATTTTTATCGGTTTCTGTAACATTAAATAGTTCTTTCAGATTGTCAATAATCGCTAAACAGTTAAATTTGGATTCATCCTGGAAACCGTGCTTCAGTTTTAATTGTTCGAAAGACAGTATGGCATTGCCATGAAAAAAGTTATCTAGATTTCTTATGGAATAAGTATGCCACAAGTCTATGTCTAAAAATGGTACATATTCTTTCAGCAATGTGATTGTCATCACTCTGTATAAACATCTGGTATGATTTTTGTTTTTAAAAATAAGGTCCCAAGCCTTAATCATTGTTTTAGTTGAGAAAAATAATTTGGTAGTTTTAGGTCTCTTTTCCGGGCATACCCATAGAGCCTCTTTGAGTATAAATGGGAAAACTTTAGCCTCCTTATTTTCTAGCCATCTTGGCTTATTAATGTTCTTATTAAAACTAACAGCAACGGCAGCATTGGTAGCAAAATAATATTTATGAATATCAGGTATACTAATACCATCGTTGGATTTACTATTGTAAGGTAGTCATTTTGATTCTATATGGCTTCTTGCTCCAAATAAACTTTAAAATTACTTAATTTTTTTTTTTTTAAACGATAATGGGATAGACAGGTGTACAGGGCCGCCATCAGAAATTGTGGGGCCCCTAACACAGCTCAAGGTCTGGGCCCCCAGGTGCCCGCCTCAAAGCCCCACCCACCGGAATACACACAAACACAAAAGGACACAGACACACACACAGAAAGATACACACAAATACTGAAACAGACATACACACATATAGACACATACACAGATACAGATACACACACACACATACTGACACACACACTGACGTACATACATACTCACATACTGACACACACATACATACAGACATACATACAAACTGACATACAGACATACAAACAAACATACATACATACATACATACATACACATAAATACATACTGACATACATACATACTGATATACATACATACAGACATACACACACACACACACAGATAGATATATACATACACAGATACATACAGACATACTGACATACACACACAGATATACATGCATACTGACATACATACTGATAGATATATACATATATACACACATACATACTGACATACACACACACACAGACATACATACAGACATATATACATACTGACACCCAGAAAGACACATACACACAGACATACTGACATACACACAGACATACATGCATACTGACATACACACATACAGACATATATACATACTGACATACATGCATACTGACACACACACACAGAGACATACAAACTTGCAGTCACATACACAGACATACATACTGACAAACAGACATACATACAGACATATATACATACTGACATACACACACACATACAGATAGACACATACACACAGAAAAACATGCATACTGACATACACACACAGACATACATACATACTGACAAACAGACATACATGCATACTGACATACACACACACAGACATACATTCATACTGACAAACATACATACATGCATACTGACATACACACACACATACAGATAGAGACATACATACATGCATACTGACATACATACTGACACACACACAGACATACATACATACATACTAACATAAACACACACACACACAGACATACATACTTGCAGACACATACACATACACAGACATACATACTGACAAACAGACATACATACAGACATATATACATACTGACATACACACACATACAGATAGACACATACACACATACATACATACATACAGACATACACACACACAGACATGCAAACATACTTGCAGACATACATATACACACACACACACACTCCTCATTTATCAGCCACCCTCCTCTTACCTTTAAGTTGCAGGAGGGTGGCTGGGGATGATGGGAGCGGATGCCTTTGGTGTCCTCTCCTGTCCTCCGCTCTCCCTCTCCTCCGTTCTCCCCCCGCGCGGAGTAAGCTGCACGTGCGGTGTAGCCGCAATTTTTTTTAAAGGGGCCCGGTTGCGCAATTACCCAACCGCAGCGCTGACCAGGCCCCGGAAGATTATAGGGCCCATCTGGTGGCCCTAAATGCTTGAGCCACCTGATGGGCCCCGGTGCAGATGCACCTGCGTCAGTTTCGCTGCTCCACGTGGGGCCCGGTCGGCCGGGCCCCCCAGGGCCGCCGGGCCCATGACAACCATTATGGTTGTCACCCCCTGATGACGGCCCTGCAGGGGTATGGTCCTAAAATAGTGCAACATTTTTGTGAAGACTGTCAACTTTATAGATGGAATCCTGCCAAACCATAAGAGCTCCATCCCACTTCATCTCTCCAATTCCTTCTGTAAATTGGGCCACACCTTGTTCAATTATGTGTATGCATTTTTGTAACATTTTTACATAAACTAGCTTAGTTGAGTTTGTAAAACAATACCTCTCCAAACTAATGTAGTATATCATTCAAGTGTCTTTAGAATTGTTTCGGGTTTTTTATTGCTAAGATAATATCGTCTGCAAACAATCCTATCTTGTAAATTGATTCACTAATCCCTATACCTTCTATTTTTGAATTTTGTCTGATTAGCTCGGCCAAGGGTTCAATAGCAAGGACAAATAAATGTAGGGATAAAGGGCACCCCTGTCTGTTTTCATTGGTTAAAGAAAAAGTCTCAGACCTGAAACCAGAAGCGGTTACATGAGCTGTGGGGTTGCTATACAGTGCCACTATTGCATTTATAAAGGATGAGGGAACATTAAATTTGCTTAGCGTCTTCGACAAGTACCCCCAGTGAATTCTGTCGAACGCCTTCTTTGCATCTAAAGATAGAAGCAAAGATGGCATCCTCAATGAATTAACATATTGAATCAAATTGATAAACCTCATCGTTCCGTCTGGTGCTTGTCTATCCTGTATATCTTTGAATCATTATTGATAAGAGAGATGGGTCTGAAATTTGGACAATTATCTGGAGTTACCCGGTTTTGGTAAGGCAACTATCTGTGCACACAAGTCTGGCATCTTTCCCCCGGTCTTATAGGAATTACATAAATTTACCATATGGGGGATTAAAATTTCGAGGAAGATTTTATAATATAAGATGGTAAATCCATCAGGATCAGGGGCCTTCCCGGATGGCATAGATTTGATTGCCTCAGATATCTCCTCGGCCCATATGTCACATTTCAAATTCTCCAATTTATCTGTAGGTATCTGAGGCAATGTAATTCTATTCAAGAACTAATCAATTTTGTCTTCTGTAGGCTGAGATATATCTGAATTCAATTTTAGATTATATAATTTGTTATAATACTCAATGAACATTTTGCTAATTTTTGTTGGATGATAAACTTTTTCCCCCTGATCATTTATCAAATATGCTATTTTGGATTGAGCATTCACATGCTGTAGTTTAGACGCCAGAAGAGTTGAGGCCTTATTGCCCTTTAAATAAAATGTTTTCCTAAGGCGTCTCACAATGAGGTAATTTTTGACTTGATAGCCCCTATCATTGCTGATATGGAAGTCGATGGGCCAGATTTGTTTTCCTGATTTAAATTATATACAGGTTGTACAAACTTTCTGGACAAAGATACACAAATTAATCAATAGAATTTTCCATAAAGCCCCTAAATTAGACCCATGGACATATCTGCTTAACAGATCTTTAGACGACTGGACAAAGAGGGAACAGAAACTGATTCACAAGATTACACTAGCCGCAAGGAGAGCCGTAGCGCAGACATGGCTACAGACGGAAATGCCACCCATACAGAGGGTAATCTCTAATATAAAAGAGGTACACCTCATGGATAAACTGACAGCCCGACTGAGGGGATCCATGACTAGCTTCGACAAACTATGGGACCCATGGCAGAGTAGCGACCTCTCTGACGACACAACACACACCTGACCCTCCCACAGCTAGAGATGGTAACAGACGGGGACCCGAGACACGAGAGACACTAACGGAAGTGCTCCACACCATGGTGACCAGACGTATACCCGTACCTTACCCCCCCCATCCTCTCCCTCTCAGCCCCTGACCCCCCCCCCTTTTTTCTTATTCTTTTCTTACTTCTTTACTGTCTTTCACCCTCTCTTCATTCACAATACCGCGGGGGAGCCTGAGGACCGAACCCTACTCCCTAGCAAACGAGTCCTTCCCTGGCAGGACCAGGGTTCCACCACGAGGTTCGGGAGCCAGTGCTTCTCCCCCCGATAAAAACCACTACCTTAACAAACTATGCGCTAACCTACATAGTAGGACATATGTCATCTAACGTTAGAGTACGACATAGGACATACTACCAGGGCCGGCCTTAGGCAATTAGGCGCCCTGTGCAAAAAGTCTTCACGGCGCCCCCCCACCTCCCACCAAGTTGCCTGAATACAGTAACACACACAGGCACCGGGGACGTGTGTATCACGAGGCAAACAAGGCATCTGCCTTGGGCGCCACTTTGCAGGGGGCGGCAAAAAAAAGCATCCCTCCAAACCCCCAGGCAGATCCCCTGCTTGCCTCGCATCCTGGGGGGCTCAAGAGCTGACCGGCTGGCCACTTTTGAGCCCCCCCAAGGCTGGCAGCGGGCAGCGAAGGAGCATACTCACCTGAGCTCTTCCTGCTCAGCTTCCTCTGCGCCGCTTAATGAAGCCGGGAGCCAGAATATGATGTCAGTCCGGCTCACGGCATCACTAAGCGCTGCTTACTCAGCCTGTGCACCCCCTGCCTGCCTGCCCAGCAGCCACACTGGACTGCTGGTAAGAAATCCACTCCAGCTTTCCCAGGGAGGCTGGGTGGATTTAAAATAAATGTAAAAAATATTAGTTTGTGAGTGTTAGTGGAAATGTCTGTGTGTGTGTCTGTGAGTGTTTATTTTGAAGTGAATGTGTGTGTGTGTGTGTGTGTGTGTCTGTAAGTGTGTAATTGTGTGTGTCTGTAAGTGAATGTGTGTGTGTATGTGAGTGAATGTGTGTGTTGGTCAGTGAGTGTATATGTGTCAGTCAGTGAGTGTGTATGTGTCGTCAGTGAGTGTGTATGTGTCGTCAGTGTGTGTGTCGGTCAGTGAGTGTGTAAGTCAGTGAGTGTGTATGTGTCGGTCAGTGAGTGTGTGTCGGTCAGTGAGTGTGTGTCAGTCAGTGTGTATGTGTCGGTCAGTGAGTGTGTGTCGGTCAGTGAGTGTGTGTCAGTCAGTGTGTATGTGTCGGTCAGTGGAGTCGTGCATCTTTCAGTGAGTGCTTGCGTCTGTCAGTGAGAGTGTGCATCTGTCAGTGTGTGTCCAAGTAATAGTGTATGTGTGTATGTCATTGTTTGTCAGTGTATATGAGAGTGTGCGTCTGTCAGTGAGTGTGCGTCTGTCAGTGAGTGTGCGTCTGTCAGTGAGTGTGCGTCTGTCAGTGAGTGAGCGTCTGTCAGTCAAAGTGCGGCCTTGACAGGAAGGGGTGGGGGAAATTTAAACTCGGTTACAGGCATGTACACACACACTCAGTTAAAGGCAGTCACACATACAGGCACAGGCACAAACAATGGCACAGCTACAGCGACACACACAGACAGACAGTCACATAGGCAGTCGCACACACAGACAGACACACAGTAACACACACATAGACAGTTATACACACACAGGCAGGCAGTCACACAGATAGAAAGTCACACACACAGGCAGGCAGTCACACACAGACAGATAGTTACAGACAGACACACACAGGCAGGCAGTCACATACAGGCAGTCACACACACAGGCAGTCACACACACAGACAGACAGTCACACACACAGGCAGTCACACACAGAGACAGTCACACACAGAGACAGTCACACACACACACAGAGACAGACAGTCACACACACACACACACACACAAGGACAGGCAGTCACACAGACAGTCACATACACACACACAGACAGTCACACGCACACAGGCAGGCAGTCACACAGACAGTCACACACACACACAGACAGTCACACAAACAGGCAAACAGTCACACACGCACACTTACCTCTTTCCAGTGGATGCAGTTGGCTGATGGGGAAGCATCTTTCCCTCTTCCTGTACAGCAGGGGCTTCGGGAGGTATTAGCCCCGTCTCCGCCTCTCGATAAGCCCCGCCTCCGCCGCTCGGTAAACCCCGCCCCCTCTGCCGCGATTTTTTTTTTTTTTTAAATAGACCTGGGTGGAGAATAATTAATCCTCCAGCCAGGTACCTCTTTTAGCTCCCCTGCACTCCGGCCATGAGTGAGCTGTGTCGGCCACAGGGCGCCCCCTGTTCCATGGCGCCCTGTGCGGTCGCACAGCTCGCACACCCCTAAGGCCGGCCCTGCATACTACCCACTGGGAGCTAATATCGCTGACACAGAGAAGCGGGGTCACTCAAATAATAATAAATCCCACAAAGCTAAATTATATACAGGTGATACTCAAAAAATTAGAATATTGTGCAAAAGTTCATTTATTTTAGTAATTCAACGTAAAAGGGGAAACTAAAATATGAGATAGATGCATTACATGCAAAGCAAGATAGTTCAAGCCGTGATTTGTCATAAGTACGATGATTATGACTTACAGCTCATGAAAACCCCAAAGCCCCAATCTCAGTAAACAAGAATATTGTGAAAAGGTGCAATATTCTAGGCTCACAGTGTCCAACTCTAATCAGCTAAGTAAGCCATAACACCTGCAAAGAGTTTCTGAGCCTTTAAATGGTCTTTCAGTCTGGTTCAGTAGGAATCACAATAATGGGGAAGACTGCTGACCTGCCAGTTGTGCAGAAAACCATTACCTTTTGAGGGAAAGCCTCAAAAGGTAATTGCGAAGGAAGTTGGATGTTCCCAAAGTGCTGTATCAAAGCACATTAAAAGAAAGTTATGTGGAAGGGAAAAGTGTGGAAAAAAAAGGTGCACAGGCAGCAGGGATGACCGCAGCTTGGAGAGGATTGTCAGGAAAAGGCCATTCAAAAGTGTTGGGGACTTTCACAAGGAATGGACTAAGGCTGAAGTCAGTGCATCAAGAGCCACCACACACAGACGGATCCTGGACATGGGCTTCAGATATCGTATTCCTCTTGTCAAGCAGCTCCTGAACAACAAACAACGTCAGAAGCGTCTTACTTGGGCTAAAATAAAACAGAGCAAACAATGGGTCGCAAGAGTATTCTGAGAACGGACAGCAGCTAAAATAGCCTGCCCTTCGGTGGGTCCCCGCTCAGAACTCATGCTGGTTTTAGCTCAACTTGTGCCATTACAGAGAGAACATATCTGAAGCATATCAGGCTGGTCCCACCCATACGGGCAGTCCAGACCCGAAATGCCAGCAAGTTCTCTCTGCCACGAGAGATACAGCAACTGAGCCGATCGTTTCAGCCTTGTTGAAGGCATCGTCAGTGAGGCATAGCTGATATCTCTCTAGGCACCGTGAACAAAAGGGGTCCCGTCTGGATTACCACTTTAGACTAATGGAGAGTCAAAAACGGGTCGCAAGAGAATACTGAGAACGGGCAGCAGCTGAAATAGCCTGCCCTTCGGTCGGTCCCCGCTCAGTTCTCAAGCTGATTTTTGCTCATCTTGTGCCATTACAGAGAACATATCTGAAGCATATCAGACTGGTCCCACCCATACGGGCAGTCCAGATCCGAAATGCCAGCAAGTTCTCTCTGCACGAGAGATACAGCAACCCCAGACGATCGTTTCAGCCTTGTTAGGCATCGTCAGTGAGGCATAGCTGATATCTCTCTAGGCACCATGAGCAAGCGGTCCACGTTTGGATTACCCTTTAAACTAATGGAGAGCAAAAAATGGGTCGCAAGAGTATTCTGAGGATGGACAGCAGCTAAAATAGCCTGCCCTTCGGTGGGTCCCGCTCAGAACTCAAGCTGGTTTTAGCTCATCTTGTGCCATTACAGAGAGAACATATCTGAAGCATATCAGACTGGTCCTACCCATACGGGCAGTCCAGATCCGAAATGCCAGCAAGTTCTCTCTGCACGAGAGATAAAGCAACCCCAGGCGATCGTTTCAGCCTTGTTAGGCATCATCAGTGAGGCATAGCTGATATCTCGCTAGGCACCGTGAGCAAGGGGTCCACGTCTGGGTTACCCTTTAAACTAATGGAGAGCAAAAAATGGGTTGCAAGAGTATTCTGAGAACGGACAGCAGCTAAAATAGCCTGCCCTTCGGTGGGTCCCCGCTCAGAAGTCAAGCTGGTTTTAGCTCACCTTGTGCCATTACAGAGAACATATCTGAAGCAAATCAGAC
>OW240914.1:309224169-309236316 GCA_933207985.1 Pelobates cultripes
ACCAGGAAAGGTACATTGAGATTACTCTGGTTTTCAAGTACGTCCTGGGGATGTTACCTTAGCCCAACATCCAGGGGTTGTTGCACTATGTATATATTAAGCAGTACACAGATAGGAGCATTTTCCTACCATTTGGTCCACAGGTCAAGTGAGAACATTTAACCCCCCAGAGAGAAAAATGGGCGAAGCAGTAAAACCAATATACAGCTTATTTATAAATATTTTATAGATTTACTATGTAATATAAAAATGTCTAAACACAGATTTTTCTTTTTTTTACCGTTTAACCTTTTTTTAAACCTCTATTGCTTGCTTCTCACCTGCTCTGTGAATAAAATGAACATTTAGTGACTCTCCCATAGCCATCAATTACCTTTTTTTGCCATCAATTATTTCTTTGATTTTGGTGCCACAGGTGGATTTAACAAACCAAAACAGACATGCTCGGCCATTGCACATTTCAGTTGGTTCATAATCCAAGTACATTTCGGCTTGGAGTTGGGGAATTTGTCCGATCACCCAACTGGTTCAAATTCTGACTAATTACACTTTGGACAGAAATGAATCTCCAAGTATAATGCATAATATAAATATTATGTATATTTTGAAGTATACTCAGCATTTAGTTCATAGATCAAGTGAGAAGAAATAGCTAATAGAAAGAAAAAAAGAAGAGCAATGAAGAAAACTATATTTGTATATATATATACTATATATTTATTAAATATGTAATATATAAATATTCAAAAATAGATTTTTTTTACTCCTCCTCCTATTTTTCTTTCAATCTCTTTCTTGTTCACTTCTCACTAGATCTGTGAATATAATCAACATTTAGTGCCTGTCTCCTAATTATCAATCATCTTTTTTTCTCATCATTCATAATTTTTTGGCAGGACAGAACTCTGAATTACAAAATTAACAGTACTGTTAATCTAAAAAAAATCTGTATATCTTATATCACAGGGTAGTGGAATAAAAATTAAGTGGTATTTCCTTTATGAGAGGTGATTAGTGACAACTTGTTCCTTGGATTTTAGTATAAGGATAGGCACAGGTGGAGCATAGAGGCATAGGAGATTTTGTTAATCAACATTTCTTTTGCCACCCAAGATAGAGTTCTCATTATTGTAGCTTCAGATGGTCCTTCTACTAGAGAAACTTAAGCAGATAATAAATTATAGTAGGTGTAGGGTGGTATAGGTTAATGAAATCAGTGAGAAAGAGTTCAGAAGTGTTCATAAATGCAAGAATCAACCCCGGTCATGCTAAGCTATTTATTGAGCACTTTTCTTCCTGCCTACCTCACTTCCTCTCCTCTAGCCCTCTTTCCCTTATACTTGGGGATTTTAATATCCCAATCAACAACCCCAACTGCACTAATGCTTCTTGTCTGCTCTCTGTAACCTCCTTATTTGGCTTCATGCAATGGTCTAATTGAGCAACCCATACAGCGAGAAATACTCTTCACCAACCTTGGTACCGTCTCTAATCTCTCCAATATTCCTTTTCCTCCTCCACCATCTGCTGACTTTTGACATCAGCACACCCAGGACACACACCCAGCACACACACCCAGCACACATAAGCACACCACCCTCGGCATATCAATATCACAGAAAACTCCAATGTCTTGAACGTGAGCACTTCTCCACTATCCTCCAATCTCTCCTTTTATCTATCTCAAACCTCACCTGTCCTAGCTTTGCAATCTCATTCTACAATTCCACCCTTTCCTCTCAACTACACATCATTGCACCTCCTACACTTAAATGCAGCAAGTGCCTCCAACTACAACCTTGGCATACCGAGCTGACTCGATACCTCCAAAAATGCTCCAGAACCGCTGAACGTTGCTGGAGAAAGTCTCACTTTGCATCTGAGTAAATTACTTCAATACCCTTATAATCACACTCTCCTGCAAACCAAAATGACTATTTCACACTTTTAACTCTCTTCTTCACCCTGTTGCTCTTCCTCCTCCTACCGACTTAACCGCCACAAACTTTGCAACTCACTTCACTGACAAGATCTCTACAATCAGGGAAGCAATCTCACATCTCTCTCCTTCCCCTTACAATACTTCCCACAACCTCACTCCCTCTGCAAATGTTCATTTGTACCTGCTACAGCGGTTGAGGATTCTGATCTACTCCGGTCCCCCAGCCGTACCACCTGCTCCCTTGATCCTATTCCCTCGAATCTCATCCGTACCCTGTCTCATTCTCTTGCTTTGCCTCTCACTAAAGTTCTCAATCTCTCCCTCTCCTCTGGCATATTTCCATTACCCTTCAATCATGCAACTGTAAACCCGATTCTAAAAAAGCCCAAACTTGACCCTAACTCCCTGTCCAACTACTGCCCTATCTCGCTACTGCTTTTTGTGTCCAAGATCCTTGAAAGACTTGTGTATGTGAGATTGACAGACTTCCTCAAGTCCAATTCTCTGCTTGATCCACTTCAGTCTGGTTTCTGCGCTTAGCACTCTGTGGAAACGGCTCTGACCAAAGTATCAAGCGATTCACTCGCTGCAAAATCTCATGATCACTACTCTATCCTAATTCTCCTTGACCTTTCCGCTGCTTTTGATACTGTTGATCATTAACAGCTTCTTCTCATCCTCCGTAATCTCGGTCTACGAGATATTGCTCTCTCCTGGTGCTCCTCCTACCTCACCCAGCGCCCTTTTAGTGTTTCTTTCTTTGACTCTGCCTCTTTCTCCCAACCTCACTCTGTTGGTGTCCCCTAAGGTCCAGTCCTTGATATATATACTGCCTCCCTTCCAATGTCACTTCTATGCAGATGACATGCAAATCTATCTGTCTTCCCCTGATCTCTCCCCGCCCCTCTTGACTAATATCTCTGACTGCCTCTCTGCTATGTCTAATTGGATGTCTTCCCACTTCCTTAAGCTCAACTTGTCCAAAACAGAACTTCTGGTCTTTCCTAGATCAAGTGTTGCTACTCCCGTTTCTGTCTCCCTCCACGTTAATGGTGCTACCATAAGCTCCACCATGCAGGCATGCTGCCTAGGTGTTCTCTTTGACTCTGACCTCTCCTTTACACCTCATGTCCAGTCGATCGCCAAATCCTGCCACTTCATCTCAAAAACATTGTGCACATCCACCCCTACTTAACACCAGATGCAGATAAGGTGCTGGTCTATGCCACTGTCCTCTCTCACCTTGACTACTACAATCCACTTCTCAGTGGTCTTACATGCTCCCAACTCGCCCCCATTGCAGTCGATAATTAATGCAGCTGCGAGGCTCATCCTACTGTCTGCCTGCACCTCCCACACCTCACCCCTCTGTCAGTCCCTGCATTGGCGATAAGATACAGGGCTTCATTTTACATTCTGATCCTTGATTTCAAATCTCTACATAATGTTACTCCCACCTTTCTATCCTCCCTAATACACAAGTATGTTGCGATTAGGCCCCTACACTCTGCCAAAGACCTGCGTCTATCCTCTGTTCATACTCCCACCTCTGATGCTCGCCTTAAAGACTTCGCTAGGGCTGCACCGTTCCTGTGGAACTTCTTTCTATTTTCCAATTCTTTACAAAATCATTAAAAACTATTTTTTTTAATAAAAGCATATCAATTAAACTGTAATGGCTCCAAAAAAAACACCTCACTAAGTCTTCATTGAATACTATTCTACCAATCTACTTCCCTAATACTTCCCTTACCTTTTGTGTCACTTTACCCCTCTCCCTCATTGAGCAGGGCCCTCAACCCCTCTGTTTCTGTGCATCAAGCTTGTCTGGTTACAATTACATGTTTGTTAGTCAACCCATTGTAAAGTGCTAGGTAATTTGTTGACGCTATATAAATATAATAATAATAATAATTATTATTATTATTATTATAATAATAACTACACTGAACAAAATTATAAATGCCACACTTTTGTTTTTGCCACCATTTTTCATGAGCTGAACACAAAGATCTAAGACTTTTTCTATATACACAAAAGGTCTATTTCTCTCAAATATTGTTCACAAATCTGTCTAAATCTGTGTTAGTGAGCACTTCTCCTTTACCGGGATAAACTATCCAACTCACAGGTGTGGCATATTAAGATGCTGATTAGACAGCATGATTCTTGCACAGGTGTGCCTTAGGCTGGCCACAATAAAAGGCCACTCTAAAATGTGCAGTTTTATCATGCAGCACAATGTCACAGGTCTTTTGTGTACATAGGAAAAGTCTTAGAGCTTTGAGTTCTGCTCATGAAAAATGGGGGCAAAAACAAAAATGTTGTGTTTCTAATTTTGTTCAGTGTACATGGTCTGGTGTTTTTTTGGTGAGCTTCTGCCCACCAAAATAATGTTTCCTCTATACATAAAAACATAAACCAAAAAATACATAACAATAAGGCTTAAACAATTGCAGAAAAAGTATATCCAAATAAAATAACTTTTTAAAAAAAGATTAATGGTAAATTGTGTAAACGTCCATCTGAATTCAGCCTTCAAGTATCTGATGTATTTCATATGCCACCACCTCACTGAAAGGTTGTGTTAAAAAACACAACATACAAGTTTATTAAAGATGTGTATCAAATTATGGGTAGTACATTCAGCTAAAGAGCATTTCCATGCTGTGGACATTCTCAAATTCATAGTCTCATCTGCAAATGTTTCCTAATAACTGGTGGTCCTACCAGGTGAGATGAATCAAAATAATGATGCTAAATTCAAGACATGAAAGTTGTGTCCATTTACATACTATATAGACATTACAGTTATTGGGAACACTGTGCCTGTTCCTTCTGTTAAGTATATTATTAAAATGCTCTTAAATTTTGGCAAGTAGTGTCAAGCTGTTGTGCAAATGCATGGAGCTCCATAGGGGCACTGTAACAGATAAATTACAAATTGACTTGAACATAACAAAATGTATTCATTTTTTGATGTGAAACAGTTTCCACAGCTTTGCTTGGTTGGCACAGGTGAAACAGTTTCCACACCTTTGAAGTTCTGGAAATAAGTGCACTAAAAGTAGTTGGCTTTTTAGTTGTAGCCCAAACACCTGGAGCTATTTTGTGTGTGTGTGTGTGGGGGGGATGGGGGAGGGGTAGGGGGAATGTCATTTTATTGAAGAATTTTCAATGCAAAAAGAAAATTGGGGAAAATATAAACAAGAGTTACATGTTGTAGAAGAGACACGAAAGGAACAAAAACAAGTCCCAGTATTAGAAATAATTAAGTTTGAACCCAGAACAATGAGGGTGTTACAAGATGGAGGAAGGAAAAAGCATAGAATGAAAAAGGGAACAAAAAAAAGAGCCAAGGCCAGGCGAGCAGGAGGTGTGTTCTTAAAGGGTCCCTTAAACTTCCCATCCATTTCTGAGGAGTGCAAGAGGATAAAGAAGTTCATATTAATAAAAGGTACAAATTGGGACAAAGAGGAGCAATGGTCTCCATCCAAGGGTTACATGTCTTCAGGAAGTGGTCAGTGGTTTAATTGATAGCTGCAGTCAGCTTTTCCAATATCATCATATACCAAATATTCATCAATCTGGACTTGGGAGGGTGTAGTTGCCTTCCAGAATTTAGTTAAGCTAATCCTTAGAGCAGGGGTGGGGAACGTCCAGACCGGGCCTTAAAAGAACACGGCTGGACTAGCTGGGAAATTTCCCTGTGGGCGGCTGAAGCTGGGGCCAGCTGGGGGCTGCAGGCATCGTAAAGGTATATATAATTTTTTACTGTGCATATTGCTCAGAAGCAGTGAGGTGCGGCATCACAAAGTCGCTCTTCGCTATGAGTAGACATGCAGGCAGCCGGGATACCATGTGATGTCATATCCTGGGGGCCGACAATCGCAGGAGAGAGACTTGAAAGTCTTCACATGAGCTGCAGACCTAATGACAGCCATTGGGCAGCTGCTGGTAATTAGACTGTGCAGAGAAAGGATCTGTAATTCGTGTGTCAATATGTGTGTGTGTGTGGGTCATTGTATGTGTGTTTGTGTCAGTTTGTGTTAGTGTATGTGTGTGTGGGTCGTTGTATGTGTGTTTGTGTCAGTGTGTGTTAGTGTATGTGTGTGTGAGTGATTGTATGTGTGTTTGTGTCAGTGTATGTGTGCATTGCTCATTGTATGTGTGTTTGTGTCAGTGTGTGTTAATTTATGTGTGCATGGGTCATTGTATATGTGTTTGTGTGTGTGTGTGTTTGTGTCAGTATGTGTTAGTGTATGTGTGTATGGGTCATTGTATGTGTGTTTATGTCAGTGTGTGTCACTTTATGTGTGTATGTGTCCATTGGTGCAAGGGGCAGTGTGTGTGTGTGTGTGTGTGTGGAGGGATCAGTGTGAATGAAAAAGGTTAATTACAAATTCAATAGTTTTAGCTTGTCTATAGTGAGCATGTGTGTCAGTGAACCTTATTATGTAGTTGTCAAGATTATAGTTGATCCAGCACGCAGAATAGTATCACACCAGACCTTAGAATGGCTGGACCTGAGAATAGTCAAAATACTTGCCGAGGTCAGGGACACAGAACGAGACACAGTGATGAGGAAAGCCAGAAGTCAAGGATACCAGAAATCAGGGAAGTCAAAACGAAGCCAAAGTCAAATACCAGAAAAACGCAATAAGGAACACAATCTCAGATAATCAGCTAGTGGAAACTATGACAGGGAACTGACAAAAAGGTAATTTGGGTTTAAATAACCCTCCTTAGGCTGTAATTGGCTGTTTCTGACCTCTGATCCCAAAACGTGCGTACGCGTCTATGACGTGACGTCGCATGCACGTTGGCGCCATCTTTGATGTGGGCGAAGGTAAGTCTGCTATTAAAACCGGAACTGCAGCGGCAGACGTCTCTAGGAACACCGTACTGGCTGGGGACCGGGATAGAAGGAGGTCGGGCAGCAGTGTGCCGCAACCAAGGTAAGTATCTGATTTTTCTGTCCGCATAGCCGCTATATTTCAGTTCTTTCAGTGCGGCCACGCTGACAGAATTGCAGGGAGCCGTGACAGTAGTTGGGTATATGTTTTGTTTAAAACCAAAGGTATTTTTTCACTTTAGGCTCTGAGTGCTTTAATGTGGGACTAAGGAAGGATTTTGTGAAGCGTAAATTTAAGATAAAATGGGTGCTTACTGTTTAGGGTACAGGTATGTTGTGTTTCACGGGTTATTTACAAAGTACACACCCTTATATTGTTGACAGTAGAACTGTAGGAGTTGTTATATAGCGTGAATTACTCAGTGATGTCTCTACAGCGGCTGCAAAGCATTTCCTGTGTGAGAGGCTGCTACTGGGCACATGGGAAATTAAGTGTTCTAATTTCTGTCCAAACTCACAGAAACGAGAGGAGCGAGAACCAGCACTGAGTTTTACACCCTCTGTAGCTGTTCCTGCAGCCTGCTAACAATCATAGGAGGCTGAATGGACATCAGGAGACAAAGTCCTAGGCTCCTGGCACTTTTTCTCTGTCAATAGCCAACCTAAGCTCTAACAGCACACATTATAAGTGCTGTTAATAGGTGTCCCTTACAGGACAGTTTCCTGCAGGCAGGTGCTTAATCTGCCTAATGTGAAATAAGAGCACCAACATCGGATAAGGAACAAAGATCACATTACGGCATTCTGATAACTTAGTAAAGAGGGAATCCTGAAAAAGGTCTGATCTTGAAACATCACCACCGGGCATGCAGTTACATATGCTTATCACAGCAGCACCAAATGTCCGCACTAATTTCAGCTAATCTAGAAGGATGGATATACCAGCACACAGTACCTTGAAACAATGGTCCTTAATCAGAGTTGATGAAGTGATATGCATTGTGTTAGCAAAAATATCTGTTCTGTCACGCTCTTCAAGTAGTAGAGTTTGAATGCAGGTCTTATTTCTCTTTATTTGATTTTGGATGGGACAGCTATGTTACAATGTTCACATTAAGACCATTTTTTGAGCACTGGGCTTATTTCTGTGTGTCCTAATGATGATCTCAGTCAATCCAATGCCTCCCCTTAGGAAAGCTGTTGAGCATGTGCTGAAAAACACTGCAGTGGTCCAATCAGCATCTCCTCATAAAGATGCACAGAATCTATGCATCTCTAAGGGGAGCGTTCAGTGTTTCCATGCAGAGACATGGAGATACTGAATTAAAGTGCTGCACACCATGCAGACCTGAACTAAGAATCACCTCTAGTAGCCATTTGAGTGACTGCCACTAGAGGTGCTACCAGGCAGCAATGCAAACACTGCATTTTCTCTGAAAAAGCAGCATTTACATTGAAAAGCCTACACGGACATGCTATAGACAGCAGAACAACTACCCTAAGCTGTAGTGGCTCTGATTACTGTAGTGTCACTCTAAAATGACTCTTGCTCCCCATTTTTCCTAATGCAAGATAGCAAAATGAAAAAGATTACAGTCACTCATTATAAAAGTTTCTTATATTTTCCTATTTTTTATTTTATCCAGATAATAATATAATTTTGAATAGGCATAGCAAAAATTTCATTATCATTAAGCCAGGCAATATTGTAGCTGTTTTTGCATGTCAGTACAGTCATAGCAAGCATTTTTCCTGCTGTTTTGCCATCCCATATGGCTTTCTTTAGTTTTGTTTCGGTATATGCCAAAGTTATTTGGAAAAAACAACATTTTCACCCTGCACAATTCAATAACTTAAAAACAATGCATGGGTTAATTCCTCCAGTGTTCTTCCAGAAATGCTTCTATATATTTATAGTTTAAATATGCTATGTGTAGTAGACATTTATAGTTTTATTAACTGTTTTGATTTAAAAATATACTCATGAAATTCAAATGAGAAGGTAATTAATACAATTTGATTTAATACATGATGAATACTCATTAAACTTCTTGACAGTGCAAACCTATATTTTAAGTGACACTAATCATTTACTTACCTGTTGCCATCTACTGGTAAAAACTGACATTGTATTTTGTCTTATTTGATAGGATAAAGACTGTACCTAACAATAATTATTTTTACACTTCCATTAAGGGAGTTAAAACTTGATAATCATAATTGTAGATGTGTCATATCTCTTATTTGTTTAAATATATTGATCTTTGCAGTTTTCTATTCGTGCAATGCTGAACATTTTCATACGTAATTCTATATTATGATCTGAATTTTTTGTGTGCATTTGCACAGTTGTATAGATGTTTTTTTTAAATTAATTTTAATAATAATATATAGGTCATACTTATGAGAATACAAATTATAGTACGCTATTAAAACACCTATACCGCTCCTGAATGTCAAGATGCATAAAAAATCATTCAGAAACATACTGTATAATAAATACAGTGTGATATCTATGGAGAGAATTAAAGGGACTCTCCAGTGCCAGGAAAACTGCAGGTCCTCTCTCCCTCCCACCCCCAAACCCCTTCAGTGACTTACCTGTATCCAGCACCGATGTCCCTACGCTCCTCACCCGCTGACATCAGCCGGCGGGGGAGACCTATTGCGCATGCACGGCTGGCAGTACGGGAAACCTAATGCGCATGCACGGCAATGCGCGCACCCACATTAGACCTCCCCATAGGAAAGCATTGAACAATGCTTTCAATGCTTTCCTATGGGGATTTCGGCGACGCTGGAGGTCCTCACATAGCGTGAGGACATCCAGCATCATTATAACACATTTTCGTGTTCTAAGTTCTAGTAGACAGCCACTAGAGTAGGACTTAACCCTTCAAGGTAAATATTGCAGTTTATGAAAACTGCAATAATTACACTTGCAGGGTTAAGGGTAGTGGGAGTTGGCACCCAGACCATTCCAATGGGCAGAAGGGGTCTGGGTGCCTGGAGTGTCCCTTTAATGTTAAACTTGTCTGCTGGTTCTATTTGACAGAAATTAGATAAATGTGGCTAAAAGCGGTTTGTAGATATAAGTTGAGAATTAACTTACTAGTTCTGTATTACCACTGCAGATAGTACCTGAAAAAACCTGTCCAGTATAAAAAAATGTATATATATATATATATATATATATATATATATATATCTCCATTCAAAACTAGCTGTGCTGAGAGTGATGTGAGCTACATACAAAGCAGTTTGATTGCCAGACTCTGTCCATGTTTTTAATTTGTATTTTTTTTAATTCAATTCCCATTGTATTCTTATTATAACTTTATAGTTCTATACAATGAAAAGGAAAAAGGAAAAAAAAAAGCAAACAGGTTTTTTGTGTGTGTGTGTGTGTTTGTGAAATGCAAAAGTGACTTATTTTAGGATTTCATAAATAATTAAACCCCAGTAAAAAAATCTAATGTAAGCAATGTAAGCATGAAATGTTTGAAGTTATACATTATTAACTATCGATCTGCACGATTTACTCATTTTTAACGTCATTGTTTTGCGTGTGCTGCCATGAAGGCATGGAGAGGTCCAAAATAATTACCAACCTGCGTCAGGGAGACTCTATAGGGAGCTCCATTAGATAGCAGAGGAGTGCTGGGGACTTCTTACCAACGTGACATCACCTCCCTGCTTATATAGTTAGGGAATGGTCCAGAGCATCTCTTATGGCTCAGAGACACAGACAAGCCTAGTCAGCAAGAGGAGAGCTTCCTTCTATTAAAGCTCACTGGTGTCTTTACTGTTATATGGACTGTACTTTCTGAAATATTTCGAGATGGCCGGCCAGAGAATCCAATTGGTGTGCTTGATACTCCTTGCCTTTACCTGCAGTGGGATGTGCACAGGTATGTTACCTGCAGGTCAATATTCCCAGACTTTGCTTATTATCTCATGCCTTCACGAAACCTGCAATATTCACAGACTTTCCTTCTATCTGTATTGCTTTGATTTTATTTGGGGATTAATGAGATTGTCAGTGTGTTGTCTTTTTAACCCTCGAGGTCCCAGACAGGCATTTTACCCAGTTACCTTTCTGACACCCATTTGTTGAAACGTTTAAAAAGTATATTTTTGGCAGTCATGCTCATGGGCATATTCGGAAACAGAATGCTATTACCTTTTACACTGAATGATACTTAAACATCTTTTTAACTCTCAAGGTCTCAGACAAGCATGTTACCCAGTTACATACCTTCCTGACATTCCTTTGTCGAAACGATTAAAAAGTATATTTTTGGCAGTCATGCTTATGGGCATATTTGAAAAAAAGAATGCAATTTATTGCCTGTTAGACTGACTGATACTTAAACGTATTTTTAACCCTCAAGTTCCCAGACAAGCATGTTACCCTGTTACATACCTTTCTGACACATTCCTTTGTTGAAACGATTAAAAAGTAAATTTTTAGCAGTCATGCTTATGGACATATTTGGAAACCGAATGTTATTGTCTCTTAGACTTATTGTTACTTAAATGTAAGTGACTACAGCAAGTTCATCAAATCAATATTAATTCGTAGTTGATGTGTGCACTACATACTAACGTTCTTTGAATTGTACAGAACACTTGCTACTGTATCAGATTAAGCTGTGCAACTGGTTTATATTTTACACTTTATATTTACACTAGAGTATATAATAATGTGTTGGGTGTGTTGATCTATACATTCACTTTCTCTCCTTTACTCTCCTAGACATTATGTTTTTAGTTGCACTATATTAGGTGCAAACCCTGTATTTATCTAAACAGGGGCAGGTTGTGACTTCTGTTTTCCCTTAACTCCATAAGGATCTATAACATACCAAGTTTTTCATGATATCAATGAATTTCTCTAACTTCTGATCTTGTGAAGTGGTTAACTTTTGAGGGTACAATTGCATTAGTAATAGCATACCTATAGCATCTCTATTTGTGCAATATGCTTAATTCATAAGCTGCATCTGGTCCACACAAAATATGGGAGCTGTGGGACATATATTGAGACTCTAATGCCCAGAAGCATCTTTAGACCTAGATTTTAATATAATCAAGGAGATTTACCAAGGCAAACAGGTGCTGTTTTGTGTGCAAAGACATTAATATTGAGATGCATCCTAGTGGTTTCCATGGAGACTGCTCCTTAGTGCTTAGCTTCAGAATAGCACCTGTTTTTGACTTGATAAATCTGCACAAATTGAGTTTAATTACAATTGCACCCAGCAGAGCTGAAAAGCAGTCATAAAACATTGGGAATATTTATCTTGGAAATAAAAAAAAACCATGGTATTTAACATTAAATTAACCT
>OW240914.1:309236416-309380861 GCA_933207985.1 Pelobates cultripes
GATCCGGCGCCCCCTGCTAAGGTGCGCCCTAGGTGACTGCCTAGGTCACCTTACAGGTAGCGCCGGCCCTGCACCAGAGACAAGTTGCAAGGAAACACAGTGCAAACATGTTTTTAAATTTGCTTACACTGTGCAGAACAAATACAGAGCTTTTTTCTCATGCTAGAGCTCTTCAGCAGAGCTTTGCGCATGGTCTGCCCTGGAAGAGCATTGAACCAACATGCTCACTTTGAGAGGGGGCGTGTTTGTCATTGGGGATGACAAAACACACCTCCTCTGCCCCGCCCCCTTCTTAGTGGGCCGCTGTGTTAAAAAAATGCCCGGGCTGAATTTTTCTCTCAGTCCGGCCCTGATGTGCAGGAATTGTGCACTTTAAATAGTGGAATACTTATGCTATTCTAGTGAATTGGGCTGGCTGCTTAACACATCATTTAGTATATTTTGGTTACATTTAAAGCTGTAAATGTATTTAACATTTTATTTAAATAAGCCTTTAATAATTTCAGTTTAAAAGTTATCAGAGATCCTATTTATGTACAATTTTATTTTGACCTGATTTATCTTCAGGGGAGGGCTGGCAGCCTTAGGCCTGGGGGGCAAAATCAGTCAAGTGGCCCATTGCACCACCAAATCAGTGCAATGGTGCCCACCTTTTCCTGCTTTTATAACGGATATTGATGTTATGCTAATCACTAGCTCTTTGCCATACCCGCTCCTTCACGGCTCTGACTTTCAATGTTGTCAAAGCGCAGGCTGAGAATCTCTGAGCGTGTGCTCTGACTCACTAACTGAGCGCCGGAACCACGAGGGAGAGGCTATAATCTGACTGCACCTACTGCTGGTGCGTACCAGTGGACCACCAGCGAATCGTTTAAATTGAATAGGCTGGTGTCCCCAACTTGTGAGCTGTGTTGTCCGCCGGGCGCCTCTGTTGTGATGGCACCACTGCGTGACCGCACAGCGTGCACACCCCAACGGCTGGCCCTGCTGACACACACTGATGTTACTACTTAGAAATCCCTCAATATTAATACAGACATCAGAGTAAACACCAATAAACTGTGGAAACAGAGCTGATCCCCTCAAATTTATAAAGATTTGCTTATTTGTTGTAAGATTAAATCATGCCTCCTCCTCTCTCTCTCCCATGCGCTGCTCTGTAAGCTGGGAGGAAGTGAAGAGTAATCACAATCTCCCAGCACAGTGGCACCTGTGGCTGCATGGGGAACAGCTGTATTTCCCGCCCCCCATGTGACTTCACAATGCCCCACCTATATGAGCTGCCATACGAACTAACGCCAGTGCTGCCCACAGTGTGTGTTTACATTAAAAAGCCTGCAGGGACCGGCTATAGACACCAGAACCACTTCATTAAGCTCCAGTCGTTCTGGGAAATATAGTGTCCCTTTAATGTGAGGTAAATTATAGATTAGTGTCACTAATAATATACTAGATTGCCTACTTACAACCAAATGAGGATGATGATGGGCTGCAGTTTGGCTCCACTGGTCTGGTGTAGAACAGGATCTCTGGAGGCTGTTTGCAACTGTGATCACAAAATTCAATGTTCTGAGAGAATTGGAAGCAGCTCCATTTTTTGGGGGCCCCTTACACAGCTCAAGGTCTGGGCCCCAGGGCCTGACGGTGAGTATGCGCACAAGGCCCACTCATAAGTCCACTTATATGTTCCACCCACCCATGAGTTCGCTCACAGGGAGTGGAGTGTGTAGGGGATGTGTTATGTGTTATTGTAGAGGATCTAATATGTGTGCTTATGGTATGTAGTGTATAGGGATACCAGTTTGTGCAGGTGATGCAGTGTGTTTGTGTGTAGTGGAAGCAGTGTGTATTTGTGTATAAGGGATGTATTGTGTGTTTCTGGTTGTGTGTAAGGGATGCATTGTGTGAATCTGTGTTTGTATGCATAAGGGATACAAGGTGTGTGTTTGTAAGTGTGTGCATTGAGTGTGTGTTAGTGATGCATTGTGTTTCTGTGTGTATGTAAGAAAAGCAGTGTGTGTGTAAGGGTTTGCACTGTGTGTTTCTGTGTATGTGTGCAAAGGATGCATTGTCTTTGTGTGTAAGGGTTGCATTGTGTGTGTGTAATGGATGCATTGTGTGTTTCTCTGTGTGTAAGGGAAGCATGTTGTGTTTCTGTGTGTGTAGGGATGCATTGTGTGTTTCTGTGTATGTATAGGGATGCATTGTGTGTGTGTGCGTAGTGTGAAAGAGCTCCCTGTCTTGCCCCCTGTCCTATAGAGCTGTCCCTTCTAGCTCTCCCCTGCCCCCTTAGTGGTCTCTCCTCTCCCCCACCCTCCCCTAGCGGTCTCTTCTCACACTCACCCACCCTCCCTGTGCTCTTCTCATCCACCCTCCATGTGTTCTTCTCACCTCCCCCCTCCCTGTGTTCTCCTCAACTCCCCCCTTCCTGTGTTCTTCTTACCCCCTCTCCTCCCTGTGTCCTCCTCACCTTCTTCTCCCTGTGTTCTCCTCACCACCCACCCTCCCTGTGTTCTTCTCAATCCCCCTTCTCCTCATCTCCCCTTCTCCTCACAACCCACCCTCCCTGTGTTCTTCTCAGTCCCCCCTTCTCCTCATCTCCCCTTCTCCTCACTCTTACTCTCCCCCTCCTCCTTGTGTTTTTCTTACTCCCCCCTTGTTCTTCTTACCCCCCGTTTTTCATACCCCCTTCTTCTTATTATTCCCCCTCCTCCTCCTTCTGTTACTCCCCCCTCCTTCACTTACTCCCCCCTCCTTCACTTACTCTCCCCCTCCTCCTCCTTCTGTTACTCCCCCCTCCTTCACTTACTCTCCCCCTCCTTCACCTCCCCCCTCTTCATTTACACCCCATCTTCATTTACTCCCCCTCCTTCCTTGTTCCCCCCCTCTTCCTTATTCCCCTTCACTTACTCTCCCCTCGGCCTTCGCCTCCCCCCTCTTCATTTACACCCATCCTTTGTTTCCCATCTTCGCCTCCCCCCACTCCTTCACTTGCTGGCCCCTGCCTCCCCCCTCCTTCTTCTCCTCCCCTCCTCCCTCCTTCTGTTGCTCCCCTCCTCCTTCCTTACTCTCCCCCTCAGCCACTTGCCTCCACTCTTGTTTGCCCCATCTTCACTTGCTCCCCCCATTCGCCTCCCCCCCCCTCCTTCACTTGCCCCCCCCCCTCCTTCACTTACTCCCCCTCTTCATTTGCCCCCATCTTCATTTTACACCCCATCTTCATTTACTCCCCCCACCTTCACTTATCCACCTTCATATTCCCCCTCCTTCACTTATTCACTTTCTCTTCCATGTCCCCTCCTTCGCTGTTCCCCTTCCTTGTTCACCCCCTTCCTTATTCCACCCCTCTCCTTCACTTGTTCACCCACACTTGCTTCCCCCCCTCCTTTGCCTCCCCTCCTTCATATTCTGCCCCTCCTTCCTTGTTTACCTCTTCCTTATTCCCCCCTCCTTCCTTGTTCCTCCCCACTCAGCCTTATTCCTCCTTCCTTGATTCTTCCCCCCTCCTTCACTTATTCTCCCCGATGGCATTCCCCCCTCAGCCTTATTCTCCCCCTTCCTTATCCCCCCCTCCTTCCTTATTTCCCCTTCAGGTATTCCCCCTCCTTCCTTGTTTCCCCCTCCTTCACTTCATGTTCCCCCCCTCAGCTGTATTCCCCCTCCAGCCATTATTTCCCCCCCTCCTCCAGCATTCACTTATTCTTCCCCCCTCAGCCTTCCTTATTCTCCCCTTCACTTATTCCCCCTCATTTGTTGTTCCCCCCTCCTTCATATTTCCCCCTCCTTCGCCTTCCCCCCCCTCCTTCACTTGTCCCCCTCTCCTTCACTTACTCCCCCCCTTCACTTACTTCCCACCCTTCACTTACTTCCCATCCTTCACTTACTCCCCCCCTCACCTCTCCTCCCCTCCCCTGTAGCGTGGCCGAGCTGCTCGCTGGTCCGCGGTGCCCGGCCGGACTGATAGGAAGGTGCACACTCAGTGTGCACTTCCTGTCAGTCCGGCCGGCTACAGGACACAGAAACTCCGCGGAGCAGCTCGGCCATGCTACAGGGGAGGGGAGGAGAAGAGCAGCTGCAGCCGCCTGAGGCTCTTCACAGAGCGCTCAGGCGGCTGCAGCATTTAAAGGGCCGGCCCTGCAGTGGCCGGTCCTAACAGAATTTAGGGCGGCCTGGGGGGCAATTGCCTCCCTGCCCCCTGGCCCAGCCCGCCCCTGTTTATCTTACATATATATTATTTTGAATCATGTTATAAATATTTATTTTTGCAGAGCATTTAGAGAAGCAAAGGATGTATAACCACCTGTTGCCCTTTATTCTAGGAGGGTAGAATAATTTCAACTCTGTTTAGGAAAAAATATGAGCTAGTTAGCATATATTATATAAAATATATGCTGCAGTGTACTGCATTGTACTGCACTTGATGTATTTAAAAGCCATGTCTTTCTCTTTATGGCTGTATGTAATAATGTTGTTCATATTTTGGAATATAAAACAACAACTTCTCAATTCCTTGGAATGTTTACATGTCTCTGTATCTCTGCAACCTTGGCTGGAAATTCCAGACTCCAAAAAATAGTTATGCTGTTATAATTCCTGATCTTTAATCAACAGCTAGCGTAACTGACAATATGGAAATTATCACTGTTTTAGAAAACTAGTAAGTAATAAGTAAAAATCCTGTCTGTCTGTGGCATGAATGTTTTCATTAAGCCATAACACAATTTTCTTTGCATTCTTGGAATTGGACTTAAAATTCCATTACTCTGTCTTATCACTTTTCTTTTGACAACATTTTGCATTAATCTTTTTCCTGCACATGCATACTAAGCAGCTACAAAGAGAACATATCCCCCTGTCTGCAATCCACTGTCCTGGAACTAATGGGCCATGCTGTGCTGGTGTATTAGGCATATCAGGGAGTTTACCAAATATGTATATTTGTTCTCTTGTGATATTAATTAAGATCCACAATTTCAGCATTGTATGCTAATTACGATGTACCTGGCACCTGAAGTGCTTTGTTCACATTAAAATCATCTCTAATGATGAAGATCTCTCTCTGAGTCTGGGCTACAAATAACTCAATAGATTCTTGATATTTCAAGACTTGTGCCATGACAAAGTATTGTGTCTTCTCTTACGTATAAGAGGTTACCTAGGTATTTATTATTTTATAGTTAAAGTATCCAAGTACAAGTCCCTTCGTGGTCACCAATTGTAACCGTGGGCTGGTTCCCTTATTTACCACTATAATGTCTTAAAGCATAGAACTTAGTAGGGCTAACCATACAGATATCTTAGCCATAATTTTATATAGTCAGTAAGAGATCCTCTATTTAACATATATAAATAATTGAGAATACAATATAAAATAAGGATTGTCTTGGAAGCAATAGTTTTCTCTTTTAGATATTTATTATATAAAAATATAAATATAAAATCCATTATAGCAGAGTTTATAAGATTAAACTAAATGCTTGCAAATATCATTAATAGGTTAACATACCCTTCTGAACATGTCATCATGTCAGCATCTCTGTTATTTTAAGATGGAGCAGCGTCTGTCTCCAAGTCTCTCCTTTGTGTCTTAAAATTTAAAAGTACCCCTATTTATACCTTAGGTGTCTCCATTTTAGGGTTACTGTAGTTCATATATGAAAAAGTAACACTTCTTTTACTTTATTCATTTTAGGACCTCCCTTAATTTGGCAAACATACAAGGCCATTACTAAAGGGTGTATACGTCATGGAAATTTTCCTGACTTAGTTCAAGATGGTATCTTAAAGTCTGAATAGCTTATCTGTTGTTTATACTAAGTCGTAAGTGCACAGTCGTGGGAGAATCCCGGATTTGGGGAAGTTCCATTAATTTGGGGTTACCACAGTATATTGTGTACCGAAAGAGTCGTAGTATAGCCTTGAAGCTTGTTTATGCATAATCGTTATTGTAATTCGTCTGGGACAAAATGGCGCAAACATATTATGCACTGGGGTTATTGCTTAAAGAAACATCTATGAAAAACAATATGTTCCATTTCTAACACCTTGTCAATTTGCAATATCTCTTAAAGACAAAGTACACAGTTTAAGAAATACAACATTTCATTCTAAAACTTGCAATATTTTCATTTGCCCATAACAACCGACGCTGCTCACTGTTTAATAGACATGCCCCTACTCGCAGTATAGCGAGTAGGGGCATAATTTACTAATACTAAGTAATCTTTTCTTAGTATTAGTAAATTTGTCTGAAAGACCAATTTAGGTATTTCAGCCTTTTAGTAGATAGCTCCCTAATACCATGGGAATTAGGGAGTTATCTACTTATTCCTTCCTGTCATTACACTGACTGGCTAAGTAACTTACATTTTATATGAATGTATGTTACTTGATTGTTCTAAGTGTTGCAAATGCTTACAGCTGAATCCTGGCTATGTTTGTATACTTTTTATTTAAAATTGTATACAGTGTAACATTCTTCATTCTTCCACTGGGTAAGTATATTAGTTCTTAGGCAATACTGTGCTTCGGAACTTCGGCACTTCAGGACTTCGACACTTCGGAACTTCGGCATTTCGACACTTTGGACATTTCGACACTTCAACCATTTGGCAATTCTGCAATTCATCTATTCGGACATTCGGAAATACCCGAATGTCCAAATTGCCCAAAACGAATTGCACATGTCTACTGACAGGTCTTGTAGCTATGTCCTTCCAAAGGACAGGGGAACTTACTGTACAGATAATAACATTAGACGAGGAAACATGTGCTGGATAGCAATTGGCTGTGTAATGCTGAGGGGATGGAAGTAAGGAGCATGATGTAGGGTACTGCATTGGAGGGTAAGACGTACAAAGTCAGGAGATTATAAACTTCACTAGTGTCAACAGTTGTTTATAAGGATGAATGGATGGGAGCCATCATGGCCTACATCCCTGTTATGCTGTCTGTGTTTCCAGCTTGGGTGCTGACACAAGGTAGGGGACCCCAGAGCTAGAAACCGAAGTCTATAAAGCACAGTTTTCCAAGCCAAAGAAGGGAATGACATGCCATTATGTCGGAGCTCAGCGGTGAAAGTGGAATGGTACAAGATAGCCAGGAACTGGGGTTGGGGTATCCTGGGTTATGGCTGGAGTGCATGGACTAGGTGGGGTGAAGGGTTTGACAGGGGAGCCTGGATTGAAATATCTTACTAATTCTGAGGTGTGCAACATCTACATGTAAAGTAAATGTCACAGTCATGTAGGTGATAGTATAACAACTGGCGGCTTGGATTGTGTGGAATGGTGAAAATATAGCTAAACGAGGTAATGGTGAGGCCCTACTAAGTGCCAAGTGGCTCTGAGAGGCTCTAGCTATGAATTGGCTGAGGGACTGAGGTCACCAAACAATGTGGTGGGAATGTTGGCCTCTCTGTGACAAGTAAGAGATTCAAAGGAGTGGCCGTGACATGTGAGGCCATATCTAAAACCTAGAGAGGTAAGAACAAGGCTCTAGTTATGAGTTGATCTGATGGACGAATACCTCCACGTGAGCATGGGTGTAGGTCTTGCATGACTGAATTACAAATATACACTATGACACACACCAATACTCTTAACAGTCAGTTGATCTATCCCTAAGGAATGTAGGCAAATAGAAAGATAATGAATTGATAGAAAGAATGTTGGAACGTACGTATCTTGCCCAACTAGTGTGTGGTTGAGCTTGAGAAAGATATATTATAGAGAGGAACCTAAAGACACAATGGGAACGTTAATGGAAATATATCTAGTATGATGTAAGTGCTTATTGAGGTAAGGCTATAAAGTTACTGTGTTGTGGTTAAGGATTAAAATGTGAACAACAGGATGATAAGTACGGATAGTAGAAACCTACATAATAATAGAACTTATGATTGTCAATATGGATATGAAAGAGATACCTAGTAGTGCTGTGTCTAATTATGAGTTCCCACTGTGTGTCCTTCCAAAAGAAGGACATGAAGTATGTATCAGAAAGATCGGAACATCTTTAGTTTACTAGCAGGAAGCAAAATATGTAAGATCTAGTAAGTGCATGTGACAGGAGTTGTGGATTATACAAGGCTTAGGTAGAACCGTGACAGACTGAGTAGGCCTGAATATGGTTAAAAGTGTAATGAGTAGAGTTGAGCGAACAGGAACTTAAAAGTTCGGGTTCGTACCGGACATTACGTTTTTTGGACCCGAACATGGACATATCACTTTAATGACGTGTTTTGAAAGGCTGAAGGGCAGCCAATCAACAAGCGTTTGAATCATGTGCCCTTAGAAGCCATCACAGCCATGCCTACTAATGGCATGACTGTGATTGGCCAGTGCAGCATGTGACCCAGTCTCTCTATAAGCTTAGTATTAGTAAATTATGCCACTTAGTATTAGTAAATTATGCCCCTACTCGCTATACCGCGAGTAGGGGCGTGTCTATTAAACAGTGAGCAGCCTCTGGCTGCTCACTGTTAAAAGAAAAAATAATTCCCCCCTCCTGAGCCCCCACTCGCGACGCGCGGGTGGGGACTTTTAAACTAAAGGGGGGACCTAATATCCTCTACCCGGCACCCACCTCTGCGCGGTGGGTGGGGGCCCTAAATAACAATAAGGGGGGGACCTACTGTCCTCCTCCCCAGCCCCCATGCCTGCACGGTGGGTGGGGGCCCTAAATAACAATAAGGGGGGAACCTACTGTCCTCCCCCCGGGCCCCCACCCTTGAGCGGTGGGTGGGGGCCATAAATAAAAATCCCCCCCAGGTGACTAGGGGTCCCCAAACCCCTAGTCACCCTTCCCCCCCCAAAAAAATAACCCCTCCCTACCCCCCTCATCCTAAAAATAATGAGGGAGGACCCTTGTCCATCTAGGGACAAATGACTTGGCTTGCAATGAGGTTTCAGATGTTAAGGAAGTTTTTAGTGTTTTTACCAATGATATACGGCAGGTTGCTTCCACACTGTCATTCTCTGAAGTTTTGCCTCTGCATAACACTCAGAACGACAGGCGGATGCTTATTAGGGACTTTAATTTGTGGCTTGGTGAATGATGTCGGGAGCAAGGATTTGGCTTTAGTTCTCATGGTAGCTCTGTTTGGAATGGAAATAACATGTACAAAAAAGATGGTTTGCATCTTTCTCAAAAAGGGAACAAATGTTCTCAGTGAGCAGTTCAGAGGTTTTGCTAGGATGTATTTAAACTAGGAGGGGGGGGGGGCAAAAGGGTGATAAAACATCAATCCAATTGTCCCCCAAAACAAGGACAGAAGGTGACTGTAGCAAGTGTGTTAAAATGATAAGCTTAGAGTCATGTCTACAAATGCTCGCAGTTTAGGGAATAAGATCCATGAACTTGTGGCAATAATGGCAACTGATAGTGTAGATTTAGTCGCCGTTACTGAGACATGGTACAATGAGAAAAATGACTGGGACATAGCAATACCAGGGTACTCTTTATATAGGAAATATAGGGAAGGCAAGAAAGGGGGAGGGGTGGCCTTGTATGTGAAGGATAGCATAAAATCTAGCCTAATAAAAGTTAGTGAGGCAAACATAGAGTCCGTTTGGGCTACGTTAGAATTTGGTAATCGCACAGTAACTCGTGTATGTGTGATTTATAGGCCCCCTGGACAAATTGAAGAGTTAGATAATCTACTAGTTGAGGAAATAGCTAAAATGACAATGAAGGGGAAAGTTATCATCATGGGTGACTTTAATCTTCCTGATGTAAATTGGAAAACAAAAATAGCTACTTGTGCCAGGAGCACACATATTCTAAACTCCCTACTGGGATTGTCTCTAAAACAAGTTGTTGAGGAGCCAACTCGTAAAGAGGCCATACTAGATTTAGTGTTAACAAATGGAGATTTGGTATCAGATGTTACTGTAGGTGAAAGTTTAGGATCCAGTGATCATCAGTCAGTGTGGTTTAATATAAGAACAGTGACTGAGTCACACCACACAAAAACAAAAGTTTTAGACTTTAGAAAAAACAGACTTTTCTAAAATTAGAATATGGGTAGAGGAGTCATTATCAGACTGGAGCAATTTAAATGGAGTCCAAGAAAATGGGATTATTTAAAAGTTGCACTATTGAAGGCAACAGAAAATTGCATTAGGCTTGTCAGTAAAAGCAAAAAATTCAAGAAACCACTGTGGTACTCCGCAGATGTGGCCAAAATAGTTAAAAACAAAAAGTTAGCATTTAGGAATTATAAAAAAACCCAGAGTGAGGGAGACAAAATGATCTATAAGATTAGGCAGAAAGAGGCTAAGCAAGTTATAAGAGCTTCCAAATCACACACAGAAGAGAAAATAGCACAGTCAGTAAAAAAGGGGGATAAAACATTTTTTAGATACATAAATGAGAAAAGAAAAGTAAAACAAGGATTAGTTAGATTAAAAACAAAAGAAGGAAGGTATGTAGAAGAGGATAAAGGTCAGGCTGACTGCCTTAATGAATATTTTTGTTCTGTATTTACAGAAGAAAATGAAGGAAAGGGACCTCAGTTGAGAAAAAGGATAAATGAGTCATTTATTACACGTGAGTTTACAGAGGAAGAGGTTCTATTTCAACTGTCAAAAGTAAAGACAAATAAGTCAATGGGACCTGATGGAATACACCCAAAGCTATTAAAAGAGCTTAGTGGTGTACTAGCAAAACCATTAACAGATTTATTTAACCAATCATTGTTAACAGGAGTAGTCCCAGAAGATTGGAAGTTAGCGAATGTTGTGCCCATTTACAAGAAAGGTAATAGGGAGGAGTCGGGCAACTATAGGCCAGTAAGCCTTACTTCAGTAGTGGGGAAAGTGATGGAAACCATGTTAAAGGATAGGATTGATGAACATCTAAAACACATGGATTTCAAGATCAGAGACAACATGGGTTTACTTCAGGGAGATCATGCCAAACTAATCTTATTGATTTTTTTGATTGGGTAACTAAAATTATAGATCAGGGTGGTGCAGTAGACATTGCTTACCCAGATTTCAGTAAGGCTTTTGACACTGTTGCACATAGAAGGCTTATCAATAAACTGCAATCTTTAAGTTTGGATTCAAATATTGTTGAATGGGTAAGGCAGTGGCTGAGTAACTGGCAACAGAGGGTTGTAGTTAATGGAATATATTCGAAGCTTGGACTTGTCACCAGTGGGGTACCTCAGGGATCTGTACTTGGACCCATTCTCTTTAATATTTTATTAGTGATATTGCAGAAGGTCTTGATGGTAAGGTATGTCTTTTGGCTGATGATACTAAGATATGTAACAGGGTTGATGTTCCAGGAGGGATAAGCCAAATGGCAAATGTTTTAGGTAAACTAGAAAAATGGTCAGAATTGTGGCAACTGACATTTAATGTGGATAAGTGCAAGATAATGCATCCTGGACGTAAAAACCCAAGGGCAGAGTACAGAATATTTGATAGAGTCCTAACCTCAACATATGAGGAAAGGGATTTAGGGGTGATTATTTCTGATGACTTAAAAGGTAGGCAGACAATGTAATAGAGCAGCAGGAAATGCTAGCAGAATGCTTGGTTGTATAGGGAGAGGCATTAGCAGTAGAAAGAGGGAAGTGCTCATGCCATTATACAGAACACTGGTGAGACCTCACTTGGAGTATTGTACACAGTACTGAGACCGTATCTTCAGAAGGATATTGATACCTTAGAGAGGGTTCAGAGAAGGGCTACTAAACTGGTTCATGGATTGCGGGATAAAACTTACCAGGAAAGGTTAAAGGATCTTAACATGTATAGCTTGAGGAAAGACGAGACAGGGGGGATATGATAGAAACATTTAAATATATAAAGGGAATCAACACAGTAAAGGAGGAGACTATATTTAAAAGAAGAAAAACTACCACAACAAGAGGACATAGTCTTAAATTAGAGGACAAAGGTTTAAAAATAATATCAGGAAGTATTACTTTACTGAGAGGGTAGTGGATGCATGGAATAGCCTTCCAGCTGAAGTGGTAGAGGTTAACACAGTAAAGGAGTTTAAGCATGCATGGGATAGGCATAAGGCTATCCTAACTATAAGATAAGGCTAGGGACTAATGAAAGTTTTTAGAAAATTGGGCAGACTAGATGGGCCGAATGGTTCTTATTTGCCGTCACATTCTATGTTTCTATGTTTCTATGTTTCTCTTGCTTTTCTTACCTATTGTTTTTGATTTATTTGCAAATGCTCTGTTTCAAAAAGAACAAAACTATTGAAAAATGTTGCAGGAAAAAAAGCTTAAGTCTTTAATTAGGTTCATATTCCACATTTATTTTCATGTACAATTATATTAATTGCATAGTGCATAAAGAATATTCAAGACTCGACAACGTGAAGAAAAAAAAACATATTTAAATAAGATATATGACACCAAGATATAATTAAGCAACAGCTCTAATCTATTTACAGTAAATGCCCTTTACAGCAACTTTTCTTCAGCTGCCCAGCATGGGTAATGTGAGGAGAACAATAATTAATGTATTATTCTTATCAAATATTTAATTACAGGCGATACAGAATTGGAGATACAGAATTGTTTATTTAAGTCATAATTAAAATTATCATATGAAAGCATTTGAGAATCATCTAATTGCACAAGATCATGTGATCTTAATAACTTGATACCCTACAGATGATATACAGCAGGAAGCAAGTTATGGCCCACGAATTTGTACCATGTTTTATATTTGAACAGTCATTGCAGTAACTCTGCAGTAACTCTAGAACGTGATTGGTAGCCATATTGCAAAGGATAAATGAGCAATCAGATAGGCAAGGAATGGTCAAATACAACAAAAATAAATTGTGGGACTGCAAATAGCTGGAGCAAATGTCAGGCTCTTTACTATTTCTTCTTTATAATGATTGCAAGGCAAAAGAGAATCTGACTGAAAGGTGCCATTATCAGGTAAGGATTTGAGTGCATTTGTAAATATATTTAAAGTGGCACTGTCACCGTCTGGGGACTTTGCATAATTTGCAAAGATCCCAGACAGTGACATCGCTGCTGGGGGTATGTTAGCCATGAGGCAGGCAAAGGTGACTTCTACTTACCTGAAGCTGTCCCTCACGGGTGCTGCCATCTTTTCCCAGCAGCTCTTCAGCACTAGGAGTACAGCATTGTGAGAGTACAGCAATGTGGTATATGAAGGATCCCATGAGACCGTGAAATTCTCCATAGATAAAGCCAATTCTCTGCAGCCGTTACTGGTGATGGCTGGGGCATTGACACGTTTAGACGGCAGTAGCTCTGCCAAGTGTCTAGAAGTGTCAGGCGTGGGAAATATACAGAGACAAAGTTTTTCCTATTTTGTCCTAGTATATCACTTAACTAGGTTGGAATTTTAATGAAATTCTAACACATTCAATATAAGTATTTCATAAAGATTATATGTTTATGAAATACAAATTTGCTTGGGGTAACAGTGCCGCTTTAATCCACCTATTTATTTTCTATACTTGTGCAAAGCAAAAGAATTTTGTTCGGCTGAATTGATTTATCAACCCCATAAAATATTTTGTTTGGATAGTCTGGAATTCTTGTGGAATTTCTATAGGGACAAATTTTAACCATGCTATTGTTTCAGGGAAAATAATATTCAGACAAACAAAAAGGGAGAGAACATGGGTCAATCAGTGTACTGCAAAATATATTCATAACAGACTTGTACATGGATATAAATTTGGCTCACCCAAGCCATTTTTCTCAAAAACAGAACATTTATCAGGGCACTACAGTTTCCCCCAGTTCAGTTCAAATGTCCGTTCAGCTCAGCTGAATTTTGGTACTGAAAAATTGGTTTGTGAACTGACTGAAAATGGCATGAAAATGGATCAGTGTGCTTCAAAATATGTATAATAATAATATTATTTTTAATAATAATAATAATAATAACAAAGTATTTAACCAGGAAAGGTACATTCAGATTACTCTGGTTTTCAAGTACGTCCTGGGGATGTTACCGTAGCCCAACATCCAGGGGTTGTTACACTATATATATATTAAGCAGTATGTATATATTAAGCAGATAGGAGCATTTTCCTGCCATATGGTCCACAGGTCAAGTGAGAACATTTAACCCCCAGAGAGAAGAACAGACGAAGCAGTAAAACCAATATACAGCTTATTTATAAATATGTTATAGATTTACTATGTAATATAAAAAATGTCTAAACACAGATTATTTTTTTTTACCGTTTAGCCTTTTTTTAAACCTCTATTGCTTGCTTCTCAATTGATCTGTGAATAAAATGAACATTTAGTGACTCTCCCATAGCCATCAATTACCTTTTTTTGCCATCAATTATTTCTTGATTGTGGTGCCACGGGCGGATTTAACAAACCAAAACAGACATGCTCGGCCATTGCACATTTCGGTTGGTTCATAATCCAAGTACATTTCGGCTTGGAGTTGGGGAATTTGTCCGATCACCCAAATGGTTCAAATTCTGACTAATTACACTTTGGACAGAAATGAATCTCCAAGTATAATGCATAATATAAATATTATGTATATTTTGAAGTATACTCGGCATTTAGTTCATAGATCAAGTGAGAAGAAATAACTAATAAAAAAGAAAAAAAGAAGAGCAATGAAAATATCTATATTTGTATATATACATATACATACTATATATTTATTAAATATGTAATATATAAATATTCAAAAATAGATTATTTTTTTACTCCTCCTCCTATTTTTGTTTCGATCTCTTTCTTGTTCACTTCTCACTAGATCTGTGAATATAATCAACATTTAGTGCCTGTCTCCTAATTATCAATCATCTTTTTTTCTCATCATTCATCATTTTTTGGCAGGGCAGAACTCCAAATTACAAAATTAACAGTACTGTTAATCTAAAAAATCTGTATATCTTATATCACAGGGTAGTGGAATAAAAATAAAGTAGTATTTCCTTTATGAGAGGTGATTAGTGACAACATGTTCCTTGGATTTTAGTATAAGGATAGGCACAGGTGGAGCATAGAGGCATAGGAGATTTTGTTAATCAACATTTCCTTTGCCACTCAAGATAGAGGTCTCATTATTGTAGCTTCAGATGGTTCTTCTACTAGAGAAACTTAAGCAGATAATAAATTATAGTACGTGTAGGGTGGTATAGGTTAATGAAATCAGTGAGAAAGAGTTCAGAGGTGTTCATAAATGCAAGAGTCAACCCTAAGCTATTTATTGAGCACTTTTCTTCCTGCCTACCTCACTTCCTCTCCTCTAGCCCTCTTTCCTTTATACTTGGGGATTTTAATATCCCAATCAACAACCCCAACTGCACTAATGCCTCTCGTCTGCTCTCTGTAACCTCCTTATTTGGCTTCATGCAATGGTCTAATTGAGCAACCCATACATCAGGAAATACTCTTCACCAACCTCGGTACCGTCTATAATCTCTCCAACATTCCTTTTCCTCTATCTGACCACCATCTGCTGACTTTTGACATCAGCACACCCAGGACGCACACCCAGCACACAGAAGCACACCACCCTCAGCATATCAATATCACAGAAAACTCCAATGTCTTGAACTTGAGCACTTCTCCACTAACCTCCAATCTCTCCTTTTACCTATCTCAAACCTCACCTGCCCTAGCTTTGCAATCTCATTCAACAATTCCACCCTTTCCTCTCAACTAGACATCATGGCACCTCCTACACTTAAATGCAGCAAGCGCCCCCAACTACAACCGGGGCATACCGAGCTGACTCGATACCTCCAAAAATGCTCCAGAACCGCTGAACGTTGCTGGAGAAAGTCTCACTTCGCATCTGAGTAAATTACTTCAATACCCTTATAATCACACTCTCCTGCAAACCAAAATTACTATTTCACACTTTTAACTCTCTTCTTCATCCTGTTGCTACTCCTCCTCCTACCGACTTAACTGCCACAAACTTTGCAAATCACTTCACTGACAAGATCTCTACAATCAGGGAAGCGATCTCACATCTCTCTCCTTCCCCTTACAATACTGCCCACAATCTCACTCCCTCTGGGAATGTTCATTTGCACCTGCTACAGCGGTTGAGGTTTCTGATCTACTCCGGTCCCCCAGCTCTACCACCTGCTCCCTTGATCCTATTCCCTCGAATCTCATCCATACTCTGTCTCATTCTCTTGCTTTGCCTCTCACTAAAGTTCTCAATCTCTACCTCTCCTCTGGCATATTTCCATTACCCTTCAATCATGCAACTGTAAACCCGATTCTAAAAAAGCCCAACCTTGACCCTTACTCCCTGACCAACTACTGCCCTATGTCGCTACTGCCTTTTGCGTCCAAGATCCTTGAAAGACTTGTGTATGTGAGATTGACAGACTTCTTCAACTCCAATTCTCTGCTTGATCCACTTCAGTCTGGTTTCTGCGCTTAGCACTCTGTGGAAACGGCTCTGACCAAAGTATCAAACGATCCACTCGCTGCAAAATCTCATGGTCACTACTCTATCCTAATTCTCCTTGACCTTTCCGCTGCTTTTGATACTGTTGATCATCAACAGCTTCTTCTCATCCTCCATAATCTCAGTCTACAAGATATTGCTCTCTCCTGGTGCTCCTCCTACCTCACCCAGCGCCCTTTTAGTGTTTCTTTCTCTGACTCTGCCTCTTTCTCCCAACCTCTCTCTGTTGGTGCCCCCTAAGGTTCAGTCCTTGGTTTATAGAAACACAGAAACATAGAATGTGACGGCAGATAAGAACCATTCGGCCCATCTAGTCTACCCAATTTTCTAAATACTTTCATTAGTCCCTAGCCTTATCTTATAGTTAGGATAGCCTTATGCCTATCCCACGCATGCTTAAACTCCTTTACTGTGTTAACCTCTACCATTTCAGCTGGAAGGCTATTCCATGCATCCACTACCCTCTCAGTAAAGTGATACTTCCTGATATTATTTTTAAACCTTTGTCCCTCTAATTTAAGACTATGTCCTCTTGTTGTGGTAGTTTTTCTTCTTTTAAATATAGTCTCCTCCTTTACTTTGTTGATTCCCTTTATATATTTAAATGTTTCTATCATATCCCCCCTGTCTCGTCTTTCCTCCAAGCTATACATGTTAAGATCCTTTAACCTTTCCTGGTAAGTTTTACCCTGCAATCCATGAACCAGTTTAGTAGCCCTTCTCTGAACCCTCTCTAAGGTATCAATATCCTTCTGAAGATACGGTCTCCAGTACTGTGTACAATACTCCAAGTGAGGTCTCACCAGTGTTCTGTACAATGGCATGAGCACTTCCCTCTTTCTACTGCTAATACCTCTCCGTATACAACCAAGCATTCTGCTAGCATTTCCTGCTGCTCTATTACATTGTCTGCCTACCTTTAAGTTATCAGAAATAATCACCCCTAAATCCCTTTCCTCAATTGTTGAGGTTAGGACTCTATCAAATATTCTGTACTCTGCCCTTGGGTTTATACTGCCTCCCTTCCAATCTCACTTCTATGCAGATGACACACAAATCTATCTGTCTTCCCCTGATCTCTCCCCGCCCCTCTTGACTAATATCTCTGACTGCCTCTCTGCTATGTCTAATTGGATGGCTTCCCACTTCCTTAAGCTCAACTTGTCCAAAACAGAACTTCTGGTCTTTCCTAGATCAAGTGTTGCTACTCCCGTTTCTGTCTCCCTCCACGTTAATGGTGCTACCATCAGCTCCACCACGCAGGCTCGCTGCCTAGGTGTTCTCTTTGACTCCGACCTCTCCTTTACACCTCATGTCCAGTCGATCGCCAAATCCTGCCACTTCATCTCAAAAACATTGCGCACATCCACCCCTACATAACACCAGATGCAGATAAGGTGCTGGTCCATGCCACTGTCCTCTCTCACCTTGACTACTACAATCCACTTCTCAGTGGTCTTACATGCTCCCAACTCGCCCCCATTGCAGTCGATAATTAATGCAGCCGCGAGGCTCATCCTACTGTCCGCCTGCACCTCCCACACCTCACCCCTCTGTCAGTCCCTGCATTGGCGGTAAGATACAGGGCTTCATTTTAAATTCTGGTCCTTGCTTTCAAATCTCTACATAATGCTACTCCCACCTTTCTATCCTCCCCAATACACAAGTATGTTCCGATTAGGCCCCTACACTCTGTCAAAGACCTGTGTCTATCCTCTGTTCGTACCCCCAACTCTGATGCTCGCCTTCAAGACTTCACTAGGGCTGAACCGTTCGTGTGGAACTCCTTTCTATTTTCCATTTCTTCACAAAATAATTAAAAATTCATTTTTTTTATAAAAGCATATCAATTAAACTGTAATGGCTCCAAAAAAAAACACCTCACTAAGTCTTCATTGAATACTATTCTACCAATCTACTTCCCTAATACTTCCCTTACCTTTTGTGTCACTTTACCCCACTCCCTCATTGAGCAGGGCCCTCAACCCCTCTGTTTTTGTGCATCAAGCTTGTCTGGTTACAATTACATGTTTGTTAGTCCACCCATTGTAAAGCGCTAGGTAATTTGTTGGCGCTATATAAATATAATAATAATAATAATTACTATTATTATTATAATAATAACTACACTGAACAAAATTATAAACACCACACTTTTGTTTTTGCCCCCATTTTTCATGAGCTGAACGCAAAGATCTAAGACTTTTTCTATATACACAAAAGGTCTATTTCTCTCAAATATTGTTTACAAATCTGTCTAAATCTGTGTTAGTGAGCACTTCTCCTTTACCGGGATAATCTAGCCAACTCACAGGTGTGGCATATCAAAATGCTGATTAGACAGCATGATTATTGCACAGGTGTGCCTTAGGCTGGCCACAATAAAAGGCCACTCTAAAATGTGCAGTTTTATCATGCAGCACAATGCCACAGGCCTTTTGTGTACATAGGAAAAGTCTTAGATCTTTGAACTCTGCTCAGGAAAAATGGGGGCAAAAACAAAAATGTTGTGTTTCTAATTTTGTTCAGTGTATATGGTCTCGTGTTTTTTTTGGTGAGCTTCTGCCCACCAAAATAATGTTTCCTCTATATATAAAAACATAAACCAAAAAATACATAACAATAAGGCTTAAACAATTGCAGAAAAAGTATATCCAAATAAAATAACTTATTTTAAAAACATTAATGGTAAATTGTGTAAACGTCCATCTGAATTCAGCCTTCAAGTATCTGATGTATTTCATATGCCACCACCTCACTGAAAGGTTGTGTTAAAAAACACAACATACAAGTTTATTAAAGATGTGTATCAAATTATGGGTAGTACATTCAGCTAAAGAGCATTTTCATGCTGTGGACATTCTCAAATGCATAGTCTCATCTGCAAATGTGTCCTAATAACTGGTGGTCCTACCAGGTGAGATGAATCAAAATAATGATGCCAATTTCAAGACATGAAAGTTGTGTCCATTTACATACTATATAGACATTACAGTTATTGGGAACACTGTGCCTTCTGTTAAGTATATTATTAAAATGCTCTTAAATTTTGGCAAGTAGTGTCAAGCTGTTGTGCAAATGCATGGAGCTCCATAGGGGCACTGTAACAGATAAATTACAAATTGACTTGAACATAATAAAATGTATTCATTTTTAATTTTCTCCCACTAGAAGTAACCTTAAAAGAGGTTGACACATGTGATGTGAAACAGTTTCCACAGCTTTGCTTGGTTGGCACAGGTGAAACAGTTTCCACACCTTTGCTTGGTTGGCACAGGTGAAACAGTTTCCACAGCTTTGCTTGGTTGGCACAGGTGAAACAGTTTCCACACCTTTGCTTGGTTGGCACAGGTGAAACAGTTTCCACACCTTTGAAGTTCTGGAAATAAGTCCACTAAAAGTAGTTGGCTTTTTAGTTGTAGCCCAAACACCTGGAGCTATTTTGTGTGTGTGTGTGGGGGTCAAGGGGGATGTCATTTTATTGAAGAATTTTCAATGCAAAAAGAAAATCGGGGAAAAAATAAACAAGAGTTACATGTTGTAGAAGAGACACGAAAGGAACAAAAACAAGTCCCAGTATTAGAAATAATTACGTCTGAACCCAGAACAATGAGGGTGTTACAAGATGGAGAATGGAAAAAGCATAGAATGAAAAAAGGAACAAAAAAAAGAGCCAAGGCCAGGCGAGCAGGAGGTGTGTTCTTAAAGGATCCCTTAAACTTCCCATCCATTTCTGAGGAGTGCAAGAGGATAAAGAAGTTCATATTAATAAAAGGTACAAATTGGGACAAAGAGGAGCAACGGTCTCCATCCAAGGGTTACATGTCTTCAGGAAGTGGTCAGTGGTTTAATTGATAGCTGCAGTCAGCTTTTCCAATATCATCATATACCAAATATTCATCAATCTGGACTTGGGAGGGTGTAGTTGCCTTCCAGCATTTAGTTAAGCTAATCCTTAGAGCAGGGGTGAGGAACGTCCAGACTGGGCCTTAAAAGAACACGGCTGGACTAGCTGGGAAATTTCCCTGTGGGCGGCTGAAGCTGGGGCCAGCTGGGGGCTGCAGGCATCGTAAAGGTATATATATTTTTTTTCCTGTGCATATTGCTCAGAAGCAGTGAGGTGCGGCATCACAAAGTCACTCTTCGCTATGAGTAGACATGCAGGCAGCCGGGATACCATGTGATGTTATATCCTGGTGGCCGACAATCGCAGGAGAGAGACTTGAAAGTCTTCACATGAGCTGCAGACCTAATGACAGCCATTGGGCAGCTGCTGGTAATTAGACTGTGCAGAGAAAGGATCTGTAATTCGTGTGTCAATATGTGTGTGTGTGTGGGTCATTGTATGTGTGTTTGTGTCAGTTTGTGTTAGTGTATGTGTGTGTGGGTCGTTGTATGTGTGTTTGTGTCAGTGTGTGTTAGTGTATGTGTGTGTGAGTGATTGTATGTGTGTTTGTGTCAGTGTATGTGTGCATTGCTCATTGTATGTGTGTTTGTGTCAGTGTGTGTTAATTTATGTGTGCATGGGTCATTGTATATGTGTTTGTGTGTGTGTGTTTGTGTCAGTATGTGTTAGTGTATGTGTGTATGGGTCATTGTATGTGTGTTTATGTCAGTGTGTGTCACTTTATGTGTGTATGTGTCCATTGGTGCAAGGGGCAGTGTGTGTGTGTGTGGAGGGATCAGTGTGAATGAAAAAGGTTAATTACAAATTCAGTAGTTTTAGCTTGTCTATAGTGAGCATGTGTGTCAGTGAACCTTATTATGTAGTTGTCAAGATTATAGTTGATCCAGCACGCAGAATAGTATCACACCAGACCTTAGAATGGCTGGACCTGAGAATAGTCAAAATACTTGCCAAGGTCAGGGACACAGAACGAGACACAGTGATGAGGAAAGCCAGAAGTCAAGGATACCAGAAATCAGAGAAGTCAAAACGAAGCCAAAGTCAAATACCAGAAAAACGCAATAAGGAACACAATCTCAGATAATCAGCTAGTGGAAACTATGACAGGGAACTGACAAAAAGGTAATTTGGGTTTAAATAACCCTCCTTAGGCTGTAATTGGCTGTTTCTGACCTCTGATCCCAAAACGTGCGTACGCGTCTATGACGTGACGTCGCATGCACGTTGGCGCCATCTTTGATGTGGGCGAAGGTAAGTCTGCTATTAAAACCGGAACTGCAGCGGCAGACGTCTCTAGGAACACCGTACTGGCTGGGGACCGGGATAGAAGGAGGTCGGGCAGCAGTGTGCCGCAACCAAGGTAAGTATCTGATTTTTCTGTCCGCATAGCCGCTATATTTCAGTTCTTTCAGTGCGGCCACGCTGACAGAATTGCAGGGAGCCGTGACAGTAGTTGTGTATATGTTTTGTTTAAAACCAAAGGGATTTTTTCACTTTAGGCTCTGAGTGCTTTAATGTGGGACTAAGGAAGGATTTTGTGAAGCGTAAATTTAAGATAAAATGGGTGCTTACTGTTTAGGGTACAGGTATGTTGTGTTTCACGGGTTATTTACAAAGTACACACCCTTATATTGTTGACAGTAGAACTGTAGGAGTTGTTATATAGCGTGAATTACTCAGTGATGTCTCTACAGCGGCTGCAAAGCATTTCCTGTGTGAGAGGCTGCTACTGGGCACATGGGAAATTAAGTGTTCTAATTTCTGTCCAAACTCACAGAAACGAGAGGAGCGAGAACCAGCACTGAGTTTTACACCCTCTGTAGCTGTTCCTGCAGCCTGCTAACAATCATAGGAGGCTGAATGGACATCAGGAGACAAAGTCCTAGGCTCCTGGCACTTTTTCTCTGTCAATAGCCAACCTAAGCTCTAACAGCACACATTATAAGTGCTGTTAATAGGTGTCCCTTACAGGACAGTTTCCTGCAGGCAGGTGCTTAATCTGCCTAATGTGAAATAAGAGCACCAACATCGGATAAGGAACAAAGATCACATTACGGCATTCTGATAACTTAGTAAAGAGGGAATCCTGAAAAAGGTCTGATCTTGAAACATCACCACCGGGCATGCAGTTACATATGCTTATCACAGCAGCACCAAATGTCCGCACTAATTTCAGCTAATCTAGAAGGATGGATATACCAGCACACAGTACCTTGAAACAATGGTCCTTAATCAGAGTTGATGAAGTGATATGCATTGTGTTAGCAAAAATATCTGTTCTGTCACGCTCTTCAAGTAGTAGAGTTTGAATGCAGGTCTTATTTCTCTTTATTTGATTTTGGATGGGACAGCTATGTTACAATGTTCACATTAAGACCATTTTTTGAGCACTGGGCTTATTTCTGTGTGTCCTAATGATGATCTCAGTCAATCCAATGCCTCCCCTTAGGAAAGCTGTTGAGCATGTGCTGAAAAACACTGCAGTGGTCCAATCAGCATCTCCTCATAAAGATGCACAGAATCTATGCATCTCTAAGGGGAGCGTTCAGTGTTTCCATGCAGAGACATGGAGATACTGAATTAAAGTGCTGCACACCATGCAGACCTGAACTAAGAATCACCTCTAGTAGCCATTTGAGTGACTGCCACTAGAGGTGCTACCAGGCAGCAATGCAAACACTGCATTTTCTCTGAAAAAGCAGCATTTACATTGAAAAGCCTACACGGACATGCTATAGACAGCAGAACAACTACCCTAAGCTGTAGTGGCTCTGATTACTGTAGTGTCACTCTAAAATGACTCTTGCTCCCCATTTTTCCTAATGCAAGATAGCAAAATGAAAAAGATTACAGTCACTCATTATAAAAGTTTCTTATATTTTCCTATTTTTTATTTTATCCAGATAATAATATAATTTTGAATAGGCATAGCAAAAATTTCATTATCATTAAGCCAGGCAATATTGTAGCTGTTTTTGCATGTCAGTACAGTCATAGCAAGCATTTTTCCTGCTGTTTTGCCATCCCATATGGCTTTCTTTAGTTTTGTTTCGGTATATGCCAAAGTTATTTGGAAAAAACAACATTTTCACCCTGCACAATTCAATAACTTAAAAACAATGCATGGGTTAATTCCTCCAGTGTTCTTCCAGAAATGCTTCTATATATTTATAGTTTAAATATGCTATGTGTAGTAGACATTTATAGTTTTATTAACTGTTTTGATTTAAAAATATACTCATGAAATTCAAATGAGAAGGTAATTAATACAATTTGATTTAATACATGATGAATACTCATTAAACTTCTTGACAGTGCAAACCTATATTTTAAGTGACACTAATCATTTACTTACCTGTTGCCATCTACTGGTAAAAACTGACATTGTATTTTGTCTTATTTGATAGGATAAAGACTGTACCTAACAATAATTATTTTTACACTTCCATTAAGGGAGTTAAAACTTGATAATCATAATTGTAGATGTGTCATATCTCTTATTTGTTTAAATATATTGATCTTTGCAGTTTTCTATTCGTGCAATGCTGAACATTTTCATACGTAATTCTATATTATGATCTGAATTTGTGTGCATTTGCACAGTTGTATAGATGTTTTTTTTAAATTAATTTTAATAATAATATATAGGTCATACTTATGAGAATACAAATTATAGTACGCTATTAAAACACCTATACCGCTCCTGAATGTCAAGATGCATAAAAAATCATTCAGAAACATACTGTATAATAAATACAGTGTGATATCTATGGAGAGAATTAAAGGGACTCTCCAGTGCCAGGAAAACTGCAGGTCCTCTCTCCCTCCCACCCCCAAACCCCTTCAGTGACTTACCTGTATCCAGCACCGATGTCCCTACGCTCCTAACCCGCTGACATCAGCCGGCGGGGGAGACCTATTGCGCATGCACGGCTGGCAGTACGGGAAACCTAATGCGCATGCACGGCAATGCGCGCACCCACATTAGACCTCCCCATAGGAAAGCATTGAACAATGCTTTCAATGCTTTCCTATGGGGATTTCGGCGACGCTGGAGGTCCTCACATAGCGTGAGGACATCCAGCATCATTATAACACATTTTCGTGTTCTAAGTTCTAGTAGACAGCCACTAGAGTAGGACTTAACCCTTCAAGGTAAATATTGCAGTTTATGAAAACTGCAATAATTACACTTGCAGGGTTAAGGGTAGTGGGAGTTGGCACCCAGACCATTCCAATGGGCAGAAGGGGTCTGGGTGCCTGGAGTGTCCCTTTAATGTTAAACTTGTCTGCTGGTTCTATTTGACAGAAATTAGATAAATGTGGCTAAAAGCGGTTTGTAGATATAAGTTGAGAATTAACTTACTAGTTCTGTATTACCACTGCAGATAGTACCTGAAAAAACCTGTCCAGTATAAAAAAATGTATATATATATATATATATATATATATATATATATATCTCCATTCAAAACTAGCTGTGCTGAGAGTGATGTGAGCTACATACAAAGCAGTTTGATTGCCAGACTCTGTCCATGTTTTTAATTTGTATTTTTTTTAATTCAATTCCCATTGTATTCTTATTATAACTTTATAGTTCTATACAATGAAAAGGAAAAAGGAAAAAAAAAAGCAAACAGGTTTTTTGTGTGTGTGTGTGTGTTTGTGAAATGCAAAAGTGACTTATTTTAGGATTTCATAAATAATTAAACCCCAGTAAAAAAATCTAATGTAAGCAATGTAAGCATGAAATGTTTGAAGTTATACATTATTAACTATCGATCTGCACGATTTACTCATTTTTAACGTCATTGTTTTGCGTGTGCTGCCATGAAGGCATGGAGAGGTCCAAAATAATTACCAACCTGCGTCAGGGAGACTCTATAGGGAGCTCCATTAGATAGCAGAGGAGTGCTGGGGACTTCTTACCAACGTGACATCACCTCCCTGCTTATATAGTTAGGGAATGGTCCAGAGCATCTCTTATGGCTCAGAGACACAGACAAGCCTAGTCAGCAAGAGGAGAGCTTCCTTCTATTAAAGCTCACTGGTGTCTTTACTGTTATATGGACTGTACTTTCTGAAATATTTCGAGATGGCCGGCCAGAGAATCCAATTGGTGTGCTTGATACTCCTTGCCTTTACCTGCAGTGGGATGTGCACAGGTATGTTACCTGCAGGTCAATATTCCCAGACTTTGCTTATTATCTCATGCCTTCACGAAACCTGCAATATTCACAGACTTTCCTTCTATCTGTATTGCTTTGATTTTATTTGGGGATTAATGAGATTGTCAGTGTGTTGTCTTTTTAACCCTCGAGGTCCCAGACAGGCATTTTACCCAGTTACCTTTCTGACACCCATTTGTTGAAACGTTTAAAAAGTATATTTTTGGCAGTCATGCTCATGGGCATATTCGGAAACAGAATGCTATTACCTTTTACACTGAATGATACTTAAACATCTTTTTAACTCTCAAGGTCTCAGACAAGCATGTTACCCAGTTACATACCTTCCTGACATTCCTTTGTCGAAACGATTAAAAAGTATATTTTTGGCAGTCATGCTTATGGGCATATTTGAAAAAAAGAATGCAATTTATTGCCTGTTAGACTGACTGATACTTAAACGTATTTTTAACCCTCAAGTTCCCAGACAAGCATGTTACCCTGTTACATACCTTTCTGACACATTCCTTTGTTGAAACGATTAAAAAGTAAATTTTTAGCAGTCATGCTTATGGACATATTTGGAAACCGAATGTTATTGTCTCTTAGACTTATTGTTACTTAAATGTAAGTGACTACAGCAAGTTCATCAAATCAATATTAATTCGTAGTTGATGTGTGCACTACATACTAACGTTCTTTGAATTGTACAGAACACTTGCTACTGTATCAGATTAAGCTGTGCAACTGGTTTATATTTTACACTTTATATTTACACTAGAGTATATAATAATGTGTTGGGTGTGTTGATCTATACATTCACTTTCTCTCCTTTACTCTCCTAGACATTATGTTTTTAGTTGCACTATATTAGGTGCAAACCCTGTATTTATCTAAACAGGGGCAGGTTGTGACTTCTGTTTTCCCTTAACTCCATAAGGATCTATAACATACCAAGTTTTTCATGATATCAATGAATTTCTCTAACTTCTGATCTTGTGAAGTGGTTAACTTTTGAGGGTACAATTGCATTAGTAATAGCATACCTATAGCATCTCTATTTGTGCAATATGCTTAATTCATAAGCTGCATCTGGTCCACACAAAATATGGGAGCTGTGGGACATATATTGAGACTCTAATGCCCAGAAGCATCTTTAGACCTAGATTTTAATATAATCAAGGAGATTTACCAAGGCAAACAGGTGCTGTTTTGTGTGCAAAGACATTAATATTGAGATGCATCCTAGTGGTTTCCATGGAGACTGCTCCTTAGTGCTTAGCTTCAGAATAGCACCTGTTTTTGACTTGATAAATCTGCACAAATTGAGTTTAATTACAATTGCACCCAGCAGAGCTGAAAAGCAGTCATAAAACATTGGGAATATTTATCTTGGAAATAAAAAAAAACCATGGTATTTAACATTAAATTAACCTGGATTCACGAGTCTTGTTTTCATTACAGCATTTGAATGCTTTTGATTTCAATGTTGGAAAAATAACCAACCTTGATGTTCAACTAGGATTTTAGGTCCAGGCTTGTGAAAAACTGCTGGATTCGTCTTGATGTAAAACTGTATTTAATAGCATAGTAAAACTATATTGAAATACTAATCTAGTTCCCTCTACCATTGTGTACTGTTCTTCATTAATATGAATATATAGATATACTTGGATATAATACATTTGAATATACAGGAAAATATATATTGATACATATGTTAAACTTTCAGCATGCATTCTTTACGTGATTTTGTTTCTTTTATTAGTTGTTGCTTTTTAATTTGATTTTGCGTTATTAAGCTCTCAAACATTTATCAGAAAAGGGTAAAATATTGGCATGTTTTGTATTGATCTGAATTATTGAATTTGTCTATTACCACTAAAGGATTTTGCCATCATTTCAAAACTTCATATCACATATATATAATTTTTAACATTGAAAACGGTTTAATTCACACCTTTCTTTTTATTCAAAATAATTCCATAACATTGCCCTGGGTCAGAATAATTTACTGACACTTATTCATTTTCAGCATTGTTCTTTTGACATGACTTAGATTAATGGGAGTAGAAAGGTATTATTATTAATCCTAATCTATTCTTAATGCCAAACTAAAATGCAATTTACTATAATTGCAAACATCATTCCCTCTATTTCTAATGCCTACCACTGATCCAAATTCTAGTTTACCTTAAATTGCAATTACCCAGCAACATCCATTAATCTCACAAAAATAGCAACATTTAGTTCTGCCTCTATACAGGTGTAAAGGGTTTACCTGAAATTAAATTTTTTAAAAAGCTGAGTAGATCCTAAATCATCCACTGTACAAATTAATTCCGCCATCATTCACAGCTATAATATCCTATACTTAAAATGTATCCTCAAGACCACACAGGCATAATCTAGGTCCTTCAAAACCATGCTTTTGTGTAAGAAAAGACATTTAGTCCAATGTAGTCTCACTGTCTTTACTGTGCAGCCAAGCAAAATAACAGCTGCTAAAACATCACAATCTGTTTTCGAGAGATCTGGAAACATTCTGGACCTATGATCCATCAGAATTGTCACAAAAATGTTTTTTTTTTTACCTGTGTCTATTTGTAAAGTGGTTACCACTGAAGCCCTTAAAATGAAATTTATACTAAATGTATCTTTGGTACGTTTGGTATTGAATAGTAGATTCTCAGCTGTGAAATAGAAATTACTTTTTTTTATATAGAGTCTTCTGCACACTGTTGGTTGAGCCAGGCACCTAATATCTTTGATATTACATAAATAAAGCTTAGGCTAACACATTGAACACCATGTGTACATGTGTATATCATTATGCTCTGTTTACATCAAAATCACAGAAAAAATTGCAATAGAATACTGATGCACTCAAAAGTTTTGCTATAAAATATTTTCTTTATTTTCAAACCCATATGTATCTATCTATCTATCTATCTATCTATCTATCTATCTATCTAATCACAAAACCCTATCCAGTCCTTCTCCTGAAACTGATTAACACTGATATGAGGGGAGAGAGGGTGGGAAACACAATATAATTCTCTCTTCCCATCTCCTCTCCTGACACATCAGTAGTAAGAGCAGCTGATACCTGTAGGTGTATATTCTAATACTGCCTTAGGATTAAAGCTGGAAGCCCTAACTAAAATCCTAACTTTAAGAACTGGAGTAATCTAAGAATGGCATCTCTGGGTACACACACACACACAGACACACACAAACACACACACACAGACACACACACACTATGTTTCTGTCAGTGTCTCATATGCTTAACTATTGTATATTTTTAAATGGATTCATTTTTTAAATAACACCATCTTTGAATGACATCTATAAATCACACAACCCTACGTCTTTATTTTATGATTGTATTGGTAAAGCAATTTTGTTTCCAGAAATATAAGCGCCACCATTATGCATCCTCTGTCTTTCTCACTCCATAAAAATATGTTCACTGATAGCTTTTTATTATAAATATATAGAATATTTACCTTTTTTTGTTAGCTGAATCTGAATGTGACATATGAAAATATGTTCCTGCACAGCTGTGCTACTTCTTACAAATTTTCACTCTCTTCTTATTTGCATTTATAGATTCCGAAGAAGAGATGAAAGCATTAGAAGCAGATGTACTGAGCAACATGTACTCATCAAAGGTGTGTATATGCTTTATGTCTAATTATGTGTTGCAAAGTATTTTTTTAATTAGGTTTACTGGTATATAATTTACATTTTATGATGGTAATTATCACCTCATCAATAAGTTTTCTGTCAACAGAATATAAAAACATATATACCTTACTTCAGTCCATGTGAGTTCTAGTCTGTCAACAAGTAGAATGATCCCTCTGTGTACTTTTTCTTAAATCATGGCATCAATGCAAGCATGTCTTGGTTTTGCTTCAGGTACCAGGATGTCTTCTCACTCTATATATAGTTATTTTTAATAACTATATGTAGCGAGAGAGAGGGAGAGACAGAGAGAGAGAGTTAGAGAGAGAGAGAGAGAGAGAGAATTTAGTGTATTTCTCATTCGCGGGTCCTCTACCAAAGTCTGGGGGTTCTGTGCAATATCTTAGCTATTCCTAGTAGTGCAATCTTCTGGATAGAGAACACAGTTGTTCCATCTTGAATTTGCTAAAACCTCTCTTCCAACTTAGGGGTTACATCCCTGCGTTCATATATACTATTAACACATTTTAAAAATAGATGAAACATGTCAGTACATAGTAATAAAGCTGATTAGATTTAAAAAAAAACATGGACTTAATCAGAAGAGGGAATTAATATTAGAACTCTTTCCTTTTTTTGCCTCACAATAAATCAGGTGCTATGTGTTTATTTCTTTAGAACCAAGTATTTCCATTTTCCCAAGGAGATCTTATTATCTTATTGTCCAAGTTATTTACTGCATCTATCTACTTTACTTTATAAGACACCAGTACATTCTCTGTATGCAAATATTAAATTAGTATTATAACATTAATACACTTGTTTTGGTGTTTAATTTGATACATCACATATTTTCATTTACATGTTCACCTTGTTTCTTTCCCCACTGTGGTGGAGTCATTTAGGATCTGACAACATATGACCAACATTTTACATAGAGCAAACAAGGCAACGTCTTGGTGCACCACATTTTTTTATGGTGCCGTTGACTGCTTGGCAAACACAAGATCAGCCCATGATATTAGCTGTGACCCACCCACTCACAGAATTCCAAATGCTTGAATGGCACAATTCACTCCAGGCACAACTACAATGTGCTGTGAAAGTGGGAGCAGGATCTCTCAAGAGTTTAATGATTAAGAGTGGGAAATAAATGCTTAGTTCCCAGAAGTATCCACGAGACATCCTATTAATGAATGACTAGATGATACAATTTGTCTATCTCACGTCCTGCTAGACTACCTGACATTTCTTCAGTGTGTTGGTGCTGTAGTGATGCCATACTTTGCTCATACATTACTTCACATGTGTTGAGATCATCATTGACTAGTACAGTTCTAGCAGTAGATTAATGAGGTGATATGTAAGCCCTGGGAATTTTTCCCTGAACCATACAGAGATTTCCCTCAAACTATATTAAAATTGATTTACCATACGTCTGATTACTGTTGCCAGAAACTTTACACTCCGGGTGGAAGTACAAGGATCCTCCAACATTAATGGCAAAGGTGGCAGCACTCGATCGAATCAGAACTCTTTAAAAATTCAGATTTTTTAAGCTAGCCAATGGCCTTGTTGGATGTCTGGCGCCATTATCTTCTGAACTTTCTTTTCATCTTTCCTCACAATGATTCTAATTTTTCCTCCTAACTGTGTTGCATCTTTGTATGTTTTGTAATTGTTCTGACTACCTACGAGCAAAACAGCCAATGAGAAAGCTGAGATAATACATATGTGGTACCATGAAATCTCAAGGTTGAAGGCCATCAAAGGAGTTGGAAGATACACTGTTTAAAAAGCTAATACGAATAGTGTTACGTTACTATGAATAATGGACTGAAAAAAAGATTTGCAAAAGATTTTATATGGATAAAGAACCATATTGATATTTCTAAGCAGCGTAATCACTACATTTTGATGTAGACGTTAGTTGCCTAGAGTACCTGGCTGCATACCCCAGTTTTACATGACCTTTAAAATAAGTTTGAGAAATACATGAAAGTCTCCTTGACACTCAGAGACCATCCCTTTCCAAGGTTAATTTTTAATGTGGAATTTACTCTTGCACATTATCAATATTAATGTTATTCCACCTGGCCAGTGGTAATTGGTTCACAGTACTGGGATGGGTTAGCCGAGCCTCTCAGTCTATTAGTGCTGTTGAGGATGGAAATAATTAACATTGCCAATGATTAAATCTTATCAATCTCAATGCAAGAAAGATGTGGAGAGTTCTTTACTGTTGCCATCAATAAAAGTTAAGTTTTAGGCAGTAAAGTCCCTTGAGTGCTGACCATGCTCATGGACACTATTTTATTTTCCCACTTTAAAAAGGACACTATAACCCTTACTACTCCTTATTATTGCGCTAAAACTACAGATGATACACTTATACAGTATACCACATTGTTGTTTGTTGACAATGTTTTTTAAATGATTAGTCATAGAGATAGACAGGCAGACAGACAGACAGACAGACAGATAGATAGTGTCTACAGTAATATCTTAAATCATCATATCTTACGACAGATTGAATTACCTTTCTATTTATTGTTGAATCAATATCCACAGACACATTGCTTTACTTTTATAACTATTTTAGTATGAATGGATGTTTATATTTTCTCTTCTTTTTTAATTATATACACAACACACATTTGGTTTCCTTTTGGATTTCTGTTTCTGAAACAGAATGTGTTTCTTTATTCTGTGCTCTGATACCGTACACTTTTTTTTGTCTATTTCACATATGAAGTACAATGCTACATTTCTGTATAGACTATAAAATAACAACTGGATGAAAAGGTGAATTTCAGAAATATAGGGTTTGCAAACTTCCTTTGTACTATGAAATAACAGTGATTAGTGCTTTTGCTGTAGCCTCCCAAAATAATTTTGTAAGACAAAGGTATGCACACTGGGCAGACTAGATGGTCCGAATGGTTCTTATCTGCCGTCACATTCTATGTTTTTATACAACTATTGCTAAATAGTCAGGTTATGTGCCTGCCATGCAAAGCTAGCATAACCAAAGTCACCAAAAATTTGATCTGGATTTTCAATAGTTAAAGGTATTTAGATAAATAATTTTTTTTTTATTAAGATTCCCAATTTTTTTCCAAACTAAGCAAATTAATAAAACAGGTGTTCTAAAAACAGGGACATCGGCAGGGGTCTCAGGTAAGTCACTGAATGGGTTTTCACCCCTCCAGCAACCGTGGATGGGTGGTGGGAGGGAGTGGAGACCTGCAGTGCCAGGAAAACGGATTGTTTTCTTGGCACTGGAGAGTCCCTTTAAGTAACTCTTAGTCTTCTTAAAGACATGAAAATGTTCCACAAAAACAGATGATCTTATAACTGCAGGCTAACAAGTAATATAAATCATAAATAAATAAATACTTGGAACATAATACTATAGGGTTCACTAAAAGTAATAAAAAAAGAACACAAGGAAAGCCAAATATGCTTGAAAATAACACAGCTATGTCAGAAAATAGTGAATGAAATACTTCAACAATATTCTTGAAACACATGGTGACTCTGAATCCAGCCTGTGGCAGCACAAAAATAAATGATTGATGGAAATAAAAGATGCTTGGTGGCTAGGGAATAGTCACTAATTGTTGATTTTATTCACAGATCAAGTGAGAAGTGAGCAATAGAGAGGAAAGAAGGAACCATAGGAACTGCTTCTCCTCTTTTACCCTCTATTGGCTACTTTTCTCAAATGGAGAGAAAATGATCTTATTGGTGTACTGCAAAATATATACATAATATTTATAATATGTACAGTTATAAACAAAATTGTTCAACCCACATTGAAAATCAGGTTTTATGTCAAAATGTACAGACTTTCAGCTGTTTACAATGAACAAATCAAACAAAAGCAATTGAAATGGCTTAACACAATGAATGCTTCAAGTGGTTTCCCCAAATTCAACTGAAAATGCAACTTATAATGACTTCTCCAGTCTCAAAATTATTCAACCCCTAGATGGCGAGCATCTTTAGTGCTTAGTAAAGCATCCTTTTGCTGTTATGACTTTTTGGAAATGAGATGCATAGCCAGACACCAGCTTCTGGCAGTATTCCTGAGGAATCTTAGCCTATTGCTCATGAACAATGGCCTCCAGTTCAGCAATATTCTTGGGTTTGCTTGCTGCAACTGCTTTTTCAAATACCACCAGAAATTTTGTGTGAGGTCCAAATCAGGTTACTGTGATGGCCACTGTAGATTCTTAAAGATTCAGCTTCTTCACAGAAGACTTGATGTTTTCTTCTAGGATTTCCTGATACTTCAATGAATCAGTCTTGCCTTTCACACTCTGCAGGTATCCAGTGCAGTGGCGTACATACCAGGGTCACAGTGTTAGTGTGTGTGTGTAAGTGAGTTTGTTACTGTGTGTGTTAGTTTGTGTGTGTCTGCTAGTGAGTGTCAGCAAGTGTGTTAGTGAGTGTTACTGTGTGTGTGTCACTGAGTGTGTTTGTGTGTCTGTTATTGAGTGTGTGTCTGTTATTGAGTGTGTGTCTGCTGGTGAGTGTCAGTGTGTGTGTGTCAGTGAGTGTGTGTGTTAATGAGTGTGTTAGTTTGTGTGTGTCTGTTAGTGAGTGTGTTTGTCAGTGAAAGTGTATGTTTTGTAAGTGAGTGTGTTTGTGTGTCTGTCACTGAGTGTGTGTCTGTTAGCTAGTGTGTATGTGTCTGTTCGTGAGAGTGTGTGTGTGTGTAGTTAAAACCCCTTCAGCACTTGCCTTTTTACAGCGCCAGGCTCCCTTGGCGCTGGGGATCTCTCCGCCCCGATCCGCCTCTCAGCTCCGAATGCGCATGCGCGCATTTAAACCGCCCATAGGAAAGCATTACTTAATGCTTTCCTATGGACGTCCAGCAGAATCGCGGAAGCACCTCTAGCGGCTGTCAGTGAGACAGCTACTAGAGGCTGGATTAACCCTCAGTGAAAAATGCAACTTATGTTGTCAGCTGCAGGGTTAAAACTAGAGGGACCTGGCACCCAGACCCCTTCATTGAGCTGAAGTGATCTGAGTGCCTATAGTGGTCCTTTAAGTGTATCTACATGCACTGGCGGCACACCGAGTGCCATGTGTAGCAGCACTGGCCCGCGCAGAGTAAGTGCGTGCGGGAGGGGCCCACAGATCAATTTTCGCACCGGGGCCCCATGGATCTTCTGTACGCCTCTGATCCAGTGCCAGAGGATGCAAACCAGCCTCACTGAGCCACAGTGATGCTAAACTGCAGGCAGAGTATTCTTTTCAGCATATGCTTCATTCTTCTTCCTCCTGATCCATTGGCCTGAAAAATTCCAGTTTTGTTTCATTGTGCTACAGAACAGCATCCCAAAACTTTCATGGCTTACTTATAGAATTTGAGCATATTAGAGCCAACATTTCTTGTGCTTTTAGGTGTGTAGTGGTGTATCTCTTGGAGTTCTGGCATGGAAACCTTCTGCATTTAGTATGCCCCTTACTGTGCTCACTGAAACCTTATTGCCTGTTGCCACCAAGTTTTGCTGCAGGTTTTTTGCAGTCATTTGAGGGGTTTTCACAACCTGCCTTCTCATAAATCTGGTTGCAGCCATTGATAGCTTCCTTTTTCTGACCTGTCTAGGTAATGTTCCTTCAACTTTGGACTTGCGAACTATGCTTCCAACTGTGTTTTTAGGAATGTTCAGTGCTTTCACTATCTTTATCCTGTTCCTTGTTTTTGAAGGGCGATGATAACTTCACTTAACTTTGTGGGCCATTCTCTTGGCTTAGCCATATTTCTAAAAAGCAGTCAAATATGACACTCGGCATTCATTGTGTTGAGCTATATCAATTGCTTTTGTTTGATTTGTTCTTTGCAATCAGCTGAAAGTCTGTAAATTTTCACAATAAATCTGATTTTTTTATGGGGGTCGAATCATTTTGATTACAACTATATGTATTTTTCAACACACCGACAGGCCCATTTTAATCTCTTATTTTGTTCTTCTGTTTTGATTCTCAAATCAGAATATCAGTTGCTGAGCTGAACCGATATTTAGCCAAAATTTTGGTGTCCCCAAATTTTTTTTTAAAGTTTTTGGAAAAACCGGACCAATTTTTCTGACGATGCAAAAATAAATTTTTTGGAATTCATTATGTAAGTGCCATGATATACAGACGATGACAGAGTATTAATTTATAGAACATAATCAGAGTCCTATATTATATAACTGCTGAATTTTAATCTTAAAAGCCTCTATCTGTCATCTGACTTGTAATATTCTCTTCCTACATTCCTACATTCATCCACTGGAGTTAACTAACCATTTGAATCAATTGAATCAATTGTTCAATGGCCATCATTTTAGAACACAGAGACATCCTTCCTTGTGTAGATTGGTACATTACAGGCATATTCACTAGCTTCAAAATAATAAGTGTGCAGCAGAATATACTTACATTGTTCACTGTGAACCAATTGTGTCAATTAGAACTTGAATGGACAGCTAATGATCACAAGTGCTGTATCTATTGCACCTAAATGCCTGGATCTTTATTATTTGAACTTGATGACTGTCAATTTGATCAGATTATCTCTTTCACCTGGCATTTAATCAGAGATAACCTCTGATTAGTAGGTATTGAATATGAAGTCTTTGACAAATTCATTTCTTGCATTTGAAAAATACATTATATTTAATTCTTCTTTTCCAGCAATTATTTGAATTACTTTTTTAATTGACTTTAAAACCGAGGAACTAAATATAGATCTCCATATAAAACAATATATATTATATTTTAATTACATTATTAATATTATTATTTTTAGAAAAAAAAAAATATATAGGCATATCACATTTCAAATAGTTCTACTTGATGTTTTATTAAAATACTGTTTCCAATTTATTTACAGAAATATTAAGAAATCTGTATATCATCATCATTATAATCTTTATTTCATATTTTCCACCCTGCTAAGATTGGTAAAATTTACATTCCCAAGCCATAGTCATTTGTTGTTCTAAATTCAGCCCTCTTACTTCAGGAATATGCTAGAAGACAAGCTGGGGAACTTTTTCTCAGCTCCTCTCCCTGCATATCAGCAATAGGCACACCAGTATCAAGAAAGGGACTGAATTAATGTCAGCAGCTACAAATAACAGTTGCTCCTGTGGAATGTAACTCCCACTTATCTCGATACTGTCTTCATATAAGGGGCACCACACTGCACAATGCAATTTATACTGCACATTGCAATTTTTACTGAATTTTGTAAGATCTTCCACTGTACAGTATGAGAGTTGTGAACATTATCTTTTTTTTTGTTAAATAAATATTAAATGTGTTTGTGTATACATATGTGTGTGTGTGTGTGTGTGTGTTTGTATGTGTCTACATACTGCTTTTCTTTGGATATGATTTATAAACTTGATGAAAACTTTCTTCCAGGTGAATAAAGCAAGAATTCCATATTGGAAAATGACCCTGCTAAATGTATGTAGCCTTATAAATAATATAAATACTGACGCTGAGGAAACTGGTGAAACTGCAGATGAGGAAATCATTTTGAGAAAACAGTTTCCTACAACTACAGATGGATTTAACTTGGAGGCGATGTTAACATTATTCCAACTACAGAAAATTTGTCAAAGCAGAGTCTTCCAACAGTGGGAGGTAAGATATCTTAACTAACTTTTTAATGTAATAATTTTGTTTATTCTAATATTATAATTACAAATCGTATTCTATTACATATTATAATATATGAAAAATCATTGTCAACCAATTACTCTGAAAGAGACGCATAATAGTCTCTCAACAAGATAGAACCAAAGACATTGGTAATTGAGGGAGTCTTTGAAGAAGAAATTCTACAGCCAAATAATTTTTTACTTTTCTGCATGTCTGTTAGATAAGATAATGATTTAAGATGATATTAGCTTTACTAAAATTCAATATAATAGATGTAAAATACAATGCAACAATGTATCTCCTTTGTTGAGCCGTGTTTAAAGGTGCTTCCATTCATTCATAAATGTATTTGTTAATGTGCGTCTAGTATGACTTAAGATAATAGTTAATATTCCCTCTGGAGGACAATGAAGACGGTTAAACAGTAGTTCCAGGTAAATAAGAATGATTCTTGTCAATTCTGGTCCTAGCCATACAGTGAATTTACATGATGTTTCCCTTGAACATGGGCGACAAAGCAATAAATGATTTAATTACAATTATTCAATTGGTAGCACAAACTATTAGATCAAATGAATGTTCATGTAGAATTTAGATGATGAACTGGAGATAAGAAGGTTTAGGATATTATTTCTATACATCTGCAGGCCTATGATATATCACCATTAAGCTGAAGGCACACAAATATACATTAAAACAAATAAATATCCAAAACAGGTTACACTACTCAAGGACATACACTACTAGAAACATATCAATGCCAAGAAAATCCAGAAACAAACTGAGGTCATGATATGAAGAGTGGCATATGTCTGCATTGAATTGTTACACGTTGATCATTCAATAAATATATATAGTTTGAGATGCACAGGACCATTTAGCCGGTTGTCAAGAGTGCAGAAAATTAAAAAATCAAGTGCAATAGTAATAGTGTATTTTCCCTCCATTTCCATTTTTCATGTTTAGTGAATTGTGGACTACTGAAATTAAGCAGATGTTGGTCAACCCCATTGACATTATGTGTCAATCCCACACAAAGATATGGCATGTTCCTTTTTAAAGAAGACACAAAGTCTTCTTGTGGAGACATAATATTAAGCTTGATGGAGTATTCTCTTTATTCACAAACAGAAAACAAAACATCTGGCACAGAAAATACAATTCAATAAAAGGCAAAATACCAGCTGACTACTGTAACACTGTCCTGTCCTTTCATATCTGTAATTCAGCAACATTTTTGGACTGTCTTCTGCTTGTGAATATAAATATTTTTTTGTTTGTTTCTAAATTTAATATCAGTTCGTACAAATGTTCTTTTGGGTATTAATTTATTTTTGCGAAGGGACAGACTATTCTGAACTATCCAAGCATAAGTGGATGAGCAGGGTTAGACTTGTATACAAAGTACTTATCTAGATAACCAGTTAGCATACAATTTTGAGGTTAAAATGGGGAGTTGAGATGAAAGTAGAAGGGGGTATTTGTAGTTGAGCCAGAGAGAACACGGCAATATATAAATGGAATGAGTAGCTAATTGAGTGAGATTTCTAGCAGCTGTTGAAGCTTGCTATGAAATAGTAGGAACCAGGTTGGGTGGCAGGTGGGTAGTGCTTACTGGAAATGAGATGATGTGTTTTTTTGTGAGGCCTTAAAATTGCAAAAACAGGTGAAAATGATATCCTGTGTTTTTAATAGGCCTTAAAGTTGCAGGGAGAGGTGTAACACATGCATCTCTAATGACTATGTTATAGAGGGGTACTGACCAATGGCAACGAGCTTCATCTTAGGTGTAGACATACCATATTGATCTTTATGGGGAGATATTTCTCTTCAGCTTTTGCAGAATAGCACGTCTGTGATATATATATATATATATACTAACAGCATTCAGGATTCAGCAAAAAAATAATAATGTAACTCTCTGATAATCTGCCAACTACATGAATTTGCAGCCTGATATAGTTACATAGTTACATAGCTGAAAAGAGACTTGCGTCCATCAAGTTCAGCCTACCTCACTATTTGCCTCACATCAATGTAATTGATGTGAAAAGATGAGGCCACGGACAAAAGTCAATTGCTTCGATAGTTCACCATATTCCCTTTTGTCTAAGGATGGGAAATTATATTCAGTTGTTGTTTATGGAGCATGGGTCAGATACACAGATCTTGCACATGCATCGCCTGAGTCTTACACTGAGGTCGGTTCCTGTCCATATTGCACATATGGACTAACTGATCAGTGGCAGCAAAGAAAACCCGATTACTACCATGGTGCCAGAGAAGACAAGTTAAAGGACAAATTGCTGCCAACATTTAAGGAAATAGGCTAAAACTCATCAATTGTGATGAGAAAGCAGCGCAACACTAAATGAAGATGATGGGCCTCATTTACCATCATCTTCAAAAATCCATTCAGAAGGACCTCCTGTGTTTAAAATAACAATGATAATAATAAGATAATCTCTACCAATTTGGAAAATAAGCTGGAACTATAGCTTCATCCCTATGTGCAAAGTAACATCTTACATCTCAATCTAACATCTAACACTTATATGTGAACTGTAAGAAACTAGGACACCGTAAAGGAGAATAATAGTAGTGAAGATCTTTGTCTTTGGAATAATCAGAGAAAAATAAATGCCTCATACTGCAAACAGTCAGAAATAAACATGCAAATGTTTACTTTAGTTGAAAATGTGGTACTGTTTGTTTGTTTTTTTTTTAATTCTTAGAATGCTAACATTTTTTTTTTTCAAAATGTATATTAACATTTTTTTTTAATGAGTAATGGAGTTCGATTATGTTCCATTGGAATTAAAATATTATAACCAAACACAGCTTGAAACCATAGATAACAATTGAATTTTCACAATGAACAAAAAATTATCAAGTAGTCTATGATAAAAGATTTTTTTTTCTTAAAGAAAAGGATAAAAAAATGTGTCATATATAAAGGTTAATTTCAAAAGACCATACACAAGACTATATAATGCATATAAAATACCCTGTCACCCCTATAGGTATTTTTGCTATATAAGGATTAATGCTTACATTTTTAGTTGCTTAACATCAAAATATAAATGTTTCTTGCTTTGAAAATCCAGATAGTACTGTCTTTCAATACAAGGCTGACGAACAAGAAAGATCTTCAGTTTGCATTCTAAATATCACTGCATGTATGTCCTAAATACATATTTTTAGTTATTTACTAATTTTAACTTTCTTGTGTGTGGTTTTGTCCCATATGCCACCGTATTATTTGACGTATGTCTGTCATTTCAATTGTGCATATCATGTTTTCATAACCAGAACTGCATGATAGTAGAAGACACACAGTGCATAAAAAAATAACGCAAAATGTGACTGACACTAAACAATCTGAATCTAAATAATTTTCGAGCAGTTAAACACATTAAAGGAACACTTCAATCACTATAATCACTAGTAGTGGTTATGTGGTTATGGTATTAGAAGTGCCTTGATACCCCCTATGTAAGTAGTCAAACTGTTTGCTAAAAAAAAAAAACCCAGAGTGAGGAAGACAAAATGATCTATAAGATTAGGCAGAAAGAGGCTAAGCAAGTTATAAGAGCTTCCAAATCACACACAGAAGAGAAAATAGCACAGTCAGTAAAAAAGGGGGATAAAACATTTTTAGATACATAAATGAGAAAAGAAAAGTAAAAAAAGGATTAGTTAGATTAAAAACAAAAGAAGTGTCGCGATTGAGGGGCAAACACGCCAACACACACACACACACAAAATTTACATTACGGACACCCCAAGTGGCGAGGCTACAACACACACAAAAGAATAGTCAGAAAAACAAGCGGTAAAAGGGGAACCAGAAGACAGAATACTTGATGAAACAGCGAGGTCAAAAGGGTAGGAGAAAGTCACAGAAATTAGGATAACAAACCAGAAGTCACGTAACCAGAAAGCACAAGTTCAGAATCAATACTAACAAGCAAAGACCACAACAGGGCGAAGAGGAACAGGAAAGGTAAGTATATAAATCCAAGGGTTAATTCTGATTGGATAATTTCCAATCAGAATTAACAATCACACGTGGGAGATATCTAAACCTCCCACTGTGATTGAGGCACTGTGCCTTTAACGCCGGGTCAGGTGACTGACCCCGGCGTTGGTTAAAACGGGCGGTCTCCCAGCGTGCAGCGTCATGCATGCTGCAGCTGGGGGACACAGAGGAAGACGCGGGCGGCATCCGTGGCTGGGAGGATGCCGCCCGCTGAGCACACGCCAGGAAGGGGACCGCGGACGGCTGGAGGTGAAGTGCTGCGGCGGATACAGCTTCCGCAGCGCCCAGCGGGACTATTTACCGAACCCGCCCAGAAGCGAAGCGAAACTTCAAAGAGCGAAGGCATGAAAGGCGGTTGTGCAAAGAGGCGCGTGCAAATCAGAGCTTCGAAGCCAAGACGCTCCTCAGGGCGTAACCCTTCAATACCAGGCCATTGCAGCGACCCCTAGAAACAGCGAGAGTCGAAGGGCAGCCGCGAACACGTCACTTCGAGAACGTCTACGAGGAAGCGGGCGTCCGGAAGGGCGAGAGCAATTGCAGGCTTCAAAAGCGAAACGTGAAACGTGTGCGGAATACGCATGGAAGGAGGCAAGTCCAGGGAGTAGGAAACGGGGTTAATCCTACGTAACACTTTGTAGGGACCAAGAAACCTGGGAGCAAACTTCATGGAGGGGACCCTGAGACGGAGGTTCTTGGAGGACAACCACACCCTATCACCCGGAGTATAAGAAGGGGTCGCACCCCTATGGCGATCAGCGAACTTCTTCTGAGCAGCTGCTGAACGAGACAGCGCAATATGGACCTGATCCCACGTCTTCCGTAAAGAGACGAGGTGCTGGTCCAAGGCGGGCATTCCCTTGTCAGAGAACGCTCCGGGAAGGACAGAAGGCCGAAACCCATAAGCAACCTCAAAAGGACTTAAGCCAGTAGACGAATGAGACACCGCATTCCTGGCAAATTCAGCCCACGGAAGAAGGCGAGACCAGTCGTCCTTGTGCGCATTAGTGAAGCAGCGCAAATACAATTCCACAGACTGATTAGCATGTTCGGCTGCACCATTAGATTGCGGGTGATAGGAGGAAGTGAACGACAAGAAGACCCCCATCTCAGCACAAAAGCCCCTCCAAAACCGAGAGACAAATTGCGGGCCCCTGTCAGAAACAATATCCTGAGGTACCCCATGCAATCGGAACACTTCCTTGGCAAACACCTGGGCAAGCTGAATCGCAGAGTGTAGTTTCTTAAGTGGAATAAAGTGGGCCATTTTAGAGAACCTATCCGTCACAGTTAATATCACCGTCTGACCATCAGAAGGAGGAAGGTCCACAATAAAATCCATGGACAAGTGGGTCCATGGTTTCTTGGGTATAGATAGAGGCATCAGTAGGCCTTGGGGTCTCATATTAGGAGACTTACATTGCGTACAGACCCGACAAGCCTGAACAAAATCCACTACGTCTCGCCTGAGTGAAGGCCACCAGAACTGTTGAAGGAGGCTCTTATAAGTCTTGGTAACCCCCGGATGACCAGCAGTTTTGGCGGTGTGAAATAATGTTAATAACTTTTTTCTGTCACTTACTTTCACGTATAGTTTACCAACAGGCATCTCCTGAGGCGCTTGGGTTTGGTATGTCTTAATATTCTCAAGGAAGGGAGATGAAACAACCAAACGGGTAGCAGCTATGATCTGAGAAGCTGGTACAATAGGTTCAGGGGTTGGGTTAACAAATTCTAAAGGTTCATACTGTCGAGAGATAGCGTCAGCTTTGGCATTACGGCAACCAGGTCTATAGGTAATAATGTATTGGAATCGCGAAAGGAATAGAGACCATCTAGCCTGTCGGGCGGACAACCTTCTAGCATCGGTTATATAGGAGAGGTTCTTATGATCTGTCAGAACCATAATTTTGTGTCTAGAACCCTCTAATAAGTACCTCCATTCCTTAAAAGCTAACACAATAGCTAATAGTTCTCTGTTCCCAACATCGTAATTCTTTTCTGGATCAGACAACCTTTTAGAAAAGAAACAACAGGGATGGAGGGGTTCGTCATACGATAACCTTTGTGATAGTACTGCTCCCACCCCCGATTCAGAAGCATCTACTTCCATAACAAAGGGAAGAGAAGGATTAGGGTGGTGTAGTACTGGAGCAGAGGCAAATGCTTTCTTGAGAGTTTCAAAGGCTTTAAGGGCTTCAGGAGTCCAAACCCTAGGGTGTAGACCTTTTTTAGTCAGCTTTGTGATAGGAGAGATAAGTGGTGAGAAGTTTTTTATAAATTTTCTATAATAGTTAGCAAAACCTATAAAACGCTGGATAGCCTTAAGTCCTTGGGGAAGTGGCCAGGACAGTATAGCTTCCAATTTAGCAGGATCCATACTAAAACCCTGTTCAGAAATTATATATCCCAGGAATTGCACAGAGGTCTGATCGAACAGACATTTTTCTAACTTACAATAAAGTCCGTTCTGTAATAATTTTTTAAGCACCATCCTAACATGTTTATGATGTGACTTCAAATCAGGAGAATATACAAGTATGTCGTCAAGGTACACCACGGCACAGACATGCAATAGATCCCTAAGGACATCGTTTATGAGATCCTGAAACACAGCAGGAGCATTACACAGTCCAAAAGGCATGACCAGGTATTCATAATGCCCACTACGTGTATTGAACGCTGTCTTCCACTCATCATTCTCCTTTATACGGATAAGGTTATAAGCTCCCCTGAGGTCTAGTTTAGTAAAGTACTTAGAACCTTTAACGCGGTCAAACAACTCAGTGATGAGGGGGATAGGGTAGGCGTTTTTAACCGTTATATTGTTCAGACCCCTGTAGTCTATACACGGCCTCAAATCGCCCTCCTTCTTTGCCACAAAAAAGAAACCAGCACCAGCAGGAGAGGAGGACCTTCTAATAAAACCTTTCCTTAAGGATTCTCGTATGTACTCCTCCATGACCTGGTTTTCTTTCTCAGAAAGAGGGTAGACCTTACCCCTAGGGGGCATAGTGCCCGGTAAAAGGTTTATGGCACAGTCATAGTCACGATGTGGAGGTAGCTTATCTGCCTCCCTCTTTTCAAAAACCAATGCAAGATCTGCATATACAGAAGGGACAGAAACAGAGAGTGGTTTAGCCGTGGGCACGTTGAGTAAACAAACAGGACGTACCTGAGCCATACAGTCTCGTTGACAGGATTCCCCCCAGGATAGTATATCCAAGCAACCCCAATCGAGAACAGGGTTGTGTTTCACTAACCAGGGAAAACCCAGAACGATGGAAGCAGTAGGGGAGTCAATTATTTGGAAGGTTAACCTTTCCTTATGCAAAACACCTACAGACATCACTATTTCTTGGGTCTCATGGGTCACCAGAGGTTTCTCAAGTGGTCTACCATCTATGGCCTCAACGACCAAGGGTGTGGCCTTTTGGATCAAAGTTAAGGCTGCGGTTTTAGCAAAGTTCTCATCCATAAGGTTGTCTGCCGCACCTGAATCGATCAAGGCTTTGGTGGTTATGGTGGTTTTATTGACCAAAAGAGAAACCGTAATAAACGGTCTGGAGATGGACACATGAGGGGACAAAGTCATAACACCCGAGGCCGACCCCTCTCTAGGCCTTAGGTGCTGTAGTTTCCCTGTAACTTAGGGCAGGCATTACAGTGGTGCCCCCTCTTTCCACAATAAAGGCATAACCCCTCCCTTCTACGATATGCTCTTTCAGCCTCAGTTAGCCCCGTAGCACCCAATTGCATGGGTTCGGGGGTTGGTTGACTAGGAGCAGGTAGTGCTAGTAAAGCAGTAGAGGGGGGAGCAGGTAATGCCCGTGTATCCATCCGTCTTTGACTACGCCTCTCTCTAATACGGTTATCAATAAGAATGACATAATCTATGACATCATCTAGAAGAACAGGCAATTCCCTGGATGCTATTTCATCCAGTATGTAGGCGGCCAAACCCTCCTGAAAGGCTGTTACGAGGGCATCATTATTCCAAACCACTTCAGCTGCTAGCGTGCGGAATTCAATAGTATAATCCGCTACAGATCTATTACCCTGTCGTACCCTAAGCAGAGCTTTGCCAGCAGAGGCAACCCTACCGGGTTGATCAAACGTACGTTTGAAAGCTGTCAAGAACTCTACAAAGGACATAGGAGATGTATTCTCCCACATGGGGTTAGCCCATGCTAAAGCTTTCCCGGACAGGTGGTTAATCAAAAAGGCAATTTTGGATCTGTCAGTGGGATAGGAACGTGGATTCATCACCAAATGGATGTCAATTTGGTTAAGGAAACCACGACACAATGCTGGGTCAACGCTGTAGCGTTGTGGCGGTGTCATGTGAACAACATGAGCAGGAACGGGTACCGGAGTGGGAATGGGTTCGGGCACAGCAGCAGCAGCCTCCTGGACGGCAGGTTGCAAGTGTGCAGTGCGAGCCAGTATGGTTTGTAAAGCTTGGGCAAACTGGTCCATACGGTGGTCCAAGCCATCCATTCTAGCCTCCTGATTAACTAGGAGCTGTGGGATGTCAGCAGGTTCCATTATGGCCCTGTTGTAATGTCACGATTCGGGGAACCAAACACGCCAACACACACACACACACAAAGTGCCGTACCGGACCTTAGAGTGGCCGGGCTAAGCACACAAAGAATAGTCAGGAACAAGCCGAGTAAGGGGAACCAGAAGACAGAATAACGTGAAACAAGCCGAGGTCAAAGGGTAGGAGAAAGTCACAGAGTCGGATAACAAGCCAGAGAGTACGTAACCAGAAGCACAAGTTCAGAATCAATACTAACAAGCAAAGACCACAACAGGGCGAAGAGGAACAGGAAAGGTAAGTATATAAATCCAAAGGTTAATTCTGATTGGATAATTTCCAATCAGAATTAACAATCACACGTGGGAGATATCTAAACCTCCCACTGTGATTGAGGCACTGTGCCTTTAACGCCGGGTCAGGTGACTTGGTTAAAGTGGGCGGTCTCCCAGCGTGCAGCGTCATGCATGCTGCCGCTGGGAGACACAGAGGAAGAGGCGGACGGCACCCGTGGGAGAGAGGGTGCCGCCCGCCGAGCACACGGCTGAAGGGGTCCCGCGGACGGCTGGAGGGTGAGTGCCGCGAGCGGACTGCAACCTCCCCTCGCAGCCGCCCGCGGGACCCTGACAAGAAGGAAGGTATGTAGAAGAGGATAAAGGTCAGGCTGACTGCCTCAATGAATATTTTTGTTCTGTATTTACAGAAGAAAATGAAGGAAAGGACCTCAGTTGAGAAAAAGGATAAATGAGTCATTTATTACACGTGAGTTTACAGAGGAAGAGGTTCTATTTCAACTGTCAAAAGTAAAGACAAATAAGTCAATGGGACCTGATGGAATACACCCAAAAGCTATTAAAAGAGCTTAGTGGTGTACTAGCAAAACCATTAACAGATTTATTTAACCAATCATTGTTAACAGGAGTAGTCCCAGAAGATTGGAAGTTAGCGAATGTTGTGCCCATTTACAAGAAAGGTAATAGGGAGGAGTAGGGCAACTATAGGCCAGTAAGCCTTACTTCAGTAGTGGGGAAAGTGATGGAAACCATGTTAAAGGATAGGATTGTTGAACATCTAAAAACACATGGATTTCAAGATCAGAGACAACATGGGTTTACTTCAGGGAGATCATGCCAAACTAATCTTATTGATTTTTTTGATTGGGTAACTAAAATTATAGATCAGGGTGGTGCAGTAGACATTGCTTACCTAGATTTCAGTAAGGCTTTTGACACTGTTGCACATAGAAGGCTTATCAATAAACTGCAATCTTTAAGTTTGGATTCCAATATTGTTGAATGGGTAAGGCAGTGGCTGAGTGACAGGCAACAGAGGGTTGTAGTTAATGGAATATATTCGAAGCTTGGACTTGTCACCAGTAGGGTACCTCAGGGATCTGTACTTGGACCCATTCTCTTTAATATTTTTATTAGTGATATTGCAGAAGGTCTTGATGGTAAGGTATGTCTTTTTGCTGATGATACTAAGATATGTAACAGGGTTGATGTTCCAGGAGGGATAAGCCAAATGACAAATGATTTAGGTAAACTAGAAAAATGGTCAAAATTGTGGCAACTGACATTTAATGTGGATAAGTGCAAGATAATGCATCTTGGACGTAAAAACCCAAGGGCAGAGTACAGAATATTTGATAGAGTTCTAACCTCAACATATGAGGAAAGGGATTTAGGGGTGATTATTTCTGATGACTTAAAGGTAGGCAGACAATGTAATAGAGCAGCAGGAAATGCTAGCAGAATGCTTGGTTGTATAGGGAGAGGTATTAGCAGTAGAAAGAGGGAAGTGCTCATGCCATTATACAGAACACTGGTGAGACCTCACTTGGAGTATTGTACACAGTACTGGAGACCGTATCTTCAGAAGGATATTGATACCTTAGAGAGGGTTCAGAGAAGGGCTACTAAACTGGTTCATGGATTGCGGGATAAAACTTACCAGGAAAGGTTAAAGGATCTTAACATGTATAGCTTGGAGGAAAGACGAGACAGGGGGGATATGATAGAAGCATTTAAATATATAAAGGGAATCAACACAGTAAAGGAGGAGACTATATTTAAAAGAAGAAAAACTACCACAACAAGAGGACATAGTCTTAAATTAGAGGGACAAAGGTTTAAAAATAATATCAGGAAGTATTACTTTACTGAGAGGGTAGTGGATGCATGGATTAGCCTTCCAGCTGAAGTGGTAGAGGTTAACACAGTAAAGGAATTTAAGCATGCGTGGGATAGGCATAAGGCTATCCTAACTATAAGATAAGGCTAGGGACTAATGAAAGTATTTAGAAAATTGGGCAGACTAGATGGGCCAAATGGTTCTTATCTGCCGTCACATTCTATGTTTCAATGTTTCTATGTTTCTTTACTAGATTCAGGGGGTGGAAGCGCTCTGCATTGAGCTAAGCCCAACAATACAGCTCAATATGCTCTGCATTGAGCTAAGCCCAACAATTATTAGCAGAGAGTGATTAGCTGATATTGTCAGTCAATAAGCAGGTTCAGAAGAGCTACTGGAAACTCCTTGCTGCAATACTGGAATCATAGAGGCAGGAACTGGTGAACAGAGGACTCAAGGTAGAAAGTCAAATGGTTTGGATACTTATATTGGGAGGATTTCAGGGCACCATAACTTCTAGCAGAAGAATGATGTAGTGGTTATGGTGCTTAGAGTGTTCCTTTAAATTTCCTATGTGTCAGGAGAAGAGCCGGGGAGATAGAGACAATGTGAATAAACTTTCCCAGTACTTTTAAAGCACTTCCTTACTAGGACAGACAAAAAAAGAAAGTCTCCAAGCACTCAAGGTATTCAAACCGCAGGCAGATTTATTGATTCAAAAACGTGAAACAGCAGCAACTTTTTGACCTGTTCGAAGGTCTTTGTCAAGTTAATAGGACAGAGGCTGAATTAAAGAAATACTCCAACATTAAACTTATATATATACACTGAACAAAATTATAAACGCAACACTTTTGTTTTTGCCCCAATTTTTCATGAACTGAACTCAAAGATCTAAGACTTTTTCTATGTACACAAAATTTCTCTCAAATACTGTTCACAAATCTGTCTAAATCTGTGTTAGTGAGCACTTCTCCTTTGCCAGGATAATCCATCCACCTCACAGCTGTGGCATATCAAGATGCTGATTAGACAGCATGATTATTGCACAGGTGTGCCTTAGGCTGGCCACAATAAAAGGCCACTCTAAAATGTGCAGTTTTACTGTATTGGGAGGATCCGAGGGGATCCAGGGGCGTCCGAAAACCAGTCAGTATCTGGTGTGACCACTATTTGCCTCACGCATTGCAACACATCTCCTTCGCATAGAGTTGATCAGGTTGTTGATTGTGGCCTGTGGAATGTTTTTCCACTCCTCATCAATGGCTGTGCGAAGTTGCTGGATATTGGTAGGACCTGGAACATGCTGTCGTGTACGCCAATCCAGAGCATCCCAAACATGCTCAATAGGTGACATGTCTGGTGAGTATGCTGGCCATGCAAGAACTGGGATGTTTTCAGCTTCCGGGAATTGTGTACAGATCATTGCAACATGGGGCCGTGCATTATCATGCTGCAACATGAAGTGATGGTCATGGATGAATGGCACAACAATGTGCCTCAGGATCTCATCATGGTATCTCTGTGCATTCAAAATGCCATCAATAAAATGCAGACAACAATAAATATATTGGAAACGGCTGTTGAATCTAAAATGAACATAAACAAATAATAGTGTAACACAGTTAAATAATAAAAGTGCGCTATCATTGAATGCACTCACAGGGTGGAAATGTTGGTTGCGCTCAGGGGTGCCTCCCTCAATGATGTTGGGGGATTTGAACCGGTCTGTGTAGCCCACTCAAAATTAGGACTCCAGATGCAAGTTGGAAAAAAATCTGCAACTTTATTGCAATATAAAAAGGTGTTGATCAACTATAGAATATTTTAAAAATTTGCGAATATGGTCCTACGCATTTCGTCCCAATGAGTTGGGACTTCCTCAGGGACCCAAGATTAATATAAAATCACAAAACATGCAACAAAGAAAGAAAGCAGCCTAACCAAACCCATCCCTGAGTCTCTTTAAATAGGGCTAATCCTCAATTCCAATTGATAATTCCGTGGATGTTGTCCATTCTTTGGAATTCAATTGGTCTGGAGTTTTCATCTGTGACACCTGTAGCGTCTCCATGATTTTCCCAGTAATTCTATGTTTAGTAATTGTAGACCGGAAGCGGAAATTAAGTCTGTTTGGTACTTCCGTGCGTTCCACTTGTGCGTTCCACCTGTTAAATGCGGATAGCGTGTACTCCCTCTAGAGGTCTCCAGAGGGAATCACATAATATATACAATCCAAAATAAAGAGCAACAAATCATATTATGTATCTGCTGAAGAAACATGATGTTATTAACTTGGAAAAAATAAATATATGGAATCTCAAAAAGACGTGAGACTCAAGACTGGTTTTAATACAGAGCCAGGAAGGAATTATAGTAATAATAATATAAGCAGTGACTAGTCGGAAAATAAACACTGAGTTAAGGTAAAGGGGGGATTACTGGAATGATAATTCACAAGCAGTTGCCCAAAGTGCAAAATAATAAATACTTTATTAATACGTAGAGATACCAGGCACTATATATGGGACAAAATGCTAGTAATGAGTATAGAAAACTTAATAGAGTTCTGTGTGTCTTTAAATAAAGGCACAGATCCCTACAGCAATCTATCAAACCCAAGCAGGATACAAATATAGAAATATTATAAAAAAATCCACTAAATAGTGGTAAAGCTAGAACAAAATTGAGACCAGGAGGTCAGTAGATATGCATAGATAGGATTGTCAGCAATACTGGGACAGTAGTAATAGCTGGAGCATGTCAGGATCTTAAAATATTGACAAGGCATAAGTCATAGGTAGGAACGTTGGAAATGGTAAATGGACAATTTAAATTGAAATGTTCCAAAACTTCAGCGGTTAGCCAACAGTGCTAACTATGACAGGTAGCTCCAAAAGAAATGAAATTACTAAACTAGTAAACCCTGCTGCTCCTAAGCTTCGAGGGTGTTCTGTGCTGTCCCTAGTAAGGTAAGTACTCCTTACTTCTAGCATTTTGTCCCATATATAGTGCCTGGTATCTCTACGTATTAATAAAGTATTTATTATTTTGCACTTTGGGCAACTGCTTGTGATTTATCATTCCGGTAATCCCCCCTTTACCTTAACTCAGTGTTTATATTCCGACTAGTCACTGCTTATATTATTATTACTATAATTCCTTCCTGGCTCTGTATTAAAACCAGTCTTGAGTCTCATGTCTTTTTGAGACTCCATTTATTTATTTTTTCCAATTTAATTATTGGATTCAAGCCCGCAGGTGGATCTAGAACCACCACACTGACCTCTGGGCGTCTATTCTCACATCTGTGAAAATATTTACACTCAGTTTTTCCTTTTTTATTCAACTTGATGTTATTAACTGTCGGAAATAATTTGATGGACACCAAAAAAATTAAATGAAACATCATATAATCATCAAATAATTGATAATTAGTAGTACGGTTTCATATATAAAAAATAGTGTGGTTTCAACATATGTAAAAAAAAAAAAAATGTAATTCTTTATTTTTCAAGTGCAAAGTTATACATTTATGCATGCTGTCATCATCTCTGATGTTCAAAGTTTTAGTCATTTACATATAAGCATTGTATGGTGTAGTTAACATAGCACTTATTTTTTGTTAAGGAGCTGGTCAAACATTTGTCACTAAAGGGTAAATATGCCCCTCGTGGGTCGTATGCTTATGTGGGCCCGTGAGACTCTGTACATTATTATGGATTGAGTGTTTAAAGTCAGTCATTAGTGTAGGTACTGGTAGGTGCCTTATTGTCGTTTGTTGACGTGGTGTGCCCAATGTGGTACGGCTCTAGTATGTCATGTCTTTTGTGGCGGTTTGTCGGTGCGTGTTGGTTCAAGTGGCGGTGGTCATAACATGTCAGCTGTGCTGTGTGCCAGGTGTTGAGTCTTGTCTCAATGGGGGTCCAAGTTAGGGCCATTTATGTGGGGGTGTGCCGCGTGCCTAAGTGTGTTTTCCTCATCGGTATGTTGTGGGGGCACTGTCATGTGGCAACTAGGCAGGTCAGTATGTTAAAGTGGACAGTGTGTGATTTGTTGTCGCGGTTGGTAGTCCCCTAACCATGGGGGATACGGGGGGGGGTGCTGTCGCCATTCTCTGTCGTGGTTGTTGTGGTTGTTATATGTGGTGTCTCCTGTGTGGTGCGGGAGCCCGTGTGATGCGTATTGGATGTGTTGGTTGGTATCCCAGTAGTGGATGTCCGCTGGGGGGCGAGTGTCGTTGGGTGGTCGTCACGTGGTTGTCGCCTGTATGACAGGTGTTTGAAAACAAAAGGTAACATATAAAACAAATCAAGGCTTCTAATTGGTGGGGGAACAATTGTAAGGTCGGTTGTGAGAACTTAAAATCTAAACTTGGTGCCCTCCTTGGTTACTGTTAGAGCTCATGGTAATGTCCATCTATATTCTATTCCTGCGTTACGCAGCTGGCTGGTTACCAGTCCCAGTGAGCGTCGCCACAGTAGTGTGCTGCGGGTTATATCCTGGAAGAAGGTAAGTTGGCTGGATTCAAAAGTGAGCGGGGTTTTACCCCGGACTGCCGTCATTATGTCTGTGGCAATCTTCTGCCGTGTCAGCCTTGTTCATTAGGTTTGCTTGGGAGGACTGCAGTTGGAGTATGGATTCCTTGAGGCCTTGGACTTCTTGTCTTAAGTCCAGTATGTCTTCCTCAGAGGCTTGAGTGCGGGCTGTTACTGCTGTGATTTCTGTCTTCAGCAGTTCTAGGTCCGCTGCATGTAGCTGTCTCATTTCTTGTAGGAGCTCTGCTATATCTTGTCTGGTCGCTGGGGACTGGTTGCTTTCCCTTGCCTGTTCTGTTTGGGGTGGTCAGGTGTCTGGGGGTTCAAGATGCTCCCCTGTGGGTCTCTCAGAGTCGTCTGAGCCCTCAGTGTATTCCGGCTCAGCCGCCATTTTTGCAGCAGCAGGGGGCTGCAACATGGTACTTGTGTCTTGTGTGTCTTTGCACGCACCTGTTTGTGGTTTTTGTGATCTTCTGCCCATGGTGTTCGGGTCTTGTTGGGGCAGTGTGTACTGGACCCAAGGTGAGTACTCAGGTGCCTCCATCCGCTATGGTATTTTCAGCGCGGTCAACATATGTAAATTTAAAGTGACAAGTGCATACATTGTGAACACCCAATTAAAATGTTAATTATTTAAAAAGTAATTATGTTCTTTACTATTAATAGATGAAAAACAATCAAGTTAATTCAATCTAGATAACAACATATACCTATCATAGATGAGTTTTCTAACATCTTGTTATGAGAAGTAAAAAGCTATATAGAGGTATACCTTACATACCTGTCTCTTGCTCTTTCCTATGGGACAGTGCCTTGCTCTCTCCTCCAGCTCTGCTTCACTCCCACCCTTTTTGATATTTCCTGTCCTCACGTTTCTAATACCCCACCTCCTATAGTCTGTAAGCTCATTTGAGCAGGGTCCTCCTCAACCTATTGTTCCTGGAGTATACTCACAATTCCAGCAAACTTGGTGCCAATTCAGATGTTAGCAGCTTGTTCATCTAAAATATGCATTATTATTAAGGGGTTTCTCCAAGTACCACGACCACGTAAGTGTTTTAAAGTTGCAGCACAGAAGATTGCATAGTGGGTAAGGTTACGTAACTCATGGAACTCTCTTTGTGACAGGAGGCTAGTGGTTATCCTTACTTGTGATCCACTGATTTCTGTATAACAGCAGCATGGGAGGACACACGCATGTGAGTGCCCCTCAATATGTGAGGTACAGGGCTCAAAAGACACATTTGAATGTCTCGTTCTCATGTATACAACTTATAGACTTTCTAGTCATGTGGTTCTGGGTGAGGATAAGAAAATACATAAGCAGTGGAATCATACAGAGAAATGTACAATATACCTCAAACTTCACCCATCCATATAGTGTTAGCTAATCAGGTTTAATCTTGAAAAACTCAGTACACCTATTGACACTTACCTATACGTACAGGAAGTATATTTACCAGCCCCCTGTTGATATAAAGAGACAACCAATCAGTAGAATGTAAGTATAGTTAAGTGTGTGAACAGTGTATTAATAATGCCCAATACTTTTGTGTTCCAGTTAATGCAGCAAGACTATTTGGATCCAAACAGCGCAAACATCGAAAAAGAGGAGATGGTAAAAAGAAAAACCCCATACATTTTAAAAAGACAGACACATGTGAGCAAAGCAAGAAGACCCTACATACTCAAAAGAGGTTCTTATTACTAACAAAATAAATGATAAAAAAAAAGATGTGTTTATAGGTAAATGTGATTTATTGTTATTTTGATCACAATTAAAATTACATTTGTGTCATAAATATATTCAAAAAATATTATCATTAATATATAGTAAATGTGTTTTTATTCATGTTGTTTCTTAAATGTGATTATTTTTCTTCCAATATCAAATTTAATACATTTTGAAATAAATACCATTTCTCTGCACAATACTTGTACACACATGACAATTCAAACAATGGACCAATGAGATTTTACTTAAATGACTATTCTAATTTATTTATCAGGCTTATTCAATAAAGTTAGAATTACCAGAAATTAAAAGTACATTTTAACATCAATACGAAAATTGACAAATTGGAAAAATCATCCATGTCAGCTGTGATTCCAGTTCACTAACTTTGGCCTTGAATTTGAAATTCACTTAAAATTCCTGACGATTTTCACTTTAGTGGTGAATTACTTGAGAGTATTCTAAAAAATAAATTGTGGAGAGTTCAAAATTAATTTGCTAAATTTAAGACCAAAATAAATTAGAAAGACATCTCTGGAACAAGTGATTTGAAACAATTTTGGCCTAGACAACAAAGTACAGTTGTTGACAAATTATCTTTTGTGAAAACATGCACATAAAAACACAGATAAGATATTTGTATCAAATCAATCGCTGCCTGGATTTACACGCAATTATCAGTGCTATAAACACACAACGTGGTATACCACTCTACAAAAAAATAAAAATTAATAAACAAAAAAGCGTTTTAAAAGAAATCAAACTAAAGAATAAAAAAATATATATATATGGAAAAAGTATTTATATATGTGGGAAAATTAGAGAAACACTGAACAGTATTAAACTCAATAACCACAGGCAGATATAGGCTGTATCTAGATTATGTTAGATAAAACACATCAGGGCTAAATACAGATTTCACTGATAATTCCAAGTAGTTTATATTTAGTGGCTAAATCTATATTTAGAGTTGGCACACCACTAGGATACTGGAATGTGTAATGAAAAAAATAAATGAGAAATTATACAGTTTAAACATTTTGAACATAATAAGCTTTTACTCTTTTTACAAATCAGTTTCGACAGAATGTCAGAATCTGTGTAAAGTATGCAAAATTAGAGATTCTAATTAGACTGATTTATGAAACTAAGAGCAACGTTAAGATTGGATCATTGATTTTAGATTAAATCAATCAAATCTGCCATGAAAAATGATGTTGAGATACTGACTGTATGTACCAGGAAGAACTTTTCAGATCTAGTTATGGCCTGTGGTAGCTACCAGGTTGCTGTACCTAAACGGAAACAGTTGTTCCAATGTTGTCCTTGTTTCAATGTTGGTTTTGTCTTTTTAAAGCATATTACACAACACAATTCCTTTTAAAATCAGCATCACAGTATAAGGACTTCAGTATTGTCAGGATTACAGAATGATCCAGCACGTAGAATTGTGTAACACAGAGGACTGATAGGTAAAGTATTCCGGACCTTAGAATGGCCAGACTAACGTACCAAAGACAAAAAGAAGTCCTGCGCTCACTCCCATCACTTTTTGTATCACACAGCTAGGTTACAATGCTGCCGCCCATCCCATGTGTTCCTTATTAAGGGTTAACAAGTATATAGGGGTGTATATAAAAAAATACCCCTTTCTGTCTCATTAGAGATATTTTTGCCTGAAGTTCAAGGAAGCAAGGTAAAGGGTCAGAGTAGGACCCGTCTAGGGGGGTCTGCCTTGACGTTGGCAGACGGGCATTCCCTCCAGTGGCCATTGGAGTAACTAAATGACCTCCATTTGTTTAAATATACATAGGGATTAAGGAGAGGGCGCAGGTAACTTTTTTTCTTTGGTTTTTACTATATGTATTAGCTGATGTGTATTGTAGTAATTGCAGCCACCCTGGAGTGATGGGAGTGAGCGCAGGACTTTTCTTTTTGTATTTGTATGCACTTTTTGTATCACACAGCTCAGTTACAATGCTGCCGCCCATCCCATGTGTTCCCTATTAAGGGTTAACAAGTATATAGGGGTGTGTATAAAAAATACCCCTTTCTGTCTCATTAGAGATATTTTTGCCAGAAGCTCAAGGAAGCAAGGTAAAGGGTCAGAGTAGGACTTGTCTAGGGGGGTCTGCCTTGACGCTGGCAGGTGGGCATTCCCTCCAGTGGCCATTGGAGTAACTAAATGACCTCCATTTGTTTAAATATACATAGGGATTAAGGAGAGAGTGCAGGTAACTTTTTTTCTTTGGTAACGTACCAAAGAATAGTCAGGAATAGCCGAGGTCAAAGGATACAGAAAGAGACACAACAATAAGGAAAAGCCAGGAGTCAGGGATGCCAGAAAACAGAGAAGTCAAAAACAATGCCAAAGTCAAATAACCAGAATAACCAGGATCAATAACGCTCTCTCGGACAACCACAAGGGAAACCACGACAGGGCACTGAGCAGGATAAGAACTGGGCCTAAATACCCCTCCTCTAGATCTGATAGGCTGTAACCAAAGGCAGTGACTCCAAAGGCAGTTACCAGGTTCCTATTTGCATAATTGCTGCTCAGCATTAACCCTTCTGTGGATTTGGTTGCTGCGTGGCACAACTTTTCCTGTGTGGACAGTAAAAGCCATTAGACACATTTTATAAGCGACAAGTATATTCAGTTAAGCATATTGCAGAATTATAAAATATCAGATATTCCAAATATTTACAGCACAACTCAAGTGACATGCATAGATTTAAGGAACATTTTCCCTTCTTCTCCTTCAATCCTATTCATCATTCCCGTTTTCTGACCTTCCTCAAATATTGTTATTTCTGGTTTCACGCTGATTGGCAATGTGCATCACATAACTCAAGTGAGGTAAAACTAGTATTCCCTGTGACTGAAAAAAGTCAGTAAGCAAAAGGTATGTACTTTTGGGAACAAGGCATAATGCAGTATTCATTACTTTTTCAGTATCTATTTTTCTAATTTCTCTGCTGTTTTTTTTCTATAATTTGGGATAGTGTTGCTACATATATAGATGTATACATGACCCATCTACATTTTCTAAATTTTAGGAGGATCATTAAAAGCCTCAACTAATAGCTACATAAGGGTTGAAGACTAAAAGAAAGTAGTAGGTTCTCTTCAACATACTGCTTAAGATCTTACCCTAGGTTAGTGTAACACACCCGACCTTTATTAAGTCAGTACCTTAATTCATATAAACACCAACCCACAACCTCACCCTGCCAGTTGTGGAATAAATGCACTTTTCTTTGCCAAATCGTTCTGTACAGCTATTCCCAAGGGCTATCCCAACGTATGTCCCCTTATACAACATCCACAACATCAGAAAAAAAAGGGAATACAGCTGACTGGTCTACAGAAAAAATAATCACAACATAGTGTAATACAGTAAAAGCAAAATGGAACACTGCGCAGCTGAAAATACACTCACAGGATAGATAATATTAAAAGGTTCTACATGTTTCGTCCCCACATGGGACTTCCTCAGGGACCAAATGAATAAAATAACAAAAAATAAAACAATTTCTTAAAAATCATCTTAGGGATTCCCCTGTGGGGACAAAACATGTAGGACCTGTTTCTTAATTTTATTTATTTTATTTAAAGGGACAATATAGTCACCAGCACAACTTCATCTTATTGCATTTGTTCTGGTGAGTAGAATCATTCCCTGTAGGCTTTTTGCTGTAAACACTGTCTTTTCACCCTCTTTTCCACCCTCTTTTGGAGATATTGAACTTTCCTCATAGAGATGGGTTGATTCAATTCAGCCATAGGAGGAGTTGCTGATATGCCAGGGCTGTGTTTGACTTGTGCTGGCTCTGCACCTGATGATGTCAGCAGGCAGGGGCAGGTCTGAGGCAGACAGGGGTAGAGCCAGCAGCTTTAGACTTGAATATATTTTGCTGTAAGGTCACGGCCTCTGGGAAGCAGGCAATAGAATGGAAGATGATTGGTGGGTAGATTCTGGTCCTCCCACTACAGCCACTATCCTCCAACAGCAGCCCCTGTCCTTCTACTACAGCCACAATCCCTCCAACAACAGTCCCTATCAACCCACTACAGTCACTGTCCCCCCACAAAATACTGTTCCCTCACTGCTTCCCCTTTCCCTCCGGGACTGCTCCTATCCTCCACACTATAGCCCCTGTCCTCCTACTACAACCCCTGTCCTCCTACTACAGCCACTCTCTTCCCACTATAGTACCTGTGTACCCCACCAGTGCCCCTGTCCACCCCACCACAGTCCCTGTCCATCACTACGACCTCTACCACAGCCTCTGTCTTCTCACCACACAGCCCACAACCACACAAGCAGCATCTCCCACACACGCACAACCCTTCAAGCAGCTTCCCTCACATAAACAACCCCACATGCAGCTTCTACACACACACACACACACACAAATGCATACCTTTAGACTTTTCCATATATATATATATATATATATATATATATATATTTTCCCAGGTCCCAGCACTCAATGTTCCCGGTCTTTTCCATGCTCCGGTGCAAGTAATCTCTGACCAATATATAGCATCCAAGTAGAGAGCACTCTGGAGTCTTCGTTTTATATCAAAATAAATACTGCTTTATTGTGCAGAATACAAAAATGTCGACGTTTCAGTCACAATAGACTTTTCTCAAGACAATTCATGCAATGAATAAACCATGATTATATATGTTACAACAAAATTCCTATTGGAGGGTGAAAGATTGAAAGCAAGAACAGGTGACATCATAATTGACGTATTTAAACAGAATATTAACCAGGTGATTCTTGACTCAATTAAGGTTTGAAAAAGTGACCCAGTGCTAATTAAATACACAGAAGGCTATTTACAAAATAAAAACTAAAACTAATAATACATATACCTAACAAATATAGTGCTTTTCAAGTAGGCTTTAAACATCTTGCATATAAGTAACAACTTGAAAAAAGTGATATGATATAATAAACATATAAGTAGTATACCACTTTATGTTTTTTTTTAAATGTATTTATTTCTCTTTCTTTCTGTCGTTTTCTCTTATTTAATTTCTTTTTACAAGTTAACGATTCTTTATAATTAACAAAGTACAAGCAAATATTTAGATTTGTATGAAAAACAATACTACATTAAACTTTCATACATTCAGCATTCACTCAAGGTCTTTATAGAGGGGAGGGGGGATAGGAGATGACATAATTTTCCCGTCTAGAATAAGCTCGAATTGTTCTCCTTGAATTGTTTCCAGGGAGCATAAAGCTTCAGATATTTGATGTATTGAGATTGGTCTAAATGAAAAGAGGCCTCCATTCTATGTTGGTAATCTATTTGTTGCAATATTTCTGTCCAACCTAAATCACCCTTAGATTTCCATTTTCATGCAATACTAATTTTAACTGTTAACATTATGTGAACAATTAGACAATTCTAAGGATGATTTCCAGGTAACAACATATTAAAAAGAAAGATCTGAGGAGTTAGAACAAAGTAAATTCCAGTAGAGACTTAAGAAACTTCTGTAAGGGCTTTACAGTTTTTTTTTTTAATTCAGGACATCCCCACCAGATATGTAAGAAGGAACCCACGTTTGATTCGCATCTCCAACACATTTGTGAAGTATTGGAGTTTGTGCAGTCTAACTGGGACTAAGTACCAGCGTAAAGTTATTTTGTACTGAGTTTCTATTAGAGTCATGCTGTAAACATTCCTCCTAACAATGATCAAACCCTTCAACCATTCTTTATATTGCAGTTCAACATTCATCTCCTTTTCCCATTTAATCCATGGATATTTTTTTTCTTGTGGTTGTAATAGGTTGAACAAATTGGAAACCCTAGAGGTGATCTTATGTTTATGATGTTTATAAACAAAAAATTCAATTACAGGGTTATCCATTACAATGGTTTTTTTTTTATGACATTTTTCAATCTAAGATAACTAAAAACCTACGATTAATCAAAACTCATCTGGAGCAAATCAAAAGGTAAGAAGAACCCCTCTGGTGCTAGATCTTTTAGAGTTTTGATGCTCTTTTCTCTCCAACTTAACAAACTAATGTCACCTATATCTAGTTCAATAGTTTCTAATGGCATATTATGCAAGAGGGAACATCGTAAACCCAGTTCTGTAATCTTTAAATTATAAAAGGTTATGTAAATATCTTTAATTATCGGGTAATGAATACAAAAAAGTTCTACTTCCTTTCTCCTTAAGGTCTATATTGGACCAAAGTATTATTATTTTTATTATGTTATTATTATGTTATTATTTATATAGCGCCAACAAATTCCTCAGCGCGCAGTGGGTGGACAAACAAACATGTATTTGTAACCAGACAAGTTGGACACACAGGAACAGAGGGGTTGCGGGCCCTGCTCAATGAGCTTACATACTAGAGGAAGTGGGGTAAAGTGACACAAAAGGTAAGGATAGTATTAGACTAATGACAGTTGCAAGAGAGGAATCAGTCGGGAGCTATTAACAGTTTAATTGATATGCTTTTATGAAGAAGTGGGTTTTTAATGATTTTTTTTAAGGAGTGGAGACTGGGTGAACATCTAACAGAGGAGGCAAGTGAGTTCCACAGGAATGGTGCAGCCCTCGAGAAGTCTTGAAGGTGAGCATCAGAGGTGAGAGTATGGACAGAAGATAGACGTAAGTCTTCAGCAGAGCGTAAGGGCCTAGACGTGACATACTTGTGTATTAGGGAGGATAGATAGGTGGGAGCAGCATTATGTATTGATATGAAAGCAAGAACCAGAATTTTAAATTGAGCCCTATTTCTTACAGGAAGCCAATGTAGGGACTGACAGAAGGGTGAGGCGTGGGAGGTGTGGGCGGCAGGAAGATTAGCCTCGTCACCGCATTCATTATAAACTGTAATGGCGCAAGTTGGGAGCACGTAAGACCACTGAGAAGCGGATTACAGTAGTCAAGGTGAGAAAGGACAGTGGAATTGACCAGCACCATAGTCACATCTGGCGTTAAGTAGGGTCAGATGCACGCAATGTTTTTGAGATGGAAGCGGCAGGATTTGGCGATAGACTGAACATGAGGCATGAAGCTTATGGAGCTTATGGTAGCACCGTTGACTTGGAGGGAGACAGACACAGGAGTAGCAACACTACTTTTGGTCAACTTGAGTTTAAGGAAGTGGGCAGCCATCCAGTTAGAAATAGCAAAGACACTAGTCAAGAGGGAAGGGGAGAGATCAGGAGAGGACAGATAGCTTTGCGTGTCATCTGCATAGAAATTATATTGGAGGCCAAAGCAGCTAATGAGTTTACCAAGGGAGGCAGTATAGATAGAGAACAGTAGGGGACCAAGGACTGAACCTTGGGGAACACCAAAAGAGAGGAGTTGGTGGGAAAAAGCAGAGCCAGAGAAAGAAACACTGAAAGAGCACTGGGAGAGGTAGGAGGAGCACCAGGAGAGAGCAATATCTTGTAGACCGATATTGCAGAGGATGAGAAGAAGCTGTTGATGATCAACAGTGTCAAAAGCCGCAGAAAGGTCAAGGAGAATTAGGATAGAGTAGTGACCACGATATGTAGAGACCACAGCATAAATTTATAGTGGAGAAAGTCAGTAGCACAGTGAGACTTTCTCCAACAGCATTCAGCAGTTCTGGAGCATTTTTTAAGATATCGAGTCAGCTTGGTGTGCCAAGGTTGTTGTTGGGGGCGCTTGCTGCATTTAAATGTAGGAGGTGCCATGATGTCTAGTTGAGAGGAGATGGTGGAATTGTAAAATGAGGCTGCAGAGCTAGGACAGGTGAGATTTGAGATAGGTAAAAGGAGAGTTTGGAGATTAGTGGAGAAATGCTCTAGGTCAAGATATTGGAGGTTTCTGCGAGATTGATGTTCAGACTTTGGTGTCAATTGGGTCTTGGGTATGCTGATGTCAAAAGTCAGCAGATGATGGTCAGATAGAGGAAAAGGAATATTGGAGAGATTAGAGGCGGTACAAAGATTGGTGAAGGAGAGATCAAGAGTATTTCCCGCTGTATGGGTTGCTAAATTGGACCATTGCGTGAGTCCAAAGGAGGAGGTTACAGAGAGCAGACGAGAGGTATCGGTGTAGTTGGGGTTGTTGATTGGGATATTGAAATCCCCAAGTATAAGGGAAGGAGTGCTAGATGAGAGGAAGTGGGGAAGCCAGGAAGAAAAGTGCTCAATGAACAGCCTAAGATGATCGGTTGGGCGGTAAATGATAGCAATTCTTAAAGGAGTGGGTTTAAATAGGCAAGCAGTGTAACTTAAAAAGAAGAAAATGATATGGCAGGGGCAGTTATGATTGGTTGAAAGGTTCTGGTTTCCCTAAATCTTGTTTCTTGATCTCCAGCCAACTGGGTCTGTAGGTTGACATATTGTCCCAGGCGATAGCATGCACAAATATATTGTTTTTATACAAGGAGAATATGTTAGGAAATGATAGCCCCCCCATTTTAAAATTCTTATGTAAAGTATCTGAGGAAATTCTAGATTTCTTGTCCTGCTAAATACATTTATAAATCATTAGTTGGATTTCTTTAAGTATTAAATTATTAATTCTGAGAGGTATGTTTTTAAACAAATATAAAATTTTAATGAGCAAATAGGATTTTACCACTGCTGCTCTTCCCATCCAAGATAGTTCCCTCCCTTTACAATTTGCTAAAGTATTTCTAAAATCGCAAAGTTTAAGATTATAATTTTCTTTTCTGATATAGTCTAAATCCATATATAGTTTAATCCCCAAATAGTCTATATATTTGGAGTGACAGTCAAATTTAAATCTTGAATTAATGTACTCAAGATCCGCAAAAGATACATTATTCAATAGTACTTGAGTTTTATTAAAATTTAGTTTAAAATTTGAAAAAACTGCCATATTCTTCAACCAAATGGATGACTTTTGGGGATTGAGAATTTTGGTTTGGCTAGAGTTAAAAGGACATCGTCCGCATACAAGGAAATTTTACATTCCAATGTTCCGATAGTAATACCCTTCATTTCTTTATCTTGTCTAATCTGCTTAGCTAACGTTTCCATCGTCATGACATACAAGAAAGGAGCAAGTTGTTTTCCCTTAACTACAATTGTTTTTATTTTATCAGCACTTCTCTTATTCTTTAACTCACTTGTTAAAATTTTACTATATCGATTAGCAGCATGGTACCATTTTTGTTTTAAAATAAAAAGATTTTTGAAAGTGCCTGCTCTGTGATTTCCTTTCTCACTCTATTGATCTCTGACAAGGTGGAAGGATCCAAGGAGGCCTTATGGCATCTTTCTAATTTTGCTAAATGAATATATAAAATGCTCAGTGATTATCCACGTTTTATTTTTGTTTGAGTGCCTATTTTCATGAGTATACCACTTATATAACACGTCAAAGTATACCATAAGGTCATATCAAGAACCTCGCCCCTGTCATTTTGATCTAAAAAATCTTGAATGTGGGATGAAAGAGACAGAATGTTTTCGCTCTTACATAGCAGACTCTCATTAAGCCGCCAATTATTCCTGACCTTATATTCCACGTTATTCTTGAGAGAAACAAAAATAGGGGCATGGTCAGATCACGTTATTGAGCCGATTTTAACATTTGTTACATAGTTCAATAAATTAGATCTTAACAAAAACTAATCTATGCAAGAATATGTTTGGTGCATTTGAGAAAAAAAGGTATAATCTCGCCCCATTAGATTATTCACTCTCCAACTGTCATATAGTTGGTAACTATGTACAAAATTTTGCATTACTGTAGTTAACTTTAAGGTCTGGGAGTCTATCTTAATTTTAGGATTATTTCTATTATATTTATGGTCCATAATGCAGTTAAAATAACCCCCTATTATTATCTGCCTGCTTCCAGTTTGTCTATTTGGTTTATAAATTTGTTTAAAAATCACAAAGAGAATTGATTTGGAGCGTACAAATTGACAATTGTATATAAAATGTCATTTATTTTTGCAATTAAAATTAGATAACACCCATTCTCATCCCTTTCCCCAAAAATTTCCTCAAATTTAACTTTTTCTGGAAGGATAATGGCCACCCCTCTCTTTTCTTTTGGGTCTTGATATTTGTAGTGAATATATAGGGGTATTTAGAGATCCTGCACAGCCCAGAAGCCTTCTCTTGCCAATGCGTTTCTTGAACCAGAGCTATATCCACATTATTTTCTTGCAATAATTCATAAAGATGACTACGTTTCTGAGATGAATTCAGGCCCCTGACATTCAGGGAGACTAAGTTAATAGATATAAGGTTTACTGACTGTTACACATTTAAGTACATCAACTCTATCAACCCCCCACCCCAGGACCTTCTCCAAACATACCACAAACCATACATTCAACTCGACCTTCCACCGGCATATCCTTGAGGGATAGTCGATGAAGGTCCATACCTCCTAACCAAAGCACGAGTGACTCAAATACATTTTGAGTTCGTGCTTAAACCTGCAGCCACCGCAGGATCAAAGAAAGCCCAGAAAGAGGGGGAGGCCACACGATAATTCTCTCTATTAATATTAAGAGGCTAATGAAGCTCAACATCTGCACAAAGTCATAAATTAACATCTCTTTGAAGGGAGAGGGGAGAAAAGAGGGTAGAACGACAAACCTCCTGAAGCATTTCGACCTCGCCGTTACCCCGTTTCACTTCCCCATCCATCCAACACCCAAAAAAGTCCCAATCCCTGCCCTTCCCCTTGTAAATTTATACCATAATTAGAATGACTGAATATTTATATATAAATATCTATTTCAATTTTGCCTTCTGTGTAAGAACTGTGCTGTTATTCTTCTAAATTGTTCAAACCCCTGTGATCCTTGTCTGCAGGTAGCACGGTCCTCTTGGGCACAAACATGCACAGTCTTTTAAGGCAACTTAATTCCAGGCACTTTATTGTTAAACTCCACCACAGATACAGTAGCAAATGAAAAAAAACAGTAACACAAGTCCCTATAAACAAAAACTTAGCTCGGTCTGAGCACTGACTAACATCAAGTTCCCTATCTCTCAAGGGTTTAAACTATAACAGAACAATAATTGGTTTCACCAACCTAGTGCCTTTGTCAGATCTCTGCATTCCACACTCAGTTAGCATGTGGCTTCCATTCCTTCTAGAAAGAAACACAATTATCTTTCCTTTCCGCACTCCAGTGCTCACAGCTAGCCTGCTGCTTTGCTTTCTGCACTCCCAGTGCTCCAAGCCAGCCTTGACTGCCTCCTTCTGCACTTCCAGTGCTCCAAGCCAGCCTTCACTGCTTTCCCTTCTGCACACCCAGTGCTCGAAGCCAGCCTTAACTGCTTTCCTTCTGCACACCCAGGGCTCAGTCTCCTTGACTCTCTCACAGGAAAGAACAGCGTCTCTCCTACCTGCTTCCAGGGAGGAAGCCAACAATCCCCCTTTACCTGCCTAGCAGGGAGGGGTTTATTCCCACTGCTGCAGCTGATTATCTGCAGCTGAGCAGTGGGTTGGAGACAGATCAAAACTCTGGCCTGGAACTTCTTTCTCCCAGTTGTATGCAAACTGCGGAGTGGAGCATTGGCCCACCCTGCTCTCCAAATGCTCCACCCCAGGGGCCCATAACTAAACTTTCATTTGTGTTGCTTACAACACATACTACACATACTCCCCCTGGGGTTAAATGTTATAGGCCTATCTGCCTTCACTTTATCACACCCCATATAAACACCCACCCATTCCCTCCCATTTCTCACCCTATCATATTGGTGAGAATACCAAAAGTGTTTACCCCTTTCATATTTAGAATCATCATTATTGCTTCATACTTAGAATTTCATAAATGTGACTTTCATTATTTCCCGATATTATATTGGGTTTGTGATCAATTAATATTTTGCTTTCTATGTGAAAAAATGTGAAATGTTACATCAACATATTTAGTCATAATTCAAGCCCACCCCCAATAACCTAAGTGGAGGGAGAAGGGAGGAGAAGGAAGAAACAGCGAACTCCTATCCAAGGTATGTTCGTCGTTCCCCTATCCTCCTCCCCCCGTTCCTCCAATACCAAATCACATTTCTTCTTTCTGTGGATGTGTACCAAAATCTCTCAGCAACTTATACCAATAAGTTAGATAGCCACTGCTATTATGCTTTTTGTCAATAAAAAAAAAAATGTCATTATTTAAATTAAGTATGATTTTTGTTTCTGACATTTTTATAGCTTTAATAAAAAGGTCTAAATACATGTTTCAGTGCATTTAAATGAAGCATATAGTAGTGCAATAAGCCTACATCTTACTACCTTTTGAAACTCTTGGAGTATAAATAATGGTTAGATGTATCATTTTGCTTGCATGCTTTAGGTCATGGAAGTTATACCTTCTATTAAACAACATGAGGTATATATTGATTTCTTATTTTGAATTTTTTTTTTAAGGTCAAATTTTCATTAGGAATTTATGGTTTGCAGCAGCAATAAACAGACGTGAAAAAAAAAGAATAACTTGTATATATAACATATGGGAATTTAGCTTTGACTATGTGGACTGTATTCTATTAAAGATTCAAGAAATATTGACTATTATTATACTAGGAAATTGTACAGATGAAAAGAATAAAAAAAAAATGAAAAAAAAAATATGATTTCCATAAGAAATATTTGATAGTCATAATAGGTAGGACTAGGAAAGACAGGTTTGGAAAATGATACAGTTAGCTGTTTGTCATTGCATACAGCACTTTTTTATGTAAATCAATAATATAACAACATTTTAAACTGTGTGTTGATTTTAGAATAGATAAATACTTTCTATGTCCTAGGTCAGGGTTAGACAACTATCCAATCATCACTCCAGATGTTGTTGACTACATCTCCCATAATGCTCTTACAGCCATATGCTGGCAAAGCATCAGGGGAGATGTAGTCCATGATATATGGAATTCCATTCTCCTACAACATCTTAGAACCCCTGTTCAACCTCTGCTTGTAGACTAATGGATGGGTGTGATCAAGAGACATTTTGAAAATATAAAAGGATCAGTTCATTTTGAAAGAAGCAAACTTCATATTTTATATATTACATATTTAACATATTATATATATATTTTTTTGTGTGTTTGTTTTTGTAATAATTTATTTAGATTTTAATGAATAGGATTGTCTTGCTCAACCTATACGAAGGTTGAGTAATTATGTTTTTTATTCCAGTAATAGAAGTGATACATGTTATCAGTTGCTGAGTAACCATGATAATTATTAAGTGGCTGGAGAAAACATTCTTAAAAGTGGGTGGACATGTATCTAGCAAAAAGCCACAAAGCATCAACATGCTAATTACTAAGAAAGTGCTAATGAACAGGGCACATACATATTAGCTGCAATATGAGGATCTGTATATTGTGTTTTTGTTGACTGTCCTCTGCTCCTCCTACTTTGCTGAATTGAATGATGCATTATAAAAATAATAAATGGGCAGCACTCAAAAAAAAAAAACTTTACTATGGAGTTATTATCAAGACATATTGCTGGTTATGATTACTATAAAATATCAAACCTTTATTGAAAAACTATATATAATAAAATGAACATACATGTGGTATGAGATCCACGGAGAAGAGATAGGGGTGGGAGGGCAGATCCACCTGGAGACGTTTCATGCTCGAACTGCGTTTTGCCATCTACCAATAGAGTTGCCTAATGCAGCTGTTTATCATTACACAACCTGGTCTAACCTAATGCCATAATAAAAACACTAAGTAACAAAGTAACAGCTGTCTTACATTGTAAACATGTAATACCTGCATTATTTATAAAAAAAAGGATAACTGCAAATTCCCAATAAATTTATATTAAAATTGTCTAAATATGCACATTCTTTTGTGTAATTCAGTTAAGACACCAGTTTTCTCTAGACTATGTTTAAATGTTGTAAAACTATCTATTCTGGCATTAGTGTAGATGATGGTGTTTTGTTCATCCATAGTTCCCACATACATTTCATGTAGCTTCACTCATTGTATTTGCTGATAGAGTAGCAGTCAAGCAGGACCAGGTTCACATTCCATGTCCATGATTCATTCCAGTAATCTGCTTGTTGTCAGATTTCCTGGTTTCTTAGCATTTGACACGGACCTTGTAAATCCGAGGGACATCTAAGCCAGCATGACTTTCTTGCTTTGTGTTACTCTTATATTGTTGAGGTAGGCTGATATATATTGTTAGGTGACTTGTCTAAGGACACATAGAGGTGAAGTCCAATCTTCAAACCAAGGTTCCCCATTTTAAAGGATGTTATCACTGCACTAACCAGCTCATAAAGGACAGACAGACAAGCAAGTACTCGCCATCCAAAAAAGTATGGTGGTAGTCAAAGAAAGGAAGAATGTAGTAATGATGGATGTAGCAATACAGAGTGACCATAAAAAAATATACCAAGGGTTGAAAGAGTAGCTAGAAAAGATGTGGAAAGTTAAGGCAGTAGACATCCCAGTTATGACAGGAGTTCTTTGGCTGTAACACCATGGCTGGGATCAAGCCTGGACTGGCCATTAGGCAAACCGTGCAAATGCCCAGTGGGCCATGATGGCCATGGGCAGAGGCAGACTGGCAGAAGTTAAATACTAATTGCTAAAATTAAGGTTGGTAAAGAGTGGCAACAAATACGGAACCAGCCTTACACCTTCCTAGGGTGTTAGGAACACAAAGATGGCGGCACCATGACAAAGATCTGGTGGGACCAGCTCAAATTCAAAAAGGTAAGTTGCAATAGTTCAGGGTCCTGAAATGGTTGGGGAGGTAATAGGGAGGCTGGGTGCCACACCCAGTAAAAATTACAGATCGCTTTAATTCATAAATAAGCAAATTTCAAAAAGTGTTATATAGGCTTAATTGAGATTAGCATCTCTAATTTGGTCAAAATTTTTCTACATACTTTCTACTTGTACCTACATAACAATCCCCTCTCCTTTTCAAATGTAATTATTTCACTGTATCTAATTATTTCAAAATCCAAGCTTGTTTGATCATAATGAATGCAATAAAGGGTAATCTGGGTAATCTTACATGAAGAACCACTATATACATCCAGACCACTTAAATTCAATAAAGGGGCGTCGGTGCAGTTTTAACCCTAAAATGTAAAACATTTCCATTTTGTAGAAGTTGCTGCATGTTTACATTGCAGAGTTACACACACCTCTAATGGCTGTCTTCCAGACAGCCACTAGTGGTGTTTCCTGTGCAACAACCAAGTGAAACTTGGTTGTGTGACGTGTGAAATCAATGGTTTCCTATGAGAAGCATTTATTTGTACAAGTACAATGCCATCTTGAGGTCCAGTGGTTTATGTGTGTCTCAAGAACCTGAATATGGCATTATTACCATTCTACATGCTTCAGCATTATATATCTTGTATTTTACATGTTTATTTAGAATTTGGGTTAAAGATTAGAGTTATGAATATTAATGCTAGGTTTTTACTAGGGTTTAGCATATGCTAGGGTCTCTTGATCTAAGTGCAGCACTCGTACATTAAATAGGGATAGGGGTTGGGTAAGGGTAGGGTTATGGATAGCGTTAGGGAATTGCCAAAGTCCCAAAGTGCCGAATTCCCAAAGTGCCGAATTCAGGAAGTCCCAAATTTCAGAAGTGCCGAACCGAAGTGCCGAATTGCCGAAATGCTAAATTGCTGAAGTCCCGAATTTCGAAAGTGCTGAACCGAACCAAAGTGCCAAAGTGTAGAATTGCCGAAGTCCCGAATTTCGGAAGTGCTGAACCAGACCAAATTTTTTGCCAGTGCACATCCCTACTTTTTGTGGATGCATTGGTCATTTCAATACTATTATTACTGGGTTTTTTTAATATTGTTACATTGTTGCATAAGGTGAAAAGTGATATGTGTCATTTTTGTACATCTGTTTTTGCTGTTGATCTAAAAGCAGGTGAAAAACACTTTCCAATATTGCCAGACACTAGGAAAAAAATCCTTCTTGACCCCAGAATAGTAGTCCCATCTCTCCTTCGATCAAACAGCTTTTACCCCATATACTAAAAATTATATCAATATTATGTTTTTGAAAGTATTTACCCAGTTGATGATTAACAATCTGTACAGATTCTGATAAAACCACCTCTTCAGGCAGAGAATTCAACATCTTTTTTGTTCTTACTGAAAAAACAAACAAACACTTTCCTTTGCTTTAGTCTCAATCTCCTTTCTTCCAGTCAAAATGCATGACCAAATGCCTTATGTTTATGAACAGATTTCCAGCCACTGGTTTGTATTGGCCCGAATATATTTGTATAATGCCATCATATCCCCTCTGAGGCACCATTATTGTAAACTAAACAGATTTAATTATGTTAACCTTTCTTCATAACTAAAATGTTCTATTCCTTTTATTAAATTTAGAGCCTGCCTCTGTACGTTTTCTAGTGCCATAATATCCTTCTGAACAGGTGCCCAATATTGCATAGCATATTCATATTCACCACTGATTTATAGAGAGGCAAAATTATATTTCCATCCCAAGAATTAATGCCTCTATTTATGATGACAATAACTTACTGGCTTTAGCAACTGCTGATTGACATTGCAGATTGTTGCCTAGTTTGTTGTCTATAACAATTCCCAAATCCTTCTTGTGTGTTAATATTCTTAATTCACTACCATTTAGGGTATAAGTTGCTTGTGCAATCTTTACCCCAAAGTGCATAACTTTGCATTCATCTACATTCAATTTCATCTGCCACTTGAGTGACCACAGTCCCCCAATCTATATAAATCCCTTTGCAGTAATATCCCTCTCACATTGTATTACTTTACAGTGTTTTGTGTCATTTGCAAACACTGAAACATGACTTTTAATGCCTATTTCAAGATTATGTATAAATATGTGGAACAGAAGTGGTCACAGAACTCTGAGGGACACCACTTACCACTTTTGTCCAGCTTGAACATTTACCACTCTCTGTACTCTAACGTTAAGTCAATGAACAAAAATTTTCATCTAGACCAGTTTCTTTTAGTTTAAACACAAATTTATCGTGTGGGACTGTATCAAATGCCTTGGCAAAATCCAACCAGATCACATCCATTGCAACACCCTGACTACGCGTATCTACTTCTTCATAGATTGCAATTAAGATAGTTTGACAAGACCTATGTTTTATAAAACCTGCTGATATTTGATAACAATGGGCTTCCCAATTAATTCCTGAAAACTATCTATTAATAACCCTTCAAATACTTTCCCAGCCACAGACATTAAAGGGATACTATAGTAACAAAACAACTTTAGTTTACTGAAGCAGTTTTAGTGTATAGATCATGCATCTCACGTTCCACCGCTCAATTCAATTAATAATTAAATCACTTTTGTTTCTGTTTATGCAGTCCTAGCCACACCTCTCATGGCTGTGACTGAGACAGCCAGCATTAAAACAAACTGGTTTTATTTTCAATCACATGTAACTTACTTTAAAATTTTTCATCTCCTGCTCTGTAAATTGAACTTTAAATGCATACAGGAGGCTCCAGCAGGGTCTAGCAAGCTATTAACAGTATAGGAGATAATAAATTATACATTTGATAAATTAAAAAGAATTTGCAATAAAGGAAGTGTAAACATTAGATGACTCTTTACATGAAGTGTTTAGGAAGACTGTGTAAATTAGGGAAGGGTGCCTATGGCTGCATAAAAAAAAGTGATTTAACTTCTAAATGTGCAGTAATCTATACACCAAAATTGCTTCATTAAGCTAAACTTGATTTGCTAACTATAGTGTTCCTTTAAGTCAAAGGTCTATAATTGTAAGGCAAAGATTTTGACCCCTCTTTGAATAAAGGAACCACGTCTGCCTTCCTCCCACCCTCCAGGATTTCTGGAAGAAAAGAATCCTGGAAGATTAAACTTCACTTATTTCCACATTTAGCTCATCAAGTAGTTATGGATGAATACCATAAGGCCCTGGGGTTTTGTTTACAATAATCTTCTTTAGTTGCTGCGGCACCTTGTCATGAGTTATCCAATCACATTTTTTCTGCAGCAACATTTGCATATCTCTTGCCATGGGTTCCTCAGTTACTTTTGCACTCTTTGGCTTTTACTCTCTCATTTTCTATTTTAGCCAATATAATTGCCTTATTGCGTGCATTATTGGCTTCCGTATATCTTATATAGCAGTGGGTCCTAAACGGTGTGGGGCAGCTTAATGTTTCCCCGAGTGCTATGATAGCACTGGGAAACATTTCTGCTGAACAGGGGCCTGGTCGGGTGACGTAGCCCTTTAAGACCGGAACAGGGCCCCTGTAATATCGGCAGGCTGGGAGGAAGTGACCGCCTGTCACTTCCTCTCAGTTTTGTACAGTGAGACAGAGTGGGAAGGAGAGGAGAAGGAGCATGCTCCAGGCCTCTCACACCCACCAGCCAACAGCAGGAACAGAACTACGTGCATGTCACTCTCCTGGACATACAAGGTAAGCAAAAAGGAGGGTGGCTGTAGATATTAAAATATAACATATATGTGCTTATGTTTGTCAGATTGTGTGTGTGTGTCAGGATGTACATCTGTATATATGTATGTGTATCTGTGTGTCAGTGTGTGTATCTGTGTGTCATGGTGTGTGCCTGTGTCAATGTTTGTGTGTGTGAGGATGTGCGTTTTAAGACCGGAACAGGGCCCCTGTAATATCGGCAGGCTGGGAGGAAGTGACAGCCTGTCACTTCCTCTCAGTTTTGTACAGTGAGACAGAGTGGGAAGGAGAGGAGAAGGAGCATGCTCCAGGCCTCTCACACCCACCAGCCAACAGCAGGAACAGAACTACGTGCATGTCACTCTCCTGGACATACAAGGTAAGCTAAAAGGATGGTGGCTGTAGATATTAAAATATAACATATATGTGCTTATGTTTGTCAGATTGTGTGTGTGTGTGTGTGTCAGGATGTACATCTGTATATATGTATGTGTATCTGTGTGTCAGTGTGTGTATCTGTGTGTCATGGTGTGTGCCTGTGTCAATGTTTGTGTGTGTGAGGATGTGCGTTTGTGTGTGTACATGTTGGTGTATGCGTGAGCCAAGGTGTGTGTATGTATGTATTTTATTTATTACTACCATTTATAAAGCGCCAACATATTTCGTAGTGCAGTACAATTGGAAAAAAGACAATACAGTGTAAACAGACCAATACATAAGGTAGAGGACCCTGCATGTGAGCTTACAATATAAAGGTTAAAATGGGGAGATGAGACTAGAGGTAGCAAAGGAATTGATGGCAGAGAGAATTAATCATATAATTGCAGTAACTGATAACATGTGATTGGAAGGTGATTGACTGTGATTCCAAACTGCTAGACGAGAATGCTATATAGTCAGCAGGAACCAGGAGGGGAGGGTGCATGGGTTGAGCTGAGTAGAATTGAAGAGGCTTGTTGCAGAGATGGATTGGGATTTGGGCCTAAGGAGAAGTAGAGATAAACAGTTATTTCAAGGAATTTACAGCTAGGAGTAGCAAGCATGAGGGAGGAGTGGGAGGGCACAAGAAACATTTGTGGTATACAATTTAGAATTTTGCCAATCATATCCTAACAGCCAGATTATTAATGACTACATGTAACTGCAAGTACAGAATACTACAGCAGTACACTATAAATAACAATGATAACATTATTGTAATAAAGTAATAATCTAGTGGCAAAGGCGAAAGAAATCCAGTGAGGCATCTTCAAAATTTCAATCTGTACCTTGTAGCGTTCAATTGAAGAGGCTTGTTGCAGGGATGGTTTGGGAATTTGTTTATGTGTCTGTGTCAATATGAATTTGTGTGTTTTTGTCAGTGTATTTATATGTTTCTGTGTGTTAATGTTTATGTATATCTGTGTAAGTATGTATGTGGCAGCTTATGTGCATACATCCAAGCAATCAAACACCAGCACAACACACAAACACACTCCTGCAATCTAGCATAAATATTACATCCAAACACATCCCTGCTATTAAACTCCAAAATTATATACAAACATACCCCTTCATTCAAACACCAGTACTAAACACAAATGCACATCCGCATTTAAAAAACAACATTACATCCAAACACACCTGCAATCAAATGCAAACATTAATACAAACACACCCCTGTATTAAAACACTAAAATTATATACAGGCACGCACCCCTTCAATCAAACACCAACACTATACATTGTACTATAGAGCCAGAATATGCCACAGCACTATATAGATAAACAACTTGGAACTTTGTTTTGACTTGTGGCTCCTTGGAAAAATATTGAAATATTAACGGTGCCTTGAACCTGAAAAGTTGGGAACCACTGTTTTACAGTTTGCAGAAATTCCATTTGTCCTCAATGTTTTTTTTTTTTACTATAGTGTTCATGCCAGTCAGTGAGTTGTAAAACTGCCTTTATATTATTGGAATTGGCCTTTTTTTAAATAATAAGTTTTAGTATACCCACATTTATGTGCATTTACTTTTTTGAGTTCATTTCAAAAAATCAACAACTTGTCAAAAAATCAACATCGTTTGTTAGATCCAGAAAGCATCCTTTCTAGTTGGTGCTTGTACCAATTGTGACATGAAGGTGTCATTCATCAGGTTCAAAAACCTGGTTCTCCTGAACTCTTTGTCCTTTTAACCCAATTTATGTCCGGGTAATGAAAATCTCTAATAGTTACCGTGTTCCACGGATGTGCAGTTTTCCCAATTTGCTCTAACAGCTGTTCTTCATCATCTATATCAATATTAGGTGGTTTCTAACATACCCCAAGCAGATATCTACCAATAAAGCTTCCAAATTGTCCTCATCCCATGCCACTTGCTTAATATTTGGCTTTAAATTGTGATTGTCATACAAGAATACCCTACCGCCTTTCCTGTTTTTTCTAAATAATGTGTAACCATTGAATTTAACTGATCAGTTATGGGTCTCACCCACAATGTTTCCATTATGCCTATTAAGTCATATTGCTTATTGTATGCCCGTTTCCTCTAGTTCCCTCATTTTGCTATTTAGGCTCCTTGCATTACTAACCATACATTTAAAATTATCATGAGTCACTTACATACCTATTCTGTTTTGATCTTGCACCTTCCGCATCTCCACTCCCCTTGTGCTGAGCTAAAGCCCATCCCCTTTCTGTCCTATTTTACATTTTGTAGATTTCAGTGCCCCACCACTGCCCAGCACTAGTTTAAAATCTCTTCCAACCTTCTAGCATCCTGTCCCCTAGTACAGCAGACCCAGTACAGTAGAACAGACCCTCTTCCATTTAGGTGCAATCCATCATGGCTATAAAGATTGTACCCAAGTGCAAAATTGGCAGTGCCCTAAAAAGCCAAAACACTCCTTCTTACACCATGACATTACTATGTATTAACCTTACTAATTGCCTTCTGCCTTTTTTACTGTAGCGTGCGGCATAGGTAATGTCTCTTAAAACACTACCTTGGAGGTCCTTTTCTTCAGTTTACTACCAAAATCCCTAAACACATTTTTTAGGACCCTTCATTTTCCTCTGAAAAAATACTGAAGACAAAATGTATTGTTAAATGGTGACATCTCATGGCAGTTTTAATAATTACATCTCTGACTATAAAAAAAAAGGATAGCAAGATAAATGTACAAATCATTTTGGAAATGTAAACCATCAAATATAATTTAATTTTTCCTATACAAGTTTAAAGCTAATGATAGAAACTTAAAATTTTGATTAAATCATTTTTCGTTCTTTGTGGCAAATTTGATAGTCGTTTATGTTGTTGTTATTTCAATTCGACCTTCAGACTTGAGGTTTATTGAGCTGTTTTTGGCTTTATTTTCATACAACATATGTGTCTGTGTGTGGTGTTCAATTTTAAATATACATATTCATGTAAACAGTGAATTGCATTACTCTTTCTCTTACAAATATATGGAGAAAACAATTAGTGAACTAAATTTTAACATTCAGTGCTATAATCATAAATAAATATTTTAAATATCATTTATTTTATCTTACAAGAGGAATTCATTAATAATCTCCTGTGAAATTTGATGTGGAGTATTAACAATAAGCATTTTCTTATATTGCATATATATATCCCTATTGGGGTCATCGGAGTTCTCTAGAGTAAGCCATATTTCCTCCTAGCAGTTTTTCCAGGCAAGACAAGGGTTACCTCTAGGTGAACAATTCACCTGGAATGGAAAGAGCAAGAATTATATCAGGTGATCACTAGACGAAAGCTACAATACTTATGTTTCCCGATAGGAACAATATCTGACCTGTTCTGGTCCATTTTGATTTTATAACATCATCATATTCTGTGACTATTCAGAAGGACTTTTTAATTTGCTTTTATTTTATTTTGTGTGGTATATTACAATAAATATTTTTACCCTCAAAATGTTATGTTTTTTATTTTTTATCCTGCATTTATTTTATCATCTTAAAGGAGTCTTTCCAGGGACCATCACAACATCTACCTCTACTCATATATATCCTCGGTGGGGAACATTCCACCTAAGCTGATATCATTGAGCATAAGGTGTTCTTGAAATTGTGAGTAATTTTCATACTTTTCCACACACTTTTTATTGGTTTGAAACAGTGAGTATCCTGTTTTTATTCTTTCATATTATGCTTCCATTGTGAACACTCAAAGAGAAAAAATCCAGTTTCATCCCTGAGTGGGGATAATACCACTCAGAGCCTTATCTAAGAGCTGATTGGAGGCTCTATCCTTGTGAGTGTATTCTTTTTCTTCACATAATTGAGATATTGAACATACTGGGTTGCACCATTGTTTTTTTCTTCTGCTTATATTTTACATGAGATGCCAATAACAGAACTCCCTACCTCAATCAAAACCTAATTTATTTGAACGCCAAGGAGGACCTTTGGCCGATCTACACCAAAGCATCACCCCATCAAAGGCTTATAGAAAAAAGACCATTGTTTTATTCCTCTGAAACTTTTTAAGTATATTTAATTTATTTCTATCACTATTTGGTTTTGCTTTATACACTACCTGGATTTAACTAAGCAAATAGGTAAGAGCCTCCTATTGGATAGTTACTGCATGGGTGATTATCTTTCAGTTCGCAGCAAGTTATTTAACCCCAACTGATGCAATGAGTAGCTTCTCATTTCTTAAACAACATGTCAAAAGACACATTCTGTGGTGGTGGAAAAGATGTTAGTCTGTTTAGAAGGGTCAAATGCATCAAGCAGAGAAAACATCTAAGGAGATTGCAGAAACTATTAAAATTGGGTTAAGAATAGAGTTGAGCGGACCTGAACTGTAAAGTTCGGGTTCGTACCGAACATTACAATTTTTGGACCCCGAACCAGAACCCGGACTTTTCAGTAACAGTTCGGGTTCGAGTTCGGTGTTCAGCGATTTAATGGCGCGTTTTGAAAAGCTGCAAGGCAGCCAATCAACAAGTGTTTGACTCGTGTGCCCTTAGAAGCCATCACAGCCATGCCTACTAATGGCATGGCTGTGACTGGCCAGTGCAGCATGTGACCCAGCTTCTATAAAATTAGTCTAGGGAGAGGATGCTGCAGCTGTGAGGGACAGATTAGGAAAGAATTCTGGTGTTGAATCTGCAAACTACAGCGATTATTTTTGTGGGTGCTATACTACATTTTTGTACCCTGCCCTGAGTCCAGTGCCACAGAGAAACAAGCAATCAATCTGTTTGTTAGGTGGGCATTTTTGCAAGTGCAGTGCACTTGCAACTGCATGTGTGCCAGGCACATTACTTTAATCCTGTTCTGGTAGCTCAGTGGGCAACATCTAGGCATTTTTAAATACTACTGTGACAAATTCAAATTTGTTTGGTGCTAAAAAGTAAATTTGGGGCGTGCACTTCATATCTGAGAGTCAAATATAACTGTCAAATACTGCTGTGACATTGCAGTTTGACTAATTCACATTTTTTTGGTGCTAAAAAGTAAATTTGGGGCATGCACTTCATATCTGAGAGTCAAATAGAGCCATCAAATACTGTGGTTACATCACACTTTGAAAAATTCTATTTTTTTTTTGTGCTAAATAGAACATTTGTGGCTTGCGGTGCATTTCTTGCAGTCCAATAAAACCCTTAAATACTACTGTTACATTGTTCGCTTTAAAAATCACACTTTGTTGTGCTAAATAGAACATTTGCGGCCTTTGGTGCATTTCTTGCAGTCCAATAAAACCTTTAAATACTACTCTTACATTGTTGGTTTAAAAATTTCAGCAACATGGTGGAACAGTACGTGTGCACACGCCTACACGTACTGACTGATGGGTCTGCCCCATTCAACTTCTGGGTCTCCAAATTGGGCACATGGCCTGAGCTTGCCTTTTATGCTGGCCTGCCCCGCAGTCAGTGTATTGTCTGAATGTGTGTTTAGCACGGCAGGGGGCGTTATCACAGACAAGCACAGCTGCCTGTCCACAGCCAACGTGGACAAGCTCACGTTTATTAACATGAACCAAGCATAGATCCCACCAGACTTGTCTGTACCTTGTGTAGAATAGACATTTATTCCGGCTTCACCCAGCCATTGTTATACTCAAGTGCACTTATTCTTTGTTTTCTTTTTTTATATGTCTAATATATTGGGGGCTACCCCAATAAAAAAAAAACCCACAAAACAGTGTTGGCTACCTCCTCCTCCTCCTCCACCGCCGCTTCCACCTACACCGCCACGGTCACCGCCTCCTCAACCTCCTACTCTACATCCACCTGTTCCAGCTAGTTCAAGATTATTATTTTTAATTTGTATGTATTTTATGTTATTTTAAGTTATTTCCCTATCCACATTTGTTTGCAGGGCACTTGTCCTACTCTTACCCCCATTTTACTTCCTTTTGCAGCCCTCTAGCCCTTTCTAGGACTTTTTTAGAGCCATTTTAGTGCCCAAAAGTTTGGGTCCCCATTAACTTCAATGGGGTTCGGGTTAGGGGTCAAGTTCGGGTCAAGTTTGAGTCCAAACTCAAACTTTTTGCCGAAGTTCGGCCGAACCCAGCAAACCCGAACATCCAGGTGTCCGCTAAACTCTAGTTAAGAACAGTCCAACACTTTATTAAAAACTGGAAGGATAGTGGGGAACCACCAGTGATGGGTGCATCAGGGTAAGAAGAGAAGCAGATGAAGTGATGCACCCATCATGCCTAGTGCCTACTGTACAAGCCTGTGGGGACAGTGCTATGATCTGGGGTTGCTGCAGTTGGTCAGGTCTAGGTTCAGCAACATTATGTGCCCAAAGAATGAGGTCAGCTGATTACCTGGATAAGTGAAAAGGGGTGTGAACTTAGTGGATGATACTGCCACCACAAAGATCATTCAGTGGAGCGATAAAGATAAATAAGTATCTTACCCCTATTCAAATAACATATAATTCACTTTAAGGGGTAAGCAGCATAATAAAATCTAAAACAAAAAAATACACACCATGGTGCAGTATGCTTGTAGAATCTGGATGTAGTGGAAAAAGATGTATATCCAACTCACATGGTAAAGAGCCTGGGGATTGGCTCAAATCACAAAAGCTTAGGTATATTTGGTAATACCGGACCTTCTCCAGATATACAGCTCACAAAATATGTGGGAAAAAAAAGAGGTAGAGATCCTGGTGCAAATACGTATAGATAAAAGAGTGATCACAAATAAAAATGCATGAATGTGCTCACCTGAAATAGAGCCAGTAATACTAGGCTCTATGTATATACGCCTATGTGCCTTTAAGGGAGGCAACACCCTTCTTTATGAAGATACAGGAAGCAGTTGAAGATCCACTATCAGATATATATGGTAAAAATAACAATTTATTAAAAAACAATTAGACAAAATAAAAACTGTAATATATATACAGATACCAAATAAAAGTCACTGAAATGGTCTTCCTTGAGGTTCCGAGACGCGTTTCGCCGTGGGGCTTTTTCAGTCGGATGAATCTGCTTCCTGGATGGGCGGCATTTAAATATTGGCGCCGTCCATCCAATTAGACGGGTTAATTTCCAAGCGGCCAATCAGACTGCATGTGATGTGGAGGTGTGTCTCACAGCTGTCGGCCGTGAGTCCGGGAACTCAGAACCCGGAAATAGCGTGACATACATCCGTTCTGGTGTATCTAGCTGTCATACACGGATATTGTCACTCGGAGCATGCTCAGTTGTTGTTTTGATATCCGAGAAGTCATCTTGATTGTGGGCAGTTGCTCCACAGATAAATCAGTTTTTCAAAAGTCAGAATTTATAAAAGTCCCATATTAATTATGGTATAAATAAAATGGAGGACAAAAAAAGAACATAATTATACACAACAAAATCAACCAGAATAATCGTAATATGCATATATACAGAAATCAATTATCTCTCAATATATGTCTGCAGTGAGAAGAGGAATACACTGAAGGCAAGTGTAAATAATCATATAATAAAAATATAATTAAAAAATGAAATATATAATCCTATATGAGGTGGATAAACAATATTAGGAAAAAAAAATACAAAATCCTAACGTAAAAAGTGGCAAAGCTCAAAATCATTGTTTAAAATATGACTGTAGACTATTTAAATTAAAAATCCACTTCATTTCCATTTGACCCATCTTTTTAATAGTGTCATCACCTCTCCAATTAAAACTAACTTTCTGAATCCCCCAAAAAGTCATCTGATTCGGATCACTATTGTGTTTAATTTTAAAATGTAATGATAAACTGTGTTGAGTATATCCATTTCTAACATTACGTACATGTTCTTGTATCCTAACCTGTAGGGGGCGAGTAGTGCGCCCTATATAGGCAAGGTTACATGTGCATTTAATCATATAAATTACATGTTTAGAATGGCATGTAATAATTTCTCTGATTTTAAACTTTTGATCATTGTCATGAGGATGTTGGAAATCTTTTATATGGCGTTTAGGGCTTTTTGTGTTTTTACAAGCGCCACAAATTCCACACCCATAAAAACTACTACTTTCGTTGAATGGATTTTTATTAGTAATTTTCTTCAATGAGGAATGATTTGGGGTCAAATTACATTTTAGATTAGGGACACCCCTATAGATGACTTTTGGTCTATCTGGAAGGATTTGTTTTAAGACCTCATCGCTTTTCAAAATAGACCAATGTTTAGTTAGAATTTTCCTAAGCTGGTTACTCTGACAGTTAAAGTCACTTATAAATGGTACACTATCCCAATTCGTATTTATTTTTTTTTATTTATTTTTTTATTTAAGGTCAGTATATTGTACAACGTTTTCGTCATATAAATTTGACAGGTATAAGAAAGGATGTGGTACAAGACATTGGTGTTACATGTGTTAAGTAATCAACAGTACAGATTCATACACGAAGGTGTATCTTTGCGTTGAACATGCAGAGGTAGTAATATGAGAATTCTGTTACATGGAGCACCTGTAGCATGTATAGTATTCTGGGTAGGATGTTCATCTTGAGGATGTTCATCCTGCAAAACCACCCAAAGTGTGGCTTGTTCCATGTGGTGAGGTCATGCGTTATGGCTTTTAATAAGTCAGGAAAGTTGCTCTCGAATAATTGGGAGAGGTTCCTGGTGATGCGGGTTCCCAAATATTTGATACTGTGTGTGGCCCATGTGAATTGATGGTCTCTGCGCAGGGAATCTTTCTCCTGTGATTGAATATGTATCGGGAGGATCTCGCATTTGCTAATATTTGCTTTAAAATTGGAGAGTGTACTATAGGTAGTCATTTCTGACATCACGTGGGGTATTGAGGCCACTGGGTTTGCTAATGTGAAAAGCACATCGTCGGCAAACGCTGCTATTTTATGTTCCTCCGTCCCCGCCCGGATGCCCCTGATGTTGGTGTTGTCCCGGATCCCCTGTAGGAAAGGTTCTAAAACAAGAACAAAGAGGAGCGGGGAAAGGGGGCAGCCCTGTCTGGTGCCGTTTGAAATTACTACCGGGTCAGTGAGTTGTCCATTTATACGGATGTTGGCGGTCGGGCATGAATAGATCGCGGAGATTCCATCTTTGTCAATGTGGCCCAAATCCCAATTGTTGCAGAGTCTGAAGCATCAGGGTCCAGTCTACCCTGTCAAACGCTTTTTCAGCATCTATTGACAGGAGTAGACTGGGATACCCAGCTCATGTGACATGGTGTATGAGATTCAAGATCTTAGTGGTGTTATGCTTGGCTTCTCTGCCCGGAATAAAGCCAGATTGGTCTGCGTGTACCAATCCTGGGAGTAGCGGGCGCAATCTGTTGGCTAAGATTTTCATGAAAATTTTTATGTCCGCGTTTATTAAGGAGATAGGCCTGTAGCTACCACCTTGAGTTAAGTCTTTGCCCGGTTTTGGTAGGAGAGTGATTGTTGCATTAAGGGCCTGGGGTGGAAGCGTGTCTGAGTGTAGTAGCGAGTTGAATGCGTTTAGAAAATGGGGTGTGAGTGTCTTCGCAAAAGTCTTGTAATATTTTGCTGTGAACCCGTCGGGCCCAGGGCTTTTCCCATGTGGCAGATGTTTAATTACGTCTGTACATTCTTCTGTAGAGATGGGATGTTCTAGGGAGTCTTTTAGGTTGTTTGGGAGGGACTAGCGTATTCTCCTGCATCTGGGGATCTGTGCGTCTAAGGTTATATAGAGCTGAATAATAGTCATGGAAAGTGTTCGATATGTCAGTCATTGAGTGCGAGAGTTTCCCTTCTTTATTGCGTATAGCCGCTATGAAGGTGTGTTCTCTATGTTTTTTTAGGGCATGAGCTAGGAGTTTCCCATATTTTCCCCCTTGTTTTAGCCAGGGCATGCTTGGTGCGAGCGTTTAGGATGGAGTTAAGTTCCGTCCTTTTTTCTAGTAGTTGCAAGTATATAGTGAGGGAGGATTCTTGTTTGTGTGTGTCTTCTAGTGTTCTAATTTCTTTAGTTAGTTTAGTTGCCTGTGCTTCTCTGTGTTTTTTGTGTTTAGACGCAAGTTGGATGATTGTTCCCCTAATGGTGCTTTTGTGGGCCTCCCAAATTATTGGGCATGGAGTTCCACGTTGTGTGTTTTGTTCAAAGTATTGAGTCAGCCCTTCCCTGATTTGTGTTTGTATCTCTGGTTTGTTCAATAGGATGTCATTCAATTTCCATTGAGATCTATTGGGGTGTAATGATGGGATGGTGATGGTCATTGATATCGGGGCATGGTCAGACCAGGTAATCGTAGCGTACTCGCACATTTGGACTAGGTTTAAGAACTGATGAGGGATGAGAAACATGTCAATTCTGGAGTAAGTGCCTGAGGAGTGGGAGTAATATGAGTAGTCACATTTTGCAGGGTTAGTGATTCGCCAGCTGTCATATAATTGGTGTGAGTCTAATAGTGCCTGGATTCGAGTTCTAGATGAGGCTTGATATGTTTGACCCTGGGAGGTGGTGTCTAGTATCCCGTCTAAGGAGATGTTGAAGTCGCCTTCTACGATCAACAGGCCCTCCTTGAAGGTGTCGAGCTTATACAGTATTTTGCGTAGGGCAGGGGTCTGTTTCCTATTAGGGAGATAGATGTTCACAAAAGTGACGGTTGTATGTCCTATCAGTCCTTTAAGAAAGAGAAACCTACCATTGTCGTCTGCGAGCTGATCTATGTATGTGAATGGAAGGTGGGAAGATAGGAGAATCGCTACACCTCTTGATTTGGCTTCTGCGAAATTGCTAAAGTAGCCTTTGGAGTAGGTTCTAGACTTAAGAGAGGGGGCAGAGTCCTTGCGAAAATGTGTCTCCTGTATAAATACCATATCTGCTTTGTGTCTATGATAGTCTGATAGTGCCATGTGTCGTTTTTCTGCTGTATTTAGACCCCTAGCATTATGGGAAGTGACAGTAATAGTGGCTTTTGCCCCGGGTGCGCCCACCTCTGGAGGGTTGTTGGAATCGTCCATGCAAGTGTTCATGTTCCATGATATCTTGAGCCGTTTGTAACAAAAGATATTGTATACACTGTGCAAAATATAATGCCGTTCAGCACAAATATATAAAATCACATAAACAGTGGTATTGTTAACAACATTTAACTATATACAATTCATCAGGTCTAATCCTAGCACAATAGATGAGTACCTTTTAACAACTGTGTGGATAGTCGCTTGTGTGCGACTATTGTGACTGGTGTCAGCCTCTGAGATGTCCCTGAGTCTGCAGGAGGCCAGTGTGTTGTGACACCTTTAATTATAGTGAGTGTAGAGGGGGGGGGGGTGGATGGTGAGTATTTTATTTGGTACTTGATTCGTTGTGATGTTTCGATATTTGTTGTGGTGTACACTGTAAGCTTTGGGGCTGAAAACTTGTAAGCTTATACTAGTGTAGTGGAGTTTGGCGTTGAGTTTTAATGTATGGGGACGTGTAGTGGAGCTGATGGGGGACGAGCATCTTGACCGTTGTCCCAGATGGTGGCATAGGTATTTGGCAGTGTTATCCTAAGAGACGACTTATGTTTTTTTTTTTTTTTTTTTTCTTCCCTCTCTTTACCTTGGCGTAGGTTGTCTCAACAATTTCCCTATTTGTATATCGCAGTCTGGAGTTTGGGCATGTATTACTCCACCGTGTAGTCTTGCGATGTGCAAATGTGGGTTACAATTACATATGTTTAAACACATTGCTAGACATACGACCTGATGTTGAGAGTCCAGCAGGGTATCTTGGATGTCATATTTGTCGCTTTAGGTTGCGGCGAGAGTTCGCAAGTCCTGTCTAGGTTTATCATTAAGTCTCGATAAGTCCAATACGTCGGGAGTTGCTGAGAGTGTATAGAGGAAAGTGAGTTCTCCCTTTTTCCTTGTGCTTCCATACGCAGGTGTTGTCATCTTGGGATGGTAATATTCCTATGATGATGTGAGGGTTGCCGATCCATCTGGGCATGATGTGTTCATACGAGTTAGTCGTCCATGACTCCTCTGGGTCGTCTCTCTCTTTGTTGCTGGGGACTGACTTGTCCGGTTCTCTGTTTCTTTGCTTGTGATTGCCTTCCCATGTCGCGTGGCTGTTTATTGTGGGAGGCTGCTGGGTCCGGCGAGTACCAGTCCATAACGTGGGTTTCGTTCAGGTTCAGTGCCCTAATAAATGGGGCTACATCTTGATGTGTTGCGATTGTGAAAGTAGATCCTCTGGCATTAACCGTGAGGGCAAATGGAAAGCCCCATCTGTATCTTATATTGCGAATTCTAAGCTGGTCTGTGACAGGTTTTAAGGCTTTTCTCGCCTGTAGGGTGAGCCATGACAGGTCTAGGTATATTTGAATTTCTTGGCCGTGGTATAGCAGTGGGGCGGAAGTGTCCCTTAGAATTTTCAGGATGTCTTCCTTGAGTGAAAAGTAATGAATGCGACATATTATGTCTTGTGGTGCTTCACCTACCCCATTCTTTGGCCTTAGGGATCTGTGCGCTCTGTCCAGGAGTATCTGTGTGTCTGGCGGACGGTCTAGTATGTAGTTAAAGAGGGTGGTTAATTGGTCGTGTAGATTTTCGTTGTCTGTCTGCAGAAGCCCCCTTATGTGGAGATTATTTCTCCGTCCCCTGTTGTCTAGGTCATCTAGTGACCTTTGCATCATGGAGAGGTGTCTGTCATGGGAATTCACTTTAGCAGTTAGATCTTGTATCTGTGTCTGAAAAGATCCCCTCTCATCTTCCAGGTCCTGTGCCCTGTGTCCTACCTTTTGAATATCAGAGCTGAGGCCCTCCATTTTGTGCTGGAACGTGGATTCTAATTTCCCCAGCATTTGTGCCAGGTCAGCTTTGGAGGGTAGGTTTCTCAGGAGCTCCTTAATGTCCACATCTGGGGGTTCTATGGAGCTTTCGGATGCCGCTGGGCTTTGTGGCTGGGAGCTTGTGTAGGCCGCAGCCGGCGCCATGTTGGAGTCTCCATGCTCTGAAATGCGATCAGCATAGTCACGGAATAGGCGGGTTACCGATCCCGGTTTGCCCGCCGGGTCTTCCCCGCTGGTAGGTGAGTGGTCTGCTGTTTTTTGTTGTTCTCCATCTTGATTATATGTCTCCGATATTGGAGTTTTCAGCCCGTTTAGCTTGGAGCTGAATTAGTGTGCGGCCATTCAGTCCGGTCGTCGGCCACGCCCCCCCCAATTCGTATTTAATGATTTGTTTTTATACTGGATCAGTGATTCTCTGTCCTGTAAACTGACTTCATGGAGGGCCTTCTTAAGAAGTGAATCATCATAACCCTTATCACTAAAGTCACCAATAATTCTTTGTGTTTGTTCACAGAACTTTTCATTATCATTATCAAGCGCAAAGAATTATTGGTGACTTTAGTGATAAGGGTTATGATGATTCACTTCTTAAGAAGGCCTTCCAGATAGACCAAAAGTCATAAAAACTACTACTTGAAAAAAATGAAATATATAATCCTATATGAAGTGGATAAACAATATAGGAAAAAAAAAAAATCCTAACGGAAAAAGTGGCAAAGCTCAAAATCATTGTCTGGGCGCGCTTTTGGCATTCTCACCCTGCTGCTGCTCACCTGTCTGCACTGCAGTGTAACTTCGGCCTTCCCGCATACCGCCTCATGAGACTGTGCGAGCAGCAGCAGGCAATAGTGGAGTTTCAGATGCAGCACACACGGGTCAGCTGCTCTGCGGATCAGTTTTCTTTTTTTATATGTCCCAATATTTTGGGGGCTACCCCAATTAAAAAAAACAAACAAAACAAACAAATAAAAAACAGTGTTGGCTACCTCCTCCTCCTCCACAGCTTCCACCTACACCGCCACGGTCACAGCCTCCTCAACCTATGGGTCACTTAGTATAAACTATGTACACAAAAGCAGAGGCTTGTGAAGGCCTTTTCTCCATGCATCAGGAGTTGAGCATTTCTCCATGCATCAGGACTGCAAGAAATGCACTGCAGGCTGCAAATGTTTCTTTTTTTTATATGTCCCAATATTTTGGGGGCTACCCCAATTAAAAAAAAAAAATATATATATATATATATATATAAACATTGTTAGCTACCTCCTCCTCCTCCACCGCTGCTTCCACCTACACCGCCACGGTCACCACCTCCTCAACCTATGGGTCACTTAGTATAAACTATGTACACAATAGCAGAGGCTTGTGAAGGCCTTTTCTCCATGCATCAGGAGTTGAGCTCAGTTTGAACAATGAAAGAGAATACCCTGCACTCCAACCCTCTCTCAAATGGATAATTCTGGTGATCCTCCTGACAGTCATGCTTTAGATTTTGATTTAAGTTCTTCCAAAGCTAAAATCAAAGATTCCATCTAGTGCTATTTTATGGCTCAGAAGTGTCAGATTTGTAAAAAAGAAAATTGTAATCTCGGTTGATCTGGAAACTTTGTTGTATTGTCAATAATTGTAATTTACCCGTATTATCGTAGAAAATCTCCTAAGCATCTCAGTCCTGCGTGATGCCATGGGGAATTATTGAAATTTAGGACCCATAAGGGAATAATTAAATTAGTGGTCACCACAGAAAGTGGCTGTGTAGAACACAGTTTGCTGTGCCAGTTGTCCCAGCAGTCTTTCAGAGATTTTGTTGTCAGTGTCATAGCGTTCCATTGGTCTAACAAGCTTGACGGACCAGCAATAAGCTGGTAAATTGATGGAGTTAAGAAAATATTCTTTAATGCTTACCCATCGTGGATGTGGTCCTGGAGTGTGAAGCGGAATTAAAGGAGCTAAAATGGCTATAGTATTCATCAGCCCAAATACATAGAACAATAGTTTTAGTACCAGACAGGAGGGAACTGGTGAATTTACACTTTAATGGTCAATGGAGTGATACTAAACACCACCTGTTGTTTAAATGTGCACAGAGGTATGGGATAGTGTTTATCTAACTTTTTATTTTCTATTGTTTTGGCTGATGAATACTAAAGCCATTGCTGCCACCAAAGAGTAGTGGGTGGTTGAGTGCAGTGCTTATTGTTTTTTTACTTTGAAATCATGACAATTTATACTTTAATGATTAATCCTGAATATTGTTGTCTATGCTGTCTTGTGTTTTCAATGTGTTTGGATGCTTATATGATCAAATCTCTCTTACCACCACAAGGTGTCACTATTTAGTAAATATTTACCATTTACCAGTGATCCAAAACTTTTGTCAATGTAAAACGCACGTTACAATTTTTTTCACATGTCAAATAAATATGCCTTATGAGAGTGCTATACAACCATGTAGAATAAAAGGCAAAATATCAATACACAGTGTAAAATAAAATTCCTTCCACCAATTTCACATACTCCTAACAACAATTTGTGAAAAACTGGTAAAACAGGAGGTCGACATTTACATAGTTACATAGCTGAAAAGAGACTTGCGTCCATCAAGTTCAGCCTTCCTCACATATGTTTTTGCTGTTGATCCAAAAGAAGGATACACATTTACATTTATCAACATTATCTAAAAAAAAACATCATATAAAAAAAAACAAAAAATAGTAACATACTCCCAGCAGCATATATTTAAAAATCCCTGCAGTCAGTTGCAGAGTAGCAAAAGGGGCAAACAAGTTCAGGTAAGCTCTGGATCTATTAGAGGGCTTCCCAAACTGAGCCAAATTTACCAGAACTTGGCAGAACTTTGCTGGAGTTGCTCCTTTTGCTACCTCGCTGTTGGCTGGCAAATTGTTTTCGGTAAATCAATGTACAGACAATCTGTAATGATACGAGTAATATGCTATGTGACTATTTTGCTCTAAAGGGAAACTATAGGCACCCAGACCACTTCAGTTTATTGAAGTAAATTGGGTGCAGTGCCTCTGTCAGTGTAACCCTGCAATTGTAATTATTTCATTTGTTGAAAAACTGCAATATTCACATTGCAGAGTTAACTGCACCTCAAGTGGATGTCTACTAGACAGTAACTAAAGGCTCTTCTGTGTCGGTGACTTTTGGTCGCCTATCTGATGCTGGGCATCCTCATGCTCTTCAATGCTTTCCTATGGAGTTGTCTTAATGAGCTTGCCATGCTCTCTTCTCGCATGTGCGTTAGGTCCCCAGTGTCCCCCTGACAGGTGAAGAGGAGAGGAAGCAGAGTCTGACCCAGCACCAAGGGACATTGGTGCTGGTTTCAGGTAAGTGACAGAATGGTTTTTAACTCTTTTTACCCTGCAAGGTGTGGGGCACAACGAGGGGGGCACTATAAGGACTATAGTGCTAGGAATTCAATTTTGTATTCTGTTATGTCCCAAAGTGTGGGCTTGTGCCTAAATAGTGAATGTAATGCTGCAAGTGTTTACTCAATAAATTATACACACAGACATGAGGTCTCAAATCTAGAGGTAGTGTATTACTGTCAGGATTAATGTTGATCCAGCACGCAGAATTGTATCACACCTAGGACCAAGGATAACGTCTAACCAGACCTTAGAATGGCCGCACATAACATACCAGAGAATAGTCAAAATACTTGCCGAGGTCAGGGACACGGAACGAGGAACAGCGATAAGGAAAAGCCAAAAATCAAGGGTACCAGAAATCAGGGAAGTCAAAATGAAGCCAAAGTCAAAAAACAGAAAAACACAATCAGGAAGACACTCTTGGATAACCATCAAATGGAAACCACGACAGGGCACTGACAGAAAGGTAATTTGGGTTTAAATACCCCTCCTTTGGCTGTAATTGGCTGAATCTGTCCTCTGACCCAAAACATGCGTGCGTGTCTATGACGTGACGTCACACACCCGTTGGCGCCATCTTTGGTGTGGGTGAAGGTAAGTTTATTACAAAAATCCCAAACCGCAGCGGTCGGCGCACCTGCTGGGGACCAGACTGGAGGGAGGAAGGGCAGTGATCTGCCACAAACAAGTTTAGAAAAATATGTTTCTGTCGGCGTGGTTACTTACATTATGTGCAACCACACCAGCAAAATCACCAGGAGCCGTGACAGTTACTCACTGTATACAGGATGAGTCAGCACAAGGCTAACTTACTATACACATTATACAGCTATATAACATTGTATCAGTGTCTTCCCAAGTTGGCTAAATTCAGTTAACCAACAAGATGGCTGCTGCTTCCAGATGACCAGTACATCCTCCTTCAGCCAGCATGCACTGCAGCAGGAAACAAAGGGAAGGGGCATAATGCCACTCCCAACCTGGGAAAACTCTGAGACAGACAGTGAGTCTGTCTAAACATCACACCTTCTCTCCTTCCCTTTAAAAAAGATAAATTAAAAAGGAATAATAATATTAATAATAAATAAAATGACAAAAAAAACAAACAAATAAACACAAGTAAGAGAAAACAAAGAATTGAATACATATAGCATAACACGGCAAACAGAATCAGTCCAACAGAGTTGCATCTTCAGGACATTTCAGTATCTCCCTTAAACACTTTACAAGCTCTTTGTCTCCGTCATTGCATATCAGATGCATTCAGCAAGGTTTCATTGCTTTGCCAAAAATCTGTCTGATGTCTGTGACGAGTAGACTTACGAGGTTGTACAGCACTGCTGCTCCTCAATGTATTCATTCGGAGCCGTAAGTGTTCCAACAGACATATCAATTTCTGTAGTGTCAGGCACATTTCCATATTCCTCATAAATATAGTCGCTAACAACATCATGGTTTGTATGCAGACTTGAGGGATTATACCATATACCATGCCATATGTCACTGGCAGAGTCTGGTGTGAAAACTCGTGGTTAGTTGCATTGATTGTTTGAGTTAGTGGTCTTTGGTGAAAGTTTGCACCTTCTCATCTGTGAAATGTGCCGCCAAATAAAAGTGCAGTTGGTGAGGTGAACATGGTACATTTTATTTCCAATCATTCTATGTTTCCAGGAAGCCAATGAAGCCATCCTCTGTAATTCCGAATCCATACAGGATCACCAATGTTAAATCCAGGACAACATAGTGAAGGATATGTTAAATGTTTTTCTGGGCAAACAAAATCAAGTTTGGCTCGGAGATGCTGTCCATACATACAAACATAAGCAAAGCCGGGGTAACCCCTGTAGTAGAGTGTGGTGTGTTTCGGTATGTGGTCAAGAATCCCAGCATCATCTCTTCAGACTTTCCAGTCTGGTCCCTAGTGGTAAGTAAGTGCTTCTTAAAAGTCTGAACAAACTGTTCTACCGGCCCATTCGAGGATGGATGATATTGTGCTGTTTTGTAGTGGGTGATGTTCCAGGAGCTGAGGAATGATTAAAATTCATGTGACGTATGTTGGGACCCATTGTCTGTGACTATGGCTACTGGCAATACGTATTGGGCAAAAAGCTTCAGGCCATTTTGTATGCGCATCCACTATGATTAAGTACATTTTACAGCTGATTGGCCCTGCAAAATCTAGATGAAGTCTTGACCATGGCCAAGGTTGACTACTAGCTTTCTTTTGGGGTCGCTGAGTTTGACAGCATCCTGGACATCGAGCTACATAATCTTGAATTGTTTTATCACTTTGTGGCCTCTGGCTCACTGCTTCATGCGCACAACACCTGGATGGTCCTCATGCAGGATCTTTAGCATTGTAGGTTGTAGATTCTGGGTGTACTCCATTGTAGGCATCCAGCATTTGTCACAAGCTCACATTTTCTTATGAAGTATGGTAGAAATTCATAAGGTACTTTCTCTGGCCATTCAACCTGAACATATGAGAAAATCTGAGATATGCATGGGTCCGTCGCTGTGTTTCTGGCTCTCAATGTTTTAGAAATGCTAGTGTAGCGGAGAGCTGGTATTTCACAGGTTATCTCCACTCAAGATCCCAGTGAGGCTCAGGAACAAGTATTAAAAATCCACAAGTCAATAATTACAGCAGGCAAGACAATCCACAAATATCCCAATACAGATCCCAATGACTGGAAGACACACAGCATCAGGAGCAGAACTAAACTTTTATTCCCAACAACCTTCTTTTAAAGCTTTCACCCATGCAAGGGAGGGATTCACATTAATTAGTACAATATCCAGTAGTGTAACTGTTACCTCCCATACATCTCCTCCCCTCAGTGTGACACATAATCCACTTATACATACTGCATTTTTACCCAATTTCTGGATGTACCCCAAAACAGTCAGATAGAATTATATAATGGGTACCCCCTGGTAGCTGATGTGGAATCAATCAATTAATTGATTATCTTGCGTATCTGCCCCCGGCCAAATTTAAAAAGATGCGTGCACGCTCCTGAAGTAATTCACACCAGACACAGGTTTCGGGTTAATGAAAAACTTGAGGAATGTTTATTCTGGGGGGATGGCATGCCCCTTATGAAGCAAAATTACATCATATGCATTGTTAGAGATAACATGGAATAATACATCAATAATTGGTTAGGTGTTAAGTGGTTCATTTAGTGCCCTTCCTACCGGGTGTGATGTCACTGGTATCTTGGAGATCTCCCCCAGATTCCAGCGCCATCTTGTTAATGAGGGTGTTAGTCGATGTCAAAGGGAAACTCCCTAGCGGTCATTTTAGGTAAATCATGTATAAGGTTGAATAATGCTAATTGTGGTTATGCTGAGTAAATAGGCATTTTATTAATATGAATTGGGTTAATATTTTGTCCACAACAGTAGCCCTGATCTGGGTGAATAACATATTCAAAATTCACCCAGATTGGACCAGGGGTTCGGGAGTTGGGTGGAAGAGGCAATTTGACCGACCGCACACGAGGTAGTATCCGAAAAAGGCTCCATGTGTTTTGGCCTTGCAGTCGGTCTCTGTTCAGGAGATAAAAAGCATAGAAATACTTGCCATCCAAAGTTCAATCGGTATTCGTATTAATTCCCTTGTTAGGGATATTTATTTTACCGAATGAGGGGCTGAGATTTTCCGCTGAGATTTTCTTGCGTAAGATGGCAGCCACCACGCAGTTCGTATGCCAAACGGCGACCACCCAGATATATTCAAAGTAACGATTGCATGGTCAATTAGTTTGCGGTTACAGAGTGTGAAAGCTTAACGAGGAACACACTTATCTCTGGGGTGGTCTAATGGTTCGGTATTTTCATTCGTATGGAACACGGAATGAAAACCACCGAACAATCAGGCGAATGCTACATACAATACAACTATACATGGGAATAATTACATGAAATGCATTTTTAAAATGAACTTTAACGACAGCCCAATGCCATCCGCTACAGCTAGTTTGTGGCCATTGTATTTCAACTATGCGTATGTCTCTTGGTGGGTGTTCTCCAATTGGTAATTTGGAGAATGCTTCTGCATTGCCATGAGCATCATGTGAGCGATATCTGATAGAATAATTATAAGCTCCCAAGAATAAAGTGTATCTTTGTAAGCAAGACGCAGTTGTTGTAGAAATCCCTTTTTGAGGGTTGAGAATTGACAGCAGAGGTTTGTGATCTGTGATTAGTGTGAAATCCCTACCATAGATCTATGCATGAAAAGTCTTGGTGGCCCACACAATGGCTAATGCCTCTTTGTCTATCTGCGAGTAGTTTTGTTCTCCTGAAGTTAAAGACCTGGAAGCAAAAGAAATGGGCCGCTCTGTGCCATGATATGTGAAAGTATAGCTCCTAGTCTATACGGCAAGGCATCACATGCTAATGTTACCGGTTTCTCATAGTTAAAGCTTTTAACCCATGAGGGAGGGATTCACATTAATTAGTACAATATCCAGTAGTGTAACTGTTACCTCCCATACATCTCCTCCCCTCAGTGTGACACATAATCCACTTATACATACTGCATTTTTACCCGATTTCTGGATGTACCCCAAAACAGTCAGATAGAATTATATAATGGGTACCCCCTGGTAGCTGATGTGGAATCAATCAATTAATTGATTATCTTGCGTATCTGCCCCCGGCCAAATTTAAAAAGATGCGTGCACGCTCCTGAAGTAATTCACACCAGACACAGGTTTCGGGTTAATGAAAAACTTGAGGAATGTTTATTCTGGGGGGATGGCATGCCCCTTATGAAGCAAAATTACATCATATGCATTGTTAGAGATAACATGGAATAATACATCAATAATTGGTTAGGTGTTAAGTGGTTCATTTAGTGCCCTTCCTACCGGGTGTGATGTCACTGGTATCTTGGAGATCTCCCCCAGATTCCAGCGCCATCTTGTTAATGAGGGTGTTAGTCGATGTCAAAGGGAAACTCCCTAGCGGTCATTTTAGGTAAATCATGTATAAGGTTGAATAATGCTAATTGTGGTTATGCTGAGTAAATAGGCATTTTATTAATATGAATTGGGTTAATATTTTGTCCACAACAGTAGCCCTGATCTGGGTGAATAACATATTCAAAATTCACCCAGATGGACCAGGGGTTCGGGAGTTGGGTGGAAGAGGCAATTTGACCGACCGCACACGAGGTAGTATCCGAAAAAGGCTCCATGTGTTTTGGCCTTGCAGTCGGTCTCTGTTCAGGAGATAAAAAGCATAGAAATACTTGCCATCCAAAGTTCAATCGGTATTCGTATTAATTCCCTTGTTAGGGATATTTATTTTACCGAATGAGGGGCTGAGATTTTCCGCTGAGATTTTCTTGCGTAAGATGGCAGCCACCACGCGGTTCGTATGCCAAACAGCGACCACCCAGATATATTCAAAGTAACGATTGCATGGTCAATTAGTTTGCGGTTACAGAGTGTGAAAGCTTAACGAGGAACACACTTATCTCTGGGGTGGTCTAATGGTTCGGTATTTTCATTCGTATGGAACACGGAATGAAAACACCGAACAATCAGGCGAATGCTACATACAATACAACTATACATGGGAATAATTACATGAAATGCATTTTTAAAATGAACTTTAACGACAGCCCAATGCCATCCGCTACAGCTAGTTTGTGGCCATTGTATTTCAACTATGCGTATGTCTCTTGGTGGGTGTTCTCCAATTGGTAATTTGGAGAATGCTTCTGCATTGCCATGAGCATCATGTGAGCGATATCTGATAGAATAATTATAAGCTCCCAAGAATAAAGTGTATCTTTGTAAGCAAGACGCAGTTGTTGTAGAAATCCCTTTTTGAGGGTTGAGAATTGACAGCAGAGGTTTGTGATCTGTGATTAGTGTGAAATCCCTACCATAGATCTATGCATGAAAAGTCTTGGTGGCCCACACAATGGCTAATGCCTCTTTGTCTATCTGCGAGTAGTTTTGTTCTCCTGAAGTTAAAGACCTGGAAGCAAAAGAAATGGGCCGCTCTGTGCCATGATATGTGAAAGTATAGCTCCTAGTCTATACGGCAAGGCATCACATGCTAATGTTACCGGTTTCTTTAGGTCATAGTGAACCAGAACCTGAGAAGACAGAATCAGCTCCTTGGAAATCCGATAAGCTTCTTCACACTTGACTGTCCATATCCATTTGGTCCTTGCATCTAATAAGCAATATAGTGGATATAGCCTGTGTGCTAGGTTTGGTAAGAAACGGTGAAAGTAATTTAAGAGGCCGAGATATACCTGAGCTGTGTTACATTTTGGGGAGTTAGGGCATGAGTAAGGGCTTTCACCTTTTCTTTGGTAGCGTACAACCCATTTCGTTCTACAATATGGGCACAAAATTTAAATTTTCTCTTAAAAATTCACATTTCGAAAGATTTACCTGTAATCCATGTTTGGAGCCTCTCTAGCACAGCTTCCAGATTCTTCCTGTGTTCTTCATCTGTGGGACCAATAATGATCATGTCATCTAGTAGACATTGAGTATAAGGTATTCCTGCAAGGACCTCATCCATGATACGCTGCCAAATTGCTGGCTGCTGGCGTACCAAAAACCACGTGGGTATTTTGGAATAATCCTTCATGAGTATCGATTGTCAATAAATGGCGTTACTCTGGGTGTACCTTCAGTTGTAGGTAAGCTTGTTTTAAGGCTATTTTTGTAAACTTTTGGCCTCCAGCTAAGGAACTAAAAGATCTTCAAGTCGAGGCAATGGGTATTGATCCACAAGAAGCTGGTTATTCAAAGCCATCCTGAAATTCCCACAAATCCTGACATCATCATTCTTGTTTTTTACAGGAACAATAGGTGATGCCCATGCACTCCTCTCAACTTTTTTAATGATCTTTTAGGCTAATATGTGGTCCAGCTCTGCTTTCACACTCTTCAAGGCAAATGGTACTGATTTGGCCTTGCAAAAACAAGGGTGGGCACCCGGTTTCAGTTGGAGTTGGACTAGTTTTCCTCTTACTGTACCCAGAGAGTCTTCAAAAACCTATTTAAATCGTGACTTCCGAGACTCCACCCAGGAGTCCACCTCAGAAAGCAGTACATCTTTCTTCTCCCAGCATGCACTGCAGCACAAAAAAAAGAGAGGGGCATAATGTCATTTCCAACCTGGGAAAACTCTGAAACAGACAGTGAGTCTGTCTAAACATTACATATTCCTAGCACTATAATTGCCCTTTAAGAAGCGGAACGTGCTCTGTAGATTCTGTAACGTCAGGTGACTGATCGAGTGCAATCTGGTTGTTATGTAATGTCTTACAGTTACGGAGAAGTTTTTACTAGAAGATAAGTAAAACTGTTTCTCTGCAGACTTGGTGTCAGCAATAATTATTATTCAAGAACCCAAAAATCACAACATAACCTATTACTATTTCTTGCGTTTGGTCATTCTCATACCCTCTACCTATATCCTCTATTTTTGTATCAAAGTAGTTGCTTAGGGTCTCCTAAATTAAAAGGAAGATTCAGATGTGAACCCCATGCTCACTGTGCCTGGATCTCAGCTATGCCAAAAAAAGGCTGAATGCGGTTGTTTTACAACTCAAGCAGAGGTAACTTGCCAGCAAGTCTCGCACCCAGTCAGACTTTTTCCATTATAGATTCATATTGTATTCATACAGTGCAGCCCTTGCCCTCGCCATCGCCAAACAGTCCTACTTTTCATTAGTTCATGCTCCCGCAATCCCAGGCGTCTCTTTGACACATTTAATTCTCTTCTTTGCTCTGCCATGGACACCCCCAAACTATCCTCACTGCCGATAGCTTTGCATGTTACTTTACCGACAAGATTGAACAGCTAAGGATAGAATTCTCCCCTCCTTGCCGTTCTCTTTCTCAACCACACATATCATGCCTTTCCTCCTTTAGATCTCTCTCCACTTGTCTTGTGCCTTCCTTAACGCACATCTTCAACTGCTTTCTCTCTTCTGGAATTGTCCCTGCTGACCTTAAACATGCCACTGTAGTACCTATCCTGAAAAAACATCTCTTGACCCGTCCTCCCCCTCTAACTATCATCCTATATCCCTGCTCCCTTTTTCCTCAAAGCTTCTGGAAAGACTTGTCTTTACCCGTGTGTCTCTTTTCCTCAATTTCAACCCTCTTCTTGACCCTCTTAAATCTGGTTTCTGCCCTCTCCACTCTACTGAGACTGCGCTTATCAAAGTTACTAATGACCTAATCGCAGCTAAATCCAAAGGCCACTACTCCATACTAATTCTTCTTGACCTCTCTGCTGCCTTTGACACAGTTGATCATGCACTCCTTCTTCAAACTCTTCAATCACTTGGTCTCTGTGACTCTGTCCTCTCATGGTTTTCCTCTTATCTCTCCCAATGCTCATTCAGAGTCTCCTTTTCTAATGACACCTCCTCTCCTCGTCCTGTCTCGGTTGGAGTCCCCCTAGGCTCTGTACTTGGTCCCCTTCTATTTTCTCTTTATACTGCCTCTCCTGGCAAGCTTATTACCTCTTTTGGTTTCCACCAACACCTGTACACTGATGACACCCAGATATATCTCTCCTCCCCAGACCTCTCTCCTGCCGTCCTACAACGTGTCACTGCTTGCCTTTCTTCCATCTCTGACTGGATGTCCTCCCGCTTTCTGAAACTCAATCTCTCTAAAACTGAGCTCCTTTTTGTTCCTCCTTCTAATACTGATCCTCCTCATTCACTCTCCCTTCAAGTCAGTGATACCCACATAAGTCCATCCCTATGCGCTGTCTTGGTGTCATACTTGATTCTGGCCTCACCTTTGAGCCTCACATCCATAATGTTGCCAAATCCTGTAGATTCCATGTTAAAAACATAGCCCGCATCCGCCCCTTTCTTATGCAAGATGCTACCAAGGAGCTTGTCCATGCTCTAGTAATTTCCTGCATGGATTATTGTAACCCTTTCCTGATTGGTCTTCCCAAAAGCCGTACTGCACCGCTACAGTCCATAATGAACACTGCCGCCAGACTGATTTTCCTCTCGTCGGTTCTCTCACACCTCACCCCTCTGTCAGGCCTTACATTGGCTTCCTGTATGCTATAGGAGTCAATTCAAGGTACTAATTCACACCTATAAAGCACTGAACAACTCTAGCCCCTCTTATATCTCTTCACAGATCCATAGGTATGTCCCTTCTCGGTCTCTCCGCGCTGTCCGTTGTTCGCACCTGTATGGCCAACTCACGCTTGCAGGACTTCTCGCGGGCGGCTCCCTTCCTATGGAATAGCCTGCCTACAGCCATCAGACTCTCCCCTAGTCTTGCATCTTTTAAGAAGTGCTTTAAAACCCATCTCTTTAGGAAAGCTTATGGCCTCCCAGACTAACCTCTACCTCACATACCTGTCTCTCCTAAAGGGCAGCACTCTACTTTCTCCTCCAGCTCTGCTTCAGTCCCACCCTATTTGATTGATATTTTCTGTCCTATTGTGTTTTACACCCCACCTCCTATAGAATGTAAGCTTGTTTGAGCAGGGTCATCTTCACCCTATCGTTCCGGTAAGTTTTTATAGTTAAATCCCCCCTCTCATAATATTGTAAAGCGTTACGGAATCTGTTGGCGATATATAAATGGCAATAAAAATAATAATAATTTCGGATCTGGACTGCATTATGGGTGTGATCAGTATGATTTGAAAATTCGATACTTTTTCTGAGTAATAGTACAAGTGAGCAAAACCTATTTTAATCCCTGAATGGGACTAATTAAAGAGCAAGCTATTGAGTTTTGAGAAGCTTTACCGGTTCCCAGCATACTCATATTCTCTGTTTTTGTTTCAGATAGATGGTATGAACATAAACTATTTGTGTTTTCTCCTTCTGTCTTTTATATAGCTTTTATATGATAATCTAAATTTGAAGATTCATAACTAAATGTACATAAATCACTTGAACTTTAAAGCAGTTCCATATTTGTGGTACAGATCCCAATTGTAGTCCTGAAGCTAGTGCTGATTACTTTGTTCCTTATGAGCGATATGCCTGTATTAATAATTTATTTCTAAATTGTAGAGATTTCTATTAAAATTTGAGATTATATTGACTATGTAATGTGAAATTATAAAAATTACAAAGATTGCTCATACAGATCAGGTGTGGACCATAATTATTTTATACATGGCCCAACAGTCTGGGCATCTCCTGGAACCTAATAGGTAGGAACAGGGCCATACCTAGAGTATTTGTCACTTGGGCGGATCCTGTATTTGCCACTCTTTTTTTTACATTTTCAAGAATAATTATTGCACAAATGTGTATACTGTATGTTAGAAAGACTCCCCTCAAGGTTTAATTACAGACTTCAAAGGTGTCTAATGGGCCCTGGAGATGTGTATCTCTTATACTCTGGCCCCCATTCACCATACCATGATATAATATAGTTATCTGATACCCAACCTAAGGTACTTAGTGGCTGGCTACTGTTGCTGGCTGGTAATTACTGTTAGTGGCAGGCTACTGTTGCTGGCTGGCTGCTGTTGCTAGCAGACTGGCTACTGTGGCTGGCTGGCTGGCAGGGTGGATGCGGCTGACAGCTTTGGCTGGCTGGCAGGTCTTTCTCTTTCCTCAGCAGGCGTCTTTTTCTCCCCAAACCTATTTGTTTGTCTCTTATACCCCTTCCCCTCAGTGTGTTTCTTTTCCCTTTCTCCTCTGTGCGTCTCTCCCCCAGCCCCTTTGTGTGTCTTTTTCTTCCCCCAGCCCCTTTGTTCATCTGTTTCTCCCCTAGCCCCTTTGTGTATCTATGTTTCCTTTTCCCCAGCACTTGTGTCTCTTTGTCCCCCCTCAACTTCTATGTGTGTCTCTCTGCCCCTCTCAACCCTCAATGTGTCTCTTTGTGCCCCCAGCCCCCTGTGTGTTTTTCCCCATCCTCTCCCTTGCACTTCTTTTGCCCCTCCCCTCTTTCCCCTTCTCCTGCGCCCTTCTTTCCCCCTTCTCCTCCTGAGCTCTAATTTGTCCCCCCTCTATACCCTCTCCAGCCCCCTCCCTTCCTTTGCCATTCTTTTCCCCCCTTGCCTCCTGTGCCCTGTTTCACCCTTCCTCCTCCTGTGCCCTTTTAGTCCCCATCCTGTGCCCTTCTTTGTCTCCCCTCATATGCCTTCTTTAGCTCCATCCCCTGTGCCATGTTTGTCCCCCCGTGCCTTCTTTAGCCCCCACCTGTGTCCCTATTGCCTTGCCTCCCCTCCTGTACCCTCTCCACAGCCCTTCCATCCTGTTCCCTTCTTTGTCTCACTCCAGTGCCCCAGCCCCTTTGTGTGTCATTTTCTTCCCCCAGCCCCTTTGTGCATCTGTTTCTCCCCCAGCCCTTTTGTGTGTCTCTTTTTCCTTTTCCCCAGCACCTTTGTCTTTTTGTCCCCCCTTAGCCCCTATGTGTTTCTCTCTGCCCCTCTCAACCCTCAATGTGTCTCTCTGTGCCCCCAGCCCCTCTGTGTGTATTTGCCACATCCCCTCCTGTGCACTTCTTTTGCCCCTCCCCTCATGTGCCATTATTACCCCCTTTTCATGTGCCCTTATTTTCCCCCATCGCCTCCTGTGCCCTGTTAAGCCCCTCCTCCTCCTGTACCCTCTTTAGCTCCCATCTTGTGCCCTCTTTAGCCCCTCTACCATCCTGTGCCCTTCTTTGTCTTCCCTCATATGCCCTCTTTAGCCCCCTCCCTGTGTCTTATTTAGTCCACCTCCTGTGTCCTTATTGGCTTGCCTCCACTCCTTTATCCTCTCTACCCCCTCCCATCCTGTACCCTTCTTTGTCCCACTCCAGTGCCCTCTTTAGCCCCCCTTACATCCTTTCAACCTCTTTGTCCACCATCATGCCCTATTTAGCCCCTTTGCACCCTGTGCCCTTCTTTGTCTAGTGCCCTCTTTAGCCCCAATCTATGCCCTATTTAGCCCCCTTCTGTGTCCTCTTTAACCCACTGCCCTGTACCCTTCTTTGCCCCCCCTCCTCTGTGTCTCTTTAGCCCACCTCCCCTTGTGGCCCCTCCTGTGCCCTATTTATCCCCCTCCCTTGTGTCCCACCTCCTCTGTGCTCCCTTTAGCCCACCTCCCCTGTGCTCTCTTTAGCCCCCTCCTGAGTCCTTCATGTGCCCCTCATGTGCCTGCTTTAGCCCCCTCCCTTCTGCCCTTCTTTGTCCCACCTCCCCTGTGCCCTCTTTAGCCCCCTCCTGTCCCCTTCTTTGTCCCACCTTCCCAGTGCCCTATTTATCCCCCTTCTTTTGTCCTTCTTATCCCCCCTCCTGTGCCATCTTTAGCCACCTCCCCTTTGCCCTTCATTGTCCCACTTCCCCTGTGCCCTCTTTAGCCCCCTCCCCTGTGTCCTTCTTTTTCCCACCTCTCCTGTGCCCTCTTTAACCCACCCTGTGTCTTTTTTGTCCCGTCTCCTGTGCATTTTTTAGCCCCCTCCCCTGTGCAGTGCCTGCTCAGCCTCAACTGCTCAGTGGGAGGCCTGCGGTAGTGAGCACTTCCTGTTAGCCTGGGTAGGGGAACAGAGACTCCTCTACCGCGGTCCACCTGCTCGGTAATGCTACATTCAATGACCTGCAGAAGGGGAGCGCTGTGCAGTGTGCTCCCCTCCTGCTTGTCACCCGGAGATCGGTCACTCCCCTGTTGAGTGGCAACCAAGGTGGACCGCTGCTCATAAGATTATCTAAGATTGTCCACTACTTTATGTTTAAATTTTGAAGCTTCCACAAAGTTCATACCTAGGGTCTCCCATCATTCCCTCCCTCCCACCTCCCTTTTCTCATTCACTAACTTTTTTGACCTCTGGCCTCCTTCTTTTCCCCCTTCCTTCTTCCTCTGTCTTTGCCACACAGAGCGCTTGCATGCATTCATAGCTGGTTAAATGGTCCAGTCAAAGGATTCTCTATGAGAAGCCCTTGTTTGGACCCCCATGTTACTACCTTTATGTCACAAGGCGGGAATGCCAAGAACCAGCATTTGCACATGTCTGGATTCATATAAAAAGAAAAGCATTTTAAAAATATTTTCAGGGCTTTTTAAGGAGGAGGCTAAAGAATAATGTCCATTGGGGCATTATTGAAAAAGGGGAAAAAAAGGTTAGAGTAACCATTTAAGATACACAATTTAGGGGGTGGGGGAGCAAAATGTATCTTCACCTATGTAGCCAAAATTCTTTTCACTGGCCCAGAGAACATGCAAACAATTAAAATTAGAAAGAAAAGTTGGCCTTTTTTTTATCAAAGAGATAAATCTAAGGTTCAGATAAACATGCATTCTAGTTAGAAAACATCTAACACATTTGGTTTGATTTAGATTTTTCATACACATTTGATATTAGTCAGTAAATTGAGAGCAATTGCCTTTGTTTTAAAGTGCAAAGATCCATTTTATCACTTTGTTGATTAATCTCATTCCAATTACATGGGTCCAGATGAGTGATATAGAACTACTCTTTTCAGAAAATTTGTAGGCCACTGGGGAAAGTACATTTACAATAATTTGAGATCACACTAACAGGCTTGACAATTTAGAAATTCTTCCCACTGACATTCAATTAATTTTCTTCAATTTTGCCAACCACAAATCAAGCAAAATGGCTCATTCCCCTCTAATTTGGTGAAGAGCGTTGGCTTACTGTCAGAATAGTGCCTAAGGGGTGGATATAATTACTTTATACAGAAATATATGGGGCAAGCTAAGAGCCGTCTGTGCATCTCTTGGGGCTTTGGTGTTTGTGAACACTTCAGTTCTGAGAATCTAGTAATTAGAAACGAGAGTTACAGCTGCAATATTTCCACAAATTTATAGTCTCTCCCCCCAAAATCCCATTGTGCTGTTTGTATATGTTACAAATTAGTACACGGCCTTTTACAATAAGAAGTCTGGGGTTACCCAGGTGGTGCTCTTCTCCTGCAGCTGAATTTTATCAGTGCGAGTCCACGAACCTTATGCTCAATGGTTCATTGCCCCTTGGCACCCTTGTGTATAAAGGTGACCGCCTTGTTAATGATTTTAATATCTGTTTTTTTTCCGTGTTGAGTCCCTGTTCTGATGGAGTCCATATTTCTGTCCTGGTTTTCTTTCATGTTTTTAATGTCCTTTGTTTTCTGTTAAATATCATTATTTTTTTTTATTTTCATTATTATTATTACTGTTTAGGTATCTTACTCTATTGTGCTTTGCATATTTTCAGTTCTAGCCACTATAATATATACAGTCTTTTCTCCTGTCATCCTTTTTATATTATAGACTATGTTCTATAATTTTGTTTGTTTAAACAAAATTATGGTTATGTAAATTCTACGTTTGCTGAAGTCGGGGTGTAGTTGTTTTTGCCCTCTTTTTTTACATAAATAAGGCTCGGAGTATTTTTAGTGTAGAATCCTTGTAAGCCTTTTAATGTGTTTGTATGCAAAAGTAGCCATTTGTCCAAGATATTATATTAGTATAATCTTGTATTCTGTGATGTAATTCTTCTAAATGGTATGTATATAATTGTTAGAATCAAAAATGTGTTCACAGCATCTAATGCTATTGTATAGCTCTATTTGAATAGCGTACTTCTTAATGTCTTGTTCCTTTCCATATTTGCATTTTTTTTTTGCATTTTATTTTCTCTTTGTAAAATTGACAGGGTTGTTTTCTAAAGTCTGAATGGCCCCGTTCCGGACAAGGTAAAACCATCTGGCTGCATAAGTGACATTCAGACATTGCTCATGCTATTTAACAATGTCCTGATTTTGTAATTCAGGCTCCAATCAAGCTTGAATCAGTTCTGGATTTCAGCCAGGACCAAATTGAATTCTGGGCTTTAATCTAGACCGGGATGCTTCAAATCTATTTTCCTGCTGACCAGCACTTGCTAGCAATCTGTCATATTTAAAATGCAAGTAAATGCCCCCACCCATTTTCAGTATGGGGGGCTACTAGTTTTATGCCAGGAGAACCTAGTGTTTCCACCCCAGTCCCTAATGATTGGTGGTGCATTGGGGATCTAAAAATATTAAACTGTGTGTGTGGGGGGGGCAGGGGGGAGGGCGCTAAAGAACCCACCCCAGCACATACCCAATGACTTTGGATAGGGGCTCTAATAATTCAGTGGGACACAAAATAATTATACAAGACAGGTGGACATGCAAGTGTTGGTTGGCTAGCAAGAGTTGGCCAGTCACCACATAGTTAACCCACACATTTCCAAGAGTTATTTAACTATTTGCCCACTTGCAAAAAAACAGGAAAAATAAAATTTGTGAATGTGCATTCTACTAGATGCATTGAGTTTGAATTTTATTAATACCTATACTTTACATAGGGTTTGTATGTGAAAGCACCAATGTGAATCCAGCTGATTGCATTACAAAAAAACAAGCAATTACCTTAAATCACAGTATTTTGGAAATCTAAAATGACTGTGGCAGGGAAAGCTGTCATGTTGTGATTCATGTTCTGCAGTTGAAGATGTTCATCTGTCCACTGTTAAAGACTTGAAGAAATAATTGGAACTAGTTAGAGTTACACTTCAGATCCTTAACCCCTTAAGGACACATGACATGTGTGACATGTCATGATTCCCTTTTATTCCAGAAGTTTGGTCCTTAAGGGGTTAAAGCACTTTGGCTTGCTTAAAAGCTTTACGTGTGTAGAGTTTGTTCATGTCATTTTGCAAAAACTGTTGATTTCAATAGAAATTGGCATTTTTTTATAAACTAACCTGGTAACACCCCCCTGGCTTTCAAGCACACAACGGGTCCTGTTACTTCCTTGTTTGAGTAGCTCAGTGGAGCTAAACTTAAGAGACAGCAATTGACCAGAGGACCTGCCTTGCAAAGGCTTCTCATCAAGCTGTATTGGGAAGTCTGTGATTGGACAGCTGGGGAAGTCTGGGTGGGATTACAAGAAGAGGGCTGGCAAAGCTTGTAGGCAAGAGAAATGCATGTTTTACAAGCATGTTTTTAGATATAACCCTTAAAGAAAAAAATGCATTATTAAATGCATGTATGTTTTTTTATTGCGGTATATCTACTAAACGGTGATTTTAATTTATTTTTATATTTGGGCAGTGGAGTGTCATTTTAACATCTCTATTCAAGAGTCTACATTACGGGAAACAAACAAATTCTTATTGATGATCTCAGACAAGAAAGTGTGATGGCAGAGTAGAAACCAGTACTGTGAGGGAGAAAAAATAAGGTAAATACCTTTTTTTTCTACCTGCGAAGGAGTAGGGAGAGGTAACTTAACTGGCCACCAGGGCACTATAGCATTAGGAACATTTGTATTCCATTATACTGTTCCTTTATTTAAAGCTCTGTTAATTTTGTCTCACATGGTTATTTACTGAAGTGAGAATCCAAATTTAAATATTTCAAATTTAAAGTCAAAATAGCCAAACTAGAGATATTCTGTCAGCTATGTGTTCAGTTCATCTACTCTGCCCTTAAATTTTAAATTCACTTTGAATTCTCACTTTAATGAGTAATCCTTTAAATTATTATTATTATTATGATATTTATAGAGCGCTGTCAAATTCCGCAGCGCTTTACAATGGGTGGACGAACAGAAATGTAGTTGTAACCAGACAAGTTGGACACACAGGAACAGAGGGGTTGAGGGCCCTGCTCAATGCGCTTACATGCTAGAGGGAGTGGGGTCAAATTACACAAAAAGGTAAGGATAAGTAGACTTTTTGGGACCAACTGCAAATTTCATACAATTTAAACAAAGAATCTGTGATTGATATTGGAGTATTTGCTACATTTTGAGAACACCTTCAATGGATGTAATGAGAGTAAACAAGCATTTATAAAAAGTCCAGATTACATTGGATCAAGTAGAAATATAAGAGGGTGTGATTTAGGAGGCCATATGCTTCCATTAGCAATAGATTTTTTTTTTCTTTTTCAAGTGTATTTTAGAAGAACAGTTATAGCTGGAATTGTTTTAGTAAAGAACATCTGTGAACTTATTCTAAAGGCATTACAGGAACACTTGGATTTTTATACAATGTCACAGCTGTGGCTGTAAATGTGGGGAGTTGTATTAAATGAAGAAGATATTATTCCACGATACACATTTATTCTGTGGAGACAAGGCTTATGGAGGACATTTTCTTCATGTAAAAGGTTGGAGTGAACTTTTAACCCCTTAAGGACAGAGCCAAATGTACACATTGTGAACGAAACAAAATGTAAACAAAAACTGGCATTTGCGCTACATGTCTGTCCAACCGTAATACACCTCTTTCATAGTAAATGCACCCACCCTTATTATATATCATTTTATTCAGGGGAAACAGGGCTTTCATTTAATATCAAATATTTAGCTATGAAACATAATTTAATATGAAAAAAATGGGAGAAAATAAGATTTGTTTTATTTTTTTAGTTCTACATGACATTTTAACTGTCAATGTCATAATACTGTTTGCTTTTACTGCAATAAAATACACATATTTGTATTCAGCGATGTCTCATGTGTAAAACAGGACCCCTATGTACAGGTTTTATAGAGTTTTGGGAAGTTACAGGGTCAAATATAGCACGTTACATTTGAAATTGAAATTCGCCAGATTGGTTACGTTGCCTTTGGGACTTTATAGTAGCCCTGGAATGAAATTTACACCCATAATGGCATACCATTTGCAATAGTAGACAACCCAAGGTATTGCAAATGGGGTATGTCCAGTCTTTTATAGTAGCCATTTGGTCACAAACACTGGCCAAAGTTAGCGTTAGTATTTGTTTGTGTGTGAAAAATGCAAAAAATGCCAATTTTGGCCAGTGTTTGTGACTAAGTGGCTTCTAAAAAAGACTGGACATACCCCGTTTGCAATACCTTGGGTTGTCTACTATTGCAAATGGTATGCCATCATAGGGGTAATTTTCATTCTTGGGCAACCATAGGGTCTCAAAGGCAACGTAACCAATCTGGCGAATTTTAATGTGAAAAAAAGGAAACACAAGCCTTATATTTGACGCTGTAACTTTTCAAAACACCATAAAACCTGTACATGAGGGGTACTGTTCTACTTGGGAGACTTCGCTGAACACAAATATTTGTGTTTCAAAACAGTAAAAAGTATCGCAGCAATAATATCGTCCGTGTAAGTGCTGTTTGTGCGTGAAAAATGCAAAAAACGTCACTTTTACTGGCGATATCATTGTTGTAATACATTTTACTGTTTTGAAACACTAATATTTGTGTTCAGCGAAGTCTCCCGAGTAGAACAGTACCCCCCCATGTATAGGTTTTATGGTGTCTTGGAAAGTTATAGGGTTAAATATAGTGCTAGCAAATTAAATTCCCTTTACTTTTGGCATGGGTTGTCAGGCAGGTCCCGCTAATTGTAATTAATTAAGATACCCAATTATGTAAAATTATTACATAAATATATATGTAGAATTAATATATGTATATATATATACGTATGTGAATATATATGTATATATATATATCTTTATATATATATATATAATTTTTAAAAAATATTTTTATTTCTATATAGGTATATATATACGTATATATTTATGTATATGGATATATATATATTATTTCGTTCTACATGTATTTTGATATAAATATATATATATATATATATATATTTTAATATCACAATACAGTTAGAACGAAATAACACACATCTATATATTTTTTAATTTTTAAAAAAAAAAAAATTAATTTTATTTTTTTACGTATTTACATATTTAATTTTTTTATATTATATATAAATATATATATATAACAATATATAATATATATATATGATCTAAGTATATATTATTTTTTTTTACACTTTTAAAGTTTTTTTTATTTTATTTTCAGCCAGCAGGGGGACCACCTGTCATTACAGGCAGCCCCCCTGCTGGCAATGCAGCAGGCAACTAACCCGGCCATGTGATTGTGAGGTCCTCGCAAGGACCTCACTCTCACATGGCCGTGGGGGCTTCCAGGGGGTCGGACGTGCCGCAGGGGGCTCCCTGGGAGTCCCCCCAACCGCGATCGCCGGCTTGGGATCGCCGGCGACCGGGTAAGTAATGAAAGACCGGAGGGCGTACTATTACGCCCGGTGGCATTTAGAGCCGCCTAAAATAGGGCGTAATGGTACGCCCTCCGTTCTTAAGGGGTTAAGTTGCAGTGAGTCATGGTGATGAGAGATTTCGTGAGATGTATGAGATTTGGTGAGATATATTATTTAAAGGGACACTATAGTCACCCAGACCACTTCAGCTCAATGAAGTGGTTTGGGTGCCAGGTCCCTCAGGTTTTAACCCTTCAGATGTAAACATAGCAGTTTCAGAGAAACTGCTATGTTTACATGGCAGGGTTAATCCAACTTCTAGTGGCTGTCTTTCTGACAGCCACTAGAGGCACTTCTGCAACACTGGATACGAAATTTGCATCCAGCATGCAGAACGTCCATAGAAAAGCATTGAGAAATGCTTTCCTATGGACTGTTAGAATGCGCGCGCGGCTCATGCCGTGCATGCACATTCTGCTCCACTCGGGAGCTGATTCTTTAATGCTGCTTAATGGAAATGGTAGAACTACAAAAAAACTGTCCTCAGAACTTGTGAAAAAAATCGGAACCTGTACAGAAACTGGAAAAACATACGTAAATAAAATAAAGTGCACAAGGTTGAAATTAATAACTAATCATATATGTCAGCACCAGGCCCAATGGACTCTTAATCTGGCCCTGCGGATACCACAGACAGGGAGAAAAATAGAGAAGGGGAAATTTAGTTTCAGAGGGAAGGGTCATTGTACAGAGTGTAAAGACAAAATGCAATTGGGGGAACACCCGGAACATGCATTTTGCAGGAATGGTGCTGCCGTAGTGACACAAATGTACCATATTATTAAAATTCACTTTAGCTTATTAAGCACCACTAGCACTATTTCATTTGTCTCCCGCATTGGAATTAGCGTAGGACCCACAGATGTTAGAGTACTGTGAAGTAGTGGTGGGCTTAACATAACGTGGCCATCCCCAGAATCCCATATTTGTTTGTTGATATAGGTGATTTTCAGTAGCCTTATGGAATTTAAAAATGTATTTTTATGTGTGCACTGTTTCTTGATCTGTATATTGTACCAAGTGTTGGCAGAAACCATAGGGGCAGGGAAATGGGAAGGAAAGCAGGCTTACCCACAGATAAACAAGGGAGGATCTCAAAGAAACCCTGGGCAGGTTGCTGAGGTGAGGTAGAGGGAATATGTGTTTTCCTAGATTTAGAACTATTCAGACTATTTAGATCATATTGACTGAAAAGCAGGTCATCTTCTCTTCTTGCAAACAAGCTATTACATTAATGATAGTCATGAAATGTGATGGCAGATGTTACCAATTAATGTAGCATTATCTAAAGTATGGCTAATGTAATTGACATAGTGGACAGACTTCAAGAAAAGGACAAGATAGCAGAGGTGTCTATTTCACTGGGGGAGGACCTTCACATTAGTTAATGTTAAATGAATGTGAGACCGTCATCCAGAATGTCCTACAACCATAGCAATAAAGATGTTGGTGAGTGGAGATAACTTCAATGTCATACAGACACCATCTAGCTCACACATAGCAATAAAACTGTGAAAATGTTACCCAATGACATTACAAAGGCTAATCATTGGTATCAATTTGTAGTTATACGTATTAAACGTATCGTTGCTATGAAAGCAAAACGTGGTATTTTTGGTGCTAAATATTGAGATACATACTATTTGTTTTACATTGTTATTGACTCTTATTTAGCACTGCTCATTTGAATAACAACTGATTTTAGCTTGATAAATTGTTCCATCATAGGCTGAAAAATTTGTCTAATCCAGGGCGGTGCAAGGATTTCTGCCGCCCAAGGTAAAGATCCATTTTGCCGTCCCCTCATGAAAGCAAATTCAATCTCACAAAGGTTTTTTTCACTAAACTCTGAATTGCAGTGAGTTGAAAACCAAAGTGTAAAGTTTAAGCAAAAACAGCTGAACTGTGACTGTACCCGAAATGGAGAATTCTTCTACATCAGCTATTTTCACCTAAATTTTACCTTATGTTTTCCAGTTAGGTCTGCCTAATACGCACATACTGCTTAATGCGTACAACCATCAACACATACTGCCTAATACCTACATCCATACACACATACTACCTACTGGACTGCCCATACGGGTGGAACCAGTCTGATATGCCTCAGATATGTTCTCTCTGTAATGGCACTAGATGAGCTAAAACCAGTTTGAGGTCTGAGCGGGGACCCACTGAAGGGCAGGACAATTGAACTGTTGTCCGTTCTCACCTCTCTTGCTACTTGTTTTTCTCTCCTTAAATTTAAAGGCCAATCCAGACGTGGACCCCTTGCTCACGGTGCCTAGAGGGATATTGGCTACACCTCACTGATGATACCTTACAAGGTTGAAACAATCGTCTGGGGTTGCTGTATCTATCGTTCAGAAGGGACTTGCTGGCATTTCTTATCTGGACTGCCCGTATGGGTGGGACCAGTCTGATATGCTTCAGATATGTTCTCTCTGTAACGGCACTAGATGAGCTAAAACCAGCTTGAGATGTGAGCGGGCTAATTGAGCTGTTGTCCGTTCTCACCTCTCTACTTTTTTTTCTCTCCTTACTTTAGATAGGGTTTCATAAAGTACTTTGCTAGCATTATGTGCATTATAGCATAGAGCTATAAATTCCTTAATACATTGCATCTAGCCCCATTAACTAATGCATGATAAATAGATATATTAGGTGCAAATACTTTTTGCTAGACATAAGCCACTTTTTTCATTTCATTATGTAAAGGAAAAGGATGGAGGTTTTGAAATTGCATTTAATATATCCGAGATTTCTGACTTTACAATCTAGGAATGGGAGCATGTAGAAATAGTTAAGTCTGTGATGGTTGCCTAGGCAACAATATTGCTAATGAAGACAACAGTCAATTTTCTAGATAAATACAATTTTGGAGATAGTACATTTATAAAGTAGCAACCGATGCAAACTGTGAGCATACAGTAAGCTGAAATACCTTGCTGCTAATAATGCAACTTAGTTTAATGTTTCATGTAGGATTTCCTTACCATCACTCCATGTACTAGATCACTGCTGCACTCTGTGCCCTGTCCATACTCCAAAGGAAGTGACGGGAAGTACATGTACAAAAAAACTTTTTTACTGCCAAATATGCTTCATTGGAAAATCCAATGTTTACAATAAAATTAAAATTAAATTTAAATTATACTGCTACCAGGAATTTTTTACATTTTATGCTCATGTTTTGCAGATGGAAATGTCCACAGAGAATTCTCCTTCTTAATATGTACTAGAATTTAGTGATCATAGATAAGATTTTTCTTTTTTTAACAAATTTTTGAATGGATTATAGGATAGGTAGACTGGTGAGACATTTGACTGTAGGCTAAGTGAACTGCGAGTTGGAGACTTCAGGCTATAAGGGAGGGATCATATTAATTTTTGGAAGACAACGGACAATTATATTCAAATATATAAAAATATTCAAAGGTTAAACAAAATTCAATTGATTTTACGTCCCTGAGTTCCGGTTCTTTATAATAAGGCCGAAATTCAAGTCTACTGTTTGTGTTTTGCTTCCTGGGATGCCATAGTAATACAATTTTACAAAGCATAGTTTTATATTTATTTAATACATTTTTTTTAATGAATACACCTTGTGTGGTAGCACAGCACGTATGTTAAGCTGTAGAACAAAAAAAAACTTTTATAAAAAAAGAAAAACCTTGATATTTTATTTACATTTTGCCAAGTCCTTTATATTTATATATATATATATATATATATATTTAACAAACCAAAGAGAACATATTTAATATAGTATTTCAACATTATTCAGTCAGAAAAATGTATTTAATGCTGTGTAGCTTCATTGCAATGTAAACCATTTTAACCTGGAACAAAAGAACTCTGTAATAGAAATCTTCTAGTATCAGGTAACATTTTTTTTTGCTTGTTTCATTTACCTTTGGTTTTACTTCTAACTAATAAACTGCCTACTGGAAACACAATACTTTGTATTATAAACAAACACATATAAAACTGCATTTAAATGATATCTTCTTTGCTGGTCTATTGAGTAATATAAAGTAAAAAGAAAATGGCAATATATAGATACCAAACGTATATTTTAATTGAGTCTTGGGGAAAAAAATGCATTATTTTATTCCTTCATTTGGTTTTGTGTTCAACCTCCAGGAATGCATTTTTAATTGAAATAATAAATCAATTGGAGGTCCAGCAGCTTAAAATTATTATAGTATCTACACTCATACAGCTATGACAGTGTAATAAGCTAAATTCTATTAAACAAATCACAGTATTTTTTACAAAACAGTACAATATGAATTAACATATTTACTCCCTTTAGCTATGTATACAGACCCCAACATTGTGCTTCTTATGCAATGCAAAATATGATTGGTGCAGATAATGTCTGCAAATGGTGTACAAAACATGAATCCAAACAATATGTCTAGCTGAATAAACAAACATAAACACATGAAATATACAGAGAAATTGTTACTTTTTTGAATATTGTACAATGCTGTGTAAGTTTATTGTTTATCGTACAGATTTTACTATTGTTTTGAAGTAAATTGTGTCTTTTGTGTTTTTTTTAAATGTGCACATGTAATAAAAATAACAAAATATATTTAAAAAAAAACTGTTCAGTGCTAAACAGTGAGGCATATGTTCACTAAACAACTACTTGTGGTGTGTGAACTCAATTGGTTGTCAACTCATCACAACTTCCCGTTTAGTGCATAAACCCAAAAATAAAATATTAAGCCTGAATTATATGTTTGTTAAAGGGACACTATAGTTCCCGGCACTAGTTCCCTATGGTGATCAACTCTCCCCCTCCCCCCGTGATGCAGTAGGGGTTAAAAACTCCTTCTGTCACTTACCTTGTTGCAGCACCGATGTCCCTCATTACTGGCTCAGGGTCCACCTTTGCTCCTCTTCCACCAACACCAGACGGCTCGGGAAACCTAATGTGAATGCACAGCAATGGCTATGCTCGCATTAGTATTTCTCCCATAGACAGCCACTATAGGTGGCGTTTACTCATAAAGGCAATTATTGCAGTTCATTAAAAAATGCAATAATTACCTTTCCAGGGTTAAGGGACCTGTAATATGCACCCAGGCCACTTCCATGAGCAGAAGTGGTTTGGGTGCCTATAGTGTCCCTTTAATAATCATAGCCAATTTATAAATACACTTACATTTTAATGAATGAAGTGAAACAAGCAGTGTATGATAAAATGTTAAGCTCTAAAATAACATTTATTCCTAGCCACAGTGTTTTCTCACAGTGTTAAATTCTGCTTTGCTTGTACAGTAAACTAAAATGACAGAATTGCACACATTTATCAAATGACAAAGAGGTAGTAGGAGGCAAAGAATATGAAGGGAAATATATGAATAAAAAGTAAAATGTCTTTCACACAAAAAATATGTACTTTCAAAATGTACTAATGTCATAACTTGTTCCTAGTATACAAGTCTATAAAATAAACAGTACACTAACTATAAATAAAGTATGCGTTTATAATATGGAAGATATTTTTTGTGTTTATATAAAATATAGAACACTCAAAAACACAGATAGAGAATAATATTGCCAGACATAAATAGTAAAATATAAATAGCATTTTTTTCAGGTACTTTTTCGTTCTGATTTTCCTTGTTAGCAAAAGTATAGTTCAAAAGAGAGCTATGTCAGTTGGCAATCAACTGATATTGTCTTTTCTTCTATGGAAGGCAAATTTCCTATTGAGTTGTCGGCTCGGCAGTCCAAATACTTATACTTTTTATAATTAACCATTCAACTTGATTTTTTGTTGCAAGAATTCGAATGCAATCAATATTAAAGAGAACTTTGCGATCAATGCCTTCCATTTCAAAATTCCCATTTTTAAAATCCCCTAATCTGAGGTACGTTGTACATTTCCTCCCCTTTTTATTACCAACTAATCGTTCTCCAACCTCCAGTGTTCCGTGGTGCAAGATATCATTTTGCCGATCTTCTGTTCCAGTGCTAACTTTGATCTTACTTATTTTGATTGGTCTTTCAAACACAATGTGATAGAAGTCACCACTTGATGGGGATTTTGCCCAGAAGTATTCTTCAGTGCTGCTGTATGCTTTACTAACCTCATAATTTTCAAATACAATCATGTTTGTGCTGAGAACTACTGGTGGATTGTCTGGTACATCAATTGAGTCCTCTTCAAATTCATCATCCTTTAACTTGTTTTCAGCCCCTTTGTATGATGAATAGTAACCCATGTGTTGAAATAGAGATGGCTTAAAACGGATTGCATCTTTTTGAGCCAGAAGCCCTCGAAAATGAATCAATAACCAATCACAAGGCATTTCTTGGTAAAACATAAGCAGAAAATTGGCTAGCCTTGGTAGATCATGGGAGTGATACAGTTTACCTATATATCCGAGTTTTGAAAATTCCATAGTGACCCAATTTGATCCCTTGCGGGAAGTTATAACTTTTTTAATAGCAGCCAAAAAGTTCCTAGAACATCTGACATCATCCTCAAGCATCACATAATAATCAGACAAATTTGCACAAAAATGTAAAAGAAAAGCATAGTCAACATTCTGCTTTGATCTAAATTTCACACGGTCATCAGGGTCATTGTAATTTCTTTTTAAACCTTCTAGGTTGGGATAGAACTCTATTGGAGTATTTATAATTATTAGTCTTCCAGCAATAATGTGATGAGAAAATTTTCGTGATATATCTTGGACTATCGTTTCACCCCAGGTAAGATCGAATTCAGCAAGGTGAACTACTACCACTATTTCTTTCAATTCTTCGTAGCTTGACTGTTCAAATATAGATTTAATAGTTTCAAGCAAGTAATTTCCTTTTTTTCGTTTCACAGAAGACAGGCCAATTGTTAGATATCCTACACAAGATAAAGAAGAAGAATTTATACACAATTCATATTTGCTACCTTCACAGTACTAATAATATTTACATAGTTTTACATTACTTTAAAAACTATAGTATAACAAACATTTTAGCATAATGTTAACGTTATTCAGACTTTTCAGAAATAATCCAATGAATATGGAAATCTATTCATAAACAGGGCTATATATAGGGCATGAGGTCACACATTTAGGCTGGAAGAAAGGAGATTTCATCTAAGGCAAAGAAAAGTTTTTTTTACAGTAAGAACTGTAAGGATATGGAATTCTCTGCCTGAAGAGGTGGTTTTATTAGCTCCATACACCTGTTTAAACATCAATTGGATAAATACTTCCAAAAACATAACATACAGGGGGATATAATTTCTAATTAGTGGGGTAATAGCGACTTAATCCAAGGAAATATCTGACTGTCATTTTGGGAGTGAAGAAGGATTTTTTTTTCGAGTTTGTTGCAAAAGTGGAGGCGTTTCAGACTGGTTTCTTTGCTTTCTTTTGGATTAACAGCAAAAACATATGTGAGGAAGGCTGAACTTGATGGACACAAGTCTCTTTTCAGCTATGTAAATATGTAACTATGTAATATCTCATATCTTCTGATTAGAAATTAAGCTTATGAAGAACTAGTGTCCAGTATTTTCAAAGTGGCAAGATTTGTCCTTTTTCATATACATTTTCATTTCACTGGAGGCTTTATTAGTTTTATTTAAATCAATAAAGTTAAGGAAATTGAATGTTATAAATAGAGGTTAGCACACTGTTTCAGTAATACATTAGCTGGAGGTGATAATGCTCAATATAAAAAGTCGGTGGAGATGAAAGTTGTTGGTTGGTGGACCAAAGTTTGACATGACAAAAGAGACCAGAAAGAAGGTCCATGATGATAGAAGTAGAAAATGAATACTTACATATAAACATTTTATACATAGAAAGCAATCATATTTGAAAAAATTTTAATAATCATTTATATATATATATATATATATATATATATATATACATACATATATATATATAATTTTTTTTAATTTATCTATAGTGATGTCCCGAAAGGTTCGCCACGAACGGTTCGCCACGGACTCATCATTGACTAAAAACTTTGACCCTGTACCTCACAGTCAGCAGACACATTCCAGCCAATCAGCAGCAGACCCTCCCTCCCAGACCCTCCCACCTCCTGGACAGCATCCATTTTACATTCATTGTGAAGCTGCATTCTTAGTGAGCTGTCCAGGAGGTGGGAGGGTCTGGAAAAACAACTGGGGAGTAGCCAACCTAATGATGAGTCCGCGACAAACCGTTCGTGGCGAACCATTCGCGAACCGTTCGGCACATCACTATTCATCTATATGCTTTCCAAAGTGGGAAAAAACTAAAAGAAAGGAAACTATTGACATATGTTTTATATATTATATAAATGTTAGTGAATACATATAAAATTACAGAATTTCTTTTTTTTTGTGTGTTGATTTTCGAGTAACTGCTGCTGATTTGATATAGACACTTGGCTTTCAGGAAAACAGAATGATATAATGTTACGTTTCATCCATGAGATCACACAGATGGCAGTACTAGCATTGTTTTCTTTGCCCCCCAACCCTATTGTAAGGGTGACCAAAAGGTAGTTCCCCATCATCGCACACATTTCACAATGCTCTACTAGCTGGGAATCTACCATTTTTTAATCCTTGCAGAGTTGTATTTAATACTGAGCAGTGTTTGTGTGTTTGAAAGTAAGCTAGTTTTTGTAAGGAGTATGTGTGTGAAGATAGGGGTGTATTTGTGTGTACTGTTGTAATTTGAATGCAACTGTGTGTTTTTTGTACTATTGCCATTTAAAAGAAGTTATGTACTTGTGTGTTTTGTTGGTTTTTGAATGCAAGGTTGTGTTTATATATAATGTTGGTGTTTTAATTGAGGTGTGTTTTTATGTAGTGTTGACGTTTGAATGAAAAGGTGTATTTGTGTGTAGTGTTGGCATGTAAATGCTGAGAAGTATGTACATATGTACATGCACTGTCACACACACACACACAGTGATACACATATACACACTGACACACATACAGATATGCAGATACACACTAATACAAATGCAGAATCACAGATACACACACTGACACATACAGGTACACAGGCATAGAGATATACACACTGACACACATACAGATACATAGACATACAGATACAAACACTGACACATACATAGAGATACACAGACACGCAGATGCACACACTGGCACATATACAGATACACACAGACACACTTGCAGATACACAAATGAACCCACTGACACCCATGCACAGACACACAGATACACACACTGACACACATACAGATACGCACATTGACACACATACAGATACACAGATACACACAATGACAAACATACAGACACACATACTGGTTATCTTTTAGCCACTCTCCTGTTTCCTTTATTTTAGGTAGGGGGGCTACTGCTGGCTGGGGCTGTGGGAAGTCAGTTTGTGCTCCCCTCCTCTTCCTCTCTCTCTTGTGCCGCTCCATGTTATTTAGCTAAGAGGAAGTGATCTGAAATTACTTCCTCCCAGAAATTGTTGCAGATATTAAAGGAGCCAGGTCATGCTGTTAAAGAGCTGCAGTGCATGGCCAGGCCCCTGAGGACAAATCCACATCAGAAGGACCTAGGTGCATAGGCCACACGATAGACTCTGTCAGCATGTGGATCCCGGTGCAGCTGCACTGGCAGTAGTTCCCCCGCTGTGTAGGATTATGTGATGGAATAATACATTCCAGATAATAATTGAGAGACGTATGATGGATTAGCGTAATTTTGAATCTATTGGGTGTATTATTTGAAGATGTACATTACTATCTGAAAATTAAGTCATAATTTGATAAATACATATATATGGACTTATTTGCATTTCTGTAAGAAACATTATTTGTGTGTAGTAAAAAAAAAATGTATTCTTTCCATGCAATCATTAATTATAGTTATTAAAATAACCATGTTTATGCACACTCTTAAAACAATTTAAACACAATTAAAAATAACTATGTCATACTTTTCCTCGATGATGGCATCCCAGCTAAAATTCGATAAGATATATTTATAGATGATGAGAAATTTGAGAAGTCTTTAATTATAGGAACATATCGATCTGAATTGAACTGCAATGTTGATGTGTCCCTAAGTCGTTTATCTTCTTCCTAAATCAATGACACAAACAAAACACTTATCAGCACTGGATTGTTGAATCCAATCCAGTATAAATGATATAGATTCCGCAGCACAAGAAAAAACTACTTTCATTACAGGTAATAGGACTGCAATTTTTTTCAAAGTCTATAAAAGCTATCTGGGTCACTTTTCACATATAAGTACATCAACAGTACAACAGCAATGGCTAGCCTTGACGCCCCAGATTATTCTAAACTACTCTAGTCATGTGAAATATAGCTAAACATGTAGATTTCTGATTTAAGCATCAATGGCATTAACCTATCCATTTATCATTATAATAAACTGTAACTTTAATGGTCAGATTGTTTAATTTCTGAAGACTAGAAAGTGGATAAGGAGGACAATGTATATGCTACTGCACTATTACACTATAATATATATTTTGTCTTATATGCAATGTGATGCAAACATTTCCACCACCTCTAACAAAAAACTTGTTCTGATTTTTTAATCAAAAAGAAATACAAACTCCATCAATGAATAAACAAAATATTTGAATTTACAGTTATTTTTTGCAAAATTTAACTGATTGAAAAATAAAACCATACATGTGTGACGTGTATATATTTGGGATGTTGAGAAAGCACCAGGGGGTGCGAAACGCGTCCAGGGTACTCACTCTTACCTTTTTGTGGGTGGCGGTGTAGGTGGTCTTCCTCATGTCTGGCTGCAGCAGGCATCACAACTACTTAATATTTCATTTTTTGCAAGTGTGTTGTCCTTTCCTGGATATCTGTATTGTCATCTTGTGATTATCTTATCTTTGCATTACTCAATTTTCCTGCTCTTATATTCAGCTTTTTTGGAGTGCTGCCATGACTATTTTCTGCCATACATCACTGCAATTTTTACATGAATAAATGTGCACTTTTTCATTATTTCTGTGTATTTTTCTGTGGAGTGCGGACTGCATTTTGTTTTGTGTAACTTGCTGCATATGTGGGATAGCCCAGCCCTGGAATTAAACCTATCAAGGCCTTGATCTCAAGATTATTTCACCTGACATTTAAGACATTTTACTTGGAGTAGTGGTATCGTCTGTGGGTGGGTTCCATACCACACCCACATATTTTTTGTTATATTTCATATATTTGGGCACCCTGTAAGTGTAAGTACTTAGTAACTCAACTTAATCAGTAAGGGGTATATAATTTGGTGCTACTATCACCGATGTGTGCGCCCTAAACACACCAACTAAAGTGCAAATTAATACATAAAACAGTGAGAGCATACAATATGAAAATAAAAAATTAAATAAAATACATAAAAAAGATATAATCAATTTACCACCTCATTTCAGATTTACTAAGGAAGTTATCTTTATCACCACCTCTCCAGTGAACTTTTATATTATCTATTCCCACAGAATCCAGGCCACTGGGGTTACCATTGTGTTTTTCTGCAAAATGTTTTGATACGCTGTGATTTTCACATTTCCTTTTGATATTATATATATGCTCTCTAATTCTCACTTTTTAAATTCACGGTGTTTTCCCTATGTATTGCAGAGCACAGGGACAAATGAGCATATATATATATATATATATAACATCTTTACAATTACAGGTGATAAATGATTTGATTTTATATTCTTCCTTAGTGATAAATGAGGTGAATTTCTCCACACATCTATTGTTTGTTGTGTCTTATTCTGCAACCTGCACAGTCCCGACAGTAATAAAAACCCTTTCTCTGTTTTAAAAAATTATGGTCACTTGATTCTTTGCTATCCTTATCTATAAAACTAGTTGTTAAAATCTGTTTAAAACTTCTTGCCCCCTAAAAATTGTTTTTGTTTTTTCCCCTAAAAAGATATCTATATCCTGATCCCTGAATCTCTTTGTTTTCTTCCTGATGGAGCACCAGGAAGTGGAAATACGGAAGCGGGCGGAGAGAAATTGAAATCATCAACAAAAAAAAGGAGCCAAATTGATGGATATAAATGCCGAACGACAGGAACAATAGAAGGACACTGAATACTTTTGAGAAAGGTGGACTTCGCCGAAACGCGTCCAGTGAGGTGGACTATTTGTTTTTTTATATATGAGATCTAGTGTTTTTAAATACTTGAAATAAAGTGTTATCCCTGAACTTACATTGTTTGCTGGAGTTTATAAGGTCCGAAGTCACTGGAAATCAAGTGGGAAGCTGCACCAAGCTAATCTTTAAAGATTATCCACTTCATCCTTCTATTGAAAAAGCTGTTAGGTCTGAGCCAGCTATCTGAATGGCTCAGCACCATGTGAGTGGGACAATATATAGTTTACTTTTAAGATATATGTTGAACTTTATTACCCTATGGTCTTCTCTTTGTGTCTTTTAATATAGGCTTGAATTGTACAGCCTGGGATAATATTTTTTAGGTAATTTATTGATTTTTTTATTTTCATATTGTGTGCTCCCACTGTTTTACTTGTTAATTTTATAATTTCCAAGCATATCTTGTAGCCCCCTATCAATCTTTTTAGTCTTGCTTTAGAATTTTTCCCAACTCACTGAATACTTTTAGTTCAGAAACTTGTTTATACGTCCAAAAATAACTAAAAAGAACTCCTTTCAGTAAGGTAAACTGTGTTGGTGGTACCAATTCCACCTTGGGGCTTAACCGCAGTTAAATTGAATAGAATAGAGCTTAGAGAAATCAGGTGACAATCTCTAAAATAATATTTTGATTGGATCAATATGGCAACATTTAGAATATACTTATCTACAGTCAAATGTAGGGAATTTGATATACTATTGTAGCAGAGCAATTATACCTTGTTATTCGTTCAGTAATTTAATAGGCTTTATTTGTTTCATGCCAAAAATTAGAACTTCAACAAAGGTGTGACTCTGCCTATTAATAAAGATATATGTCTAATAGTAAAGTGAAAATCTCTGTAGTCTTGCTGTAGAACAGATTTACAGACTTCCTAATTTAGAACGTAGGAATGTGGGACAAATAATTCATCCTATCATTATATATGGTCATGTCTTCACTAGACTATGATCAAGGTGTAACCAGTAAGTTTAGACAATTAAGGTTCTGGGACCTTAGTACCACTACGGATTCAATTGAAAAAAAATGCACAAACTTTAGAAATTTCTACACTTACAGTTTTATTAGTTAAATAACTGTGAGTGGCTATTGTCTTTTGGTATTTCTTCCAATCTATTTTTCAGTTGTAATAGTTACGGTAGGCAAACAATTGAAATATTTGGTAATAGCTCCAGTCTTCCAAAGCATTGCAAAATAGTTTACTATCGCATTTTCACAAATGTATGAGGTTTTAAAAATATGTAAAACTTACCAGCACATAGCCATCTTCAATGTACAGGTTCATAAACAGCAGACAAATAATTAACACTCCCAGGACTGGTATTGCTGAACGTTTTCGAAAACATCTCATTGTATCCAATATTTGTATGCAGTTTTTCAATACAAAAAAGACATATATTTCCTGTTAAAGACAATAAATATAAAATTACAACACACAAAATGTATTATAAAGTAAATATTACCGAATCTAAAAGAATAAAGAGGCATTCTAAGCACCGCAACCACTACCGTTCATCAAAGAAACTAGTTCATGGACCAAGTCCTAATTGTTAAACAATTTATTTAGAACTTTTCTATAGGTGAGCTTAAATAATTTCCCTATGTAATTTTAGTGAATGAACCAAACAAATTGAGCTGTTCACTGCTGAATATTGTTTAGAATGTGTCAGAACAATTGCAATTCTACTCAGGATATAAGATGGTGTGACTGATTCTCCATTTTAACACAAGTACTCAAGGGAGAGGAGTAAATCATTTAGAATCAAGCAATCAGTTAATTGTGTTTCCTTAAGGATGTGTGTTGCTGCAATACCTGGATTGTTTGAATGAACAAACAGATACTTTACAAAGTACAAAATTTAACCTTGATAAAGTTCAACAATGCTGCCTAAAAACAGAACCACCTCTTACAGTTACCAATAAAATATGAGAAGAAAAATATAAAATGTCTTTGGCGCAAATAAAGTGCACAAAGTGAACACACAATATAGTGCAAGATAGTGTGATGAAATGTTACCTAAAAGGGACACTCCAGGCACCAAACAACTTCATCTAAATTAAGTTGTTATGTTGCCAGAAAACCCCTGGAGGCACCACTACCTCAAGGGGTTTAACCATTTTCTAATGTTTTGACCTCAAAATTGCCTCCACCACTGGTTTCAACACCCCCCTCCCCACTGGTGGCATCCAGCTTCAGATTTTTCCCTTACAGGATGTGCAGAGTGCTGTCTGGCCGGGGCATCTCTGATGGGCTGAGAGCGGTCATCTGACACTTTCAGCCAATCAGTGTCTCTCCCCATTCACTAAGCTTGCTTTGAAAAGTTAAGTTTCTTTCCAGGCCAATTTAGTGAGTAGGGAGTCACTGACTGGCTAAGAGCGTTAGCTGACTATCAGCCAATCAGCAAAGCCCCTATGTGGCAGCACTCCGCACTTCCTGTAAGTGAAAACTCTGAAACCAGATGCCACCAAGGGGGGAGCTGAGATCGTCGCTGGAGGCAACTTAGGGGTTAAACCATTCAAGAATAATTTAACACCTTGAGGTAAGAGTGCTTCCAGGAGCTTATGGCACCACAACAGCTTAATTTAGATCATCATTTGATAGCATTGATTAACTGCATTTCTTGTGACAAATTGTGGGAAAAGGTATAAATAGCTTAAATTTAAATTCCAAGACTATTAGCATTGGCATAATTGTAGAACTATATCTAACAATGATATGGTTATTGGTACTTGCTAAAATCTGGTGTAATTTGAAATATATTTTATTTTTAATAGAAGGGTGTAGTGGTTTGACCTCAATATTAAAACTAGTTCAAATAATAGTATTTTGATCCCATGGTCTGTATTGTCCTGTAGGCTAGTCTTGGTACCTTGGGTTTGTAATATTGTAATATTGTTTTAGATTCTTGGTTCATGCATTTCAATGTTTGGGAGAATATAAGGGAGACACCCCCTTTTCCCAATACATTTTAATAAAATATTTTATTTACCTTTTCTGGAGCTGAGAAAAGGTAAATAAAAATCTTTATTTTATTAAAATGAGGAGCTCTATAATTAGAGACGAAGACACTAAAGCATTGTATTACTAATGCTTCAGTGTTCCTTAAAGCAAAGAAAATAGGGATTCAGCTATAGTCAACATTTCTTTATTGTTTTGGGGCATGAGCTGACTATTACGTTAAAGGTGAGTGGATGTGAGGACCCTGCCATATATAAAGATAAGGTAACTGTGCCTTCCCTACTGCCCTGTGGGTTTTGGATCCTGAAGGCTATTAATCAATCCCAAGCTTGGTCAATGCAAGTCTTTGGACACAGTTTATCTAGTTCTATATTAAGGGGATCATAGCCCAGTATTTAAGTGACCATAGGGACCATTACTGAATTTTATAGGATTCCATCTCAGCCTGGTACAATTCATATTCTCTTGGGTGTTTGTTAGTTTACAAGGGAGGTGAATAGAAGCAATTTGACTGCCTATAATCCAGGTTGTCTGTGGTCAGTTAGCATTTAATTCAACTTTGCATTGAAGACTTTATTTCCAACACACACTACGTAGCAGAATTTTCTTTCATGCTGGAAATGGTTGAGTGGATTTGTCGTGCATTTATGCTCCTCTTAGCCACTTTTGCTGCCAGAAGTAAGGGAGTTAAATGCAGCATAAATAAAAGGCTGAGAAATAGTTAGAACCTTTGTTTTGCATACATTTGTTGTATCTTAGATAAGGAGTCTAGGTTTGAATATGTAAATAAGACCAAGTTTATATGCTACCTTCAAAGGTTGTTAGAATACTATTCATCTCACTGAAAGTGGTTTAAAATTGTAATGCTTTTTGGGGCAAATAAAACATATATGAATAAAAATGATAAAAATGTATTATAGAATTTATTCATATTATGACATGAACTGAAAACTGCATTTGTGCGATATAGTTCAAATTACCAATAGGAGACTTTTAAACACTGACTCCATAAGTCATTGTTTAATTTATCGACTGATATATTTAACTGTCAAGTTGAATTTGTTTAAACCAGGTCAGCTCATTTATTATACAAACAATGTTCTCAAAAATACAAAAACAAATATTGCAGTTATTGCAGTGATAGTTATATAAGAAAATGAGGATTGAAAGAAACAAATGATAACAATGCTCATATTGGTTTTGATTAGTGGAGGAATTTCTCAGAGAATATTGTATTTAATTTATAGTAAAATATGAAAACCAATACATACCTTTACATACATGCTAATATGAATAACCCAGTCTTGAGAACACAAAAGTCAAGGCATCAGTCTCAAATTAAAGTACATAGGAAGAGTTAAACTCTCTATCTATCTATCTATCTATCTTTATTATTATTATTATTATTATTATTATTATTATTATCATCATTATCATTGCCATTTCATGAGCTGTAAGCTATAATCATCGCACTTATGACAAATCACGGCTTGAACTATCTTGCTTTGCATGTAATGCGTCTATCTCATATATTAGTTTCCCCTTTTACATTGCATTACTGAAATAAATGAACTTTTGCACGATATTCTAATTTTTCGAGTATCACCTGTACATGAATACAAATGAAACAGAGAGGCAAAACTTTCCAGCCCTCCCCTTCTCATAAGCCCAGGTCGTGTCAAACTACTTTGTATTTGCTGCTACATTATTCTTATAGGCAGTTGGTTAGTCCCTGATATTTGAATTAACTGAAATTGTAGTTAAATTACGAAATGTACATTCAAAAATATACCAAGAAACAAGAAGAGTGGAAAATCAATTAATAAAGTAAAACAGATGTGCGATATTAAATTAACTCCGTAGATGTATCTTGGCAAATGTTGTATTTGTCGTACAATCAAGACTTACTCGATTTCCAGCAATGGCCCAGTTAGGAAAGCTTACATTTGAAACAGTAAAATCTATGAGAGTCACTAGGTGGCAGCATACACATATAAAATAATTATGCTGGCTAGTTTTCACAATTATTTTATAATACAATAAGTAATCCATTCTACTTGTTTACAATATACAAGGGAGAGGGAGAGAGAGAGATAACATTATTATCTCATAATATCCAGATCACCATAATGTATCCTTAATATTATATATCTGGGCTAGGGTCAGTGTTTGTGTAAACATTAAGGCAGTCCATGGGTTTATGGCTGGTGTTTGAAACATGTAGAGCAGGGGTGCCCAAAAGGTAGATCCCCAGATGTTGTTAAACTACAACTTCCACGATGCTTTTCATGTTTTTAGAATGACAAAGCCTCATGGAAGCTGTAGTCTTAAAACATCTTGGGATCTACCTTTTGGGCAGCCGTTATGTAGAGGTTAATATATAGTGTTAGTCTAATGTAGTGGGCCAATGGTTAGTATGTGGTTGTGTAGGGGTTAAGTTTATTTATTATTGACAGCACTGTCCCAATCCTACCTGATATTGGTGGGAGTTGTAGTCCCGGGTGTCAGTTATTTCAGCTGCACTCACTAAAATAATAAATATAGTGATATTCCCCTAACACCAGCCCTTGTCCATGCTTTGTTTCTCTATAACCCTCATCATCTCATTTATGTTTCTCATCCCCCCACTGTATGCCTTCTAAATATTTACTTGCAAGAATAGACTTCTGTATTAGTTTCGTTTTGTACACAGGAACGATTTTATGATTTCCTGTTAACTGTTTGAATATGTGTTGAAAGCCCAAACCACAACTAGCTCATTTTTCAAACCATCAAACACAAGAGAGCAAGACCCGAGAAGGAACATCTTTCTTCACCTTAGGTAATTTGTCATTGTCACTCCACGGAGACAAGGAAGAAGAATGAAAGATGTTCTCTCTTCCCTCTTTTCTAGTGTTATATGTATCAATGTTAATTTGAAGACACCTGTTCACGTTAGCATATTATTTAAAATCTGATTTATTAAACAAGTTTTAAGTAGTCAGCTGAAAAAGGTTTCTAATATCAGATATTTTCAGCCACTTTGAACTGGCCTTGATAGTCATCTTGATGTTGATGGCTGTTATATAGTGCTCTTTAGCTATCTTCTATCTAGTGTTTTTGTGTACAAGCAGAGAACACCCTTTATCTTACACTAGGAACCTGTTAGAAAATGAAATGTACAGACATGCAGCTGGAAAGATAATGTTTAAAGCAAGATATATAGATGAAAGGAGAAATAAGTATTGGTGAGGGAAAGCTCTTTTACGGAGCAATGGCTTTTAATTTTTTCACAACAATGGCATAGTCCTATTGTTTTCTGCTTTACATGCATGGGTCTTATTGCCACATTTACCACTAAGATTTACCGGACAGTAACTTACAACTTGCTAAAGTGCCTCTTGTTACCGTTATTGAGTAGGACCTGTTTACAGAAGGCAAAATGTCAGTAATGGCAAACATTATTCTACACGGCATCCTCTAACTACAACTTAGTAACCAGTTTCTGACTGGTTTCTAAACCGGTTTCAACTATTTGCCAACTACTGCTAAGCCTCAAAGTTTGACATGGCTAAATGACCATAGGGATAGGTTAATAAACTCCCAAGACAAGCTAAAAGAAAATCTAGCTGACAATTTATAATATTTTAGGCTACCTGATGAAGTCAGACACTTTCTGTGAATAGTAAAACCAGAATGATGTACTGATAGTGACATGAAACAGATATAAAGGAAGGTGATAAAATTTGTGTAAAACTGAAAAAAAAATACAAACAATTTGGAAAATAAATAACAAAAGTTGGCAACAGCAGGTATAGTATTTACTTTAAATACAATATAATATTGTTTTAGATTCTTGGTTCATGCATTTCAATGTTTGGGAGAATATAAGGGAGACACCCCCTTTTCCCAAAACATTTTAATAAAATAAAGATTTTATTTACCTTTTCTGGAGCTGAGAAAAGATAAATAAAAATCTTTATTTTATTAAAATGAGGAGCTCTATAATTAGAGACGAAGACACTAAAGCATTAGGAATACAGGTTTGTATTACTAATGTTTCAGTGTTAATTAACAGGAAGCATTATATGAAAATATTTACCCATTTTATAAAACTAAAAGAATATAACTTTGAATAATTTAGACCTTTCTTTCCACATGGAACTTGTATTAACAGCTTTGCTAAAACACAGCATTTTTGCTTCATGGATTATATTACATGCTCAATATAAGTATTTATAATTGATGCATCTGGTTTGATACCATTATACGCACATTTCTTCCTAATTGTTTGCAGTACGTTACCATAGAGACATGTTTGCATATTATGAGAATACTGTAAACACTTACATTCACATATATTTTATATAATATGAAGCACACATTCACCCTTTATTTTCAAACAGTGACTGGGCTTGAGAGATGATAGATTGATTTATTGGGAGTGTGAGATGGCAATGAAGGCATTGCATAGGATAGTAGACAGGAGAGAACATTCACATTTATTTCTCATGCATGTTACACCACCCGTGTTGTGTGAGATTTCATATGATATCATGGGTAGGCATTTGATGAGTAAGCACCCAAATGATGTATAGGAATGGAGGCCCATCTCAGAGGGAACTGGTAATTCCCCTCTAGCATTAAAACTTACATTTAGGAATGGGTGTCATGATCTTTAGGCAATTAAAAGTGGTATTCAGGTAAAATGCCCAGACAGTGCAGAAACATATAAACAAAAAAAGACGAGGGATGGCACTCATCCACAGAACAATAGGGTGCTTAACTGAGTCAGGATCAGCAGGACCCATACATATGGTACATATCAAGGAAAAAGCCTCAGTTACTCATTGTGTTCAGAAATAAAGCAGTTCATTGGACCATCATGTGCACCTCAATGATTCAAACTCCACCAAGGTCTTTAACAAGGCAAAAACATTGGTGGAGGTCGACACGTTGCTGTGAACATGATGGTCCAACAACTGCTTTGTTTCTGAACACAATGAGTACCTGAGTGCAGAAAGTTATAACATTTTGACATACACAATAATGGCTGTTAGACTGAAATGTTATGTCATGATGCACTGCCTGGTAGACTTGTGTACAGTGGAAAAGTATGGTTCAGTCAAATTATTTTTTCTAAAATTAAAATGTTTTTTAATGATGTCTGCTGCTCATGGGAGCTCAGTTTGGCTAAAAAATCATCCATAGAAAACTATTGTTTATATTGTACAGTAGAATGATGTACATTTTTCCATCACTTGGTTCACACTCTTCAAGTGAGAAAAAAATAACCAATAGAGGGAAAAATCTATGTCCCTTAACCATTTCACCAGTAGCATCAGGGGGATACCAACCACCAAAGTTGTTACCATCAATGCACTCTTTTTTAAAAAACATTCTGTGTTTATTGAGTATTTGTAATCAAAAGGTAGCATTACAGAAAGGAAACTGTTATTAGGCAGATCATTTATAGCATTCAACCGTTTCTGTCATTAGTAAATTACATGGTTTGTTGTCAGGGTACCATGGTCATACAGTAGGTTGATATGTCTCAGTAGCCTATGGTCTGTGTTTGGTGGTCTGCGTATCAGGTTTCCATCATGGGGTGAGGTTGTTTGGCTGTTTTGCTGTCCTGAGGTCAATGTCATTCAAAACATATTGTTTATACAAAATATAATAAAACCCAAATTATACAGTACCATAAACAATTGCAACCATTGGTTTCGGATACTGATTCGTGGTCGGACTAGTTGCTCTGGGAGCCCCAATTTTAGGTCTCAAATGTGTGTGTGGGTATGGTGAAGGTCAGCCTTTTGAGAGTTGCGTAAGTGTGTCAGGGAGAGGTCTTTTGTGCTAGGTTTATAAATAGGTTGCCGGTCCAGGCTCCTTTGATGGCTTAGACCTGGACCAGGGACTGCAGTGTTGTTGTCTAAGCATGTGTCTCCCCCTACACTGTATTTTGACCTTGTTACTAAACAGTTATTTTTTGCACTGTGTCTACCCTCGTGCTTGCCCTCTGCAAGTGCTTGGTCTTTCCTCCACCCCCCATTTTATTGGGCCTGACTCAGGCGTAGGGGCCAAAGTGCATGGGGTGTTAAAGTCCCAAGTGAAGGAGAGCGAAGAGTTAGGCTAAGCCTCATCCCCTCCCCCATCTCCCCCACCCGAGGCAGTGGTCTCTTGGACTCCCCTTCCCCATCCCCCACTGTGGTGCGGGTGTGTAGGGCCTGAGGTTGCGTCTGAGTGCGTAAAGGGCTATTCTGCTATGGGAGTCGGTTATGATAGGGAAGGTTCATTTAGCCATGGTTCCCAGATCTTGTAAAAACGTTTTGATGTTTTGTGGACTTCGGCTGAGATCCTATCCATTTCCATTGCTTCTTTGGTTTTACGAATGACCGTTGGGAGTGTGGGTATGTTTGGAGTGCCCCAGAGTTCCGCTATCGCTCTTCTCATTGCTCTGGTTAAGGGGTACCAGGGTTTCGAGAGGAGCCAGATCCAGGGATCTAGGGGAATGGTCACTTGAAGTAAGTTGGAGACCAGGTTTGTGACCTCCACCCATAGCAGTGCCAGCTTGGGGCAGTGTCACCAGCTTGGGGCAGTGCCACCAGCTTGGGGCAGAGTCCACATTGTTTCCAGCATAGGTCTGAGTCTGACCTACCTATGTGGTATAGACGTGTGGGCCTTAGGTACCATTTTAGCATGGTTTTGTAGGCCTGTTCCTTATAGTTTACACAGATGGATATGGAAGCAGTGGCCTCCCAAATGTTTTGCCAGTTTTTCGGGTGCTTCAGGGGTCCCAGGTCCCTCTCCCAAGCCGATACATAGGCCAATGAGGATAGGTTAGTGACTAGGAGTAAGCCATTGTCGGTGATCTGTTCTTTATGTGTTGGGTTGTGTATGCATGCTCGTTCGAAGGTTGTGAGTTTGGCGGTGGCTGCAGTTGTGTTTTATGGGAGTTCTAGGAAGCTTTTTATCTGCATATATCTAAAAATGTTGTGTGTGTTGTAGGTTGAGTGTTGTTGTGGCAGGTCATTGTATTGGAGTAATTTCCCTTCGGCAAAGAAGTGGTAGAGCCTGTAGAGATCATTATATTCATAATGCGCAAAATCTTTAGGATACATGCATGAGGAAATGCTTTGTTGTGCAGTATGGGGGCATTGATGATAGGGAATTTTCTGGTGAGTTTGTACCAGACGCTTATGGAGTTGGTTAGTGGTGGAGGTATGGATGGGGGTGGGGGACAGGATTTCCGGGGAACCCAAAGGTAAAGGGATTGGAAATCGAAGCCAAAAAGATAATTTCCTAATTCTACCCAATGTTTGACCCCGATGTGGGTAGTTGTGTTGTATGGTAATAGTGCTGGAAGTGTGGTAGGCCTAGTCCTACTGTTCTGTTAGGGATGTACATTGTTGTTTGCTTCACTCTGGGTCATTTGTTTGACTATATGAATTTATCTATTTGTGTTTGTAGATACTTGAAGTCCGAAGTAGGAATTTAGATGGGGAGGGTTTGAAAGAGGTAGAGAAAGCATGGCAGTAGATTCATCTTTACTGGGGCTAGGCGTCCAAGCCACGACAAAGACAAGTCCTTCCAGCTGTGAAGGTCTTTTGTGGCTCTTTGTAGCATCGGGGTAAAGTTTAAGCGTAAGTGCGGTGTAGTTCTGCTGGCAGTGTAATTCCTAGATATGATATGTGAGAGGTATTGTATCTAAAGGCATATGTTTTTGTAGTATGTTTTTATACTCTGTTGCTATGTTGAGCGTCAGTTCTTTGGTTTTGTCTAGGTTTAGCCTATATCCCGAAACCTCATAATATTTGTCTAGTAGCTTCAGAAGCAGCGGGAGGGTGTTTAGTGGGGTCGTGAGCATCAGAAGGAGGTCATCGGCATGTGCTGCCGCTTTAATATGTTTGTGTGCCGTGATTGTGTGGAGCGAATGAGGTGCAGCAAGGGATCAAGAGAGAGGGTGAAGAGGATGGGGGATAGTAGGCATCCCTGTCTTGTTCCATTGTATATGGAGAAGGAAGGTGGATTCGTGTTAGGTATTAGGAGGTTGGCAGTGGGGTTGGAGTAGATTGTTTGCAGAGCATCTAGAAAAGATTTAGGGAATTTAAATTTCTTTAGGGTAGCGAAAAGGAATGGCCAGAGTAATCTGTCAAATGCCTTCTCGGCATCGAGGAACAGGAGTAGGGTTGGGATAGAGCTGCAGTTAACCACCCAGATAAGGTGCAGCATCCTTCTGGTGTTGTCGCTGGCTTGGCATGAGGGGATAAATCCCTCCTGGTCTGGGTGGACCAGTTTGGTGAGGTATGGCAGGAGTTGGTTGGTAAATATCTTGGTGAATATTTTCACGTCTACTACAGTGTCCCGGGTCCGTGAGGGGTTTATTGAGCTTGGGTAGGAGGCATATGTTTTCCTGTAACATTTCTTTGGGGAGTGGATCCCCCCATAGTAGGGAGTTGTATAGCTGCCCTAGGTGGGGAAGGAGGATGTATTGGAATGTCTTGTAGTAAATACCTGGGTATCTATCTGGACCTGGGCTTTTGTTGGGTTTTGCAGCGCCTATTGCGGCAGCCACCTCCTGTTCAGAGATTTATGTAGAGAGTTGTGTGATTGTATTTTCAGTGGGGGGGTGGTAGTTGTGTTTTTTCTAGGAAAGAGTGTATGCGATCTTGTAGGTTGGTGTTTTGTTGTCTATGCTGGGGGGAATGGTCATATAAGTCAGAGAAGTATTTTTGAAATGTCTCTGTGATTCTTGTGGGTATATCTGTGGTGTGTCCCGATGGGGTGCGGATGTTGGTTATGTGTTTAGCTTGGGTGCGCTTGCGTATACTACATGCAAGGAGTGTATCGGCTTTGTTGGATTTTTCATAGAACATTTGTTTAGTCGTATTCTTGAGGGCTTGTCTCTGGTTTTGGAGTTGTATTGTGAGGTCAGTAGTGGTGGTTTGTTTGTGTTGGGTTTTGAGGTTTCTTTATTGTTGTGAGAATGGTTTCTATGTGTGCGAGGCTTTTTTTTGTGTGCAGTGTCTATGTTGATATGGGAATCTCTGATTACTGCCTTGTGGGCTTCACACAGGACAGCCTGCGATTGGACTGAGTCCTTGTTTGTAGTTAGGTAGTTTGTGAGTTCAGTCTTGATTTGTTGTATTGTTTGTGGGTCATGGAGTAAAATGGGATTTAGTCTCCAAGACCATGGTCTGGAGATTTGTGGCAGTTGGAATGTCATTGAGATATCAGCGTGGTCAGACCACGTTATGTTGCCAATTGAGGTTGCTGTCGTGAGCAAGAGGGGAGAGATGGAGAGATAAGGAAATAATCTATATGGGAATAGGTGGGCTGTGGATGTGAGTAGAATGTATAATCCTTAGTTTTTGGATGGTGTATTCTCCATATGTCAACTTGGTCTGGGATATGAAGTCTGCCACAAGTTTGTCCGATCTGGATGGTTGGGTTTGTGCTTTGGCCTGGGATAGCTGTTTTAGTCTATCTATCATTGGGGTAAGTGTAGCATTGAAGTCCCCTCCAATGATTTTGTAGCAGTTGGGGTGAAGGCTGAGATGGGCTTGTACAGTGATCCAGTATTCTGGGTCTGGGATTGTAGGGGCGTAGTTGGACATGATCGCGTATTTGGATGGGCCAATAGTTCCTGCTACCCTAATGAAACATCCATGGGGGTCTTTATGTGTGTTGGTGACTTGAAGGGGGCATGATTTCCTTAACAGGATTGCCACTCCATTGTGTTTGCCTGAGTTTGAATTGGCTAGATGGCAGGCTTTAAAGTGTCAGCTCAGGAGAGGGAAGGGGTGTGCATCCGAATAGTGTGTCTCCAGGAGGATAACGTTGCTTTGGTACGGTTGTCCAAACACATGAGGTTGATGTCGTTTTGAGGGGTTATTTATCCCTTTGCAGTTGATTGAGATGCATGTTAGATTATGGATTGTAGTATGGGTGGGTGTGTTGTAGCGGCGTCAGGGAGCAGAGAGACCAATACCCAAACAACGTGCAGTCCCCTGACCCCCCAATGTAGCAACCTGATGAGACCAATATAAAACAACATAGAACAAACACCCCCCCCCAAAAAAAAATAGTAGTAACTGCCTGGTCTTAGGACCTGTGTAGGTTGGGGTCTGCGAGTTCATCCTGTTCTGGATGGTTCGTGAAACTCTTGTCCCTGATGTTGTGGGACATAGTGTGGGATGGCTCTAAGGTGCGTCCCGCTCCGGGCTTGTGTAGGTCTTAGTTGGTGCACAGTGATTGAGGAGACTTGGTCAGGGCTTTCCCGGTTGGTGCAGAAGTTTGTAGGAAAGTATGGGTAAAAGTTCTTCAGATTAGAGAACAAACTCTAACAAGGAGTACAAAAAGGGGATTATAGGGTTGGCAAAGAGGGCATAACCCTACACATAATGAAAATAAAGAAAAATGGGGAGAAATCACCTCGTACAGAGACGGGGGGATCCTTCTCAAGGCACCACCCCTAAAGAACGTATAGAAGCTTACAGGAAAAACAAGAATAAACTTTATTGAAAATTCAAATTTCCAAGTAACGAAGATAAAGACCAAAAAACTAGGTACTGACAAGAAGATTGGCTACCAGTCACTGCCTGCTTAGTTCTGTGGTAGCATGAATGGGTTTCCTAAAGATGTAACAATCCTGCTCGAAACAGAGTTATAATTAGAAACACTGTTGCAATGCTAACTCACAAGAACGCAGCCTGCAGATAATCAATAGGTGCCAGAGAAGCAGCGTACTGTGCTCCAATAAACAGACCAGAAGGCAAAAACAAATAAAAAAATCCCCCATGATAATCAAACCTTATCTAAATAGCCTATAACATGTATTTATAACTGTCCTATCCATAAAACAATAGGAAATCGAAAGGACAGAGAGGAGTGTGTAAGGAAAAATAAAGGGAGAGAAGTGATCTCCAGGAGGTCCAGAGTAAAGAAAGGACACCTCCACTGTAAACACCCCTTCTAGATACCCAAATGCCCCCACTGATACAGAGACCGGCCGACCAAGGTCTCATATAGGCACAGCATAGACTGCAGACACAGTACTCTAGTAAAATAATAAAATCAAAAGTGATACTGTTATAAGTTAAACAGTGGTTTTAACCAAGTTTTATCACAGGGGCCATAATCACAGGGTAAGAAGCTGGCAAAAAGGTTCCTCCAAAAGCCAGTGGTGAGGTTACTTTAGCCACAGTTTAGATATTCCTTCCCCCTCCTCTGCTGGTGGGATTACTGAGTGTATAGATTTACCCCCCCTCCAATGACCTGCCTGTTGCCTCTCCCCCCAGTATATGTTATCAGCTGTGATACCATAAAGAGAGTGTGGTGTAAGCTTGGGGACGCTCGTGAATGTATTCCCCCCAATTTTGGGGGGAAGGTAATCGGAGTGTGTGCATCCAGCTTGGTTGCCCCTTCTCACCACCTCCCGTCGGGGCACAACCCTGTTACTTATAAAATGGTACCATAGTATCTATCTACTGAGCATTCTGTTGTGCTCGGTTGGTGTTGCCTCAGGTGTGCTCATGGAACTCAGACCTTTGCTTGTGGGGTGGCCTGGAGGTGTCTTTTGTGGGGATGGTTTTGGGGTGGCTGAGACTTCTCCCATAGTGGTGGCAGTGTCGGTCGGGTTCCAGTCAATGGGCTTGTGGATGCCCAGTGTTGCCGCGATGGTCGCCATCTTAGAGGTGTCTTGGAAGATGTAGGTGGTGTTGTCCCTGCGGACCAGTAATTTAAATGGGTGACTCCATCGGTATGCCACGTTTACCTGCATTAATGCGTTGGTAAGTGGTTTGAGCTCTTGGCGTTTGGCTAGGGTGATAGGTGAGATGTCTTGAGAAAACTGTAGGGTGATTGCACCGAATTTCGGCGAGTTCGCCCGCGTAGCCACCATGATGGCTTCTTTATATGTGAAATAGTGTAAGCGCACTATTACGTCTATAGGCACTATTTGGTTGAAGCTGGGGGTTTCAGGGCTCTGTGGACCCTGTCAATGGCCAGATCTTGTGGAGTTGCTTCTGGGAGGAGGGTAAGGAATATTTTGTGCAGTGTGGAAGGCAGTGTTTCGATGGTAACAGTTTCAGGAAGGCCTTTAATCCTGATGTTATTGCGCCGTGAGTGGTTGTTTAGGTCCTCCATGCAATTTTCCAGCATCTCCAATCTAGTTCTTAGTGTGGTGAGGTCTGATTCATGGGTGTTAATTGACTCCAGGAGCTTATCAGCGCGTTGTTCCACTTGGCCTGTCCTCTCCCCCAGATCTGCTAGTTCCACTTTCAGGCTTTGGAGTGGTTTCTTGAGCTCTGCAGCCATATGCACTGCTGCAGCCCCACATAATAGGAGTTGGAGGTCCCGTTTAATCAGTGGCGTTGAACCTGGGGCTGCAGCCTTACTGTGCTCTGAATCAGAGGCTGAGACCTCCGTCCTCTGTGAGGAAGATGGCGCCGGGTCTGGTGGGGGCCTGAATACAGACACTTCTGATGGCGGTAGGTCGCGTTTTCTGCAGTTACCTCATATGATGGCGGGTGGCTGTTGGGGTACCGGCATGCAGGAGGGTGTTTTGGGAGGTCCCGACCGGTGCACCGATTTTAACATTGTGAGTAGCTGTATTTATGGCCCTTTCACAGGAGCTTTTATTTTATGCGGCCATCTTGGTTCTCAGTCAGGCTCCGTCCCCCCAACGTCCTCTTTTTAATTACACCAGAGATAGAATTCTAGACACTGAAATTAAATGAACAATGTCATTGTGCTAGTTGTTTGCTTGTTTGCACGTCCATTTGGGGGCTTCAGAGGTATGGAATTTGACCGAATAGCTGATCAGCACAAATCTGGCCAAACTGAATGCAAATGTATAGGTTTACTGTTTAGTTTTTTTTTTCTGAAAAAAACCACTACTTGAATGGTATAGATATTATGATACCTATTCCTTTGTATGACTTTGGGTCTTAATTTGATATCATAATCCTTCACAATAGAAATATGCAGAGATAAGCAGACTTTTGTTATATCATTTTTTCATAGAGTAAAGCCACAGAGGAATCGTATAACAATAAAGAATGGAAAATTGTAAGTGCAGAAAAAAATTGTTTGATCAACATTTTTAAACATAATTGCTTTTTTGGCAAAATAGTAGATCAAGACAAAATCAGGAAAATGAATAAGCATCACTTAATTAATTTACTTTATTATGTTATTGACTTTTAATGGCACTAATATATTATGCAATAGCTAGCACATAATAGACATTTTTCAAAAGCATTGGAATCGATTAGTTTGGAGATTCAGTTCTGAATAATGAAAAGCATTAAATTAGTTCATTTTTTTTTAACAACTGACCAGCTTGAATTAGTCTTAAATGAACTGAAGCTTGGTTTCATTCATTATTTAACAATGACTTTCACATTTAGGGAGGCAATACAATGGATTGGTACATTTGGTCACTAATTTAGTCTTCACTTCAGGAATTCACATATTTATGATAGCTAGTCTGCTTTCAAGATTAAAATAGTAGTTTTTGGTTTTTACAATGTACATTTAAAAAAAAAAACCTTTATAAAGCATTATTTTTAATTAATGCATACTAATCTGTGGTTAAATAGATTTCCCTGGAATGTTTGTGGGAAGACATCTCTTTTTTTAATTTACATATTTACACTGTTTTATAATTTCTTTTTATGATTTACATATTTACATTGTTTTATCATTTCTTTTTATGATTTACATATCTACAAGTATTTTATCACTTGATGAATAATAAAATACTTTGTTGCATTGCAATCAGTGATTCCATTTAAAGACTCACTTGACATCTATTTTTTTTTTTTTATTGCATAATTATTATTCTGAAGAAAACCCTATAGTTATATATGCAATATGCACATTTGGTGTAAATATTAACACTGAAAAATGACACAAATAATACTTGCTTAGTTGTATTAAATTAAGATAATCTGATGTGCTTTGTTCCCAATGAGAACAAATTATTCATTATCATATGTATTAATATAAATACCTCAAATATAACCTGCATTTAATAGCATTAAATAAACTTAAGCAATAAATTACTCATATTCTCCTAAAAAAAATTAAATTAAAGATTACAGAACCATATAGTATAGCTTTCAGGGATTAAGAGAAATTAATCAATCCAGATAATTTTGTATTCTCAAAAAATAGTGGTCCCGTACACGAACTTTGCTATAACAAGCTTTACTATAATCAACAATTTTTCTGGCAAAGGGGAGATATAGTCCAAACACTTTTGAATGTCAATTGTTGCTTACCCCGGTCTAGAGGAGTATAAGTCATCCATTACTGACCAGGTCAAAATAAGCTGAAACATAGGTCTGCAACCGCTAAATATTTTATGCAAAGGAATCAAGAGTGGCATTATACTCATGAGAGTGGTTCTATTCTAAAAGCCCAATTAATTTAAGACTCATTTAGGACTCTTCATAGTCATACTTTTAGGTTTCTGCTCAGTTGAGTGTCCGGTATCTGTTTCGTACTTTTTTTTTCTTCACCGTAATTTGATCTTAAGTTAGACCAGATGTAGGCAACCATCAGCACTCCAGATGTTGTGGACTACCCATAATGCTCTTCCAGCCATAATACTGGCAAAGAATCATGGGTGATGTAGTTAACAAAATCTGGAGTGCCGAAGGTTGCCTACCCCTGGGTTAGATCCTGTTGCCAGCTCAAGTTTAATCAGTCTGTCTTGTTTTCGTTGTTTGATCACACTATGTGGAATTTATTTAATTTTATACACATAGCACTATTTTGTTTATTTTCTCTCTGGAAACTCAAGGACTGGGAATTCATTGTAATTATTTAGTCAATGTGGTAAATTTATGGCAATTTTTGCTTGGAACTTCTTTGGCAAGCAGTATGTGTTTTGACATTTACACTTACATTTGAGTTGGTAAGAATTACGTTTATGGGATACGGTTAGACAGATAAAAGAGAGAATTAGAAAAGATTGCGATCGAGCAGCAGTATGAAAATCGGGTACAATGAATTGTCAGTCATTTTGTGAAACAGAAAATAGAAAAAGATACATAGAAATCTAGAGTAAGCATTTGGAAGTCAAATTTAAGGCATGAAAAGTGAGATTTTGAAGGGCACTGGTCTGGTCAATTGACTTTTTTGTCTATTAACTTTTCATGTAGAAATATATTGCATATAGAAATAAAATTTATATCTATCTTGCCAACAAGAAAAAAATAGTATATAAATATGCTTCATAACGATGTTGTGTAAATAATAATAATAATTATCTGCACTTAAAGGGAAACCAGAGGCTAGGAATAAAATTGTATTCCTAGCACTATAGCACCATGAAGTGCCCCCACTCGCTCCTGAAACCCCTGCACCCCCAGCAGCTCATAAACCCTCTATTCACTTACCTGAATATAGCGACGATGTCCCTCAGTGCTGGTTCTGGCTCCACCTCCGCTTCTCCTCTTCCGATGTAGGCTGACATCGGGGACATAAAGTACATGCACGGAGAGCGCCGCTATCGCATTAAAACAACCCCATAGGAAAGCATTAAATTAATGCTTTCCTGTTTGGTTTTAGATGACGCTGGATGTCCTCATGCATAGAGTGTCTGATACATAGCCAGTGGTGGTGGAGTTAACGATGCGATGTAATTATTGCAGTTACTTAATAACTGCAATCATTACAATTGCAGGGTAAAACTAAAAGGGACAGTGCACCCTTCCCACTTCAATGAGCTGAAGTGGTCTGAGTGCCTACAGTGTTCCTTTAAGCCTTGCCAATTTATAATTAGAGAATACCTCAAACATTTTATTGTTGTGAAAGTCATTTAAAATCCTAAAAAGTGACAGGAAGAAAGAACCCCATGGGATAGATTTGTGGAATTATCTACCTTTTTTATAGAACAACTTTCATTTTAATAATTTTACGTGCATAACCTAAATAGTAGCTTTATCAACATAAAAGCAGCATACCCATAAAGACATCCCCAGAGAGATAAGAGATGTCATGAACACTTTATAAAATCAATTTTACATTTATGACAGAAGATTAATCACATCCTTGTCTGATTGCACTTAAAAAAATAGTTTTTAAACCTGTGTGCATTCCACAAGAAATAAAAGTTTCCTCATATTTTGCTTTGAAGGCTTTTTTTCTTGAATTAATTCCTTTATTGATCAAGACACTATACCAAGAGTGCTCAATGGCAATCTTTGATGAAAAACTCATTTTAGAAAGAGATTAATAATGTGGCCAGTAAAAACCAATTTTCTCACATTTAATCTCCTAATCTATTTTACATTATTTCCCTGGGGTATTCTGAACTTCACAGATACATGGCTCTGTGCAAATAATCAATTATGCTGGAAGAAGCTCGTGAAGCTCGTGAAGGTGGTGTTTGATATATTTGAAACCTCCAGCATTCTAAATAGATTTTTCAGACTCTGCAACATATTACATCAACTTGTAGAAACAAATCAGTGATATTCCTTTTTTTATTGCAAAGTAAAATAGAGCAACACTGCATGTGAAATAGGTCACATACATTTAAAGGCCATATGTCAGAGAATCTACAGATCTATTTCCTTAAAAGTATTTACTATTCAGTGATCATGATCAAAATATCACCTAAAACAATGAATGTCTAAATTTTGTGACGCATACATTATTAATATGATTTACTATACAATACCAAGCATTGAGTTCTATCATTTATCTTCCTTTAAACTGTAAGCTCATTTGAGTTGAATTTATCTCATATGTTCCTGATTGCCCAAGAGCCTCTATTTACCCCGAATGATAAGCTGAGGAATATGTCATTATTTTAAGTAATAGCAAAAATTTCATGTGTTTATATCTAGATCGTCTCATAAGTCATAATGCAAATGTAAAAGTTGGAATGAGAAATTAAAATATTTTCCTTAAAGGAACATTACAGTCAACATTACGAGGAGAGTTTGGGCTTAGACCATTCGTGAATGATTTAACCCTTAAAGGTAAGCCAGCACAAGGCACCTCCTCACACCAAAACAACTTTATTTTGATATGTTGCTATGGTTTCCAGAGGGACCCTTTTTGTAGCAACAGAGGACCGTTATTCTATCTTTCATGAAAAAAATTGATTCCTTTAGTAGTTCTGCAGAAATATTCTCTCTGCCATCAAAAAAGTTAAATGTTAAAAACTTCAATTACAATATTATAAAAGGAAAACATTTTACGTTGCCTTAGAGATTTTAGATTTTCAGGCTATAGTAGAACTAATACAGAGAAAATAATATATAATTAGTAAAAGCAAAGTGTAGTGGACCACGGGTAACCTAACTAGTTACCTCTGCTAGTTCCTTCACTCAGCCACTCTGGAACCATTAAAACATGTAGACATCCATTTCCCCAGTAACCAGAGAAAACATAGTTCTGGGAGTCAACTGATTTTTTTTCGACCCACATGGCTTTTATGAACAGAACCCTACATTGGGTCTCCTATACAATAACACAGGGGTTACAATCCCAAGATTCTCTATGCCTGAGAGATAATTGCGTGAGAAAAACATATAATTCAATTATCTCTCAGGTACAGAAAATGTATACAAAATATACCCCACTATAACTAGGAACCCCACAAAAGTTATATCCCCGGGTAGCCCCGATCTGAGTGTATAACATATACAAAGATCACTCAGATTTGGTGAAATAGGAATGCCACCGGGGTAAAGTTTTGACCGGGGGTTCCTGTGCGAACACCATGCAAGGGATTCTCTTAGTTTCAGGGTACGAATGCTGCCCCTGTTCAGTAGTTCATATTTCCTGAACGTCGTTCACATAGCTGGTAGGGAAGTAAAACAGGCAGCGGTCTAATCTTTACTGGGGTTCATGCGAGTGCCTAGCCGAAAAGAGTTCCAGGCACACGATGACCAAGTGCCGCTGGCCACGTTCGGGAGACAAGATGGCCGCCCAGGAAAAGCATTAATTAATTACTTTCCTTGCAATTCCACACTTAAGTTGCTGATGTGAACGTTCTAATATAACATCTCCCGAACGGAAAAGGGAAAAAAACACACAAAAGGGGGCAAAACGTACAAAATTGGTGGTAGGTTCCGCCATACAACTCCCCCTTAACCACAAGCCAAAATTCACTGTCTGATCCTTGCGGATCGGCTTGGGGATGTCCGGGGGAGTACTCACGGATCACTTCTCTAGTTCTGTTGGTCGTGATAACCCGTCGGCATTCCCATGTTGCTTACCAGGTCGATAATAAATAGTAAAGTCATAAGGTTGTAATACAGGCTCCAATCCTGGTGTTTTTTTCAGCGACCTGGTTAAGCCATATCAACGTGTTGTGACCCATTAGTAAGGTAAATTGTTGGCAATATATGTATGGCTGCAGCTTTTTGAGGGCCCACACCACCACCAGACACTCCTTTTCGATGGTGGCATAGATCACCTCTCTGGGTAGTAACTTTCTGCTGAGGTAAGCTACTGGATATTCTCCGCCATCATCCCTAACCTGGCTCAGCACTGCTCCTAATCCAAACATAGAAGCATCTGTGTGAATGAGAACATGTTTATTTGGATTAGGAGTTCTTTCAGGTCAGGTCGGTGAGGGGCTGGCTAGGGTGCTGTAATTTGGGACAAATTTCTGATAATAGCCGGCAGTCCCTAAAAAGGCCATCACCTGCGTCTTAGTGCGGGGAAGGGACCAATAAGCTACTTCTTAAATCTTGGCTGGCTCGGGCTTCTGCTTCACACACCCTGCTCAGTGGCCCAGGTACTGCACTTCTTCCATCTCTATGTGGCACTTGCTGGGCTTCAATGTTAACCCTGCCTCTCTGATCTTATTTAATATGGATCCTACATGTACCAGATGCTCTTCCCAAGTGTTACTGTATATGGCGATGTCATCCAGATATGCGCAAGCATAATCCTGGAGATCATCTAACAGCCCGTCCACCATCCTTTAGAAAGTGGCCGGGGCATTCTTCATTTCAAATGGGATTACCTTAAATTGGTATAGGCCGGTAAATGGCAATTTAGGAATAGCATCTGCCGCTAACGGAATCTACCAGTTTCCCCTTACATAAATCTATAGTAGTAAGTTACTAACTGCGAGCCATCCTATCCAGGAGCTTGTCTATATGAGGCATGGGGTAAGCATCTGAAACTGCCTTGTCATTAAGCCTCCTGTAGTCCACAAAGAACCTGGTGATCCCGTCGCATTTTGGAACTACTGGTGAAGCCCAAGGACACTTAGATGGCTCAAATACCCCCAGTTCAAGCATCTCTTAGATATACTGCCTCATATTCTCCCGAACCGCCTCTGGTATTTGGTACGGGTCTGTCACAGAGGTTGTTGGTCAGGAGTCTCTGCTCTATGAGTAGTGAGTGGGGTATGTTAGATAAAGTGTCCCTCATTATGCTTGTACCTCAGAGATCGTTCAGGCCACTATTTCTTCTGACGGATTTCATCCATAAAAGACGAGGCAAATCCACTGTAATTCTGTTTCCCCAGTTGCCGACATAGCTGGTCCGATCACCCTCAATTAGTGCTGTAATCAAGGCTGCCTTACAAAGATTGCAGAAAACTTGTCCTTGGGCATCCAGCAACTCCTTAAGGAGTTCATAAATCCGTTTGGCTGTTTGTTCGGTTAACAAGCGCTGGTTAGTGATGTACCGAACGGTTCGCTGGCGAACGGTTCCTGGCGAACATAGCATGTTCGCCCCCTATTCGTCATCATTGAGTAAACTTTGACCCTGTACCTCACAGTCAGCAGACACATTCCAGCCAATTAGCAGCACACCCTCCCTAGCAGACCCTCCCACCTCCTGGAAGGCATCCATTTTAGATTCATTCTCAAGCTGCATGCTTAGTAAGAGGAGGGAAAGTGTAGCTGCTGTTCATTAGATAGGGAAAAGCATAGCTAGGTTAGGGTTAGGGTATGCTTTTTTTTTTCTTTTTTTTTCTATGTAATGTAATTGCACTTAGTTGTCTCTGCCACTGCTGCCAGCTTCTGTGTCAGGCTCACAGTGCATACTGTGCCCATTTCCCCAGTCAGTGCCACCACTTACATCTGGTGTCACAATAGCTTGGATTTAAAAACAAAAAACTTTCACTGTATAGATTGAATAGCAGTCAGTTGTCTGCCACTGCTGCCAGCTTCTGTGTCAGGCTCACAGTGCATACTGTGCCATTTCCCAGTCAGTGCCACCACTTACATCTGGTGTCACAATAGCTTGGATTTAAAAACAAAAACTTTTTTCACTGTTATAGATTGAATAGCAGTCAGTTGTCTGCCACTGCTGCCAGCTTCTGTGTCAGGCTCACAGTGCATACTGTGCCCATTTCCCCAGTCAGTGCCACCACTTACATCTGGTGTCACAAAAGCTTGGATTTAAAAACAAAAAACTTTTTTCACTGTTATAGATTGAATAGCAGTCAGTGTCCTTAAAGCGGGTGAGTTACGCTAACAGTGGATACGGTGACCAGTGCCACCACTCACTGGTGTCATAATAGCTTGCATTTAAAAACAAAAAACTTTTTTCACTGTTATAGATTGAATAGCAGTCAGTGTCCTTATAGCGGGTGTGTTACGCTAACAGTGGATACGGTGACCAGTGCCATCACTTATATCTGGTGTCACAATAGCTTGGATTTAAAAAAACACCACTTTTTTCACTGTTATAGATTGAATAGCTGGTGTCACAATAGCTTGGATTTAAAAACAAAAAACTTTTTTCACTGTTATAGATTGAATAGCAGTCAGTTGTCTGCCACTGCTGCCAGCTTCTGTGTCAGGCTCACAGTGGATATTGTGCCCATTTCCCCAGTCAGTGCCACCACTTACATCTGCTGGTGTCACAATAGCTTGGATTTAAAACAAAAATTTTTTTCACTGTAATAGATTGAATAGCAGTCAGTGTCCTTAAAGCGGTGTGTTAATACGCTTAACAGTGGATACAGGACCAGTGCTAAATTCACCTAGATCTGGTGACACAATAGCTTTGATTTAAAAACAAAAAACTTTTTTCACTGTTATAGATTGAATAGCAGTTAGTTATCTTCAAGCAGGTGTGTTACGCTAACAGTAGATACGGTGACCAGCGCCACCACTTAGATCTGGTGACACAATAGCTTGGATTTAAAAACAAAAAACTTTTTTCACTGTTATAGATTGAATAGCAGTCAGTGTCCTTAAAGCGGGTGTGTTACGCTAACAGTGGATACAGGGACCAGTGCCACCACTTATATCTGGTGTCACAATAGCTTGGATTTAAAAAAAAAAACACTTTTTTCACTGTTATAGATTGAATTGCAGTCAGTGTCCT
>OW240914.1:309380961-309403514 GCA_933207985.1 Pelobates cultripes
CATGACATCTCTTATCTCTCTGGGGATGTCTTTATGGGTATGCTGCTTTTATGTTGATAAAGCTACTATTTAGGTTATGCACGTAAAATTATTAAAATGAAAGTTGTTCTATAAAAAAGGTAGATAATTCCACAAATCTATCCCATGGGGTTCTTTCTTCCTGTCATTTTTTAGGATTTTAAACGACTTTCACAACAATAAAATGTTTGAGGTATTCTCTAATTATAAATTGGCAAGGCTTAAAGGAACACTATAGGCACTCAGACCACTTCAGCTTATTGAAGTGGGAATGGTGCACTGTCCCTGTTAGTTTTACCCTACAATTGTAATTATTGCTGTTTTTGAGTAACTGCAATAATTACATTGCAGGGTTAACTCCACCACCACTGGCTATGTATCAGACACTCTATGCATGAGGACATCCAGCGTCGTCTAAAACCAAACAGGAAAGCATTAATTCAATGCTTTCCTATGGGGTTATTTTAATGCAAATGTGGCGCTCTCCGTGCATGTACTTTAGGTCTCCGATGTCAGCCTACATCGGAAGAGGAGAAGCGGAGGTGGAGCCAGAACCAGCACTGAGGGACATCGTCGCTGGATTCAGGTAAGTGAATAGAGGGTTTATGAGCTGCTGGTGGTGCAGGGGTTTCAGGAGCGAGTGGGGGCACTTTAGGGTGCTATAGTGCTAGGAATACAATTTTATTCCTAGCCTCTGGTTTCCCTTTAAGTGCAGATAATTATTATTATTATTTACACAACATTGTTATGAAGCATATTTATATACTATTTTTTTCTTGTTGGCAAGATAGATATAAATTTTATTTCTATATGCAATATATTTCTACATGAAAAGTTAATAGACAAAAAAGTCAATTGACCAGACCAGTGCCCTTCAAAATCTCACTATTCATGCCTTAAATTTGACTTCCAAATGCTTACTCTAGATTTCTATGTATCTCTTTCTATTTTCTGTTTCACAAAATGACTGACAATTCATTGTACCCGATTTTCATACTGCTGCTCGATCGCAATCTTTTCTAATTCTCTCTTTTATCTGTCTAACCGTATCCCATAAACGTAATTCTTACCAACTCAAATGTAAGTGTAAATGTCAAAATACATACTGCTTGCCAAAGAAGTTCCAAGCAAAAATTGCCATAAATATACCACATTGACTAAATAATTAATGAATTCCCAGTCCTTGAGTTTCCAGAGAGAAAATAAACAAAATAGTGCTATGTGTATAAAATTAAATAAATTCCACATAGTGTAATCAAACAACGAAAACAAGACAGACTGATTAAACTTGAGCTGGCAACAGTGTCTAACCCAAGGGTAGGCAACCTTCGGCACTCTAGATTTTGTTAACTACATCACCCATGATTCTTTGCCAGCATTATGGCTGGAAGAGCATTATGGGTAGTCCACAACATCTGGAGTGCTGATGGTTGCCTACATCTGGTCTAACTTAAGATCAAATTACGGTGAAGAAAAAAAAGTACGAAACAGATACCGGACACTCAACTGAGCAGAAACCTAAAAGTATGACTATGAAGAGTCCTAAATGAGTCTTAAATTAATTGGGCCTTTAGAATAGAACCACTCTCATGAGTATAATGCCACTCTTGATTCCTTTGCATAAAATATTTAGCGGTTGCAGACCTATGTTTCAGCTTATTTTGACCTGGTCAGTAATGGATGATTTATATTCCTCTAGACCGGGGTAAGCAACAATTGACATTCCAAAGTTTTTGGACTATATCTCCCCTTTGCCAGAAAAATAGTTGATTATAGTAAAGCTTGTTATAGCAAAGTTCATGTACGGGACCACTATTTTTTGAGAATACAAAATTATCTGGATTGATTAATTTCTCTTAATCCCTGAAAGCTATACTATATGGTTCTGTAATCTTTAATTTAATTTTTTTTAGGAGAATATGAGTAATTTATTGCTTAAGTTTATTTAATGCTATTAAATGCAGGTTATATTTGAGGTATTCATATTAATACATATGATAATGAATTTGTTCTCATTGGGAACAAAGCACATCAGATTATCTTAATCTAATACAACTAAGCAAGTATTATTTGTGTCATTTTTCAGTGTTAATATTTACACCAAATGTGCATATTGCATATATAACTATAGGGTTTTCTTCAGGATAATAATTATGCTATGAAAAAAAAAAATTAGATGTCAAGTGAGCCTTTAAATGGAATCACTGATTGCAATGCAACAAAGTATTTTATTATTCATCAAGTGATAAAATACTTGTAAATATGTAAATCATAAAAAGAAATGATAAAACAGTGTAAATATGTAAATTAAAAAAAGAGATGTCTTCCCACAAACGTTCCAGGGAAATCTATTTAACCACAGATTAGTATGCATTAATTAAAAATAATGCTTTATAAAGGTTTTTTTTTTAAATGTACATTGTAAAAACCAAAAACTACTATTTTAATCTTGAAAGCAGACTAGCTATCATAAATATGTGAATTCCTGAAGTGAAGACTAAATTAGTGACCAAATGTACCAATCCATTGTATTGCCTCCCTAAATGTGAAAGTCATTGTTAAATAATGAATGAAACCAAGCTTCAGTTCATTTAAGACTAATTCAAGCTGGTCAGTTGTTAAAAAAAAAAAGAACTAATTTAATGCTTTTCATTATTCAGAACTGAATCTCCAAACTAATCGATTCCAATGCTTTTGAAAAATGTCTATTATGTGCTAGCTATTGCATAATATATTAGTGCCATTAAAAGTCAATAACATAATAAAGTAAATTAATTAAGTGATGCTTATTCATTTTCCTGATTTTGTCTTGATCTACTATTTTGCCAAAAAAGCAATTATGTTTAAAAATGTTGATCAAACAATTTTTTTCTGCACTTACAATTTTCCATTCTTTATTGTTATACGATTTCTCTGTGGTTTTACTCTATGAAAAAATTATATAACAAAAGTCTGCTTATCTCTGCATATTTCTATTGTGAAGGATTATGATATCAAATTAAGACCCAAAGTCATACAAAGGAATAGGTATCATAATATCTATACCATTCAGGTAGTGTTTTTTTTCAGAAAAAAAAACTAAACAGTAAACCTATACATTTGCATTCAGTTTGGCCAGATTTGTGCTGATCAGCTATTCGGTCAAATTCCATACCTCTGAAGCCCCCATATGGACGTGCAAACAAGCAAACAACTAGCACAATGACATTGTTCATTTAATTTCAGTGTCTAGAATTCTGTCTCTGGTGTAATTAAAAAGAGGACATTGGGGGGACGGAGCCTGACTGAGAACCAAGATGGCTACATAAAGTAAAAGCTCCTGTGAAAGGGCCCTAAATACAGCTACTCACAATGTTAAAATCGGTGCACCGGTCAGGACCTCCCAAAACACACTCCTGCATGCCGGTACCCCAACAGCCACCTGCCATCATATGAGGTAACCGCAGAAAACGCGACCTACCGCCATCAGAAGTGTCTCTATTCAGGCCCCTACAAGACCCGGCGCCATCTTCCTCACAGAGGACGGAGGACTCAGCCTCTGACTCACAGCACAGTAAGGCTGCAGCCCCAGCTTCAACGCCACTGATTAAATGGGACCTCCAACTCCCATTATGTGGGGCTGCAGCAGTGCATATGGCTGCAGAGCTCAAGAAACCACTCCAAAGCCTGAAAGTGGAACTAGCAGATCTGGGGGAGAGGACAGGCCAAGTGGAACAACGCGCTGATAAGCTCCTGGAGTCAATTAACACCCATGAATCAGACCTCACCACACTAAGAACTAGATTGGAGATGCTGGAAAATTGCATGGAGGACCTAAACAACCACTCACGGCGCAATAACATCAGGATTAGTGGCCTTCCTGAAACTGTTACAATCGAAACACTGCCTTCCACACTGCACAAAATATTCCTTACCCTCCTCCCAGAAGCAACTCCACAAGATCTGGCCATTGACAGGGTCCACAGAGCCCTGAAACCCCCAGCCTCAACCAAATAGCGCCTATAGACGTAATAGTGCGCTTACACTATTTCACATATAAAGAAGCCATCATGGTGGCTACGCGGGCGAACTCGCCGAAATTCGGTGCAATCACCCTACAGTTTTCTCAAGACATCTCACCTATCACCCTAGCCAAACGCCAAGAGCTCAAACCACTTACCAACGCATTGATGCAGGTAAACGTGGCATACCGATGGAGTCACCCATTTAAGTTACTGGTCCGCAAGGACAACACCACCTACATCCTCCAAGAGATGGCGACCATCGCGGCAACACTGGGCATCCACAAGCCCGTTGACTGGAACCTGACCGACACTGCCACCACTATGGGAGAAGTCTCAGCCACCCCGAAACCATCCCCACAAAAGACACCTCCAGGCCACCCCACAAGCAAAGGTCTGAGTTCCATGAGCACACCTGAGGCAACACCAACCGAGCACAACAGAATGCTCAATAGATAGATACTATGGTACCATTTTATAAGTAACAGGGTTGTGCCCCGACGGGAGGTGGTGAGAAGGGGGAACCAAGCTGGATGCGCACACTCCGATTACCTTCCCCCCCAAAATTGGGGGGAATACATTCACGAGTGTCCCCAAGCTTACACCACACTCACTTTATGGTATCACAGCTGATAACATATACTGGGGGGAGAGGCAACAGGAGGTGAGGGGAGAAGGACAGGCAGGTCATTGGAGGGGGGGTAAATCTATACACTCAGTAATCCCATCAGCAGAGGAGGGGGAAGGAATATCTAAACTGTGGCTAAAGTAACCTCACCACTGGCTTTTGGAGGAACCTTTTTGCCAGCTTCTTACCCTGTGACTATGGCCCATGTGATAAAACTTGGTTAAAACCACTGTTTGACTTAAAACAGTATCACTTTTGATTTTATTATTTTACTAGAGTACTGTGTCTGCAGTCTATGCTGTGCCTATATGAGACCTTGGTCAGCCGGTCTCTGTATCAGTGGGGGCATTTGGGTATCTATAAGGGGTGTTTACAGTGGAGGTGTCCTTTCTTTACTCTGGACCTCCTGGAGATCACTTCTCTCCCTTTATTTTTCCTTACACACTCCTCTCTGTCCTTTCGATTTCCTATTGTTTTATGGATAGGACAGTTATAAGTACATGTTATAGGCTATTTAGATAAGGTTTGATTATCATGGGGGATTTTTTTATTTGTTTTTGCCCTCTGGTCTGTTTATTGGAGCACAGTACGCTGCTTCTCTGGCACCTATTGATTATCTGCAGGCTGCGTTCTTGTGAGTTAGCATTGCAACAGTGTTTCTAATTATAATTCTGTTTCGAGCAGGATTGTTACATCTTTAGGAAACCCATTCATGCTACCACAGAACTAAGCAGGCAGTGACTGGTAGCCAATCTTCTTGTCAGTACCTAGTTTTTTGTTTTTTATCTTCGTTACTTGGAAATTTGAATTTTCAATAAAGTTTATTCTTGTTTTTCCTGTAAGCTTCTATACGTTCTTTAGGGGTGGTGCATTGAGAAGGATCCCCCCGTCTCTGTACGAGGTGATTTCTCCCCATTTTTCTATATTTTCATTATGTGTAGGGTTATGCCCTCTTTGCCAACCTTATAATCCCCTTTTTGTACTCCTTGTTAGAGTTTGTTCTCTAATCTGAAGAACTTTTACCCATACTTTCCTACAAACTTCAGCACCAACCGGGAAAGCCCTGACCAAGTCTCCTCAATCACTGTGCACCAACTAAGACCTACACAAGCCCGGAGCGGGACACACCTTAGAGCCATCCCACACTATGTCCCACAACATCAGGGACAAGAGTTTCACGAACCATCCAGAACAGGATGAACTCGCAGACCCCAACCTACTTAGCCTGGCACAGGTCCTAAGACCAGGCAGTTACTACTATTTTTTTTGGGGGGGGGTGTTTGTTCTATGTTGTTTTATATTGGTCTCATCAGGTTGCTACATTGGGGGGTCAGGGGACTGCACGTTGTTTGGGTATTGGTCTCTCTGCTCCCCGACGCCGCTACAACACACCCACCCATACTACAATGCATAATCTAACATGCATCTCAATCAACTGCAAAGGGATAAATAACCCCTCAAAACGACATCAACCTCATGTGTTTGGACAACCGTACCAAAGCAACGTTATCCTCCTGGAGACACACTATTCGGATGCACACCCCTTCCCTCTCCTGAGCTGACACTTTAAAGCCTGCCATCTAGCCAATTCAAACTCAGGCAAACACAATGGAGTGGCAATCCTGTTAAGGAAATCATGCCCCCTTCAAGTCACCAACACACATAAAGACCCACATGGATGTTTCATTACGATAGCAGGAACTATTGGCCCATCCAAATACGCGATCATGTCCAACTACGCCCCTACAATCCCAGACCCAGAATACTGGATCACTGTACAAGCCCATCTCAGCCTTCACCCCAACTGCTACAAAATCATTGGAGGGGACTTCAATGCTACACTTACCCCAATGATAGATAGACTAAAACAGCTATCCCAGGCCAAAGCACAAACCCAACCATCCAGATCGGACAAACTTGTGGCAGACTTCATATCCCAGACCAAGTTGACATATGGAGAATACACCATCCAAAAACTAAGGATTATACATTCTACTCACATCCACAGCCCACCTATTCCCATATAGATTATTTCCTTATCTCTCCATCTCTCCCCTCTCGCTCACGACAGCAACCTCAATTGGCAACATAACGTGGTCTGACCACGCTGATATCTCAATGACATTCCAACTGCCACAAATCTCCAGACCATGGTCCTGGAGACTAAATCCCATTTTACTCCATGACCCACAAACAATACAACAAATCAAGACTGAACTCACAAACTACCTAACTACAAACAAGGACTCAGTCCAATCGCAGGCTGTCCTGTGTGAAGCCTACAAGGCAGTAATCAGAGATTCCCATATCAACATAGACACTGCACACAAAAAAAAGCCTCGCACACATAGAAACCATTCTCACAACAATAAAGAAACCTCAAAACCCAACACAAACAAACCACCACTACTGACCTCACAATACAACTCCAAAACCAGAGACAAGCCCTCAAGAATACGACTAAACAAATGTTCTATGAAAAATCCAACAAAGCCGATACACTCCTTGCATGTAGGATACGCAAGCGCACCCAAGCTAAACACATAACCAACATCCGCACCCCATCGGGACACACCACAGATATACCCACAAGAATCACAGAGACATTTCAAAAATACTTCTCTGACTTATATGACCATTCCCCCCAGCATAGACAACAAAACACCAACCTACAAGATCGCATACACTCTTTCCTAGAAAAAACACAACTACCACCCCCCCACTGAAAATACAATCACACAACTCTCTACATAAATCTCTGAACAGGAGGTGGCTGCCGCAATACGCGCTGCAAAACCCAACAAAAGCCCAGGTCCAGATAGATACCCAGGTATTTACTACAAGACATTCCAATACATCCTCCTTCCCCACCTAGGGCAGCTATACAACTCCCTACTATGGGGGGATCCACTCCCCAAAGAAATGTTACAGGAAAACATATGCCTCCTACGCAAGCTTAATAAACCCCTCACGGACCCGGGACACTGTAGTCCCATCGCCCTACTAAACGTAGACATGAAAATATTCACCAAAATACTCACCAACCAACTCCTGCCATACCTCACCAAACTGGTCCACCCAGACCAGGAGGGATTTATCCCCTCATGCCAAGCCAGCGACAACACCAGAAGGATGCTGCACCTTATCTGGGTGGCTAACTGCAGCTCTATCCCAACCCTACTCCTGTCCCTCGATCCCGAGAAGGCATTTGACAGATTACTCTGGCCATTCCTTTTCGCTACCCTAAAGAAATTTCAATTCCCTAAATCTTTTCTAGATGCTCTGCAAACAATCTACTCCAACCCCACTGCCAACCTCCTAATACCTAACACGAATCCACCTTCCTTCTCCATATACAATGGAACAAGACAGGGATGCCTACTATCCCCCATCCTCTTCACCCTCTCTCTTGATCCCTTGCTGCACCTCATTCGCTCCACACAATCACGGGGATCACGGTATGCACACAAACATATTAAAGCGGCAGCACATGCCGATGACCTCCTTCTGATGCTCACGACCCCACTAAACACCCTCCCGCTGCTTCTGAAGCTACTAGACAAATATTATGAGGTTTCGGGATATAGGCTAAACCTAGACAAAACCAAAGAACTGACGCTCAACATAGCAACAGAGTATAAAAAACATACTACAAAAAACATATGCCTTTAGATACAATACCTCTCACATATCATATCTAGGAATTACACTGCCAGCAGAACTACACCGCACTTACACTTAAACTTTACCCCGATGCTACAAAGAGCCACAAAAGACCTTCACAGCTGGAGGGACTTGTCTTTGTCGTGGCTTGGACGCCTAGCCCCAGTAAAGATGAATCTACTGCCATGCTTTCTCTACCTCTTTCAAACCCTCCCCATCTAAATTCCTACTTCGGACTTCAAGTATCTACAAACACAAATAGATAAATTCATATAGTCAAACAAATGACCCAGAGTGAAGCAAACAACAATGTACATCCCTAACAGAACAGTAGGACTAGGCCTACCACACTTCCAGCACTATTACCATACAACACAACTACCCACATCGGGGTCAAACGCTGGGTAGAATTAGGAAATTATCTTTTTGGCTTCGATTTCCAATCCCTTTACCTTTGGGTTCCCCGGAAATCCTGTCCCCCACCCCCATCCATACCTCCACCACTAACCAACTCCATAAGCGTCTGGTACAAACTCACCAGAAAATTCCCTATCATCAATAATCCAACACCAATGCCCCCATACTGCACAACAAAGCATTTCCCCATGCATGTATCCTAAAGATTTTGCGCATTATGAATATAATGATCTCTACAGGCTCTACCACTTCTTTGCCGAAGGGAAATTACTCCAATACAATGACCTGCCACAACAACACTCAACCTACAACACACACAACATTTTTAGATATATACAGATAAAAAACTTCCTAGAACTCCCATAAAACACAACTGCAGCCACCGCCAAACTCACAACCTTCGAACGAGCATGCATACACAACCCAACACATAAAGAACAGATCACCGACAATGGCTTACTCCTAGTCACTAACCTATCCTCATTGGCCTATGTATCGGCTTGGGAGAGGGACCTGGGACCCCTGAAGCACCCGAAAAACTGGCAAGACATTTGGGAGGCCACCGCTTCCATATCCATCTGTGTAAACTATAAGGAACAGGCCTACAAAACCATGCTAAAATGGTACCTAAGGCCCACACGTCTATACCACATAGGTAGGTCAGACTCAGACCTATGCTGGAAACAATGTGGACTCTGCCCCAAGCTGGTGGCACTGCCCCAAGCTGGTGACACTGCCCCAAGCTGGCACCGCTATGGGTGGAGGTCACAAACCTGGTCTCCAACTTACTTCAAGTGACCATTCCCCTAGATCCCTGGATCTGGCTCCTCTCGAAACCCTGGGACCACTTAACCAGAGCAATGAGAAGAGCGATAGCGGAACTCTGGGGCACTCCAAACATACCCACACTCCCAACGGTCATTCGTAAAACCAAAGAAGCAATGGAAATGGATAGGATCTCAGCCGAAGTCCACGAAACATCAAAATGTTTTTACAAGATCTGGGAACCATGGCTAAATGAACCTTCCCTATCATAACCGACTCCCATAGCAGAATAGCCCTTTACGCACTCAGGTGGGGGAGATGGGGGAGGGGATGAGGCTTAGCCTAACTCTTCGCTCTCCTTCACTTGGGACTTTAACACCCCATGCACTTTGGCCCCTACGTCTGAGTCAGGCCCAATAAAATGGGGGGTGGAGGAAAGACCAAGCACTTGCAGAGGGCAAGCACGAGGGTAGACACAGTGCAAAAAATAACTGTTTAGTAACAAGGTCAAAATACAGTGTAGGGGGAGACACATGCTTAGACAACAACACTGCAGTCCCTGGTCCAGGTCACGGTTCTAAGCCATCAAAGGAGCCTGGACCGGCAACCTATTTATAAACCTAGCACAAAAGACCTCTCCCTGACACACTTACGCAACTCTCAAAAGGCTGACCTTCACCATACCCACACACACATTTGAGACCCCAAATTGGGGCTCCCAGAGCAACTAGTCGGACCACGACTCAGTATCCGAGACCAATGGTTGCAATTGTTTATGGTACTGTATAATTTGGGTTTTATTATATTTTGTATATACAATATGTTTTGAATGACATTGACCTCAGGACAGCAAAACAGCCAAACAACCTCACCCCATGATGGAAACCTGATACGCAGACCACCAAACACAGACCATAGGCTACTGAGACATATCAACCTACTGTATGACCATGGTACCCTGACAACAAACCATGTAATTTACTAATGACAGAAACGGTTGAATGCTATAAATTATCTGCCTAATAAGTTTCCTTTCTGTAATGCTACCTTTTGATTACAAAAACTTAATAAACACAGAATGTTTTTTAAAAAAGAGTACATTGATGGTAACAACTTTGGTGGTTGGTATCCCCCTGATGCTACTGGTGAAATGGTTAAGGGACATAGATTTTTCCCTCTATTGGTTATTTTTTTCTCACTTGAAGAGTGTGAACCAAGTGATGGAAAAATGTTCATCATTCTACTGTACAATATAAACAATAGTTTTCTATGGATGATTTTTTAGCCAAACTGAGCTGCCATGAGCAGCAGACATCATTAAAAAACATTTTAATTTTAGAAAAAATTATTTGACTGAACCATACTTTTCCACTGTACACAAGTCTACCAGGCAGTGCATCATGACATAACATTTCAGTCTAACAGCCATTATTGTGTATGTCAAAATGTTATAACTTTCTGCACTCAGGTACTCATTGTGTTCAGAAACAAAGCAGTTGTTGGACCATCATGTTCACAGCAACGTGTCGACCTCCACCAATGTTTTTGCCTTGTTAAAGACTTTGGTGGAGTTTGAATCATTGAGGTGCACATGATGGCCCAATGAACTGCTTTATTTCTGAACACAATGAGTAACTGAGGCTTTTTCCTTGATATGTACCATATGTATGGGTCCTGCTGATCCTGACTCAGTTAAACACCCTATTGTTCTGTGGATGAGTGCCATCCCTCGTCTTTTTTTGTTTATATGTTTCTGCACTGTCTGGGCATTTTACCTGAATACCACTTTTAATTGCCTAAAGATCATGACTCCCATTCCTAAATGTAAGTTTTAATGCTAGAGGGGAATTACCAGTTCCCTCTGAGATGGGCCTCCATTCCTATACATCATTTGTGTGCTTACTCATCAAATGCCTACCCATGATATCATATGAAATCTCACACAACACGGGTGGTGTAACATGCATGAGAAATAAATGTGAATGTTCTCTCCTGTCTACTATGCTATGCAATGCCTTCATTGCCATCTCACACTCCCAATAAATCAATCTATCATCTCTCAAGCCCAGTCACTGTTTGAAAATAAAGGGTGAATGTGTGCTTCATATTATATAAAATATATGTGAATGTAAGTGTTTACAGTATTCTCATAATATGCAAACATGTCTCTATGGTAACGTACTGCAAACAATTAGGAAGAAATGTGCGTATAATGGTATCAAACCAGATGCATCAATTATAAATACTTATATTGAGCATGTAATATAATCCATGAAGCAAAAATGCTGTGTTTTAGCAAAGCTGTTAATACAAGTTCCATGTGGAAAGAAAGGTCTAAATTATTCAGTTATATTCTTTTAGTTTTATAAAATGGGTAAATATTTTCATATAATGCTTCCTGTTAATTAACACTGAAGCATTAGTAATACAAACCTGTATTCCTAATGCTTTAGTGTCTTCGTCTCTAATTATAGAGCTCCTCATTTTAATAAAATAAAGATTTTTATTTATCTTTTCTCAGCTCCAGAAAAGGTAAATAAAATCTTTATTTTATTAAAATGTTTTGGGAAAAGGGGGTGTCTCCCTTATATTCTCCCAAACATTGAATTGCATGAACCAAGAATCTAAAACAATATTATATTGTATTTAAAGTAAATACTATACCTGCTGTTGGCACCTTTTCTTATTTATTTTCCAAATTATTTGTATTTTTTTTTCAGTTTTACACAAATTTTATCACCTTCCTTTATATCTGTTTCATGTCACTATCAGTACATCATTCTGGTTTTACTATCCACAGAACATTCACAGAAAGTGTCTGACTTCATCAGGTAGCCTAAAATATTATCTTTAATTGTCAGCTAGATTTTCTTTAAACTTGTCTTGGGAGTTTATTAACCTATTCCTATGGTCATTTAGCCATGTCAAACTTTGAGACTTAGCAGTAGTTGGCAAATAGTTGAAACAGGTTTAGAAACCAGTCAGAAACTAGTTACTAAGTTGTAGTTAGAGGATGCCGTGTAGAATAATGTTTGCCATTACTGACATTTTGCGGACTGTAAACAGGTCCTACTCAATAACAGTAACAAGAGGCACTTTAGCGAGTTGTAAGTTACTGTCCGGTAAATCTTAGTGGTAAATGTGGCAATAAGACCCATGCATGTAAAGCAGAAAACAATAGGACTATGCCATTGTTGTGAAGAAATTAAAGCCATTGCTCCTTAAAAGAGCTTTCCCTCACCAATACTTATATCTCCTTTCATCTATATATCTTGCTTTAAACATTATCTTTCCAGCTGCATGTCTGTACATTTCATTTTCTAACAGGTTCCTAGTGTAAGATAAAGGGTGTTCTCTGCTTGTACACAAAAACACTAGATAGAAGATAGCTAAAGAGCACTATATAACAGCCATCAACATCAAGATGACTATCAAGGCCAGTTCAAAGTGGCTGAAAATATCTGATATTAGAAACCTTTTTCAGCTGACTACTTAAAACTTGTTTAATAAATCAGATTTTAAATAATATGCTAACGTGAACAGGTGTCTTCAAATTAACATTGATACATATAACACTAGAAAAGAGGGAAGAGAGAACATCTTTCATTCTTCTTCCTTGTCTCCGTGGAGTGACAATGACAAATTACCTAAGGTGAAGAAAGATGTTCCTTCTCGGGTCTTGCTCTCTTGTGTTTGATGGTTTGAAAAATGAGCTAGTTGTGGTTTGGGCTTTCAACACATATTCAAACAGTTAACAGGAAATCATAAAATCGTTCCTGTGTACAAAACATAACTAAAACAGAAGTCCATTCTTGCAAGTAAATATTTAGAAGGCATACAGTGGGGGGATGAGAAACATAAATGAGATGATGGGGATTATAGAGAAACAAAGCATGGACAAGGGCTGGTGTTAGGGGAATATCACTATATTTATTATTTTAGTGAGTGCAGCTGAAATAACTGACACCCGGGACTACAACTCCCACCAATATCAGGTAGGATTGGGACAGTGCTGTCAATAATAAATAAACTTAACCCCTACACAACCACATACTAACCATTGGCCCACTACATTAGACTAACACTATATATTAACCTCTACATAACGGCTGCCCAAAAGGTAGATCCCAAGATGTTTTAAGACTACAGCTTCCATGAGGCTTTGTCATTCTAAAAACATGAAAAGCATCATGGAAGTTGTAGTTTAACAACATCTGGGGATCTACCTTTTGGGCACCCCTGCTCTACATGTTTCAAACACCAGCCATAAACCCATGGACTGCCTTATTGTTTACACAAACACTGACCCTAGCCCAGATATATAATATTAAGGATACATAATGGTGATCTGGATATTATGAGATAATAATGTTATCTCTCTCTCCCTCTCCCTTGTATATTGTAAACAAGTAGAATGGATTACTTATTGTATTATAAAATAATTGTGAAAAATAGCCAGCATAATTATTTTATATGTGTATGCTGCCACCTAGTGACTCTCATAGATTTTACTGTTTCAAATGTAAGCTTTCCTAACTGTGCCATTGCTGGAAATCGATTAAGTCTTGATTGTACGACAAATACAACATTTGCCAAGATACATCTATGGAGTTAATTTAATATCGCACATCTGTTTTACTTTATTAATTGATTTTCCACTGTTCTTGTTTCTTGGTATATTTTTGAATGTACATTTCGTAATTTAACTATAATTTCAGTTAATTCAAATATCAGGGACTAACCAACTGACTATAAGAATAATGTAGCAGCAAATACAAAGTAGTTTGATACTACCCGGGCTTATGAGAAGGGGAGGGCTGGAATGTTTTGCCTCTCTGTTTCATATGTATTCATGTACAGGTGATACTCGAAAAATTAGAATATCATGCAAAAGTTCATTTATTTCAGTAATGCAATGTAAAAGGGGAAACTAATATATGAGATAGACGCATTACATGCAACGCAAGATAGTTCAAGCCGTGATTTGTCATAAGTGCAATGATTATAGCTTACAGCTCATGAAAACCCCAAATCCACAATTTCAGTAAATTAGAATATTACATGCAATCAATAAAACAAGTAGTGTACATAGAACAATAATGGACCTCTGAAAAGTAAAAGCATGCATATGGACTCAGTACTTTGTTTGGGCCCTTTTGCAGCATTTACTGCCTCAATGCGGTGTGGCATGGAAGCTATCAGCCTGTGGCACTGCTGAGGTGTTATGGAAGACAAGGATGCTTCAATAGTGGCATTCAGCTCTTCTGCATTGTTCGGTCTCATGTCTCTCATCTTTCTCTTGGCAATGCCCCGTAGATTCTCTATGGGGTTCAGGTCAGGCGAGTTTGCTGGCCAATCAAGCACAGTAATCCCATGGTCATTGAACCAGGCTTTGGTGCTTTTGGCAGTGTGGGCAGGTGCCAAGTCCTGCTGGAAAATGAAGTCAGCATCCCCATAAAGCTCGTCTGCGGAAGGAAGCATGAAGTGCTCCAAAATCTCCTGGTAGACGGCTGCGTTGACCCTGGACTTAATGAAGCACAGTGGACCAACACCAGCAGATGGCATGGTTCCCCAAATTAACACAGACTGTGGAAACTTCACACTGGACTTCAAGCATCTTGCAGTGTGTGCCTCTCCATTCTTCATTCAGACTCTGGGTCCTTGGTTTCCAAATGAGATGCAAAAGTTGCTCTCATCAGAAAAGAGGACTTTGGACCACTGAACAACAGACCAGGTCTGTTTTTCTGTAGCCCAAGTAAGACGCTTCTGACGTTGTTTTGTTATTCAGGAGCGGCTTGACAAGTGGAATGCGACATCTGAAGCCCATGTCCAGGATCCGTCTGTGTGGTTGCTCTTGATGCACTGACTCCAGCCTCAGTCCCCTCCCTTCGTGAAAGTCCCCAACACATTTGAATGGCCTTTTGCTGACAATCTTCTCTAGACTGTGGTCATCTCTGCTGCTTGTGCACCTTTTTCTTCCACACTTTTCCCTTCCACATAACTTTCTATTAATGTGCTTTGATACATCACTTTGGGAACATCCAACTTCCTTCGCAATTACTTTTTGAGGCTTTCCCTCCGTATGGAGGGTGTCAGTGATGGATTTCTGCACAACTGTCAGGTCAGCAGTCTTCCTCATGATTGTGATTCCTACTGAAACAGACTGAGAGACCATTTAAAGGATCAGAAATCCTTGAAGGTGTTATGGCTTACTTAGCTGATTAGAGTGGGACACTGTGAGCCTAGAATATTGCACCGTTTCACAATATTCTAATTTACTGAGATTGTGGATTTGGGATTTTCATGAGCTGTAAGCTATAATCATTGCACTTATGACAAATCACAGCTTGAACTATCTTGTTTTGCATGTAATGTGTCTATCTCATATATTAGTTTCCCCTTTTACGTTGCATTACTGAAATAAATGAACTTTTGCACGATATTCTAATTTTTCTAATTTTTCGAGTATCACCTGTATATATATCCTGTAAGTTTTCTTGTAATTGTCTTATTTATTGTTAAATCTTCCTCTTTTATAATATTGTAAACAGCTACGGAATCTGTTGAAGCTATATAAATGGCAATGATAATGATGATAATAATAATAATAATAATAATAAAGATAGATAGATAGAGAGTTTAACTCTTCCTATGTACTTTAATTTGAGACTGATGCCTTGACTTCTTTTGAGTTCTCAAGACTGGGTTATTCATATTAGCATGTATGTAAAGGTATGTATTGGTTTTCATATTTTACTATAAATTAAATACAATATTCTCTGAGATATTCCTCCAATAATCAAAACCAATATGAGCATTGTTATCATTTGTTTCTTTCACTCCTCATTTTCATATATAACTATCACTGCAATAACTGCAATATTTGTTTTTGTATTTTTGAGAACATTGTTTGTATAATAAATGAGCTGACCTGGTTTAAACAAATTCAACTTGACAGCTAAATATATCAGTCGATAAATTAAACAATGACTTATGGAGTCAGTGTTTAAAAATCTCCTATTGGTAGTTTGAACTATATCTCACAAATGCAGTTTTCAGTTCATGTCATAATATGAATAAATTCTATAATACATTTTTATCATTTTTATTCATATATGTTTTATTTGCCCCAAAAAGCATTACAATTTTAAACCACTTTCAGTGAGATGAATAGTATTCTAACAACCTTTGAAGGTAGCATATAAACTTGGTCTTATTTACATATTCAAACCTAGACTCCTTATCTAAGATACAACAAATGTATGCAAAACAAAGGTTCTAACTATTTCTCAGCCTTTTATTTATGCTGCATTTAACTCCCTTACTTCTGGCAGCAAAAGTGGCTAAGAGGAGCATAAATGCACGACAAATCCACTCAACCATTTCCAGCATCAAAGAAAATTCTGCTACGTAGTGTGTGTTGGAAATAAAGTCTTCAATGCAAAGTTGAATTAAATGCTAACTGACCATAGACAACCTGGATTATAGGCAGTCAAATTGCTTCTATTCACCTCCCTTGTAAACTAACAAATACCCAAGAGAATATGAATTGTACCAGGCTGAGATGGAATCCTATAAAATTCAGTAATGGTCCCTATGGTCACTTAAATATTGGGCTATGATCCCCTTAATATAGAACTAGATAAACTGTGTCCAGAGACTTGCATTGACCAAGCTTGGGATTGATTAATAGCCTTCAGGATCCAAAACCCACAGGGCAGTAGGGAAGGCACAGTTACCTTATCTTTATATATGACAGGGTCCTCACATCCACTCACCTTTAACGTAATAGTCAGCTCATGCCCCAAAACAATAAAGAAATGTTGACTATAGCTGAATCCCTATTTCCTTTGCACTGAACACTGTAATACATAGTAATACAATGCTTTAGTGTCTTCGTCTCTAATTATAGAGCTCCTCATTTTAATAAAATAAAGATTTTTATTTACCTTTTCTCAGCTCCAAAAAAGGTAAATAAAATCTTTATTTTATTAAAATGTATTGGGAAAAGGGGGTGTCTCCCTTATATTCTCCCAAACATTGAAATGCATGAACCAAGAATCTAAAACAATATTACAATATTACAAACCCAATGTACCAAGACTAGCCTACAGGACAATACAGACCATGGGATCAAAATACTATTATTTGAACTAGTTTTAATATTGAGGTCAAACCACTACACCCTTCTATTAAAAATAAAATATATTTCAAATTACACCAGATTTTAGCAAGTACCAATAACCATATAATTGTTAGATATAGTTCTACAATTATGCCAATGCTAATAGTCTTGGAATTTAAAGTTAAGCTATTTATACCCTTTCCCACAATTTGTCACAAGAAATGCAGTTAATCAATGCTATCAAATGATGATCTAAATTAAGCTGTTGTGGTGCCATAAGCTCCTGGAAGCACTCTTACCTCAAGGTGTTAAATTGTTCTTGAATGGTTTAACCCCTAAGTTGCCTCCAGCGCCGATCTCAGCTCCCCCCTTGGTGGCATCTGGTTTCAGAGTTTTCACTTACAGGAAGTGCGGAGTGCTGCCACATAGGGGCTTTGCTGATTGGCTGATAGTCAGCTAACGCTCTTAGCCAGTCAGTGACTCCCCACTCACTAAATTGGCCTGGAAAGAAACTTAACTTTTCAAAGCAAGCTTAGTGAATGGGGAGAGACACTGATTGGCTGAAAGTGTCAGATGACCGCTCTCAGCCCATCAGAGATGCCCCGGCCCGGCAGCACTCTGCACATCCTGTAAGGGAAAATTCTGAAGATGGATGCCACCAGTGGGGTGGGGGGTGTTGAAACCAGTGGTGGAGGCAATTTTGAGGTCAAAACATTAGAAAATGGTTAAACCCCTTGAGGTAGTGGTGCCTCCAGGGGCTTTCTGGCAACATAACAACTTAATTTAGATGAAGTTGTTTGGTGCCTGCAGTGTCCCTTTTAGGTAACATTTCATCACACTATCTTGCACTATATTGTGTGTTCACTTTGTGCACTTTATTTGCGCCAAAGACATTTTATATTTTTCTTCTCATGTTTTATTGGTAACTGTAAGAGGTGGTTCTGTTTTTAGGCAGCATTGTTGAACTTTATCAAGGTTAAATTTTGTACTTTGTAAAGTATCTGTTTGTTCATTCAAACAATCCAGGTATTGCAGCAACACACATCCTTAAGGAAACACAATTAACTGATCGTTTGGTTCTAAATGATTTACTCCTCTCCCTTGAGTACTTGTGTTAAAATGGAGAATCAGTCACACCATCTTATATCCTGAGTAGAATTGCAATTGTTCTGACACATTCTAAACAATATTCAGCAGTGAACAGCTCAATTTGTTTGGTTCATACACTAAAATTACATAGGAAAATTATTTAAGCTCACCTATAGAAAAGTTCTAAATAAATTGTTTGTTATTGTTTAACAATTAGGACTTGGTCCATGAACTAGTTTCTCTGATGAACGGTAGTGGTTGCGGTGCTTAGAATGCCTCTTTATTCTTTTAGATTCGGTAATATTTACTTTATATTACATTTTGTGTGTTGTAATTTTATATTTATTGTCTTTAACAGGAAATATATGTCTTTTGTATTGAAAAACTGCATACAAATATTGGATACAATGAGATGTTTTCGAAAACGTTCAGCAATACCAGTCCTGGGAGTGTTAATTATTTGTCTGCTGTTTATGAACCTGTACATTGAAGATGGCTATGTGCTGGTAAGTTTTACATATTTTTAAAACCTCATACATTTGTGAAAATGCGATAGTAAACTATTTTGCAATGCTTTGGAAGACTGAAGCTATTACCAAATTTTTCAATTGTTTGCCTACCGTAACTATTACAACTGAAAAATAGATTGGAAGAAATACCAAAAGACAATAGCCACTCACAGTTATTTAAATGATAATAAAAAGTGTAGACATTTCTAAAGTTTGTGCATTTTTTTTTCAATTGAATCCGTAGTGGTTCTAAGGTCCCAGAACCTTAATTGTCTAAACTTACTGGTTACACCTTGATCATAGTCTAGTGAAGACATGACCATATATAATGATAGGATGAATTATTTGTCCCATATTCCTATGTTCTAAATTAGGAAGTCTGTAAATCTGAACTTGTTCTACAGCAAGACTACAGAGATTTTCACTTTACTGTTAGACATCCCAATATCTTTATTAATAGGCAGAGTCACACCTTTGTTGAAGTTCTAATTTTTGGCATGAAACAAATAAAGCCTATTAAATTACTGAACGAATAAAAAGGTATAATTGCTCTGCTACAATAGTATATCAAATTCCCTACATTTGACTGTAGATAAGTATATTCTAAATGTTGCCATATTGATCCAATCAAAATATTATTTTAGAGATTGTCACCTGATTTCTCTAAGCTCTATTCTATTCAATTTAACTGCGGTTAAGCCCCAAGGTGGAATTGGTACCACCTTACTGAAAGGAGTTCTTTTTAGTTATTTTTGGACGTATAAACAGGTTTCTGAACTAAAAGCATTCAGTGAGTTGGGAAAAATTCTAAAGCAAGACTAAAAAGATTGATAGGGGGCTACAAGATATGCTTGGAAATTATAAAATTAACAAGTAAAACAGTGGGAGCACACAATATGAAAATAAAAAAATCAATAAATTACCTAAAAAATATTACCCCAGGCTGTACAATTCAAGCCTATATTAAAAGACACAAAGAGAAGACCATAGGGTAATAAAGTTCAACATATATCTTAAAAAGTAAACTATATATTGTCCCACTCACATGGTGCTGAGCCATTCAGATAGCTGGCTCAGACCTAACAGCTTTTTCAATAGAAGGATGAAGTGGGTAATCTTTAGAGATCAGCTTGGTGCAGCTTCCCACTTGATTTCCAGTGACTTCAGACCTTATAAACTCCAGCAAACAATGTAAGTTCAGGGATAACACTTTATTTCAAGTATTTAAAAACACTAGATCTCATATATAAAAAAACAAATAGTCCACCTCACTGGACGCGTTTCGGCGAAGTCCGCCTTTCTCAAAAGTATTCAGTGTCCTTCTATTGTTCCTGTCGTTCGGCATTTATATCCATCAATTTGGCTCCTTTTTTTTTGATGATTTCAATTTCTCTCCACCCGCTTCCATATTTCCACTTCCTGGTGCTCCATATAGATATCTTTTTAGGGGAAAAACAAAAACAATTTTTAGGGGGCAAGAAGTTTTAAACAGATTTTAACAACTAGTTTTATAGATAAGGATAGAAAAGAATCAAGTGACCATAATTTTTTAAAACAGAGAAAGGGTTTTTATTACTGTCGGGACTGTGCAGGTTGCAGAATAAGACACAACAAACAATAGATGTGTGGAGAAATTCACCTCATTTATCACTAAGTAAAGATGTTATATATATATATGCTCATTTGTCCCTGTGCTCTGCAATACATAGGGAAAACACCGGGAATTTTAAAAGTGAGAATTAGAGAGCATATATATAATATCAAAAGGAAATGTGAAAATCACAGCGTATCAAAACATTTTGCAGAAAAACACAATGGTAACCCCAGTGGCCTGGATTCTGTGGGAATAGATAATATAAAAGTTCACTGGAGAGGTGGTGATAAAGATAACTTCCTTAGTAAATCTGAAATGAGGTGGTAAATTGATTATATCTTTTTTATGTATTTTATTTAATTTTTTATTTTCATATTGTATGCTCTCACTGTTTTATGTATTAATTTTGCACTTTAGTTGGTGTGTTTAGGGCGCACACATCGGTGATAGTAGCACCAAATTATATACCCCTTACTGATTAAGTTGAGTTACTAAGTACTTACACTTACAGGGTGCCCAAATATATGAAATATAACAAAAAATATGTGGGTGTGGTATGGAACCCACCCACAGACGATACCACTACTCCAAGTAAAATGTCTTAAATGTCAGGTGAAATAATCTTGAGATCAAGGCCTTGATAGGTTTAATTCCAGGGCTGGGCTATCCCACATATGCAGCAAGTTACACAAAACAAAATGCAGAAAAATACACAGAAATAATGAAAAAGTGCACATTTATTCATGTAAAAATTGCAGTGATGTATGGCAGAAAATAGTCATGGCAGCACTCCAAAAAAGCTGAATATAAGAGCAAGAATATTGAGTAATGCAAAGAAAAGATAATCACAAGATGACAATACAGATATCCATGAAAGGACAACACACTTGCAAAAAATAGGAACAATTAAGGAATTAAATATTAAGTAGTTGTGATGCCTGCTGCAGCCAGATGTGAGGAAGACCACCTACACCGCCACCCACAAAAAGGTAAGAGTGAGTACCCTGGACGCGTTTCGCACCCCCTGGTGCTTTCTCAACATCCCAAATATATACACGTCACACATGTATGGTTTTATTTTTCAATCAGTTAAATTTAGCAAAAAATAACTGTAAATTCAAATATTTTGTTTATTCATTGATGGAGTTTGTATTTCTTTTTGATTAAAAAATCAGAACAAGTTTTTTGTTAGAGGTGGTGGAAATGTTTGCATCCCATTGCATATAAGAAAAAATATATATTATAGTGTAATAGTGCAGTAGCATATACATTGTCCTCCTTATCCACTTTCTAGTCTTCAGAAATTAAACAATCTGACCATTAAAGTTACAGTTTATTATAATGACAAATGGATAGGTTAATGCCATTGATGCTTAAATCAGGAATCTACATTTTTAGCTATATTTCCTATTGTGTTCACATGACTAGAGTAGTTCAGAATAATCTGGGGCGTCAAGGCTAGCCATCGCTGCTGTACTGTAGATGTTCTTATATGTGAAAAGTGACCCAGATAGCTTTTATAGACTTTGAAAAAAATTGCAGTCCTATTACCTGTAATGAAAGTAGTTTTTTCTTGTGCTGTGGAATCTATATCATTTATACTGGATTGGATTCAACAATCCAGTGCTGATAAGTGTTTTGTTTGTGTCATTGATTTAGGAAGAAGATAAACGACTTAGGGACACATCAACATTGCAGTTCAATTCAGATCGATATGTTCCTATAATTAAAGACTTCTCAAATT
>OW240914.1:309405631-309576678 GCA_933207985.1 Pelobates cultripes
TCAGGTATAGCATGGCATGTAATTTATCGCCGGAACCCACTTCCGGGTTCACGGCGCTCATCCCCGCCCCTTTCTCTGACGCGGTCCCTCCACGATACTTAGGAGGACCGCGCCAGATTCAAAGGGCTGGATTATTCGCACAGGTGCTGCATGAAGATCAGCTACTCTACTTCTGATCCTACCTGCTCCACTTCTATACCTCGGCTAGTAAACGGATTTCTACCTTCTCCACTTCTCAACCTCGGCTTGTAAACGGATTTCTACCTTCTCCACTCCTAGACCTCGGCTTGTAACTCTGAATTCTACCTTCTCCACTCCCAGACCTCGGCTTGTTAAAGCGGACTTCCCCACTCTCCACTCCTAGTTCTCAGCTTGTTGAAACGGACTTCTAATTTCTCCTTCATTGGGTGAATTAACCCTTCCAGTGCCAGAACTGCCTTTAAGTTAAGTAATACTTTTACCAAACAAGTCAATTACTATTATTTATATTATACAGTATCTAAAACTCACTAAAGTGTCACTTTGTCTAATTATTCCTCTTACTCATAAGGGATTGCTACAAAGCCTAAATTTACCTACATGGATATTTAAAGGTACAGTGACCATAGTTTCATACCAAAATAAAAGGAGGTGAACCTTATTGTTGTTGCAACCAAGAAATGCTGCAGTTGAGTTCCAATTAAAGAAATATTACAAAATAAGTATTACACAAACACACATCCAGACATTTTGACATACACAGACAGCCATACTGAAACACACATACACACTGAACCACAGACACTGATAGACTCACACACAGACATACTGACACACTGACACATACATACACACATACAGACATACTGAACCACACAGACACTGACAAACACACATCCAGACATTTTGACATACACAGACAGCCATACTGAAACACACATACACACTGAACCACAGACACTGACAGACTCACACACAGACATACTGACAGACATACTGGCACCCTGACAGACATACTGGCACACAGACAGACATTCTGGCACACAGACAGACATTCTGGCACACAGACAGACAGACATGCTGAAACACACATACAGACAGACAGACAGACATGCTGAAACACACATAGCCACAGACACTGACAGACAAACACACATCCAGACATTTTGACATACACAGACAGCCATACTGAAACACACATACACACTGAACCACAGACACTGACAGAATCACACACAGACATACTGACACACTGACAGACATACACACATACAGACATACTGAACCACACAGACACTGACAGACAAACACACATCCAGACATACAGATACACTGACAGACTTTGATAACCACCCTCCAGTTTCTTACCTTGTCCTGGAGTGTGGCTTCCCTGGGGTCCAGTGGGCTGGCTGGGGTGGCTGGGAGTTAAGCTCTCCCGGCCTGGCCCCCTCCGGAACAGCTGGCCCGCCTTCCTCCCGCGCGTCTCCAGTTTCTGTGGGAGGAAGTGACGCACGGCTGTCACTTCCTCTCGCTGCTGCCGAAAAGCAAGGGCCCGGTCGCGCTGTTAAAGCGCCACAGCGCCCGACCGGGCCCCTGCTGACACAGGCCCACCGGGTGGCCCTAAGTGCATGGGCCACCCGATGGGCCCCCATAGTTTGCGGGCAGAGGGCAAACAGGGCAGTTACCTCGGGCCCCCCAGCAGGGACAGGGCCCGGGGCAGCTGCCCCGTTTGCCCCGCGTTAAAGACGGCCCTGTCTGTAGTGAAGAGGGGGCTCAGAAGACATCATCTTCAGCTTCAAGCAGCTCCTCTCTCCAACTCTCGCAAGCTCTGTGTGCATATTGTATGGAGCGTTGCCATGGTAACCCGTGGCAACATTCTGACAGCCAGTAGGCTCACAAGAGCTGGAGAGAGCTTGTGGAAAACAATACACAGGTTGTGGGGGGCAAATATATAGAGAATGGGGGGTCCTGGTACCTGATCACCATGCATGCCATGACGGTAGCCCTGTGCTTGAGTCCAGTAGTTTCAACTTTTTTATACATTATTCTAATACATCCGGTATTGGTAGGTTTTAGTATCACCCTTAAAACTATCATAAGGCTTACAAGTAAGTGATTAATGAAATTCAAATACATCCCAAATTGTTTTTTGCTGCTAAAACAACTCTCATTCCTTCCAACATTTGAAATGGACAAAGAGGGGCACTTTAATTTTAGTGAATTGAGTTGGGGTGTGGCCATAAGTGAGCTTGTTTTGAGAATTTGTATGTGGCTTACTTATAACAATATATACAAATAAAATGTAATTTAGAACAAACATAATATATCTTATTTATACAGACTGATTTCTAAATACATTTATTGTCATTTAAAAACACATTAATTCTCAGAATGAGAATATTATTTTGCCTCTTTATAAATCACTGGTAAGACCATATCTTTAATATGCTGTGCAATTTTGGGCACCTGTTCTAAAGAAGTATCCTATGGAACTAGAAAAAGAGCAGAGGCATGCTACAAAATTAATAAAAGTAATGGAACATTTTAGCTATGAAGAAAGGTTAACAAATTTAAACCTCTTTAGTTTATAAAAAACATTGCCTCAGAGGGGATATGATAACATTATACAAATATATCCGGGACCAATACAAACCATTGTGTGGAAATCTAGTCACAAACAGAACACACAAGGCCATGCATCTAGACTAGAAAGAAGATTTAGTTTAAGGGCTCAATAAACAAAGTTTAAGTTTATGTGGGCCGCAAAAAGACAAAAATGTAAATTTTCATAGAAACGTAGATTTATTTTGAAAATTACAGTATTAAAAAAAAAAACTTCTACCCCCTCTACTAAACCCCAGCCCCCCCCCTTTTTCTACTAAATCCCAGTCCCTGCCTTGTCTACTAAATCTTAGTCCCCACTTGTCTACTAAATCCCAGTACCCCTGTCTACTAAACCCCTGCCCCTGTTCTCACTCACACTCACTGAGACACATTCACTGACAGACATACACACATAGAATCACTCCAACACACACATGCACTCACAGACACACACATTCACTGACAGACACACACTGACAAACTGGCTCACTCACAGACACACACAGACACACACACTAACTAACAGACACACACACACACACTCAACCATACACACACACAGCCATACACACAGACAGCCATACACACACACATACAGCAATACACACACACAGACACAGACAGCCATGCACACACAGAGACAGCAATACACACACAGAGACAGCCATACACACACACACAGATAGCCATGCACAGAAAGCCATACGCAGACAGCCATACACACACACACACACACAGCCATGCACACGCAAACAGAAATACACACACAGACAGCAATACACACACAAAGACAGCCATATACACACACACACACACACACAGCGATACACAGACAGCCATGCACAAAAAGCCATACCCAGACAGCCATACACACACACACACACACACACACAGCCATGCACACACAGACAGAAATACACACACAGACAGCAATACACATTTCCCCCAACACTTTTTTTTTATTTTTTATTTTAATTTAAATCCACCCAGCATCCCTACCTTTGAAAGAGCTCTGTGGATTTCTTACCTGGGAAACTGTGAGGCTGCTGGGCAGGTGTACATTCTGGCAGGCTGGGGAAGGACAGGCAGCGAGGGAGCATTGATTTGGAGCTCTCCCCTGCACAGCTCTCCTGCGTGCCGAAAAGTGATGCCGGGAGCCGGAGTGACGTCATATTCCGGCTCCCAGCATCACTGCGAGCACTGTGCAGGAAGAGCTTACACTCAGCGCTTGTTCGCCGTGGGCCGCAAAAATATTATATGTGGGCCACAAGTTTGACATCTATGGTTTAAGGCAAAGGAAAGGTTTTTTTTCCATGAGAACAATAAGGTTGTGGAATTCTCTGCCTGAAGAAGTGGTTTTATAAGAGTCTGTGCAGATGTTTAAACAGCAACTACATGCATACAATGCAAAAAGATAGTATTCAATTATATAATTTTTCAACTGTAGGGTAGTGATGTCGCGAACATAAAATTTTCGGTTCGCGAACGGCGAACGCGAACTTCCGTTCAATAGGCAGTCGAATTTTAAAACCCACAGGGACTCTTTCTGGCCACAATAGTGATGGAAAAGTTGTTTCAAGGGGACTAACACCTGGACTGTGGCATGCCGGAGGGGGATCCATGGCAAAACTCCCATGGAAAATTACATAGTTGATGCAGAGTCTGGTTTTAATCCATAAAGTGCATAAATCACCTAACATTCCTAAATTGTTTGGAATAACGTGCTTTAAAACATCAGGTATGATGTTGTATCGATCAGGTAGTGTAAGGGTTACGCCCGCTTCACAGTGACAGACCAAACTCCCCGTTTAATGCACCGCAAACAACCGCAAACAGAGGCGGCTCTCTAATTAGGCGGTTTATGGCAGACTGTGTCAGGTCCTCGGCCAGTGACCGAGGACCTGACACCAGGAGGGGGTCCGGCGGCGTGCCTGGTATGCCGCCGGGTGCGAGGCCCCTCCAGGCTGCCCGGCCACCATCGCAGACACAGGTCTGCAGCCCCTGTGATGCTGAGGGTGGTGTGTGGGGGGTGGTGATGCTGAGGGTGGTGTGGGGGCTAGTGAGGCTGGGTGGTGATGCTGAGGGTGGTGTGGGGGGGTAGTGAGGCAGAGGGTGGTTAGTGGTAGTGAGGCTGAGGTTGGTTGTGGGTGGTGATGCTGAGTGTGGTTGGGGGTAGTGATGCTGAGGGTGGTGGGGGTAGTGAGGCTGAGGGTGGTGGGGGTGTAGTGAGGCTGAGGGGTGTGGGGGGTAGTGGGAGGCTGAGGGTGTGGAGGTGGTGATGCTGAGAGTGGCGGGGGGGGGAGGGTGAGCTGGTGGGGGGGTGGTGCTTGAGGGTGGTGTGGGGGTAGCAGGCTGGGGTGGTGATGCTGAGGGTGGTGTGGGGGGTAGTGAGGCTGAGGGTGTGGGGTAGTGAGGCTGAGGGTGGTGTGGGGGGGTATTGAGGGTGAGGGTGGTGTGGGGGCAGCAGCCGGAGGGCGGTGATGCTGAGGGTGGTGTGGGGGTAGTGAGGCTGGGGGTGTGGGGGGTAGTGAGGCTGAGGGTGGTGGGGGGTAGTGAGTGATGCTGGGGGTGTGGGGGGTAGTGAGGTCAGAGAGATCAGATGAGTCCTTCAGGACTGTAGTGGACAATGAATACACTAGCCTAGCTATCAATTTCCCTATCAAATCAGCAGCAGCTACACTGTCCCTCCTCTCACTAAGAATGCAGCTTCACAATGAATGTAAAATGGATGCTGTCCAGCAGGTGGGAGGGTCTGGGAGGGAGGGTCTGCTGCTGATTGGCTGGAATGTGTCTGCTGACTGTAAGGTCAAAGTTTACTCAATGATGACAAATAAGGGGCGGACCGAACAGCGCATATGTTCGCCATCCATCGCGAACGCGAACAAGCAATGTTCGCCAGGAACTATTCACCGGCGAACCGTTCGGGACATCACTAGTTGGCAAACTGGCCCAATTGTGGTGGGAATCTTGAGGTTTTAGAACACATAACCTTTGTAAACAGAATAATTACTAAAAAAATAAAAATAAATAAAAACCCCAATAAACAGTTAAGTTTTACACAGAGTATCTACATGTCCTAAATCAGGAAACCATCGGCACTCCAGATGTTGTGGACTACATCCCCCATAATGCTCTTACACCCATAATGCTGGCAAATCATCATGGGAGGTGTAGTCCAAAACATCTGTAGTGCCGAAGGTTGCCTATGCCTGTCCTAAATGCTAAAATTGTTCTATAAAGTTAAAGAACATTGGTTTCTGTCAGATGTTTCCATCTTTCCATCTGTCCTTCCCATTGGCTTTAAGGCTGGAGAAATGAAACACTGTGGGAGTGAATGGTTTAAGAAACTGTTAGTATATTGTATTTCTAAAATATTAATTTTATATAATAGGCTTCAGAGACTTCAGAGTTGTTGATACTCAAATTTTCACTGTCTATGTATCTTCCCTTAGCATTATTACTTTGTGGGACTTTGTAATTTGGTATTGAGATTCATACTGCACATGGGCAGTAATTGCCACTCTGCACCAATCAGCATCTCTTCATAGACATGCCCAATGCATTTCTCTGGGGATCATTATGCTGAGCATAAGAACATCAACATTCAGTATTGCAAATATTACAGGATAGTGATTCACAGGGAGAAGGACAAGCAGTGTGTAAGACTGCATTTCTCCCTACAAGAGTCTTGGTGTTCTGAAGGAGAAAGGAAACATTTATTTAAAAAGGCATGTGCTCAAATTTGTATTTTGTATGGTTGGAAGTGGCTAAGAGCTGCTGTGCCTGCCTAAGGCCTGCCTAAAAGCAAGGCTTTTCTGAGCACTATCTGTTTTTTTCTCTAACTGCTGTTGGGCGGCTTACCTTGTTGTCCTGACAGGCTATTCGGATACTCGAGTGATGGTTTCTGACCTGCTCCCTCAATGGGAGATCAGTTTTCCCTACATATGCCAGACCGTATGGACACGTTAATTTATATATGACATAATCAGTAGTACAAGTTAATCGATGATTTATGGTGTACTTTTTCCCTGTATTTGGATGTGTGAACATCTTGCCTGGGACCATATATCCACAGGTTACACAGCCCAAACATCTTATACAAGTAAATAGAAGAATTTTGGAAGACACAGCAAGCATTGCTTTTATCTTCATCTGAAGTAGCACTAACATTATTGCAACTTGAGGATAATGTAAAACATTACAAAACTGACTTGGTCAGATTTAAAAGAGTAAAGCAGGAGAAGGTTGCTGCAGACTATAAAGTACATAGGGTATATAAATGGCTTAGCGGTAAAATTGACTTACCCAGGTTTGCCAGAAAGCACAGACCAATATGCAAGCCACGTCAGTTCACTATAGACAAAACTCAGGATCAGACACTAACCCAGAAAGTTCTAACAACGAAGCAGGAACCTCTGGCTTAACACCATTTTTAGAAATACCCAACGTTGGTCACCAAGGAATACGCACACGGAACCAATACAGACACAAAGACAGGGGAAGAGGCCAGAGGGGAGAACCTTCTGTGTCAAAAGGGAAGCCTATCGGAGCAACAAGTCAGAATTACCAGTAGCCAAGCACTTTTTAGGGTTGGGACATACACTTCCATCCCTTAAGTTAATGGCAATTGACCACATACCACCTTTGAGAAGAGGTGGGGATCGTAAAAAGTTATTACTACGAGAGATATATTGGTTTAGGACTCTTGATACCCCCTCACCAAGGGGCCTAAATTAGAAATATTCACTTTCCATTTTTTTGTGATTTCTGTTGTTCCTAGTATGCCTGAATGACTAGCAGCAAGAAAGTGTGTTCAGAGCCCACCCTGGGGGATAGGCTCTCCACTGTTATATTTTCTTTATTGTCCTAATAGCTATTTTTACTGTAAACCAGTATAGCACTCAGGGCACAGATTGGGCGTATTTGGCTACCTACAACCCACCCAGGGGAGAGGTATATGGTTGGCCATGTCCCTAGTATCTGTTGGACAAGGACTGGTTCCAGTTGATATAATCATAAATATATTGCTTCATTGTAATATCAATAGTGTAAATATGTAATTATGTAAATATGTAAATTAGTGGGTGGTAGGTTACGGTTGAAACAAAAACACATAGCCCTGAGGTGGGTAACAGACTAGTTGCAAGTGTTAAGTACTTTTACGCAAGTATTCTTAGGGAATGAAATTTTTCCTCCTGTGGATATATAAGGCATAGATCCAATTTCTAGCTCATTACGTACCAACTATCTTGGTAAAGACTTTTGTTGCCACGCAGATATTGCCTCTATCTTTGAGATTTATCAATGAGATAGGTGCCCTCTAAAGCCCACAACAGGTTATTACCTCTCAGCAGACAAAAACACTCGGCATAAGTCTATGTGCTTACCAAGTCATAACTGAGAATATCTGCCAAATCATTAGCAGCCATATCAAGACATCTCCCTTTTATCTCTTTTTCTCTGTGACTCTACTTTGGCCAGCTACCCTCATCTCTGGTTATAACCCAATACTGTCTAATTCCCCAATAACATTTTGTTACTATTTTTTTTCGACAGTTGCAACTATATGTTGCGATTTATATAAACAATCTTTCTTCCTGCCAGTACCAGAGAATTTCAACCTAATAGTTAGAGTACAGTTGTATATAATAGTTTCTCTTTGTTGTTTTTTTTTTGTATTTTCTTTCACTATAGGGTTTAGTCACTTTATTTATTATTTTTTCACGATAAGCACTCACCCCTCAGAAGGTGATAAGAAATCTTCTTTCTATTTTTAAAGGAGCACTATAGTGCCAGGAAAACATACTCATTTTCCTGGCTCTATATGGTCCTTGGGTCCCCCTCACCCTCAGGGCCCCCCTCCCACCAGGCTCTAGGGTGAGAAAGGGGTTAATCCCTTACCTTTTTTCTAGCGCCGGGCTCCATCAGGTATTTAAAACTGTCCATCTCCACCAGACGGAATGACAGCATTTCAAAGGCCAGGAATTTTGAAATGCTGGCATTCAGGGCCAGGGATTGCAGGTGGCTAGGGGGTACTTCCTCTTTCTCTCCAGTGTTTGGGAGATGGACAGCTGAATGTTTCCATGGGACAGTGTGGAGATGCTGGACAATTGTGTACCTGGCCTATGCTGGTGCAGGAACCCACCCTCCGAGCCACTTGTGAATGACTGGCCTGATAACCGTGGAAATTACCCCTCTTCTCTTCCTCCTGTGCCACATCCTCTTCCATCATCACCCGAAGCGTTTTTTCAAGGAGATATAGAAGCGGGATAGTAAGGCTGAGAACGGCTCCATCGGCACTGGCCATGTTGGTGGAGTACTTGAAACAGCGCAACATGGCACACAGGTCTCGCATGGAGGCCCACTCATTGGTGGTGAAGTGGTGCTGTTCCGCAGAGCCACTGACCCGTGAGTGCGGCAGCTGAAACTCCACTATCACCTGCTGCTGCTCGCACAGTCTCTCCAGCATGTGCAAGTTGGAGTTCCAACTTGTGGGCACATTGCATATGAGGCGGTGAGCTGGAAGGCCAAAGTTACGCTGCAGCACAGGCAGGCGAGCAGCAGCAGGGTGAGAACGCCGAAAGCACGTACAGCCGCTACTGTGAATGTCACATCCTGTTCCAAGTTGCGGATCAGTCTGGTGATGGCTGCTGGTATCCAGTACTCTTTTTACTGAAGCTTCATCAGGGTCCTGGTATGTGGCTGTACAAACACTGGTGCTCAACACCAGGGGGCGTGCGGTTACCCTGCACTAGACCCTGCTAATCCATTCCACACTGTGACTCCTAACTTCAACATCAGGCATACTGGGTCCCGGTCATCCGATCGCCGCCCAGACAGTGTCTGGGTCCAGGTCACCAGACTGCAAAACTGCAAATAGCTCATTAAATCTGTTATGGTTCCTTTTATCGCTCCAGCTGTTACTCGGATAACTGTGGGAATTCTAAAGATAATACATGCCGATGAGCGCTAGGGGACGGCCGCTCCGCTTTTGCACCCTGCTCCCTCTTATGCTGTGCTGGTGCCTCTGTCTGACCAGCGCCTCTTCCTCCAAACTGCACACGTCACTCGCATGACCTTGATTCCATGTGGGGTCATGGACCTAATCATTCTCCACATCATCTTCCACCCAGTCCTCAACCCTGCCCTCCTTGTCAGTTTGCACACCGCAGAAAGCCACAGCAGTTGGCACCTGTGTTTTTCCAGCATGTAAACTCTGCAAAGGACATATGGGAATTGTTTTAGAATTGTATCCAGGCAACAGTTTTCCCTATAAACTGACCTCTCGGTTTGACTTGTGAGGGTATTGCTCCCGAATTACAATATTGTTATATTGGTATTTGACGGTTCTATTTGACTGTCAGATATGAAGTGCAGGCCGCAAATGTACTATTTAGCACCCCAAAAAAATTGAATTGGTCAAACTGCGCTGTAAGCACAGTGTTTGACAGTTCTATTTGACTCTCAGATATGAAGTGCACCGCTGGACGCAAATGTACTATTTAGCACCCAAACCTATTAGAATTTTTCAAAGTGCGCTTTAAGCACAGTGTTTGACGGTTCTATTTGACTCTCAGATATAAAGTGCACCGCAGGACGCAAATGTACTATTTAGCATTAGCACCCAAAACAATTAGAATTTTTCAAAGTGCGCTGTAAGCACAGTGTTTGACAGTTCTATGTGACTCTCAGATATGAAGTGCACATCCCAAATTTACTTTTTATCACCCAAAACAATTACAATTTTTCAAAGTGCGTTGAAAGCACAGTATTTGACGGTTCTATTTCACTCTCAGATGTGAAGTGCACCGCAGGACGCAAATGTACTATTTAGCATTAGCACCCAAAACAATTAGAATTTTTCAAAGTGCGCTGCAAGCACAGTATTTGACGGTTCTATTTGACTCTCGGATATGAAGTGCACCGCAGGCCGCAAATATACTATTTTGCAGCCAAAAAAATTGAATCTTTAAAAATGCTATGTCTCAGTTCTATTTGACTCTCAGATATGAAGTGGAGGCACCAAATTGACTTTTTAGCACCTAAAGAATTAGAATTTTTACAGCTGCAATGTAAGAACAATATTTGACGGTTCTATTTGACTCTAAGATGACTCTCAGATATGAAGTGCACCGCAGGCCGCAAATGTACTATTTAGCAGCCCAAATATTTGACTGTTTAAAACTATGTCACAGCACTATTTGACAGTTCTATTTGACTCTCAGATATGAAGTGCAGGCACCAAATTGAATTTTTAGCACCTAAAGAATTTGAATTTTTACAACTGCGATGTATGCACAATATTTGATGGTTCTATTTGACTCTCAGATATGAAGTGCTCCGCAGGCCGCAAATATACTATTTAGCAGCCAAAATATTTGAATGTTTAAAACGGCTATGTCACAGCAATATTTGACGGTTCTATTTGACTCTCAGATATGAAGTGCAGGCCCCAAATTTACAATTTAGCAGATTAGCACCCAGAAAATAATAATGTCTACAATTGCGCTGTAACCGCACCATTTGACGCTTCTATTTGACACTCAGATATGAAGAGCACGCCCCAAATTTACTATTTACTATTTACTATATAGTGTTTACAGAAGAGAGGGTGCAAAGTAGAGGGTGAGGGTACAACTATATAGAGGGTGCAACTATATGCAGCACTAGTGGTTCTGATGCTTAGTGTCCTATGAAATACTTAGAAAACAAAATGAAAAAAGTACTTTCCACATGCTTCTAAGATATGTTAATACAATTCCATTATTTTAAATATGTACCCATCATTTAACTAAAAAAACTTATCTTGTTAGAATAGAATTACAAATATTTAAAAAAAATAATATTTAATATATAAAAGCAATATTCTTCCGGGGTATACAGAAGTACTCCAGAAGGGGTTAACCCAAAACTCCCACTCATCCACCCACCTGTTAATAACATATACAACATATTTATCTTTTTGTGCTACTTCTAAAAAGACTTTTTACAAAAATATAATACCTGGATGCAGTAACTCAACAAACATTCACACATAAGCATAGAATAACTGATCAAAGAAAGCAGAAAAAATAGCTTGTGTTCGGTAATCATTTCTTACATGAAGGCCTCTGCTGGCAGCAATTCAGTTTGTTTGCAATCTCATCAGATATCTCTTTTTTTCCTCCTTTTCTGCTTGTGAAACTAGCATACCAAAGTAATCTCAGCAGAAACTCTGCAAGTGATTAAATATCACCACTTCCATCATAAACTGTCTCTGATGCCTTGTCACACAACTTTATTACCTCTTTTTATCTCGGAAAGAGATATTTGACAAGCGGTCCTTGGAAAAAGTTTCAGCGGGAAGTATGATTGCTTGTTTGAAGATAAAAATGTTACTTGGTTAACATGTTTTATAGTTGTTGAGAAGATCCACAAATAATCATTGTTCAAATGTTGTACCAACCTTGGAAAGGGAAGGTCACAAGTCTCAATATCCCACAAATTAAACGAAAGTTGGGAGGTTACGAAATTGCTATTTGTATCTGCAATCCAGCTTTATCTCCCCTTCTGATAGCCTTCTTTCTATACCTTCTAAATGATTTTTTACAGCTACCAGAATCCATTTATGCTCTGTGAGGGAAAACCTTGAAACAGGTAGATAATGCACACATAAGAAAATATTAAATGGAATGAAATTATTATATTTGCTACCATTTATTCCTTTAAAAACCTGAGCTACATAGGTGCAAAAGTGTTATGTTTTACTACATGCATCGAAACTATTCTTATGACTCTAGATATGGTTTTAGTACAACACACCATTTACAGCTAGTGATGTACCGAACGGTTCGCCGGCGAACGGTTCCTGGCGAACATAGCATTTTCGCGTTCGCCACGGCGTGCGAACATATGCGCGGTTCGACCCGCCCCCTATTCGTCATCATTGAGTAAACTTTGACCCTGTACCTCACAGTCAGCAGACACATTCCAGCCAATTAGCAGCACAGCCTCCCTAGCAGACCCTCCCACCTACTGGACAGCATCCATTTTAGATTCATTCTCAAGCTGCATGCTTAGTAAGAGGAGGGAAAGTGTAGCTGCTGTTCATAAGATAGGGAAAAGCATAGCTAGGTTAGGGATAAGGGTATGCTTTTTTTGGATTTTTTTTTTCTATCTAATGTAAATGCACTTAGTTGTCTGCCACTGCTGCCAGCTTCTGTGTCAGGCTCACAGTGCCCATTTCCCCAGTCAGTGCCACCAATTACATCTGGTGTCACAATAGCTTGGATTTAAAAACAAAAAACTTTTTTCACTGTTATAGATTGAATAGCAGTCAGTTGTCTGCCACTGCTGCCAGCTTCTGTGTCAGGCTCACAGTGCATACTGTGCCCATTTCCCCAGTCAGTGCCACCAATTACATCTGGTGTCACAATAGCTTGGATTTAAAAACAAAAAACTTTTTTCACTGTTATAGATTGAATAGCAGTCAGTTGTCTGCCACTGCTGCCAACTTCTGTGTCAGGCTCACAGTGCATACTGTGCCCATTTCCCCAGTCAGTGCCACCACTTAGATCTGGTGACACAAAGCTTGTATTTAAAAACAAAAAACACTTTTTTCACTGTTATAGATTGAATAGCAGTCAGTGTCCTAAAGGGTGTGTTACGCTAACAGTGGATACGGTGACCATTGCCACCACTTAGATCTGGTGACACAAAGCTTGGATTTAAAAACAAAAAACTTTTTTCACTGTTATAGATTGAATAGCAGTCAGTGTCCTTAAAGCGGGTGTGTTACGCTAAGAGTGGATACGGGGACCAGTGCCACCACTTATATCTGTGTCTACAATAGCTTGATTTTAAACAAAAATCTTTTTTCACTGTTATAGATTGAATAGCAGTCAGTGTCCTTAAAGCGGGTGTGTTACACTAACAGTGGATACGGTGACCAGTGCCACCACTTAGATCTGGTGTCACAATAGTTTGGAAGATTTAAAAAATTACTTTTTTCACTGTTATAGATTGAATAGCAGTTAGTGTCCTTAAAGCTGGGTGTGTTACGCTAACAGTGGATACGGTGACCAGTGCCACCCACTCCTATATCTGGTGTCACAATAGCTTGGATTTTAAAACAAAAATCTTTTTTCACTGTTATAGATTGAATAGCAGTCAGTGTCCTTAAAGCGGGTGTGTTACACTAACAGTGGATACGGTGACCAGTGCCACCACTTAGATCTGGTGTCACAATAGCTTGGATTTAAAAAAAAATTACTTTTTTCACTGTTATAGATTGAATAGCAGTTAGTGTCCTAAAGCTGGTGTTACGCTTAACAGTGGATACCGGTGACCAGTGCCACCACTTTATATCTAAGTCGCCAATAGCTTGATTTAAAACAAAAATCTTTTTTCACTGTTATAGATTGAATAGCAGTCGCGTCCTTAAAGCGGTGTGTTACGCTTAACAGTGGATACGTGACCAGTGCCAATGGTACTTATATCTGGTGTCACAATAGCTTGATTTTAAAAAATAACTTTTTCACTGTTATAGATTGAATACAGCCGTGTCCTTAAAGCGGGTGTGTTACGCTAACAGTGGATACGCTGACAAGTGCCACTAATTAGATCTGGTGTCACAATAGTTTGGATTTAAAAAAAAATAATCTTTTTTCACTGTTATAGATTGAATAGCAGTCGTGTCCTTAAAGCGGGTGTGTTACGCTAACAGTGGATACGCTGACAAGTGCCACTAATTAGATCCTGTGTCACAATAGCTTTGATTTAAAAACAAAAAACTTTTTTTACTGTTATAGATTGAATAGCAGTCAGTGTCCTTAAAGCGGGTGTGTTACGCTAACAGTGGATACGCTGACAAGTGCCACTAATTAGATCTGGTGTCACAATAGTTTGGATTTTAAAAAAAAAATAATCTTTTTTCACTGTTATAGATTGAATAGCAGTCAGTGTCCTTAAAGCTGGTGTGTTACGCTAACAGTGGATACGGTGACCAGTGCCACCACTTATATCTGGTGTCACAATAGCTTGGATTTAAAAACAAAAAACTTTTTTCACTGTTATAGATTGAACAGCAGTCAGTGTCCTTAAAGCGGGTGTGTTACGCTAACAGTGGATACGGTGCCCAGTGCCACCACTTATATCTGGTGTCACAATAGCTTGGATTTAAAAAAAAAACACTTTTTCACTGTTATAGATTGAATAGCAGTCAGTGTCCTTAAAGCGGGTGTGTTACGCTAACAGTGGATACGGTGACCAGTGCCACCACTTATATCTGGCGTCACAATAGCTTGGATTTAAAACAAAAAACTTTTTTCACTGTTATAGATTGAATAGCAGTCAGTGTCCTTAAAGCCGGTGTGTTATGCTAACAGTGGATACGCTGACAAGTGCCACTAATTAGATCTGGTGTCACAATAGCTTGGATTTAAAAAAACAAAAAACTTTTTTCACTGTTATTGATTGAATAGCAGTCAGTGTCCTTAAAGCGGGTGTGTTACGCTAACAGTGGATACGCTGACCAGTGCCACTAATTAGATCTGGTGTCACAATAGCTTGGATTTAAAAACAAAAAATCTTTTTTCACTGTTATAGATTGAATAGCAGTCAGTGTCCTTAAAGCGGGTGTGTTACGCTAACAGTGGATACGGTGACCAGTGCCACGACTTATATCTGGTGTCACAATAGCTTGGATTTAAAAACAAAAAACTTTTTTCACTGTTATAGATTGAATAGCAGTTAGTTATCTTCAAGCAGGTGTGTTACGCCAACAGTGGATACGGTGACCAGTGCCACCACTTATATCTGGTGTCACAATAGCTTGGATTTAAAAAAAAAACAACTTTTTTCACTGTTATAGATTGAATAGCAGTCAGTGTCCTTAAAGCGGGTGTGTTACGCTAACAGTGGATACGGTGACCATTGCCACCACTTAGATCTGGTGACACAAAGCTTGTATTTAAAAAAAAACAACCACTTTTTCACTGTTATGTATTGAATAGCAGTCAGTGTCCTTAAAGCGGGTGTGTTACGCTAACAGTGGATACGGTGACCAGTGCCACCACTTAGATCTGGTGTCACAATAGCTTGGATTTTTAAAAAAAAACACTTTTTTCACTGTTATAGATTGAATAGCAGTCAGTGTCCTTAAAGCGGGTGTGTTACGCTAACAGTGGATACGGTGACCAGTGCCACCACTTATATCTGTTGTCACAATAGCTTGGATTTAAAAACAAAAAACTTTTTTCACTGTTATAGATTGAATAGCAGTCAGTGTCCTAAAGCGGGTGTGTTACGCTAACAGTGGATACGCTGACAAGTGCCACTAATTAGATCTGGTGTCACAATAGCTTGGATTTAAAAACATAAAACTTTTTTTACTGTTATAGATTGAATAGCAGTCAGTGTCCTTAAAGCGGGTGTGTTACGCTTACAGTGGATACGGTGACCAGTGCCACCACTTAGATCTGGTGTCACAATAGCTTTGGATTTAAAAAAACCCCACTTTTTTCACTGTTATAGATTGAATAGCAGTCAGTGTCCTTAAAGCGGGTGTGTTACGCTAACAGTGGATACGGTGACCATTGCCACCACTTAGATCTGGTGACACAAAGCTTGGATTTAAAAACAAAAAACACTTTTTTTCACTGTTATAGATTGAATAGCAGTCAGTGTCCTTAAAGCGGGTGTGTTACGCTAACAGTGGATACGGTGACCATTGCCACCACTTAGATCTGGTGACACAAAGCTTGTATTTAAAAAAAAACAACCACTTTTTTTACTGTTATATATTGAATAGCAGTCAGTGTCCTTAAAGCGGGTGTGTTACGCTAACAGTGGATACGGTGACCATTGCCACCACTTAGATCTGGTGACACAAAGCTTGTATTTAAAAAAAACCAACCACTTTTTTTCACTGTTATAGATTGAATAGCAGTCAGTGTCCTTAAAGCGGGTGTGTTACGCTAACAGTGGATACGGTGACCAGTGCCACCACTTAGATCTGGTGACACAAAGCTTGGATTTAAAAACAAAAAACTTTTTTCACTGTTATAGATTGAATAGCAGTCAGTGTCCTTAAAGCGGTGTGTTACGCCAACAGTGGATACGTACCAGTGCCACCACTTATATCTGGTGTCATAATAGCTTGGATTTAAAAACAAAAAACTTTTTTCACTGTTATAGATTGAATAGCAGTCAGTGTCCTTAAAGCGGGTGTGTTACGCTAACAGTGGATACGGTGACCAGTGCCACCACTTATATCTGGTGTCACAATAGCTTGGATTTAAAAACAAAAAAAATCACTGTTATAGATTGAATAGCAGTTACATAGTTACATAGTTACATAGTTACATAGCTGAAAAGAGACTTGCGTCCATCAAGTTCAGCCTTCCTCAGAAATGTTGTTGCTGTTATCTTCAAGCGGGTGTCAGGCCTACATCCTGTGCTCTGCACAACTGTGCCAGTGCATATTGCCACTCATATCTGGTCTCACAGTAGCTTGCACGCATAGTACCACTAATCCCAACAAAAATGACAGGCAGAGTCAGGCCACCCCGCAGGGTCCATCGTGGTCGTGGTGCTGTGATTCCCTTTGGCCCTAGAATAATGCCCAGTTTTCAGAGGCCACGTACCCTGAACTTGGAAAGTTCTGAGGACATAGTTGACTGGCTAAAACAGGACACCCAATCTTCTACAGCCTCCGCTCAGAACCTTGACACACCATCCTCCTCCAGCTTATCTTCAGGCACCTCTCAAGATACCACTCACCCGCCTGCCGCCACCACCAAAACTAGCACCACAGCCGCTTCAGTTGGTATGTCAGAGGAGTTATTCACACATCCGTTTGAAGAAATGAGTGATGCGCAACCATTATTGCCAGAGGATGTAGATAACAGGGATATGTCTCAGGCAGGCAGCATTACACACATGGACGTACGGTGTGATGATGATGATGATGTTGTACCCCGCTGCTGCTTCCTTTGCTGAGTTGTCAGATACAAGTGAAACGGTTGATGATGACGATGCGTCCATGGATGTCACGTGTGTGCCCGCTCGGCAAGAAGAACAGGGCGAAAGTTCAAATGGGGAGACAGGGAGGAGGATGAGGAGGAGACGAGTTGGAAGCAGGGGGAGGTCGTCGCAAGGAGCTAGTGGCACAGTCAGATAGCATGCATCGGCACCCGGGGTCAGCCCGACAGCACGCCAATCAACGCATGCTGTGTCCACCACCAGAATGCCGTCATTGCAGAGCTCAGCAGTGTGGAATTTTTTTTGTGTGTCTGCCTCTGACAACAGCGATGCCATTTGCAACCTGTGCCAAAAGAAACTGAGTCGTGGGACCCACCTAGGTACAACTGCTTTGCGTAGGCACATGATCTCACATCACAGACGCCTATGGGATCAACACATGAGTACAAGCAGCTCGCCTACTCTAAGCCGCCAACCTCCTCCTGGTCCAGCATCTTCAGCCACGTCAACCACTGCTGTCCTCCTTGTCCCCTCTCAACCATCTGCCACTCCGCCTCCCGCCTTGAGCAGTTCACGCTCATCTTCCCACAGTCATGTGTCTGTCAAGGACATGTTTGAGCGTAAGAAGACAATGTCAGAAAGTCACCCCCTTGCCCAGCGTCTGACTGCTGGCTTGTCGAACTATTAGCCCGCCAGCTTTTACCATACAAGCTGGTGGAGTCTGAGGCGTTCAAAAAATTTGTAGCTATTGGGACACCGCAGTGGAAGGTACCCGGCCGAAATTACTTTTCGCAAAAGGCAATCCCCAACCTGTACTCAATTGTGCAAAAGGAAGTAATAGCATCTCTGGCACACAGTGTTGGGGCAAGGGTCCATCTGACCACTGATACCTGGTCTGCAAAGCATGGTCAGGGCAGGTATATCACCTACACTGCGCATTGGGTAAACCTGCTGACTGCTGCCAAGCATGGAATGCATGGCTCTGCAGAGGAGTTGGTGACACCGCCACGACTTGCAGGCAGTCCTGCTGCCACCTCCTCTACTCCTCCTACTCCATCCTCTTCCATAACCTCCTCGGCTGAGTCCTCTTCTGCTGCTGCGTCTTGCTCCACATCAACGGCACCCCCCCAGCTCCCCAGGTACTATTCCACATCCCGGATACGGCAGTGTCACGCCGTCTTGGGTTTGACTTGCTTGAAAGCAGAGAGTCACACCGGACAAGCACTCCTGTCCGCCCTGAACGCACAGGTGGAAAAGTGGCTGACTCCGCAGCGACTGGATATCGGCAAAGTGGTTTGTGACAACGGAACAAATTTGTTAGCGGCATTGAAGTTGGGCAAGTTGTCACATGTGCCGTGCATGGCACATGTGTGTAATCTGATCGTACAACGCTTTGTGCATAAGTACACGGGCTTACAGGACGTCCTGAAGCAGGCCAGGAAGGTGTGTGGCCATTTCAGGCGTTCCTACACGGCCATGGCTCACTTTGCCGATATCCAGCGGCGAAACAACATGCCAGTGAGGCGCTTGATTTGCGACAGCCCGACACGTTGGAATTCAACACTCCTAATGTTCGACCGCCTGCTCCAACAAGAAAAAGCCGTTAATGAATATTTGTATGACCGGGGTGCTAGGACAGCCTCTGGGGAGCTGGGAATTTTTTTGCCACGTTACTGGACGCTCATGCGCAATGCCTGTAGGCTCATGCGTCCTTTTGAGGAGGTGACAAATTTAGTCAGTCGCACCGAAGGCACCATCAGCGACATCATACCATTTGTTTTCTTCCTGGAGCGTGCCCTGCGAAGAGTGCTGGATCAGGCCGTAGATGAGCGTGAAGAGGAAGAGGAAGAGTTGTGGTCACCATCACCTCCAGAAACAGCCTTATCAGCATCGCTTGCTGGACCTGCGGCAACGCTGGAAGAGGATTGTGAGGAAGAGGAGTCAGAGGAGGAATGTGGCTTTGAGGAGGAGGAAGAGGAGGAGCAAGACCAACCACAACAGGCATCCCAGGGTGCTCGTTGTCACCTATCTGGTACCTGTGGTGTTGTACGTGGCTGGGGGGAAGAAAATACCTTCATTGACATCAGTGAGGAGGAGGAACGGGAAATGAGTAGCTCGGCATCCAACCTTGTGCAAATGGGGTCTTTCATGCTGTCGTGCCTGTTGAGGGACCCTCGTATAAAAAGGCTGAAGGAGAACGACCTGTACTGGGTGTCCACGCTACTAGACCCCCGGTATAAGCAGAAAGTGGCGGAAATGTTACCGAATTACAACAAGTATGAAAGGATGCAGCATTTGCAAAATAAATTGAAAAGTATGCTTTACACAGCGTGGGGTGATGTCACAGCACAAGCGGGAATCTAATAACAGGGAGAGGTGGAAGTCATCCTCCTCCTCCCATGACCACACCACCGGCAGGACAGGGCCTTTGAGGCGTGTTGTTGATGGAGGACATGCGGGACCTTTTTAAGTCGCCATGCAGCCGCCGGGATCCACCCTCAGAGAGCGACTCGAGCGACAGGTAGCAGACTACCTCGCCTTAACTGCAGATATCGACACTCTGAGGAGCGATGAACCCCTTGACTACTAGGTGTGCAGGCTTGACCTGTGGCCTGAGCTATCCCAATTTGCGATAGAACTTCTGGCCTGCCCCGCTTCAAGTGTCCTGTCAGAAAGGACCTTCAGTGCAGCAGGAGGTATTGTCACTGAGAAGAGAAGTCGCCTAGGTCAAAAAGTCTAGATTACCTCACCTTTATTAAGATGAATGAGGGATGGATCCCGAAGGGACTGACACTGGGCGATACATTAGATTAAAAAAGGCCTGATGAGATGAGCTGCCTTGGGCTAAAAATGGTCCACGCTGCTGTATTTTAGCTCTGAATGCCTGTTGACTTGCGTGACTGATCCGCCACCAACTTGGGTTCAAGCCGCCATCTTTTAGGGCACTTTCTGCCTGTGAAACAAACATCAGTATAGATTGAATAGCAGTTAGTTGTCTCAAAGCGGGTGTGTCAGCCCTACAGCGTGTACTCTGCCAATCGCTGCCACCTCCTCTACTCCTCCTACTCCATCCTCTTCCTTACTCCTCGGCTGAGTCCTCTTCTGCTGCATCTTGCTCCCACATCAGCGGATAGGGGCGTAACGGTAGATTAAACTGATAACATGGTATTTAAACACACCACTCCCCTATCTGAGTAGCACATTACCCTGTGCAGTGCCAAATTATTTGTGATGCTGTGAGTAGGTTGTCCACTAGTAGGTTGCAGCTTTTTTGAGGCCCACACCACCATCCTTCCTCACACAATAGCGGTAATATACTTAGCTGTGCAAGTTTATAGCTTAGATAAAAATCAATGCCGTGTACACGTCCACTGATAGGAGACACGGAAGGTATTAAGCTGATCAGAACAATACTAAACACACCACTCCTTTTTTTTGGTGAGGCTTTACAGGACAGAGTGCTTCTCCACGGGACATGTTAACTCACGGGCAGCTGGCTCATCAAGGAACCACAGCAGCTTTCCATGTACAGGTAAGACGCGTGCAGCCGGTAAGGGTTCAGGCTCTTCTTCCTGGAGGATACGCTGCAAGCCTGTTGAACGAGGTGACCTTGCTCGGGTCCCAGGTGTACGGTTCCTAAAATGGCTGCCATATACACGCCCACTGATAGGAGACGCGGAAGGTATTAAACTGATCAGAACAATACTAAACACACCACAAATAAGGTTTCTCTCCTGTATGGCTCCTCAAATGATGCTTAAGATTGAAGCGGCTGAAAAGCATTTCTCACACTCCGAACAAAAATATATTTTTTTAACATTCTCTCCACTTTGAACGAAATGACGTTTGGGAAGAGATTAACATAATTAAACACAGGCAGTAAAAATACAGTTTTAGCCATACATATATAGAATCATGTCAGGTTGAAAGTTAGCTGGAGGTCCCTTTGTGACCGACCATGGCTTTATTTCCTGCTTAAAACGGTTCCATAGATTTGGGCTGTGAGGTCCGGTCTATTTCAGGCTGAAAAACGGCCAGTCCCATAAGCCGAATGGACTTGAATTACATTCATCTTTAAAACCAGTAGGGGAGAAGGTAAGAGCTCCAGCTGATTGTTAGGAGAATGTGTAGCGTTTGGATTCCATGAATTTGGCTACACACACCTTGACCTGTTGAATGATCCAAGATGGCGCCATACTGTGTTAGGTAAGCGGGCAAAGGCCTCCTAGCATTGTCAATTAAGCTGCGGTTAACCGCAGCTTCTGGGAGGTAAATTGCCTGCACACTTCCACTTCTGGGTGGTCTGCCTGTGTGGTACTTGGTTCAGTAAGCCCCATTTACTGAACCAAGTGGGAATTAGCCAGGCAGGCACAAAGGGTTTGCACCAGGTCTGGGGACACAGGGGACACCGTCTTAAAGGGGCAGTGTCCCCAACAAGTCTGGGGACACGGCCTTAAAGGGGCAGTGTCCCAATCTTCCTGATGTCCCAAAAAAGGTGTTTAAAGGGCCAGCACCAGTCACATAAAGAGTCCATAAGCCCCAATATGCCCACCGACAGTCTTAAAGGGCCATACACACCAAATAAAAGTGCATACATTTTCACAATCTCCCAGGGGCCATAGTCATGCGGGAGGAGGCTGGCAAGTAGGCTTCTCCACAACCCAGGGAAGCAGGGCAATTTGCCATTTAAAGGGCCCGTTACAAATAGCAGTTTGTAACAAGGTGTCAATCCATATCTGCCAAGTGACCCTATGTAGGGGGAACAGTCTATTCTGCTCTGTGTCAGTGTGTATCATGGTCTCTGGGACAGGTGTCAATCCATATCTGCCAAGTGACCCTATGTAGGGGGACCAGTCCCTATTCTGCTCTGTGTCAGTGTGTATCAGGGAACCTTAGGACAGGTGTCAATCCATATCTGCCAAGTGACCCTATGTAGGGGGAATAGTCCCTATTCTGCTCTGTGTCAGTGTGTATCAGGGATCCTTAGGACAGGTGTCAATCCATATCTGCCAAGTGACCCTATGTAGGGGGACCAGTCTCTATTCTGCTCTGTGTCCTGATGTGGTACTTGGTTCAGTAGGCTCTGCATCAGGGGCTCTGAGGACAGGTGTCAATCCATATGTCAAGGTGTCAATATGTCATATGTCAGGTGTCAATCCATATTCATTGTGATTTAGGAATGTTAGGTGATTTCTGCCCTTTATGGATTAAAACCAGACTCTGTATCAACTGTGTAATTTTCCATGGGAGTTTTGCCATGGATCCCCCTCCGGCATGCCACAGTCCAGGTGTTAGTCCCCTTGAAACAACTTTTCCATCACTATTGTGGCCAGAAAGAGTCCCTGTGTGTTTTAAAATTCGCCTGCCCATTGAAGTCTATGGCGGTTCGCCCGGTTCGCCGGTTCGCGAACATTTGCGGAAGTTCGCGTTCGCCGTCCGCGAACCGAAAATTTCGGGTTCGCGACATCACTAGCGCTGGTTCCGTTCGGCTGGGAAGTGCCATCCCACTGTTGCCACCAGATGTAGCAGACCACGGGTAACCTGACTAGTTACCTCCACTAATTCCTTCACGTAACAACTTTGGAACCATTAAAACATGCAGACACCCATTCCCGCAGTAACCAGACGAAACATAGTTCTGGGAGTCAACTGATTTATTTTTGACCACACATGGCTTTTATGCGCAGATCCCTACATGGGGTCTCTAATACAATAACACAGGGGTCTCAATCCCAAGATCCTCTGTGCCTGAGTGATAATTATGTGAGAAAATCATATAATTCAATTATCTCTCAGGTACAGAAAATATATACAAAATATATAGTACCCCAAAAGTACCCCCAACATAGCTAGTAACCACACAAAAGTTATATCCAGGATAGCCTTGATCTGAGTGTGTAACATATCCAAAGATCACTCAGATCGGTTTGGTGAAACGGGAATGCCACCGGGGTAAAGTTTTGACCGACCAGACAAGAGGCTCTAGCCCAAAACAGTTCCAGGGAAATGGGTGTTCTGGCCGGTCTCTGTTCAGGGGTTCCTGTGCAAACACCATGCAAGGGATTCTCTTAGTTTCAGGGTACGAATGCTCCCTGTGTTCGGCAGTTCATATCTCCCGAACATCATTCTCATAGCTTGTCGGGAAGTAGAACGAGCAGCGGTGTAATCTTTACCGGGGTTCGTGCGAGTGCCTACCTGAAATGAGTTACAGACACTCGACAACCACATGACGACCAAGTGCCGCTGCCCACATTTGGGAGACAAGATGGCTACCATTCTTGTGTCGACCACGTGTGTTCAGATATACGAAATGGCGGTTACCCAGGGGAAGCATTCATTAATTACTTCCCTTGCGTTTTCGCACTTAGGTTGCTGTCGTGAACGTTCTAATAGGGTACAGGGGTGGTCCTCATTCGGGAGACGAATGGAGGGAGTTTGTATATAGCAATAATAATAGTCGTGTGGGAACCAAATACCATCGGTAGACAAGTTTATAAAAAACCTCCAGTATGTTTACGCAATGGATATTTATTTTCGCTAGAAGGCAGCCTTGGAACCATATATCCATGGGGCAAGAAAATTGAAGCTTATTCTCCAATTTCATCATTGTCATAACTTTTTCTTTATGCCCCTGGTTAGTCATAAACCTGGAGAACCTAGAGGTAAGTTTTTTACTAAAGTGCTTGGCCAAAAACTGATCTATTGATGTTGAACCAGCTAATAGTTTGCTGGTAAAAAATAATTTAATTCTCAGGTAGTTAAAAAGCTCTCTGGAGGAGAGGTTGTATTTAGACTGCAAAAAGGGAAATGAAGAAATTGTCTCTCTGTATATTAGTTCTGAGATGTCTCTCACTCCAGAATTCTGCGATTCTTGGGTGCTTAAGTCCACTATATAATATTTTAAACATTCTATAGGAGCATGACAGGATATTTTATCTGAACCAAATCTTTTCTTTATATATTTTATTATGAAAAGTAATGATTTAATTGTCAGATTATCTGTTCTTATACTGTTCAAAAGTTCTATATCACAATATATAAGGTAACATGGTTCTGCATTCTTAAGTCCTGTTTTTTCTAGATCTATCCAAGTTGGTCTGGACTTTGATTGATTTTAAAGTTGATAATGATGGCAATAAAATACCAGCACTCTGGGTCTTTACATCAGCTCTTTCCTGAGGATACAATTTTTTTTTTTAATGGATAAAAGACTTGTATCGAGCACCAGGCATTGAAAAGTTTTGGAAGTCAGAGTGCAGGGCAATTCTTGAAGATAAAATAGATTGATAGATAGATAGATGGATAGATAGATAGATATACAGATCTTCCAAATGTTTCCTTAGGAGAACCCAACTACAACCTTAAATATCCTCTTGATGTTCCAATTGATGTACCATTATCAGAGTCAGGTTAAAAGGACACTTTAACCACCACAACTACTACAGGCTGTTGTAGTAGTTATGATGCTAGAAGACTCATGTTTGTTTCCCCTATTTCAGTTCATGACAATTTCTGAATGGCCTGATGCACGTTGTGTCCAAGACACTTGTTTATAGGATTGCTAATATCAACAACATTTGGATGGTATTGATTGGCTAATATGATCAGCCAATGCTGTCATTCAGTCACTGACATATATACAAATATATATTCCAAATATAAACAAAATTGATATTCCTAATGCACAAATGTAACTTCTGTAGTTGCAATGCATCCAGCAAGGGATCAGGACAGGCACCCTTTGCCCCTCGGTTTGGTCAAATTGTCCAATATCAGTTTGACACAGAGAACCAGGTTATGATGTCAGCAACCTGCTAGTGCCATAGCCACTACAGCAAGCAGTAGGGGTTACTGCGCTTAGACCACCCCTCCAAAGTGACATATTATTTGATGTAAACATACAGTATATTTGAACAGCAATTTGGCTATCTTTGGAACTATACATAACATGACTAGGCAGCGTGAGTTAGTTGCAAATAAAAGTCTCTGTAGCTAACATTGAAGAGATTCTCTCTCAAGTCAGCAATTATAATTACTAATTTTAAAGAAATTACTGCATAACTGGTCCAAGCTTAATATGTGGATCCAGTAGAAAAAAAGATGCCAGAAGTCTTTCATGTCTATATAAGGTCACAACATGGGTTATTTAATAAAAACAATAGGTAATAATAGCAGCACAAGACATAAAAGAATTTCAAATCTACAATTAAGTAGGAGAGTTTCTGAGTCCACTGTCTAACTGACATCACCTCAATCTCATATGTTGCTTAAAAGCCTGTCCTACAAAACTCATATTCTGCCTGAAATGAATGCTGAAATATTCATACAAATACAAAGGAGTGCACAGGCACACAGATCCCCCAAATGTAAGTAGTCAAAGCATTTTAAAATGGTTTGACTTCTGACCTGAGATCTGTCAGGTACTTCTCCCTGCATTCACTACAACTACAGTAGAGATATCTGTGTCTAAGCTAAAACGAGTGCTGCAGGGCTTAGCTCATTGGCTGAGAGCAATTAGTCAATACTCTCAGGCAATGAGCTAACTCTACACTGCAAAGCTTAGCTCAGGAGCACTAAGAGAAGCTCGTAAGTGGTAGCTTCCAGCTCTCGGGAGACGTGGAGGTGGGAATGAGGCATCTGGTAGTCAACAGGTAAGAAGGAAGTGAAACCATTCTAAAATACTATTTTTTTTGTTGGACCTCATGAGGGGTACCTGCACAATAACAACTACAGTGTTTGTAGTGTTCGGTTAGGCTTGTAAATACCCTATATTAATAAATATTTTTGCAAATATATATATTTAAATATAAAATATAGAATATTTTTTTAAAATAAAATATTTTCAAAAATAATGCATTCCTATAAATAACATGTATACTAAGAAATAAAACATTGATATATATTATAGTATTGATTAAATGTGGCATTTAATCTTTCAGTTTTAATATATTGAGGCTTTAAGACTGAGCTGTAGTTTGTGAAGGTTTTATTCCTCATATTGTATTTTATACAAGTGCTAGAATTCTGAAACATTAATTTACACACGATTTACAATATTTCTACTTATGATTTCCATTTAGATGCCATATATTATACTTGCACAGTTGGCTTAATAATGGGAAAAAAATTGACAATGTGACAGATCGTAAAAGTGGAAGTTGATGTCAGTTATTCAGAAACATGCTTAAATCCTATTCCCAATAGTACAAGTGTCAATAGCTGAAGTGCAACATAAAATTGCAGGATAATTCAGGGTGGATTTATGACTATTACTCATATAGTGTAGTAATGATGCATTCAAACATGCATTTTAAATAAATAAATAAATACATACATACATACATGCATATGTACAATTATACATATAACAAAAAAATACCAAAAAACATTTAGAAACAGTTTTGACCTCTTGACAAGTCCCTGCTGCTCCACTGCTTTCTATACCAGCATGCATTAGCATATAACATAACACAAGTTTATGATAAGTTACTGGGTTATATTATGGTCAAGTGGGTATGCAAAGTTTAACCCCTAAGCGACCCAGGACGGTTCAGGACCGTCATCAGCATTTTTGCCTTGAGGACCGATGACGGTCCTGAACCGTCCTAACGGTTCTATTTACTTACCTGATCGCCGTCGTTCCCCCGGCGGCGATCAGCGTGGCTCCGGTTGTGGGGAGACTGCCTGCAGCCCAGACAGTCTCCCCACACTGATTTAGGACCCCTGGGGCCATGTGATCGCTTAACACAGCGATCACATGGTCACAATAGGTGTCCATGTGTCTGCCTGCAGGGGGACTGCCTGTGCTGACAGGCAGTCTCCCTGCTAGTGTAAAATCAATAAAAAAAATAAAGTTAATGTTAATTAAGAAAATAATAATAATTATATATGTGTATATATGATATATAGACATATATTATATATATATAATATATGTCTATATATCATATATATATAATGCCATACTAAGTGTATTTTTATATTAATATGTATTTATATTAATATAAAAATACACTTATAATTAAATTACACACGTATATATATAATATATATAATAACTATATATATTGTATATATATATTATTATAAAATATAAATAAGTAATTTAAATTAAATAAAGAAATTTTAAAATAATAAAAAAATAAAAAAAATTATATATCTATATGAAATTTTATTCTAACTGTATTTTAAAATTAATATATATATATATATATTTATATCAAAATACACTTAGAATGAATTTGTATATATATATCTATGTATATAAAAATAAATAAAAATAATAAGAAATATACATATGTCCATATACAAAATTACATAAATAATTATATAAATATACACGTAGACTTCAGATATATAAATATGCATATATATTTAAATTCTACGTGCGTATTTATGTAATAGTTTTACATAATTCAGTAATTTTATTGATTGCAATTTAAGGGACCTGCCTGCCAACCCAGGCCGAAATTCCAGAGAATTGAATTTGCTAGCACTGTATTTTACCCTGTAACGTTCTACGACACCCTAAAACCTGTACATGGGGGGTACTGTTTTACTCAGGAGACTTCGCTGAACACAAATATTAGTGATTCAAAACAGTAAAACATATCACAGCGATGATATTGTCAGTGAAAGTGACTTTTTTTGCATTTTTCACACACAAACAGCACTTTTACTGATGATATAATTGTTGTGATACGTTTTCCAGTTTTTAAACACTAATATTTGTGTTCAGCAAAGTCTCCTGAGTAAAACAGTACCCCCCATGTACAGGTTTTATAGTATTTTTGAAAGTTACAAGGTCAAATATATGGGTCAAATATTTTTACATTGAAAATGGCCAGGTTGGTTACGTTGCCTTTGAGAGCGTATGGTAGCCCAGGAATGAGAATTAACCCCATGATGGCATACCATTTGCAAAAGAAGACAACCCAAGGTATTGCAAATGGGGTATGTCCAGTCTTTTTAGTAACCACTTGGTCACAAACACTGGCCAAAATTAGCGTTCAATTTAGTTTTTTTACTTTTTCACACACAAACAAATATGAATGCTTACTTTGGCCAGTGTTTTCGACTAAGTGGCTACTAAAAAAGACTGGACATACCCCATATTGAATACCCTGGGTTGTCTACTTTAAAAAAAATATGTACATGTGGGGTGTTATTCAGAGATTTATGACAGATAATAGTGTTACAATGTCACTATTGATAAATTAAAAAAAATTATGTTTTGAAACCGCAATATTCTACTTGTACCTATAGCCCTATAACATGCAAAAAAAAAGCATGTAAACACGGGGTATTTTTAAACTCAGGACAAAATTTTGAATCTATTTAGCAGTTTTTTTAATTCGCTTTTGTAGATGAGTAGAAAATTTTTCAAGTAAAAGTCAAAAAACATGTATTTTTTTCAATTTTTCATCATATTTTTTTATTTTTTTAAATTAAAATACATGAGATTATATAAATAATGGTATGTAAAGAAAGCCCCTTTTGTCCTGAAAAAAACAATATATAATTTGTATGGGAACAGTAAATGAGAGAGTGGAAAATTCCAGCCAAACACAAACACCACAAAAGTGTAAAAATATGCCTGGTCGCAAATGTACAACATCGCAAAAACAGTCCAGTCCTTAAGGGGTTAAGAAGATGAAAATATATTTGACATAGTAAGAAAAGAAAAAACATGAAGAGAACAAGAAAAAAAAATCATAATAAAAAGGTATGTGTCACAAGTAATATTAATTTTAAATTACAATTAGAGTCCTCTATTTTTTACATTGCTCTGTTGACCCAAAAATATTATTGCTGTAAAAATCACTTAAAAGCAAATATCACCATGCAATTCTTCCAATCTCTACAGACCCCATTCAGGCAACCTGTGCCTGTGACTGGTTACTTGTTTGTTGCAATTGACAAAATGCTTTATTTTGCTGCTAATCCAGCAGTGTCATCACATTGTTAAAAAGCATACATTTTCACTCTCTGCCATTGTTGAGCTCCTGCTCATCCATTTTATTGTTTTGTTTTGTTTTCTCCAGCCTACTTACAGACTCCTCTTGTCCCTCCTTCCCACTGACTCAATGCAGGGAAGGATCACTATCCCTGGCTTCTACTAAAGCCTTTAGCTTGTGTCTGCCATTTTGCTATTTGCTCTGAATAAAATTAACCTTGTCAGAGTATGAATTTTCCATCTTCCAGTATTTGTAATATATTTAAATAAAACACATCTGCACTAACATTTCCTATTCTGTGTGCCAGTAAGACAATATTGAAAAGTATCATGCTATCCTCCTCATTATGATTGGTTGTTAATTTTGATCAGTTTTACCTTCATACAATGTTCGGAAAAAAGAAGGTATTTTCAACAATGCTCATAATATAATGATTTTCACACCAGGCAAACTGAAATAAATTATTTAAAATAATAAAACATTTATGTTAATAAAATATGTATATAACAATATGACTCTATACCATAGACATTACTTTGGTAGATGGCTGACATTGATAAGAATTTTAGTTTCTCCAAGTGTGACTATTTTTTGAGGACTAGAAGAAGAGGTCAAGACCTCATCAGAATGAGATGGTGGATTCTAATAATATCTCAATAGAAAGTGAACTGAGAGAAATTGCCATATTCTGTACAGTTGGGTTCTAGAGAAAAATGAAAAAAGAGTGTTGGGTTTAGCAATTCAGTTATCAAAAACCATTAGGGTATGCAATAAAATCAGATGAATGATAGATCTAATAATGAAATGTGGACAGAAAACCAAGGTTCAGAAATTATGAGGCAAATCTTTAATCCAATCTTCCATTTGAGTTAAATTAAAGCAATAATAATAAACTTTGAGGTTAGAGTAGCGGAGTGCTAGTCCTAGAATGGACTTTCCTCCTCTGGTTACTCCAACATATACTCAGGAACAGGTAGAATACTCGAAGGGAACAGCCAAATACAGTAAAATAATCCAAGAATCTCCCACGACCTCCCCAGCAACTGGATGACACTCAGCTCTGGGGGTATAACTGATTTTAATGAAGCCACACACAGCCTTTTATGAGAATCCACATGCAAGGGATTTCCAAACACACATTCCAGGGGCATTCCCCACTGGATGTGAGAGTAGACTGAGACAAAGTACATTAACTCTCAGGTCCAGGACATGTACAATATGAAGTATCCCAAAACATACATTTCCCCACAAGTTACCCCCTTAAGTCCTATATCCCTGGATAGCCTAGATCTGAGCACCTACCATATCCGCATTCAGCCGGTCACATAGGAAAGCATTATCAATGCTTTCCTATGGACGCTTGCGTGCTCTCACTGTGATTTTCACAGTGAGAATCACGCAAGCGCCTCTAGCGGCTGTTAATGAGACAGCCGCTAGAGGAAATAGGGGAAGGCTTAACCCATTCATAAACATAGCAGTTTCTCTGAAACTGCTATGTTTATGAAAAAATGGGTTAACCCTAGCTGGACCAGGCACCCAGACCACCTCATTAAGCTGAAGTGGTTTGGGTGCCTAGAGTGGTCCTTTAATCAGTATAGGAATCCACAGTATTATTCTACCATAACTTTCACAAACAATTTAACATCTTCTTCTAGAAGGGAATGGACCTAAATCTAACAAATAATGTCAAATCTATTCTGTCTTCTGGCAGCACTAAAATCACAGCTATTAGAGCTTCCAGTGATAATTGGAATCTCTTCAGAATGACATTCAATTCAGTCAGGAAATGGGAGGCAAAATAGTCTGTGAACAGCTTATATTACTGCACATTTATGCTTTAGTGGATTTTTTTTTGTGAAATATGGACATTAAGCAAATAATTAGAGTGCATTAAAAAGAAAAAGATTTGGATTTAATATTAACTTACTCGAGATACCTCACATGTCATTGTAGATAAAATGTATGTTTTATAATTAGAAGTCTGACATTTGGGTATGGAAGAAAAACATTTTTTCTTTAATGATGCTTTGTGTTTATTTCTAATCATATTTCATGCCAAGTTGAAATAATGTCTTCTTCTATAACGAGGGTCAGCCTAGAAAACTGGGAGATTCCAAAGCAGGTCAAGGCATGGAGCCTTCATATCCTCATGATCATATCCTCATTTACCATTAAATCCGGTAAATGTAAATAGACATACAGATGAGAAAACATAATGGAACAAAGATGAATATTAAAGAAGAAATTAAGGTTGTTTTTTTCAGTCAGCTTACTTTTGATATAGCCATGTGCATAAATTATTCATGAAAATAAAAAACACCAAAAATAATTAATTGGTATGCAAATATTACACTAAAAAGATTTTTCTCGGCTCAACTGCATGTTGTATATGCATTTGATGATAAAAGTGCTTTCAATAAATGTAATGTGATTGTAAGCTTCACTATCAGTAGCTTTGTAGCTTATCTGTTGTTTTCACTTGCATATTATAAAGTAAGACAGAATTGCTAGTGTAGCTTTGGTGTATGTAATTAAAAAAAATCACGGAAAATAAATGTTCTGTAGAAATGTTTAGATATTATTGCATTATTTGTAGCACAAAATTGCATTAAAGGGACTCTATAGTCACCAAAACAATTTTAGCTTAATGTAGTAGTTTTTTGTGTATAGATCATGCCTTTGTAGTCTCATTGTTCAATTCACAATTTACTGCCATTTAGGAGTAAAATCACTTTTGTTTATGTTTATGTAGTCATAGCCACACTACTTCTGGCTGTGACTGACACAGCCTGCATGAAAACACAACTAGTTTCACTTTCAAATAGATATAACCAACTTTAAAAATCTGTATCTCCTGCTCTCTAAATTGAAATTTAATTACATACAGGGAGATCCTGCAGGGTCTAGCAAACTAGTAACAGAGCAGGAGATCAGAAATGTTAAATGAAAGGGAATTTCCAATAAAGAAAGTGTAAGCATTGGATGACTCTTTACAGGAAGTGTTTATGAAAGCAGTACAAGTCACATTCAGAGAGGTGTGACTGGGGCTGTATAAATGAAGAGATTTAACTCCTAAATGGCAGATATTTGAGCAGTGAGAATACATGATCATGAGCAACACATCAAAACTGCTTAATTAAGCTAAAGTTGTTTTGGTGACTATAGGAAATATATTATATATGCATAATGAATGTTTTGAGATATAGTTAAACAGCAAGACCCTTTGAGCACATAACTAAAAAATGCAGCAGCTATTATATTAGTTGTAGCTTAGTAATAGCACAATGATTTTTAAACGTTTTTAGTTTTCACAATGTTTCTCAAGAACGTAACTGGATTCTAAAATAATAAATATATAATGAATGTGATAATTATTCTATTGCATGAATAACTGTATCTATAAACGGATTATGACATTCTTTGGAATGCTGGTACTTTTTATCTGTATTAGTCGCACAGTAATATCTCATCACATAATCTTCTGGACATAATGAACTAACGCAGCATAAAATATTTCTCTTAGATCATGATCTTGCATTCAAAAGAAATTTAGATATTTTGCACATAGCATATTAGAAATAGACCGAAAAATACTTAGGCAAACTAAAGCAGCCCAGCATTCTCTGACTTGAGTTTACTATCTCTTACATAACTATGCACATGGGGGAAGAGTTACAAAAGTGTTTCTAATAGAAAAGTGGTACAGAGTTCTAAAAGTGGAGCAATCACTGGGGGAGACTTCTGGAATCAAAAATATTCAATTGCATTCCATGATGATTGCTCCATTTTTAGAATTCTGTCACATTTTACTGACACTATTATAAATCTCCCTATAGCATTTAGATATACAACTCATATTTGAACGGGGAGATATGCTCATTTATCTTGTACTTTTGAATGATTCTCAAAAGGAAGGCAATTTTTATTTATTATTTTTCTGAATACAATCATTTACTAACAGTGCCAAAAAAATGGAAGATAGAACAGTTCCTTCATAGGTTTTATTGTATATCGTAAGAAATATGGAAAAGGGCTAATGCTTTAGAAAGAAAAACTGTAGGTCGTTCATGTAATTTACAACTTTTCATCACATTGGTTATACATATTAAAATCTTAATGGATTCTTCACTTGGCTGTAATATACAAAACAAAAATGAATTAGTTTGACAATCGATAGCTATGGGCATAAAAGAACGAATCATCTATCACTTAGGTTGAAGAAGCAGGTGGATGACAGGTTATTATTATTCACGCCGTTGGTGGCTGAGACATCAAGTATTAAGATCAAAAAGTTTTCCTTTACAAAACACACTTTGATCTATCTCAATTCTAGGGAACTGAACCAATTTGCCTAATTCCCATCACTCAAAGCTCCTGTAGCATATTTCTATTGCAAATAACATAAGGTTTTCAAACTATCAAGAAATGTGAAACTTGGAGAATATAAATCTTTATCAAGTTAACAGCACCAGAAATTAGCAAATCAGACCCCATTAGATCTAGAAAGGAAATCTATTTCTATTTCACATGATAATTTATTTTTATTAAGCAATATAGAACATTCGATATCTTAATCCATGAGCTATTTTTCAACAGGATTACAATTTGTTTTAGAGGGAGAGGGAGAAAACAGAGCACAAATAACATTCATCACATATACTAATTAGAACATTATTTTTTTAAATATAATAATTAGAATCAATATTAAAAGATTAATATATTTTAGTTGACAACTACCTATAAAACAGTTTGATTTCTGCGTAGTCGTTTGATATTGTAATAGAATAATGAAGTTATTTAATTAAAGCATATTAAAATTCCTTAACTCCTTTACTACCAAGTATTTCTATTAGAAAAATTCTAATATTTGTTTGAACATGGGATGCTTACACATATCATAAAACAGCAAATTTTTGTACAGATTGTGGTTCATACATAAAAATATAAAATTATGCTAATATACATAATTTTTATTTTTCCTTTATTCATCCTTTACGGAAATAGGGGGAATAAAAAAAAACAAAAAAACTTTAAGCCATTTGCAGTATCCCTTATCTTGCAATATTTCCCATACGGTGTGAAATATTAAAATACAAGAAAAATAATTATCTTCTCACTTACAGACAGTAGGTGTAGGTGTAAAAAAATGTCATGCACACTGCTTGGAGTTATTTGAGGGGAGCCTAATTACATTAATATCATTACTGCTGGCTAAAAATGTAAAAAGAATGCCCACATTTCAGCATAAGGTCCACAAACAAGTACGTAGTGTTCAATCATATATTTCTAGAGATATATAAATACATGTATAACACTCTCTATAATGCTAATGTAATGCTAAGAGGCATATAAGAAATACCAATTACTGTTTACCAATGCCTGACTTTAATAGTGTGATAATTGAAGCTTCCGTTAATGTTTGCAGGCATGTAAATGGGTAGAACGGACTCCTGGCGAATAAATGTGTTCCTCTACAAGCAGGTAATCATTACTGGAGTATATATGTAAGACTTTATAGAATATATTATAAATTGTGTTTTGCAAAGATAAAAGTAAAAAAAAAAACACATGTGTACACTATTTGATAACACAGATTTAATTTTTTGGGGGGGTTAAGTTGTGCTCTTGCTTTGTCTGAAAAAATATATAGCAACTTTATATTATATCGTATGAATCCTCAAAGTAAAAAGCCGATTGTTAGGAAAACCCAAACTGTTGTGCACATTATATTGAAAGTTCCAGTACTGATCTTAGAATCATATGATCTGGTTGCACTGTTGTGTAGTTGAAATTCATTATTTGTCTCATGTTTGTAGTTTTTAATGCAACGAAGGCTAAGTAGCGGCAGGTTTAATCCAAAATCCAATCCTGCATGAAAATGGACAAAATTGCTTCAATGATATTCAAATAAGTGAATTAGCCTCAGTCCATATTTGTTGGGGTTGCAGTTATAAAAATGGTCTGATTGGTGCAACAGGATTCTCTCCATCTCTCCAGTTTGGCATCCAAATGGTTTTTTACCATTCTGTACCTGCACACATTATGTGGTAGGATTGCCAAATATATGTTATTGCTTGTTCATTTATCCTTTAGCCTTACATATCTATAGTTTACTAAATACAAAATCATATAAAGATCGTGTCTAGTCAAGAGCTTGTGATCCACTGTTGTGCTGAGAAATTATATAAAACTATTTGGATTCAGCTTCCAATATGTAATTTATAACAGAGTAGTCAGTAATTTTGGTGATTAGTATAAATCTTTAAAACGGCACATATTAATCTGTGCTAAGCAGAGGACATTAAAAAAAAATATTAGTGGACAATGTAATAAATAAATACACCATCATATTTTGTCTATCGTCCCTTAAAATTACATTGGCTAAAACTGTTGATATACTAGACATTTAAAAATGAATATCACTTTTTTACGGCACCATAAGTGAGTATTTGTACTAATCAAAAACTCCCTATTTGTATTTTGCATACTATACTATTGTGACAAAGTGCCCTTCGCCACTTGGTCCTGGAGAGGCCTACTTGCCAGCCTCCTCCCCTGTGACTATGACTCTTTCATGTATCTGGCTTTAACGCCCCTAGTCTACCTTCAGACAGACTATTTATGTAGGCTGCTTTATTTATCTTATGTTTTAGTCACCCTGTACCCATTATAAGTGCAGGGTGTGTGTTATGTAATTGTTTATAGTGTGTGTGTGTGTACTGTGTAATGTATTGCCTGCTCTCTTGTATTGCTGAGGTTTGCTACCAACTAGGTGGGTTTGGCTATGGAGCTTGTCTAGTGCCCTCTGTTGGTAGCAACAGCAATATGCACTACCTGAATTGCAAGACTGGTTCATTTGCATATTCGGGTAGATTTGCATATTGCTAATTCTGCAGGCAGTTGAGATATTTACTGTTAAATATTGTCTCCCCCCACCCCTTTAAAAATGTGCCATTGTGTTGTGATAAGTCACTGTGTGTTGCTTGATATGGTTTGACTGTTTGTGATTTTATTGAGGTTTCACAACAATGTTATTGTGGTGACCCTATTGGCTGGTCCCAAGGGAAATAAAGGTTTTGACAGTTCTTCTTGATCCCTCTAAACGTAGCCTTGTCTCGTTATTGGAGGGAGCTGTTCTAATCACAATGGGGATTGCTATGCTCTGCATGCTCCCCAGAGCTTGTTCCTGACACGCTCTCCTTGGAGGAGGGGTCTTCACCACACAGTCCTGGATGCTGGAGGTTCATACAGGGTGGAAGGGAGAGTTCTTTCCCACACAGTCCTGGAGGACAGAAGCTGATCCAGGGTGGAAGGAAGACGGCGAGACTCCAGTCAAGATACGGCGGTTGCGGAGTCTGCGGTGGTTGTGGTGTCTGCTGCAGTGCTTGGAGTCCTCAGGAAGCGCTAGGAGCATCCATCAACGGAGGGTACTCAGTCGCAGGGCCGGCCTTAGGGGTGTGCGAGCTGTGCGACCGCACAGGGCGCCATGGAACAGGGGGCGCCCTGTGGCCGACACAGCTCACTCATGGCCGGAGTGCAGGGGAGCTAAAAGAGGTACCTGGCTGGAGGATTAATTATTCTCCACCCGGGTCTATTTAAAAAAAAAAAAAAAAAAAAATCGCGGCAGAGGGGGCGGGGTTTACCGAGCGGCGGAGGCGGGGCTTATCGAGAGGCGGAGACGGGGCTAATACCTCCCGAAGCCCCTGCTGTACAGGAAGAGGGAAAGATGCTTCCCCATCAGCCAACTGCATCCACTGGAAAGAGGTAAGTGTGTGTGTGTGACTGTTTGCCTGTTTGTGTGACTGTCTGTCTGTGTGTGTGTGTGACTGTCTGTCTGTGTGACTGCCTGCCTGTGTGCGTGTGACTGTCTGTGTGTGTGTGTGTGTGTGACTGTCTGTGTGACTGCCTGTCCTTGTGTGTGTGTATGTGTGTGACTGTCTGTCTCTGTGTGTGTGTGTGACTGTCTCTGTGTGTGACTGCCCATGTATGTGACTGCCTGTGTGTGTGACTGTCTGTCTGTGTGACTGCCCATGTATGTGACTGCCTGTGTGTGTGACTGTCTGTCTGTGTGACTGCCCGTGTGTGTGACTGCCTGTGTGTGTGAGACTGTCTGTCTGTGTGACTGTCTGTGTGTGTGACTGTCTGTCTGTGTGTGTGACTGCCTGTGTGTGTGACTGCCTGTATGTGACTGCCTGCCTGCCTGTGTCTGTCTGTCTGTAACTATCTGTCTGTGTGTGACTGCCTGCCTGTGTGTGTGACTTTCTATCTGTGTGACTGCCTGCCTGTGTGTGTATAACTGTCTATGTGTGTGTTACTGTGTGTCTGTCTGTGTGTGTGACCGCCTACGTGACTGTCTGTCTGTGTGTGTCGCTGTAGCTGTGCCATTGTTTGTGCCTGTGCCTGTATGTGTGACTGCCTTTAACTGAGTGTGTGTGTACATGCCTGTAACCGAGTTTAAATTTCCCCCACCCCTTCCTGTCAAGGCCGCACTTTGACTGACAGACGCTCACTCACTGACAGACGCACACTCACTGACGACACATACACACTCACTGACGACACATACACACTCACTGACTGACACATACACACTCACTGACTGACACATATACACTCACTGACCAACACACACATTCACTCACAGACACACACACATTCACTTACAGACACACACAATTACACACTTACACACACACACACACACACACACACACATTCACTTCAAAATAAACACTCACAGACACACACACAGACATTTCCACTAACACTCACAAACTAATATTTTTTACATTTATTTTAAATCCACCCAGCCTCCCTGGGAAAGCTGGAGTGGATTTCTTACCAGCAGTCCAGTGTGGCTGCTGGGCAGGCAGGCAGGGGGCGCACAGGCTGAGTAAGCAGCGCTTAGTGATGCCGGGAGCCGGACTGACGTCATATTCTGGCTCCCGGCTTCATTAAGCGGCGCAGAGGAAGCTGAGCAGGAAGAGCTCAGGTGAGTATGCTCCTTCGCTGCCCGCTGCCAGCCTTGGGGGGGCTCAAAAGTGGCCAGCCGGTCAGCTCTTGAGCCCCCCAGGATGCGAGGCAAGCAAGGGATCTGCCTGGGGGTTTGGAGGGATGCTTTTTTTTGCCGCCCCCTGCAAAGTGGCGCCCAAGGCAGATGCCTTGTTTGCCTCGTGATACACACGTCCCCGGTGCCTGTGTGTGTTACTGTATTCAGGCAACTTGGTGGGAGGTGGGGGGGGCGCCGTGAAGACTTTTTGCACAGGGCGCCTAATTGCCTAAGGCCGGCCCTGCTCAGTCGGAGTACAAGGAGCTCCGTTACAACTATGTACTGGTTTTATGTAATTTATAGGTATATGATGCCACAAAAAAAAGCCATTGCAGACCCACAGCTCAACAGTCACTGTTAATGAGTGGTAAGTGTAATTTACCACTTAGAACAGGTAAGTGTAATTAGAACACTTAATAATATTATTGACTATGTCAGGAAACAAGATTTTAAATACGAGGTTGACATATAGCTCTTACTCCATACTGTACAAAGTATTACCCCAGACAAGCTTTTTTCATTTGTACAATATATTGTCCATACAAACTTATCTTTTACATACATTTTTATGTCACAGTTTTTACACTGTTACCGCCTTATTTCTAAGCAGGAATTAATACGGGTGTCATTTTTTGGTTCCTAAGAATTTTGATTGAACATTTTTTGGTAGAATTAAAAATTTTCAAATCGACATGAAAATTGCCAGAGAAGCCCTAAAATTAGGGAAAATGTGTCTAAAGTTTACAAAAAGCTCTCAAGCTGTAAAGTAGTGATTCAAAGATGGTGTTATATTTTTTTTTCTATTGTGTCAAAAGTGAAGGGGGGTGGGATGACGTAACGTAGGCTCACACACCTGCCCGCTCCAGGATGTGTTGTAGTTGAAGGAAGCATTATGGTGTTAGCCTCCCCTGGAAGTAGTGGAGATGGTAACTGATGCCTTCAGATGTGCCAGTAGCAAACAGAAATGTTACTTAGAGCCTAAAGAGCTACTCTTTCTAAAGCTGCTACAAGTTATCGTAACAGTGTGAATATATATCGCCCGGCTCTAAGACGGCCATTCAGCAAGAACCAAAGAAAGGATCCCTATTGATCATGGTAATGAGATTATAGCTTTACTACAAAATACCCTTGGTACATGATTGGTTAGCTGATCAACTGTTCTTGTTCTTTTGGAAACTCGGGATTAAAATACCTATTGGTTTGAGGAGCTGCATTGTGTGTATAAACTAAGAGTTTAAAATCAGAGGTCAGAGCATTAACGGCTGTGAGCCAATTAATCCTTGCTGAACTCTTTATCATTCACAGCTCATCGAAAGAAATGCTGCACAAGAAACTTTAGCAGTACAGCAGGAAAAACAGAGTCCAGGGGAAAGTTTGTTGATTTACAGAATGGATAAATCTGTCCTTGTTTCTATCCTGTGGAGTGGAACATATAGTTGCAGAAGTGATTAAGAGATGAGGAATCACTTTGTTAAATTCTAGAGCTAAATTCCAAAGGCTATATATTGAAACAAAGGATTAACACTAAAATAGAAAAGAGAAGGGGAAAGGAAAAATAGAAGAAAAAGAAGGGAGGTAAGGAAAGGGAGAGACTAATTAAAGTATCTGAAGTCTCAAAGAAATTTCACTCTCTCCATTTTCCTTTTTTGTTCGTTGCATAATTATCTACGTCTTAATATGGGTCCAAAGAAGGAAACACAGTTACAGACAAAAGTAAGCCAATTAATACATTTTGCTCCTCTAAATGTCAAACTACAAGTAATGAAGGAAGATTATCATTGTAAGATCAAAGTGACCTTAAATCTTCCCACACATTTGAACATTGAAATGGAAGTGATCAGTCACAGTAAAACACCTTCACCATGGTGACCTCTCAAAAATTATGGAAAACATATATTAAGATAAAAAGTAATTTTGAAAAGATCACATTGGGACTGAGAACTTAGATTTTGGAATAATTGTGTTATTCTCAATAAAGTTGAGGAAGAATATAAAGATCCCAGAATAACAAATAATGAGTTACAGAACAAGATCAAACATCTGGAAAGTAAAATGACAGACCTTGTGGTGAAAAAACATAAAAGTAAGATGAATTCCAGAATCTGTAAAAAAAAAATTACGATTTAAAACCCTTTCTGAAGGACTTATTTTCTACCTTTGTAGATACACAAGAAATGGGATCTCACTCCTTTGATAGGTTGCATTGATTACAAAAGACAAAAAAAATCTATATAACTCAATTCCCAGAGACACAATTTCTCTAATTGATATATTAAGGATATCATCATACAGGAGGCAAGAAAGATATCAACATAAGATGGAATATTTAAGGACATCCAGCTTATTTGTCTTTTATGTCAATTGCGACAAGGTAAACAAAAATAAATTTTAGACAACGATAATCAGGGTAAATGGCATTTTATACTGATGGGGTTTTCACACTTCTTTAATTGTGGCATATAAGGAGATTTCATATAATTTTAAGGACCCTGTCCAAGCTCGTAATAAATTGACTTCATTGGGACTGATTTAATAACAAAATAAAATCTGAGGGATAATGTAGTTTTTCTGCCTGAAGGGGTTATTGTTGAGTACTGAAGTGGGTTAAGGTATATTTTCTGCATAATAATGAGGTACACATGGTTATGGATCACTCTATGTGAAATTTTTAAGCACTTCATAGGTGTTTAGTATATGTGCAATAATGAGGTACATGCAATGAAGGAGCACTTTAAGGGAAACTTTTGTGCACTTTATAGGTATTTGACTTTTTTGTAGAACTTTATAGGAATGTAAAGAAATGTTTATTATTTGAATTACGTTTATAGGTCAATTAATTATTTGAATGTAGCTCTGTGTGCAATATTATAGTATATCTGATTAAGGAGCACTTTATGTGTTTTGATGTATGAAGGGATTTTGAAATATTAAGCCACTTATAATTTTTTCCCTCACATTTGAGGAAGAAGAAGCAGGGGAAAGAGAAAGGAAAAGGGGAGGAAAAATAAATCTGTTACGCTTTCTAACCACACACCTGGCTTGTCCTGAGATTGGAGGGGGTTTGCAATATCCCCTCAAGTTAAGAAGGTAAATAAATGTTATATGTATTCTTGTTGTTATGTTGGTATGATGTAGGACTTAGAAATAGTATGTCATTTTAAGAAAAGAAAGGGTAGACACAGCTGGGATGGCACTTAAATTTGTATCAGTCAACACTCAAGAAATAAATAGTCAGCAGAAATCAGGTTGTCTTTATAATTTACTTAATCAAACTCTAATTGATGTTGGCTTTATACAGGAATCGAATTGGATAATACCGGGAGAGACATTATGGAAATTTGAATACATATCCTATTATTTATAATGCCAACTTAAAAGGGGTAAATTAAAAGAGGTATTGCATTTTTAATTTTCAAAAACGTTAAATGTGAACATATTTACGATTGGAATGATGAAAATGGTAATTATCAAATTTTGATAGTAAACTAAATCATATAGGGCATATTCTTATAGACATCTATGCCCCAAATCAGTATTCAACTTTTTTGTATAACATCTTGACTAGGGCCAAAAGTCTGATGACAAGCAATTTGTTCATGGGAGGATATTTCAAAGATGTGCTTGATCCCAGATTGGATAGGAGCAGACATAGTAATAAGATAGGTGTAAATAGATGTGGGAATTTTTTTATCAGTTAGTTAGAGTTTTCAATTAACAAAAGCTCTCTTTGACTGCTGGAGAATTAAGCATTTGCTGGATCGGGAATACTAATTATTTTCAAATGTTCATCTAAAGTACTCAAAAATAGATTTTTTTTTTCTTGACTAAAGCCAAATTTCTAGAGTGTGTAATAAGATCGGAGATCAGTTCATTTACATGGTCCAACCAGGCACCAATATTTCTGAAAGGTTAAAAATAACAGAGAATACAAGAGAAAAACAAATTGGTGGCTTAATGAGAGCTTATGAAAATCAATTTCCAATATAAAAAATTTGATGAAACAAGCTAGTAACTTTTTTAAAATCAATGACAACAAAGAAGTCTCAATAAGAACTCTCTGGTGCACATTTCAAGTGCTCTATGTGAGTACTTGTTGTTGAAATAGGAACCAGGGAAAGAAAAGAAAAAAGGGGCTAACCTTTCAGATCTACATGTCAAATTAGGTAAAATGGAAATGGAATCCATAAGGAGTCGTCAGATTTGGTAGTACTTTTGTAAATTAAGAAAATTAGAGTCTGATAATTAAATAAAAAGCATGAACAAAAATGAACAAAGCTATCTTAATATTAAAGCAAAGATGGTATTTAAATAATAATACATTTGATAAAATATTATCAAATAAACTCAAACATAAACAAAAAAAGAAATTGTTCAAAAGATGTCGGTAATAAAGCATGCTTATCTCCAAAACAAATCAGCGAAGCATTTCAAGAACATTATACCTCTCCATACAAACTTAGAATAAAAGTTAGTCTCCCCAAAAATATTAGAACTTTCTTTGATAAACTCAAACTTCCTAGACTATCCTAAATAATATAGAAACTTTGAACAAACCTTTTTTTGTTGATTGAAACTAAAGAGGCCCTTAAAAATTTAAAACCAGTTAAGGCCTCAGGCCTGAATGGGTTTTCCTCTCTTTGTTATACAAAATTATCTCCCCATTATTACTAAACACTTTTAATATATCTCTTTACAAGAAGAGTTATTACATTACGAACTTCCATTTCTCCAATACTTACACCTGATTCCAAATTATATACCAATATCTCCTATAAACATTGATATGAAGACATTCGCTAAAAAAACCTTATTTCTAGTATTATTCATTAAGATTAGGGTAGAGGGATTGTCCGGGGAAGGAGTGCATTAGATAATGTGAGAAAAATGTTAAATTCAATCTATAATATTAATCACCATAAAATGAATTCTGTCATATTAGCTGTTGTCACTGAAAAAGCATTCAACAGAGTGAATTGGAGATTTTTATGTCCAATCACAATCACAAAGCTATGTAGAGAAAACAGATGACAGGAGGATGTAAAATTAAAAAAGGTTTTATTGCAACAAAATATGTTTTTCATTACATTGACAATGAACTATAAATACAATTTTTGCTCCTAATATCATGAACATGCAGGTGTCATATTACACAGGAGCAGGTTAAAGTGGCACTGTCAACTTTTGGTTTCTTTGCATATATGCTCCACTTGTATTTCAGTGGCCATGGGAGTCAGAGGAAGGTAGTTTTTACTTACTTGAACCTGCCCCCTGGTGGTGCAACCATCTTCTTCTCAAGGTCCTCTTTGAGCTGACGTCAGAACTGTACTCTCACATATTCTCTATAGAAAAATCATTTTTATCCTCAGTTGTCACTAAGGTAACTCCACCTTTTGTCAAGCTTTGTGAAGCATAGGAAAAATACATACGACAAAGTATTTCATAATGATGTTATCTTTTTTTTCATTATGATGTTATCTTTTTTTCATAATGATATTTTTTTCTCCACCAGTGTTTTGACTAGCAGTGAAAAAAGGAGAATCCAATAGCGCTACCACCTTTGTACCTACATATAATATTTAGCATAAAACTAATGCACTCAAAATATATATCTTAAAGTAGCTTATCAAAAGTACTCAAGTAATACTCTCTCACAATTTTCCCATTGGGAGGTCTGTGATTGGACAACCACAGAAAGTCTTGGCTGGGGAAGAAATGGATGGCTGGCAAAGGCAGCAGACAAAATATCTGCAGCATTTTTAAGCTGTTCTTAGTCATACCTGCTATGAAAAAATAATTAAATGCATACATGTTTTCATTGTAGGTATATCTATAGTGGAATTAACTCCTTAGCAAAAACATGTGATATGTGACAAAACAAAAAACAAGTTTTGTCTATTATTTACCACATGCTGGACCCCACATGATATGCATTAAGCCCAGGGCTGCTTCCAAGGTCCTAGTAAGTGTAGACATGTGCCAATGCTGGTTCCTGGCACGTGTCCAAAATAAAAGTAACACAGTACAAACTCTGGTGAGTTGTGGGCTTAGAAATGTTGAAGCTGGTGTTCTAGCATCTGAATTCTTGTATTACAAAAGAAATCAAGCCAAAATCGTAACAAACTCTCACCATCAACAGTGAAAGTCACAGTGTGTTCCATCAATATTTCTCACCTATAGTCTGCAAATCAGCATAATAGATTTAGATCTGGCAACCTCTTAGACAAAAGGAAGAAAAAGACTGGCAGAGAAAGAGAAACTATGAGGAAAAAAAAGATGAAGATATTAGATATAAAACCCTGCTATATCTGTGCAAAACCCTTCCTTACTAGATATTATTTTAGAAATCCCCATTCGCTCTGTTATTTATGCGAGTTCTACGGCACACTAAAACTTAATTTATTTTATTTAGGTACTTTGTTTCTGTCTTCACTTTTAAATGTGTGAATAAACAGACAGCTAAATAATCAAAAAAAGTAAAAACATAAAATAAAATATTTTAATGCATTTCCAAAATGATCTCTCCCAGAAAATATTGAGATGGACTACTGAGTCATTAGTTTTAAACATTTAGTAGATATGCCCTTACCAGCGGAGGGAGTAGCCTATCAGCCTATCAGTTTTTTTATTTATTAATATTTTTATTAATAAATCAATTCATTTATTTTACTATTTCATGTGGTGTCTGCCAAGTAATGTCAATGGGCAAGCAGTTTGGATATTTTTTTAAATCTCGACCCGTCATCATCATCCAGGCCCAGATTTATTTCATTTGGGTGCAGACCAAACCATGCGTGAATTGCATAAATCCAGACATTGTTGAATAACGTAAACAGCATATGGCCCTGTATGCAGCAGGATGATTTTGCCGTATGGGGACATTCAGACTGTGAGTATTGCCACAATAACACATTCCTATGCATCTGTTTTGGCCTAAATTTGGTTTTCAATGCACCATATTTCATTACTTAGAGAATAAACCCCCATGAGACTGTTAATTACTATTTTATAAAATGTAACACTGTGGACTTTTATATTACACCATGAGAATCAAACTTCACAAAAGTCAGAGAATTAAAAACTACAGCCCACTAATTTTTGAAAGCTGAAACGAAGGCTTATAAGCAGCTTTAATCAGGGCTGCAGGGTTCAATATGAAACTTCAAAAGCAAAGAAGACATCTCGAGAAAGTCAAAAATTAATTCAAAAGCCTTAGGCAACTGTAATTCAATGAAAGAGAGATGATTTTTTTTTTTATCAAGTTGTTAAAAAAAAAAAGACATAGAGGTGAAAAAGCTATAGGTAGATTAAAAAGGTTAACCAGAAGCCCTGGTTAGAATCCGAGACATAATTCGGTAATGCTGTAGAAGACCTTACTGCAATATATGAAGATATTTAAACAGTTAAAATCTATAACATTATAATGTATTTAACAGTAATTTGATAAACAAAACAATGAAAAAAATTACATGAACAAATTATGGTAAAGTTTTAACTTTTACATGTTTTTATTAAAGTTTATCTTCTCCAAATATTACGTTTGTATCAACCCAACAGCCATTGAAGGGACAGGTGTTTCAAGTATGAAGCCCGTGGAATTCATATTACACAAGAAATAAAAACAAATTAACAAAAATTTTGTGTTTCAGTAATCAAAATTTTGGTTTTACTTAATATCATTATCACCAGAGTAACCAGCTAACAATGAATATATTGAATATTTAGATAATTTATTTTATATTCAATATTAGATACTGTTGATTACTTTGTACAATCAAGGTATGTGAACAACCATATATTTTTTGTTGTCCTTTGTCGTTTTTACAACATTGGCCAGCCTGTTTTACAATATTTTGCTTTTTGAATCCACTGAATTGTGTAAATGCATTGGTATTTGAAGTTGCCCTGGTGTGTTTTTCAGTGTTTTTTGTTTTTTAATTGCATGAGGTTTTTTTCACAATTAAAACATATTAAGTTAAAATGCATGTTGGAACAAATAACAAAAACATAGAATTATTGCATAAAATAATAATAATTTTTATAAATTTAAGTTGTTTCATGTCAAATTCATGTAAAATTATCAATGTCAGTCCATCCACGAAAAAAAGATTAACATCATGAAAAAAGACATGCAAGGAGCAGGCAAACAACTTCATAAGCATATTGGAAAATTAGAAAAGTACCCATACCTTGAGCAGCACTAGGTTGGTAGAGGAAGGGGAGGGAGAGGGACAATAATCCCCAAAAAATAATTTAGCTTTCATGATAAATAAATGAAAGAGACACTATAGTCACCAGAACCACTACAGCACAAAGTAGTGGTTCTGGTGTCTATAGCCTGTCGCTGCAGGCTTTTCAATGTAGGCTTTTCAGTGGTCACATTATTGCCAGAAACACCTCTAGTGGCATTCACTCAGACAGCCACTAGAGGTGCTTCCTACGCCAGTGCTGCACACTGTGCAGCACTGGCGTTCAGCATCTCCACACTCTGCAAGAAGACACTGAACGTCCCCCTATAGAGATGCATTGATTCAATGCATTTCTAAGAGGAGATGTTAATTACCGCCACACGGCTTTGGCTGCGCATGCACAAGAGCCTTCCAAAACGTTCCTATGGGTAAGCATCAAAATTGACAATCTCAGTTATGGAGATGGAGCCAGATGGGACTAGCTGTGATGAGACAGGTGTGGCATGGGAGAAGAGGTGAGTAAAATTACATTTTCAGGATGATCAGAGTGAGCCTGGTCACCTAAACAGCCTTACCAGCACTATAGTGTCAAGAATACATGTCTATATAATGGACACTATAGTGTTACTTTGAAGAAATATGACTGGCTAAAAAAGTTCAATCAGTCATGTTTATCTCTTTAGAGATAATGTTGCAACTGCAGTTGCGTATATGCCGCAATTTTTTTGGCAGAATATAATACTACAGGGTATTCAAAATTCAAGTTTGGTTTCTTATTTACTACAACTTTCCAAATTCTGGTTTCATGAGAATTGCTCTCCATATAAATCCATCCAATCTGAAAAGCAAACTACATCACATTAAAGAAGAATTGCACAAAGGTCACAAAAGACTGGAGGTGTATCAAAAAGTATAATTAATTTATTTTTATTCCATCAACCACGACGAGCAGGTTTCAGCAATCAACACTTAATGTGTTTAGTGCCCTTGCAGCACTTACTCATGACTTAATGCTGAAAGGGCATGACAAATATGAGGTGTTGATAACTACAACCTGTACACTGTGGTTGATAAAGTAAATTAAATGATAAATGTTTTTCGAATCACTTTCATTCTTTCTGTCACCATAGTGAAATTTAATGTGACATGGTCTTCATTTTTTTGCAATGACATTGCTTCCTCATTTTTAAATAAGTACTTAGATATCTATTTTTTTATATATATATATATACTGGATACCTATTTTCATATAATGAAGCAGTTGCAGATAAAAGGCACAAATCCACTAACCACAGACGTGCAAAAAATGTACACAAATGATTGGTCTTTTTTTGGTCTGGGAAGCATTCACTGCAGAAGCTGCAAAGCCTGGGGATGCATGGAAAATATAAATATTTAAATGTGAGCAATTTTTTACTTTTCTATTATTTTTTATGTATTATTTTGTTCACCATATATAAATATAATAGCTTAAAAATGCATCAACTCATGCCTAGAGTGCCCTTCTTAACTGATATATACATTTATTTTCTTAGTATCAGTTTTACTTCTCACTTCTCATTATGCAACATAGTATCTTTAAAATACCAGTTCTTACCTTCAAAGCTTTCTAGGCATCTGTGACTTCCTACTGTTTAACTGTGACCACTTGTCATTCTCTTGGTTGTGTCCTGAAGATAATTGAGAAAAGATTAAAACAATTTTATCCAACGCACCAAAATAAACATATATTATTATACTAAACATGATTGATGGGGAAAGTCAGAAAAGTAATATGGTCTTTACCATTATTGATCTTAAAAAATAAAAGACACCCTTCCAGCCTTTTTGTTTAAATGTACCACTTTATGCAGAAATCAAGGATGGTTATGTTAAAATAAAAATGTGTTATATAAATGCAAATTACACAATGTGTATTCTTCTTGAATAAAGAAAAATACAATTTAACACATATTAATAAATTAAAAAAGGTGAAAGGGGAGGTGGCACCACAGGTGAAATAAAATATAAATAAATAAACCTGATTATAAACTATACAAGCACATATACAAGACACTATATAAGAGGTTATTATATTAATATTAATAAATAATGGCAGCTAATCCCACGTATGGTTCAGTTATAATATTTACTTTTCTACCTATGTATTCAAGGACAAAAAGCATCACACTATGGTGGTGTTTTTGTTTTTTTTGTTGGACTTAGCCTGTGAACTAATAACTGTGGGGTGCCTTATGAAATGTAAACTGAATAATGAAATTAAACTTTCAGCAAAGAATGGTACGCACATTTAAATGAATAACTCAGTGCCAAAGAGTTGGGATTCCCACATTCAACACATCTGCATATCCTTTGTAAAGGGTGGGCAAAGAAAACCAATCTTTTGGAAAGAGTTTTATTAACGTTCAGAAAATTCCTGGTTCTTTTGTGAAATATGAAATGCTAGTAACACAATTACAAAACTAGAAATAAGACCAGGTTTGGAATCGCAGTATAGGGTATTTCTAACCTTCATTGACTTAAGTAAAATATGACTTGATTTGCAGTAGGCAGTAGAAGAACAGTTGTAACATATCAGAGCTCTCAGTTGATGCAGTCAGAATTGTGTGTTGTTAATGCCAGAATATGTTTAGCCCTGATTTACATAATGTAAAAAAAAAAGAAAAGATATTTATGCCAATATGTTCATGTATTATAAAAATACAATCTTCTTCCTAGACAACCTATGGCTGTATGGACTTTCCTGTATATTTATCTGTAGTAGCACTATGAAGGGTTGCCGTCGTTAATTGAATAAGTTATTCCAATATGGAATACATCCAAATTTTAAACAGATTATTAATTAATATGTGTGCTATCTGTGACTCCACTTTATTCACAGATTAAATAATTTAATTTTGTTCTTATATTATAAATGTCCTGTTCTGTACTGCATGTACTAAAAATTATTTTCCCATAACTCATTTTGAACATAAAATGAACCTGACACCCTTTCTCTTTAACCCCTTAAGGACACATGACATGTGTGACATGTCATGGTTCCCTTTTATTCCAGAAGTTTGGTCCTTAAGGGGTTAAGCCTATATGGTACAGGTTATGGGATTAGTGCTCTATGACAATTCATGCATACATCCAAGCACTCATCCATCCATCAGTCCATCTAAACATCCATCCAAATAGCTCTCACCATATAATATGTGTGACATAGAAAAGCAACTACAAACATATCTAAAATAATATTAAAATCAAACGTATATTCCGACATCTTTTACTAGATGTAGAAAATTTGTTGAAAATTGTACAAAATAGTGTTTTGCCTATAGTATAGCTCAAGTATAAATAATTAATGTCTTTAAAAGTATAAAATGCTTGACTTTTATCGATCCCATAGCACTATAATCTTTAGGATAACCCTCCCAATGCTATATTAAAATTCTATTCAGTTGAGAATAAATAAATTGAAATGCCTTAGGCTGACTGTGTGATGAATAAAACAAAAGAGCCACAAGGCACATTCCGTCTGAATTACATTTTCCATATTCTCTCCTTCAGGGTACTGGATATCGTAAATTTTACTTGCACTGCTATTATTATTGCTTAAATTGCTCTCAATCCATAAGTCAACTTTATTTTGTGTACTGAGCCACCAAGTAAAAAGACAAGAAGTATTATAGTTATATTCTCCTTATATTTCAAAATGCAAATGTTCAGAAAGGAAGTATTTGTCTCTAGTAGTTAAAAAAAAAAAAAGCACTTTTGTTGCCAGATTAATAAAAATCTCAGTTACGCATTAATTAAATTAATTAAAATGGTTACTATGATTGACAGATTTAACAATATACATACATATACATGAAATCTTTGGAAGAAAATAAAATAAACCTACATGTAAAAATAGATTTTAAAAAATAAATAATAGAAATTGTTCTAAGCATATTTTTGTTTTCTTGCGTAATTTTTCTTCAACTATTCTTTCATGTTTTACATAATGTTCTTACAATATGTACAATATTTGACTTATGTCACTTTTGAACACATACTCTACCAATCAAATATAAAGTTATGAAAGATCCAGCGTACTGATTACAGCTCTGTGTATGCCTGGTAAAGGAACTCTCTAAGTACCATAGCCCCTACATAATGTCTGAAAATTACCAAAGGTCTGCCATGCCCTGATCACCTTCTTCAGAAGACCAAAAGCTGTTGGAATTGAGCTAGTCCAACGATGCAACTTACATCATTGGCCCTCAGATGACGCTCTCAGCCAATGAGCTGGCCCTGCAATGCAGAGCCTAGCTCAGGAGAGTTATTGGAAGCTCAATGCTCCTGAAGGCACTGTTTCAGTGTTGTTTCAGTGCTCCATGCATGGTCCTAGTGTTCTAAACCTAACGCAAGTGCATCTAATGATGCGCTTGTGTTATGCTTGTTGGGGACATTTCCCCTGTGTACCCAATTAACAGAACACCAGAAAACTAAACTCAGATGGGAGACAGGACCCAGAAATCAGCAATGTCCTTCTGATAGCTGGATGTCTGCTGGCCAGTTGAGAATGTCCAATAACCTCTGCTATCAAAGAGACAGGTATATGCCAGTAGAAATATGCTCATTGTTCAAACTGTGAGATGGATTCTGAAAACAAGTATGATGAAAGATGTGCAGCCCCTAGATTATGAGCTGATAATTATTTAAAAATCTAAATATATATCCTTTACAGACCTTCCTCGTACACATGGAGGAGGTTCCCCAGATCATGAAATGCATTAAGCATCTTCAGACTATGGTCCCTCTCATGAATCCTACATAATTTCTAATAAATTCATGTTTGTATTATTCAAAGACAAATAGAAATATTTTTTCCTGGTGAGTGAAAAAAAATATTATTATAATATTCCTTCTTAATATTACATACAATAATGTGAAATAGTTGGAGAAAAAACAAACAAAAAAAACCCCTCTTTTTTGCTTATGGATTATAAATTAAAGTATAAAGTATAAATGAAAGTAATAATAAACCAAACACTAAAGTAATTACAAACACAAAATACAAATACAAAAAGAGAAGTAATCCAAAATCTCTAGCCACCACTCAAAAAAAATCATTAATCAATGTGAGTTACTTACTGTGAGATTCATTTTTTTGTAATTATTATTATTATTTATTTTGGCTGTGCAATAGCAGAAAAGCAACCAGGTAAACCCAAGCATGTTGACACATAGAGATGTTAGTCAAAGAATTAACTTAGAGAATTATGGCAACTACACATTTGAAAACTCTGAACAGATATTCAACTAATTAAATAAAAATCGGCGATCAAACAGACTATGATTATTCAGTATGAAAGTCAGGCCATTTGCCCTTACCTGCATTTTTTTTTTTTTTTAACAATGGCTATATGTATGTATTTGTTTATTTATTTAACTTCAATATATATATATTTTTTTTCACTCATGGTGTCACTGAGGACAAATTTGCAAGACATGCACTAATGATATTTACTTACTGTATCAAGGATAAGATGAGATCAAGAGGTATTTATTAATGTATGAAGCAGGCAGGAATTTATACTCTCGTGGTCCTGTATGAGGGGAGCAGAGGTTGCGGTATTAGGGGTAGAAGGCTTAGAGAAACTTACAGGGTGTTGGAACTAATCATTTGACTACTATGGTTATATAGGTTTCTTACTGACTCAACAATAGATTTCTTTTTTATTTGTTAGTAATTTTTAGTGAACGTTTAGGGCCTAGAATACTTTTTGCTCATATTTCTCAGCCAGTGGGTTTACGTTTAACCAGTAGTAAAATGTGATAACAGGTAGGATATGAGAGATCACCTGCTGGTAATTTCATTGTCATGGCATTAAATCAGGCCGCTGATTGTTAAGCAGTCACTGCATGAAAATCATGTTTAACAAAGTTTAATCAGTTCTAAATTAGATAATATAAATTATATTAAGATTTAAATTAGCAAAGAAAATACAGGATAAATTTTGTGCCAGTTTTCAGAACATTTTATCTAGACACTTGTCAAAGCAGAGCAGGAAAACTAATTATTTTTCTTAGATACAGAATAAACTTGGCTTGGTTTTCTAACATCAGATGATTGTGAAACAAATATGGACGAGTATAAAAAAAATGAAAGAGAGAGGGAACGAGAGAGGGAAGAAGAGGACAAATAGCTGTGAACCATGGGAAAATAATGTCATCATCTAAAATAATGCTGTTTTCAGTGAGATCCCAATGGTGGAATCAGGTGTATCATATTTGTTAAGGGACAAAGCATATTTCCAGCAATACATGATTTTCTGTAGTGGCATTGCTTTCCCCACTGCTGTTGAGACTTTTCAATACTAGGAAAGTGTAAGGAATGTTTTTTTTGCCCTTGTTGCTTCCATTTTCTAAGGAATGTATCTTAAAGGGACACTGTAGTCACTATAACCATTTGATCTCATACCCTTCATACCGTTAGTTGGAGCTCTGATAGGCTAAAAGCAGTCAGCTGAAACTCTCAACCAATCACAGCTGCCCATTGCTGCTCAGGTTAATACTTCCTCATTAGCCAAAGCAGCACAATTGGGATGGGCTGCTGGAGACTCTCGGTTAGCATTAAAACATAAAAACATCCAGACACTATAACCAGTTTAAAGAAATGAAGCAGATACAATGCCTACCATGCCCATTTAATATTATATATTGATGAATCGGCAACCAGGCAAATTAAATAAATGTAATTTGGGTCCCTGTGAAAAAGGTTTAAAAAGAATCCCCTACACTATTCTCTCATAAGTACATGCAGACAACTGGGATTTCTTCAACTGTCTATCTATCTATCTATGTGAAATTTAGTAACAAATAAAATAAATCAGTTTGAATCTTAAACACTCCATCTTATTAACCCCAATCAAAAGATTAGTACATTTGATGAATATACCACATTTAGTTACAGTTATCGTACTTGTAAGAGTAACACAAGCATAGGATTGGACGCATATGTCATACCTAAAGTGGTATTAAAATGGATTTATTCACTCCAGAAGTAACCATGGAAAAGCCATGTGTCAATATGTCCTTGATGTAAATAAGACAAGACATTATTCATATTAGAAATTGGATGGTACAGTGTCTGTTGGTGAAAACAATTTCAAAGAGCAAACAAGGGAAGGAAGTCAAGAACCGATCTCAGGGGAAGCACTGCATTACATTGCTGGACCTCTGTAATGTGAAAAGTGATTAATTTTTCTATAACTTTGATCTTCTCCACTCTGTGCATCCAATCTATGGAGTTAGAGAGGCTGATTCTCAGTCTTTGGTAGTAATTGAGCTTTAGTGAATTGAGATGGAAATGTATCATCACTGATCCTATACCACTTCAGACTGACAAGCAATGAGGTCGGCTGGAACAAGTAAAACTAATTTTTTTCAAAACTGCTATCGGAATTTCTGCTGACTTGACATACGATGAGCCTAAATTATGATACACTAGGCTTGCAAATGGTCCTCTAATCAGACTACTTCATTTCATTCAATGTACACTTCAAGTGAGAAATTTGTTCCACTTAGTTAATCACCCTGAAATTCAGCTTTATGATGATTTAAATATCGCCATATTAAACGGTCATGTTTATTAACAAAATACTCTTCACAAATAAAGCACTTCAGCTTGTTGGAGTGCTTTATGTGTCTGAAGCCTGTCATTTTCATGACAGCTTATAAAAGTGCAGATTTTAATAGAAATCATCAGACAGGAAGGGACATTAGTGGCTTTTTGCCTGCTTTCCCCAGTTCTCAATGAGTTATACTACAGCTATAAGCATAATAAAGCCATGATAGCCGAGGTTTCAAACGTGTCCAACCCTGAGAAAAAGTTTGCAGCCCTTTCCTCACAGTTTCCGTTCGACTGGTGTAGTGGAAATATGAAATATCTGATGGTGTGGGTGACAGTGGAGCCGGGAGAGCTCTACCAAAGCAATTTTCTACCCTTACTGCAGAGACTTCAGGACAGTCTCAAAAAATGATCATAACCACACATGGTCGAGTGGCTGTGGTTAAAATGAACATCTTGCTGAGACTTTTATATCCTTTTCAGACAAGTCCACTTCCCATACCCATTGTGTTCTTTGCATCATTGAAGACAGCAGTGATTTGGTACGTTTGGAAGGAAGAGTGGTCGTGCCTGGGACATGAGCTGTTATGCTTGCTTAGACAATGGGGTGGGCTGGCACTGCCCAATTTAAAAAAAAAATACCATTGCTGGACAGGGCAGGAGTCAATGTATCTCTCCATTTGGCATATGGCAAGAAGAGTCTGAGGTATTGGAACATAGGGACAGGCAGTCCCCAGTGAATCAGACACTCAGGTCATGAAAAGTGATGCACTAGCACTAGATGAATCAAGTTCCTTTTTGCTATTGACATATAATAGCAATATGGGTAGGGGAGCTGTTGGCAGTGGCATGGGCCTTTCGGGGGGGGGAGGAGACATCATCCCAATACACAGAGTACTGGGCAGAGGAGGTTTGCTGAACCTGGAGGCCTTGTTGAGAGGGGTGTTGCTGACTCCCCTGGTCTTACTCTGCTATACACAACTGTGACACTATTACAATCAGATACCACACAGAGTTCAGTTGCATCAGGAGATGACCTGGTGTCAGGGTTTCTTTGCTGTTTTAAACAGCCACCCTTCCTTTTTCAGTGTCTGAGGTTTCAGCTGTAATTAACTATCAGCTCCTTCAGCATGTTGCCACGGTTACTCACCTGAGAATAGTAATCAACCCTGCTGCTAATCAGTTCAGCCTATTTAAGCAGCAAATCCCAGAACCTCCTTGCCCTTGCGTGGTTTCCTGTCCCCCAGAAGTCTCCTTGTTCCTGTGTTTCCTGTTTGCTCCTGGTTCCTGACTCTGGCCTTGTTCCTGACTCCGCTGCCCTCCGTGCTCCTGATCCTGGCTCGTCTGACTACCCGCTCTGGTGACTGACCCCTGCTTGCCTCCTGGACTTTGCTTTTGGTGATTTCTTTGTTGTTTATTAAATAAAGGTGTTTTTGCATCTAGATCTGTCTCTGTCTGGTTCCTGGTTCCTGACACCTGGTTTGAGGGTCTGTGCGTGGCGAGCACCGAACTGGAGAAAGCAGTGTTTCTCAATAGGCACTTTTGGTGGGGTTTAAGGAAGTGAATAGTACTTTTAAGAGGCAATAGGAAGAACACCTAAAAATATATTTTCTGATGCACAATAGGAAAAGTCTTAATATTACAGCAAACAAATACCAGGAGGTAAACTAGAACTCCCTTCATTCTGCTACAAGACACCAGTACTGCTTCACAGAATTTTTCTGACTGTCCAATCCATATGTGAGAGATCCCAGTAAAGGGGAGATGATGATTGTACATATTTAGTGGGAATGCCCTAAAATAGTTTATTTTTGGGATATAATGAAAGGTGCTATTACTAACATATATGGTGATGCACTTCTCTTCGGGGAAGCACAGATATAATTTTGCCTCTTTGCAAATCAATAGTAAAACCCCACCCTGACTATGTGGTTCACTTTTGGGCACTAGTTTTAAAGAAGGATATTGCAAAACTAGATTGCAGAGACAAGCTACAAAACTAGTAAGGGGGATGGAACACATTTAGTTATGAGTAAAGGCTAGAAAAACTGGTATTGTTTTCTTTAGAAAAAAGACACTTCAGGATGGATATGATAGCACTATACAAATATATAAAGGGTCAGTACAAAATGCTATGTGCTAACCTGTTCATTAGCAGGAATATACAACAGACAAGAGGTCACCTATTGAGACTGGAAGAAAGGCATTTTCGCATACAGCAAAGGAAAGGTTTTTCTAAAGTAAAAACAATAAAGATGTGGAATTCTCTATCTAAAATAAATTTAAAGGAGGATTGGATGCTTTTTTGCATAAACAGAATATTCAGGGGTATAATTGATGTCTCATTGGTCTTTGATCCAATGAGAAATCTGATTTCCATTATGGAATCGGAAGAATTTTTCTTCCCTTTTTGTTGCATTTTTGTGGAAATGACTGCAACTGTTTTTTTTTTGGATCGACAGCATAAAAAAATGGACTTAACGGTTGAACTTAATCGACTAGTATTTTTTCAACCTAGACAAGTAACTGTAATTGTTCCTTTAAAACTCCTAGCATTACTTTAATTAATTAATTAACAATGTGTTTTTTTCAAAGTTTTTCTGAGCTCTTCATGCAGTGAGAATCCAAAGAACTCAAAAGGAGCTATTACAGACAAAACTATGGTCAAAACAGAAATAAATAGGATGAGATTTTTATCAAAACTGCAAAACTGCAGTTATCACCATGCAATAATTCCTGTATGCACATGATGACTACTCTTTATCTGTATGTGATATAACATGTATGCACAGTTTCTGAATGCACAGAGTGTAAAGTTCAATATTTAGATATCTTTTGTAACTTGTTTATCCTTGCTTATGAGCAAATCCTCACATTTATGACTTTCAGCTCTGCAGTGAGTCTTTAAGAATAAATGCAGATGGATAACAGATGTAACTATAATGAGGGCCATTTTCTGCGGCTCAGTGTGTATCCATCACTCTCTTTCATGATTTTAAGGTTTTGAAATCCTGTAGTGCATGGATGGTGATGAATGGTAATAAAAAATCCCACCTGAGTGGTCACCGTTGCCTGAGGGCCCCTAATATCAGGTAGTCTGGAACACGTCTACTGTCCTGCCGAGATTAGTCGGTGTAACTCTCTTGAGGAGTACCTACTTCCATTTTAATGACAGCAGCTGAAATAGCTGTCACATGGGATTCTTACTCCTACTAATATCAGGCAGCATTAAGTTATGCACACTGCACTGATCAGACACAACACGTAAACCACAGGTGAAGTAAAAAGTATTGATTATATTATTACTATAGCACCTGTCAGGAGGTTGGATATATTTAAGGCAGCAAGTCAAATGGATATATTTAAGTCAGTTCTTCAATTTCATGTGCAGGAAGCAGGGAAAATGGGGCAAGCCAAAATATCTATGGCAATGGTCAAATAGTGGTGGTTAGACAACTGGAGCAGAGCATCTCCAAAATGACAAGCCTTGTGGGGTGTTCATAGTATGCAGTGGTTAGTACCTACAAAAAGTAGTGCAAGAAGGACAACTGGTAAACTGGCATCAGGGTCATGGGTGCCCAAGGCTTAATGATGCACAGTGGGAGTGAAGGATGGTCTTGTCTGACCACACAGAAGAACTACTGTAGCTCAATTTGCTGAAAATGTTAATGCTAGCCATGACAGAAAGGTTTTCAGAACACTCAGTGCCATGCAGTTTGCTGCATATGGGACTGTGTAGCTGCTGACTGATCAGAGTGTCCATGATGACCTTGTCTACCACTGAAGGCACTTTCAGTGTGGATGTGACCAGCATAAGTGTATCATGGAGCAATGTAATAAGGTTGTCTGGTCTGATGAATCACATTTTCTTTTAGATCAGGTGGATGGTTGAGTGTGTGTGTGTCATTTACCTAGGTATGAGAAGAAGGCAGGCTGGCGGAGACAGTGTTATGCTCTGGGCAATGTTTTGCTTTACCTTGGATCCTGGAATTCATGTGGATGTTACTTTGACACGTACCACCTACCTGGATATTGTTGCAAGCCATGTACACCCCTTCCTGGCAATGGTGTTCTCTGATGGCAGTGGCCCCTTTCAGCAGGGTAATGCACACTAACACGCTGCAAACATTTTCAGAAATGTTTTTAGGAACATGACATAAGGTACAAGGTGTTGTCTTGGCCTCCAAATTCCCCAGATCTCAATCCAATTGAGCCTCTGTTGGATGTGCTTAAACAACCAATCCCATCCATGGAGGCCACACCACACAACTTGCAGGACTTAACGGATCTGCTGCTAATATCTTGGAACCAGATACCATAGGACACATTCAGAAGTCTTGATCCATCAGAGTTGTTTTGGCAGCTCTAGGGGGACCTACACAATATTAGGCAGGTTGTTTTAATGTATGTCTCAGTGCAGCTCTAACAGTAAAATCCTTCTCTAAAACCCTATTCTGCACTAACACACTACAAATAAACCTCTAGCTTAGCCTAACATGCTACTCATTAACTACTACATTAACTACTACATAAACCTACACACTACACTATCACTAAACATTACAGTACACATTTACTAATACACTATGTTAAAACTGCACATTAAAACGCTAGAGAATCCTAACTCTAACCATTAACCCCCACACTACCCTAACACTAACAATTAGCTCATAAACTGTCTTAAAACTTCCACTAACCATAACTTACAACAAATATGTTGTAATATAAAAAAGACTTAATAGTGAAGCATGTATTAGGGGAACATAATGCCATTTGGGGTTTCTGGAGACATTTCTAAGCCACTCAACTTTTGGTCTTGTGGTTTATTTTAATGTCTCCAGAGCCCGACAATGGCATTATTTATTATTTTCCCATAATTCATGGTCCATCATTATGTATCCTAAAAGTAAGAATTTGTAATCTTTTCAGTAACATTTTAGAAACCTATTTATCTTGCCTTCATTAGCTCTGCTTAGTGATAGGGGAAATATCTTCTCTTTACTATGAATTTGGCCCCAGTAAGGTCACTTATGATATCCGAGCCTCACTAGTCTCTTACTGTTATGTTACTTTATTGCAGGTGAGATTGCTGCTCCATAGGCACAAACCAATAATAGAAGCAAAGTTATTGGGAAAAGCACCAAGATAAGAAAAATGCCAGGAGGTACGGAAAATGAAAAATACATCAATCATTTTCTACAGTCATACATACGATTTCCACACATCATTTATTGTGATCTATATATATGAGTATATTAAGCTGAATACACTGTATATATATAATTTGACCATGACAGTTTATAATAGCGTCTGAGATTGAGGTGCGAAATATGCTTCTGATTAAATTTCCTTGAATGTGTTTATAGAAAAGTCTATATTTGAGATATTATCTTCAGTACAGTATTTGAATTCTAATCCACAGTTTTGTGTGGTTATTCATTGCTCGGTACATTCTAATCTGCTTTCGAAAGTGAAATCTGTATTCAATGTTAGAGTTTCATAGTAGTTGATGCACTTATCTCCTTTATTAAATTCTTTATATATGCTAATTATTGAGGTGTGAGTGAGTTTGTCTCTGCATAGAAACATTTTAGAAATACCTAATTTACATATCAATGCATAAGATGAAATGTGCACTGTGAATAATTATTCCGCAGCAGGGTACAATTTCATGTCCTAAATGTACACTTCAATTTTCTATCTAAATTTTTTTTAACAATATTGAGGTCACATTATAATTGTAACAACTTAAGTTACCAACATTCCTCTCCCTTTATGCTGTAGAACCTAGAGTGAGCTAATACACAAACTCAGACCGACTATTAAAAAGATAAAGAAAAAAATAATGGTTAGTACTGGTGTCATTACTTAAAGAATATGTTTTATTCAATAATTTTAGCCCATCCTGTCTTGGATTTCAAATGCGTCATTCATCAAGGCATTGTTATGTATATACATTATGTATGTCACCAATATGTTCAATGGGTCTGTCATGTTGCATTTCTTTAGCTTTGATAGCTGTGGTATTTTCCTGTTTTCCATTTTGGAAATTAAAATCTATTTATGTATCGGATGGTTTTAGTTTGTCTAAACAGTTCCCTCTTCAATAATTGATTGACTCCAGAAGCCCAAATAATGACACAGAGTTAAAGACACATTAGTACAGGGTTAGGCAATCTTCAATATTCGGCACTTCAGATGTTGTGGACTACATCTCCCATACCTTACCAAGGACATACTTGATAATGAGAGAAATCTCAATGTATCCTTCTTGTTAAAATATCTTCTAAATTGAGGTAAATAAATAATGCTTTTACAACCATAATCCTGGCAAAGCATCAAGTAGTACACAACATCTGGAAAGCCTACCTCTGCTCTAGTGTTTGGGATGGACACTATTTTGAGCATGACCTCATCCACTACTGGTTGTTTGAGATGGTAGAGTTTTATATTAGAAGAAGAGAGATTGGAATATCTCTGGTCCCAGTGGTATTTGGACCAAATGACAAGTCACACAATAGTCCTACGATGAATTATGAGAATTGGCCTACAGCATTTCAAGAACAACATTTATTTCATTGTTTTATTGCTATCCTTCATACCATAGTAGAAGAAGTGACAGAAGGAGTACGGACCATTTGTCAGTCCACTACCCAATTTAAATATTCTTCACCCTCACTTGAAAATAGGAAAATAAACAGGGAGACTTGTGGGGAGTCCCCAGCAAAAAAAAAAAAAAAGGTTTCTTGGATTTTGTTTTGTCAGAAATGTTTAATTGGTGCAAGCTATGGATGTGGCAATTGTGCAGTGAAAGTTAAAGCATAGCTAAACTAGTTATTTTAGAGGTAAGAATCAATGCTCATAATTTCAAGAAAGCCTTTTTAATGGCCGTTAGGCTACCAGCAGGAACATAACAGTTCTTTAGCATAGGTATTTATAGGAGAAAAATATAATGTTCTGAACCCCAGATGGTGATATTTAATTGGAAAGGCATTTTCCTTTTGAGCAGTTTTTACACCCTTATACAGGGTAAAATATCCCCTCTGATATTTAATAACTGTGTAACTAAAAAAGATCAATGGCAGTAGTGAGCAGACACCTGGAAAATTATTTAAAGGACAGTATTGTCAACAGAACCACTACAACTTAATGTTCTAGTGTATAAAGCCTGTCCCTGCAGCCTTAGCACTGTAAGCACTATCTTTTTAGAGAAAATGCAGTGTTTATATTGCTGCCTAGGAACACTTCTAGTGGCAGTGCTTCCTGGGTCTATGCTGCACATTGCTTTATCTTCTCTATGAGGAGATACTTATTGGTATTTTGCCAAGTATATGCAATAGCCAACCAATGCTTTTCTATTGGAAAGCACTAGATTGGCTGAGATCATCATGAGATTGATGATCTCAGCCATGGAGATAGAGGCATGACCAATCACGGCATGGGAAAAAAGGTGAATAGAATCACTGTTTATCTCCACTGATACAGGGAGCCAGGAATCTAAATGACGATTGCTGCACTATAGTGTCAGTAATACATATTTGTATTTCTGACACTATAGTATTGCTTCATCTCCAAAAAACAGCAAAGGTATCCAAGATCATTTACTAAACAGTAAGCAACAGCAAGGCTTTCAGTTTTGTATTAAGTATTAATTTTAAAAAAAACTTTTAAAAGTAAAATTACATGATTTCTTCTTAATGTTAATAATCTAAACAGTGAAAATTTGAGGAAATTATAATAAAGATTAAATACCAAACTGTGAGATACCATAAGTTGTTATGGTATTGTTTTATAATCTAAAAGAACAACAATGAGTATAAATTGTCAACAGTAAACAAAAACAAAACTATAGCCAAGGACAGCAAAATTTGTGATGATGATAATAAACTGGAAAGAAAATTTTACATACATAAGGCAGAGCTATGAGAGTGGAGCTAAGTACAGATCTGTAAAAATACAAAAATAACAGAAAATAGTGCTATATTGCCAGAACAGATTATATGTTCATCTATAAGGTTAGGAGTATCACTCACAAGTGAGGAGCCATTAGCATCTAATGGCTCGGATGGTAAACGCAGATGGACATGTTAGGATGTCCAGCTCTTTTTTTCCTCCGATCCTCTATCTACAGCCTTGTTTCCTGGAGGAAATAATATGGATCCTCTATCTGCAGCCTTGTTTCTTTCCACTTAGAAAATTGTCACAAAGACCTCAGGTCATATTCAGACAGAACCTTTGCAAATACTGCACAATGTAATAAAAGAAAGAAAATTTTACTGTAATAGTAGTATGGAAAAATAAGATGGAAAATTGTGCGTTTGTTAAAACAATCTATTGTAAAATATTTTACTACCTATTATAAAGGCAAATTTTCAGAAATCATCATTAGACTTACAAAGAGGTTGATTAAAAAATCTAAATTATACCTATAGCTATAACTAATCCTATCAGTATTTAAATATTAATGCTTAATTGAGCATTTACATAAATCACTATTGAAAAATGAAGCCTCGAGACAAAAAAGAATGGCACCACTTTCAAGACCATAAGAATCATGAGTTATTCCCCTCATTTATGCTAATGCCACGTTCTAAAAGGGTGATTACAATAAAACAAGAAGAAAGTGTCAGCTTTTCTAACATTTAGTCCATAAAGCCACGTTTACCTACATTTATGCTCCAGAAATTCATGTCAACATGTAGAGGAACAAATTACTCTACCAGAAACCTATTTCACCCATTTACTGTCTGCAAATGTCTTGAAAACGACACATACCCTTTTCAAACAGTAAAAAAAAGCTTTAGAACTCACACTATTTCTAATGTTGAGGCAGGGGGTGAGACAATAAGCTCTCATATGCCTCTTAGCATTAGAGAGAACACTGTAAAACATGTCAAATACATTCATTTAAAAAAAATATGATTTAACTGTACTAGTTGAATACGGGCATTATGCTGAAATGCGGACAGTTGGTTTACATTTTGTTGCCATTTTTAATAAGCTGTACAGCTAGTAATGCCATCAGGGTCCTTTTAATTGTTTGACAAATGCTACAACTACAATTTTCTACATTCTATCTTTTTCATGGTTTGCAATATTGCATTAAACTATGCTGCAAATTTATAATCCACTTTATGAATGTGTATCGCTCTCAGGTGCATATTTAATTTCCATATATCTTTCTTCATTATGTATAGATATAGTGGACTCTTTTTAGGATTGGGGTACCAGGCATTTGCATGAACATTGTTTTATTTTCTAAAGATTTCACCTAATTCATTCATCTGTGCTTGATATCGTCATTTTAACACTTCTATATGGAACACTCTCTGGGGCTCTGCTGAGATCAATCTTTTACTGTTAAGCAATAAAAAGTTGCAAATTGGTTTGAACTAGAAGCATTATTGATCCAGTCTGATCATCAAAGAGGGAGAGGGCAGGAATGATTTCTTAAATCAATACAAACATATTGATTATTGATTATTTGATTTGGTTAGACCTTCTATATAGTTGAATAGTTTAATGCAACTTTATTACTGTGTCTAGACTTTAGCGACTAATGGAGACAAGCCTCAAACAGAGAGCTAGACACCTTTTGAAATGAAAATACAATGTGTGTAATTTTCTTTGGAATTTAGTTCTCTGTTTGAGGCTTGTCTCCATTAGTCTAGCTAGTTATAGTTACATCAAAACAGAATTAAACTCTGAATGATATAAATAATAAATATGTGAAATCCGATCTTGCGATAGATTATCTGTAATTGGAGGAAGCTGTGATAAATTTAGTTTTTTTGTGCCCTAGGTCAGTCAACGTTATATCTCCATCTCCATATATTTTTCCCTTCATGCACGCATACTTGTACAAGTAGACATTTGTGCATATTTAGACACTCAATCAAATACAGTCACATATCTGTATAGACACACAATCACATAAAGACACATACATAAGCACACAATCCCCTCCACACACAAACACACTTTATCACATGTATTGCTGAGATACACGATTGCACACAATCATGAACATGAAATGGTATTATTATTTATACAAATAGGTCTAGTGAATGATGGAACAACAGGAGAAACATTTCTAGATGTAATTAGATTAGCAAGCAATGATCTTTCGAAAATACTGGTGTTTACTAATCCTGTTAATAATGTGGAATGACACCTAATGCAGACATGCAGAACATGATGTGGTGAACAAACAAGTGTCTGATGGGTGATTCCAGCTCTGGAGGTTTTGGATAAGGTCAATTTATGGCTTTTCACTTTGATAATGTCTCTAAATCGGCTTCTTTATCATGAAAATAGTAGCAGTTTCTAGACATGTTTGCACAAAAGTCTTGTATTCATTCCATTCCATCCATTTCTAATATACCACCTCCTACTAGACTGTGAACTCTCAAGAGGTGGCCCATCAATATTTTAGGCACCACAAGTTTTTAAATTTAGGTTATATTATGTGTTTGATAAAGTATAACAAGTACAAAAAACAAATAAACCAATATTTGACAGTTTCTGTGTTAATATTTTTGCAGTATTTAGAATTTCAGAATTCAGGACAGATATACATTAAAACAGTGATATTTATTACGTACTGAACTAAAATAAACTCTATCCTTTCCGTAGCCCTATGCTTTAAAGCTTTTGGTATTTAGATGCATCTGCAGTCTCACTGCTCAATTATCTGCCATTTAGGAGTTAGAAAACTTTGTTTATACAGCCCTAGACATATATCCCCTGGCTAGGAATCACAACTAGTGATGTCCCGAACGGTTCGCCGAATGGTTCGTGAACGGTTCGACGCGGACTCATCATTGAGTAAACTTTGACCCTGTACCTCACAGTCAGCAGACACATTCCAGCCAATCAGCACCAGACCCTCCCTCCCAGACCCTCCAACCTCCATCCATTTTGAAGCTGCATTCTTAGTGAGCTGTCCAGGAGGTGGGAGGATCTGGGAGGGAGGGTCTGCTGCTGATTGGCTGCAATGTGTCTGCTGACTGTGAGGTACAGGGTCAAAGTTTACTCAATGATGAGTCCGTGGCGAACAGTTTGTGGCGAACCGTTCGGCGAACCGTTCGGGATATCACTAATCACAACCTCTCTACACTCTTGATTTTTTTTTATAGCATCCCTTGTTGCACATTGCTTTTAATTTAGAATTTCTTATTTGCGTGCAGCAGCCTCCTGTGTATGATTAAAGTTCAATTAACAGAGCAACCCTAAAGGAAACACACTGTCCTATAAGATCTGATTAAATATAAAAATCAATTTTTCATGAAGGCTTTGTAGGTCCCAGCCAAGGGAGGTGTGGCTAGGTCTGCAGTAACAGAAACATTAAAAAAAAAAGATATTCTACTCCTAAATGGAAGAGAATTGAACAGAGAGATGGCAGGGGCATGGTAAATACACTCAAACTGCTTCATTAAGCTAAATTTGTTTTGGTGATTTATTCATTTAAAGGCCCATTGGGCCTTTGTCACTCTCACTCTAAAAGGAGCTAACCCCACAAGGCACAGAAATGAAGTACCAGGAGACTGGGCATATCCTGGTCAAGTATGTATAGGGGTAAACCCCTTCAACAGACAAATAAATAATGGGCCGGCAGATTAAACATCTCCAAGCTCAGTATCTATAAAGGTTAATATAAACCCTTTGAACAGGCAAATAAATCAGGAGACTGGGCACTGCTGGCCCAGTATGCATAGAAATAATGGGGTTGATGGAACAATCCAAGCACCATAACCATCACCATGTGCTGTAATGGTTATAATGCCAGCAGTACCCTGCTGCTCTCCCACCATTGTAAGGAGTCATCCATTCTAGAACAGTTTTACTTCATATCTGATATCCCCCAGATGCTGTTACCTGCCTCCACTACAATTCTGTGAGAGCTAGAAGCTCTCTTAACAGACCTAAACCTGGCAGTGCAGGACTTCGTTAATTGGTTAAAAACAATCAGCTAAAGCTCTCAGCCAATGAGCTTGTCCAGCAATCTAGGGCTTAGCTCAAGAGAGCTAATTAAAGTGACTGAGCAAGCACTTCTGGCTTTCACTGAGCTGTAACAGAAAAGTGGCACCTGGCAGACCCAACTAAGAAGTAAACCAATTATAAAATTGATTGTCTCCTTACAAAGGTCCCCCAGGACACCAGGACACTTCTGGCATCATGTACTGAACCAGTACAGTATGCTGTTGTGCTGTAGTGGTTACGGTGCTTGGAGTGTTTCTTTAATCTCTCTCAATTCAAGGAGGTTTGGCACACTCTGCCTTAGAAACAGAGAAAGAGGTAAGGTTCACTTCTCAGGCCCCACACTAGGTTTTACTGGGGACCCATGGACCTACATTTTTTGTACCTTTTAATATAGATTGTTTCTCCCTACTTACATGCTGGGGTTTCACATACCTCAACATTTATTATTTTATTATATGCCACATCAGAGAGTGTTAATTATTGTAGCAACACTAGTTGAGTGAGACCATATACCTGGTCTCACACGGCATAGGATTTACATCACAAAAGTTTTTTTTCAGCCAATGAAACCATAACACCATTTAATAAATAGCAAACTATTTTGCAGTTTCTATGGTTTCCTTTGGAGCAGGAAATTTGACACAAAAAAATCAAAAGCATAGTCAGATATAGCTGTATTCTATTCATATCGCTTGCGTCATTAATTTAAATTGGCAAATCAAGGTTGGAAAAAGTTCTGCATATTTATTCTTATTCATGCCATTAAGAAAATAGTTGTCCATTATGGCAATTAATATGGAAATAAAGTGAATACTGATATTCAAGATATTGTGAAAATTATTATCATCAAATGCTGATACAGGTTGAATTGCTTGGAGTTATGAATTTGTGCTACATAGCACTGAATAAATAAATAAATGTTTCTTAATCATAAACCCCATTCTTACAAAGGGATATTTCTCCAAAAATACTTTTTCTGAACCAACATATATTGCATATTGCTTACTGTGTATAGTAACAAAATGTTTTACATTATTATTAACATGCCAACACAGCTCAAACAGAATTGCATAGTCGAAGGATGCAGCGCAACTTTTTTTTCCATTATCAAATAGGGTGAGGTATAAGAGGATTTAATGATAGAAAGCAATGGGTAGGGTGCTATGGCATAAAATAAGGATGAAGACATTTGCAGTTAAAGAAACACTCTTTTGAAAAAAAAATGTTTTTACTCTTCTGTGTCAGTTTATGGGGTTTTTTTTAGACATAATGGGCTCCCTTTTAAAAATAAAATAAATAAATAAATAAATTTAAATCTCGTTTAACTTTCCTTAAGGCTTGAGCCTCCTTACTGCAGACTGATCGTCCTACTGTGAAGTCATCAAAGTTGATGACTTATGTCCAATGAAATGCATTTCGTAAGGAATAATTTCAAACATACAGAGAAGGTTCGGCTATTGCCAAGACTGGTCAATACAATATTTTCTGCATTAGCATACTCTGCATGTTAATGCCAGTCATCAAATAGATTCAATTACTGAATCTATTTTAGCCTGTATTCCCTACAGGCCACTAAAGCCACTTGAGCTGTGGGGATTCCAAAATGTAATAGTGTCATTTCTTAGAAACAGCACTGTTTTCCAATGTAAGACAGCAGGGGCAGGAGATATGACAAAAATAAAGAGAAGACTTTGGCGATAATAGCTTTTAGTATGGAAGAGAAATAAAGAAAAACAATAAGCTATAATGATGGCAAGTCAATGGAAAAAAGGCAGGAGAACAGCAGGATTGATGAAAAATCGCGGCATGGAATTGGTTAAACAGAAAAACATCTTTTAAAGGTAAATTCAGCTAAGAATATTCTAGTAGTTTCTCATTTCACACAGAAGCAAGTATATTTCATAAAATATAAAAAGTGTGTTTAATAAACTACAATAGGATTTAGTGACTAAATACTGTTGGGTATGCTTTCCAAAAGCTTTGGATAAACTTTTTAAAAATATTTTTTTTTGTATAAACAATCAAAATATTAGAATAAATGAAATATTTTTCATAATATCATTTTAAAAGTTTATCCAAAAAATATAAAATCACTTGAAAAGCCTACCCAACAATATTAAATCAAGGAAACTGTATATCCATTCTGTAAATAATTTGTTTTTGGAGCATTGCAAGTATTTTTCATGTCCATTGCATATAAGCCTTTTTATTATTTTTGTTTTGTATTTTTAATCAGATTGGATATGTAATTAGTAACATTGTTGTATATCTTTTTATTTCCCTTAAGGTTTCAGTATGACTACTTGTCTATTTCTCATCTTTAACATCTAAAACTTCAGCAAAGTATTTAAACAATTATATAAATCAGCACCTAAGATTTAATTATAGGAAAGGAGATAGTCTGTTCAAGGTGTGTGAAAAGCATACAGTAAAAAAAATGTACTCTCATTCTGAACAGTGCCTTTTGATGTGCAGTTCTGCTATAATAAAAAAAAAATATAAAGTATAATATAGAGACATGGAAAATGGATATCGATCTGCAGGTCTCATGACAATGTGTTTCTTAAAGGGACAATATAGTCACCAGAAGAACTACAGCTTAATGTAGTGGTTCTGGCATCTCATTTTCATATATAAGGCAGTTTTTAGATTGCTCCCTAGGGACACCTCTAGTAGCCACTCCTCTGAGGGCCACTGGAGGTTCTCCCTGGGTCAGTGCTTCACTCTGTGCAGCACTGGCATTCAGGGTCTCCATGCACTGAACTTTCCCGAGAGAGATGCAATGATTTAATGCTTCACTGTGAGGAGATACTGATTTGCTAGAGGGGTGTTTTGCTCACCTCCTTGGCAATCTCAGCCAATCTAATGCCTTCCTATGGAAAAGCATTTTGAGGACGTCAGCCAAGAGACAGATTGGGGATGGAGCCAAATGCAGGTGCTGGAAATACGGTGAGAATACACATTTGTGTTCCTGACCTTATAGTGTTCCTTTAATCCAAGTCAGAAATGACGGTTTATTTGATAACTTGGGTGATTTCATTTTCATTGGCAGTTAAATATAGAATAGTTAGCTAATAGAAGGCTCATCATTGTGTAGTGACAAACCTTGGTTGGTAGTGGTTAGTGATGTCCCGAACGGTTCACCGAACGGTTCGCCACGAACGGTTTGCCGCGGACTCATCATTGAGTAAACTTTGACCCTGTACCTCACAGTCAGCAGACACATTCCAGCCAATCAGCAGCAGACCCTCCCTCCCAGACCTTCCCACCTCCTGGACAGCATCCATTTGTCCAGGAGGTGGGAGGGTCTGGGAGGGAGGGTCTGCTGCTGATTGGCTGGAATGTGTCTGCTGACTGTGAGGTACAGGGTCAAAGTTTACTCAATGATGAGTCCGCGGTGAGACGTTCGCGAACCGTTCAGGACATCACTAGTAGTGGTTAAGCATTGGTTTGTATTACACCAACAAATCTACATATCATAAGTGAATACTAAGTAATAGTGTTTATGTAAAAGTGCTATATAGTGAGTCAATATTTAAAAGCAAGTATAGATATGTTAAAAAATGTTTTAAAAGAGAATAGCTATTACACTGTACTTATTTTATTTTGTTATATTGTATTTTGCAAATTTTTTTGTAATATTTTTTTTTTTCATTTTATTCCATTTATCTTTTTTATTTGTTCATAGTTTGTACACATATCACACAATTATTTTGAATGAATGCAATTAATAAATAAATACATAAATAATTAAAGCACCACATTTTAATTTATCTGCACATTAGCCAAGCAGTAGATGAGTAACCAATATGGAGGTGTCCGGTTAGTCTCCAGTTTTTGTAAAACCACAAAAAAAATAATTTAGTTTTGAACTGCAATTCACCCGAATTTGAGACGAATTACCAAACTCTGAGTCAAATATAATGAAAAATATAGGGAGGGGGATAATAACGATTACAGACTATTTCATTTTGTAGAAATATTTGATAGTTTGGAGAGCTTTCTCTCCACTATTGGTTAAGTTTTCGCATTTGATCTGTTCACCAAATGGCTGGTAATTTGGATATATTTTGCAGTACACTGATTGACACATTTTCTTGCCCTTTTGGTTTGTCTGATTCAGTTATCGAATCAGGTTTTTTGCACCAAAATCCTCCCAAGCCAAACCCACATATGGCTGAAATTACGCCCTTGCGAAAAATGTTTTACTCTCAGGAAAAGTGCTTCACCTGAGCCAATTTATTTAGGAATGCACAAGTCTAGCAGTGGGAAAATAGATACAACACAAGCACATTATCTTAACCAGCTTAAGGGTCCGCTCAGTGCTTAACAAGAGCATTGTAAAGTGGTGCATGTTAAAATCATATTACATACCAGATTGATGAGCTACATATAAATACTGTGCTATCATGCTGAGTTTCCTTACAGACATTGCAATTTCAACATAGAGATTAATTTATTAAACATTATTGCAAGTGGTGAAAATTACCTTGTTTGAATAATAGGAAAGAATTGTATGAGCTAGCAAAGGATGTTTCTTGCAACCTTACAAATCAGTCTTTTGTCATAAAATACTGCTGCTCCCAGCAAATTACTTAGGATGACTATTTAGTAAATATAAACCAATATGAACAATTGATGTGCTCTCAAGCAGCAATCGGATGTATTTGGATCTGGAAATAGAGTTACTTGGTTTCTACAGATATTCTTATTTCTGTCTTGCTAGGACAAGAAAATCAATATTCAATTTAACTGGACAATTATTTTAAAGACAAATCTTTTTGTGTTTAATAAAAAATACTTTACCTGCAGAAATATAAGGAGGGGGATAATAACAATTACAGACTATTTCATTTTCTAGAATTGTAAAAATGTTTGATAGTTTAAAGAGCTTTCTCTCCAATAAGGGACAATTTTGACGTATCTATCTATCTATCTATCTATCTATGGCAAAGATGCCTCTGCCATGTATTCCTAGAGGAGCCTGCTGGCTAGCCTCCTGCCCAAGGACTATGGGCCATGTAAAAGACCCGTAAAAAGACTCTGTGTGGTTTTCCTGTACTGTTCAGGAACCGAACAAATCCACAAACTAAAGACCACCCAGGAGCTTGTTAAACCCTATTAACACATTGTAATGGTTCTCACCGCAGTGTTCTAATTGTTCGCCTGGGTGGCCGCCGTTTGAATGCACAAAGATGTGGTGGCGGACATCTTGTTCGCACGTACAGAAGCAGCGGTGTTTGGTTGTCTAGTGCATGGAACTAAAATCGGACACTCAACCTCACGAACACCGCTGAACTTCCAACATCGCTTACATTCGGTTCTTTACATCATGGAAGAACAGTGTTCGATGGAATCGTTCGAAATGGATCGGGGGAACAAGCTCCAAATTACAACTATGAACTACGGTCGGTAGTTTGTTAATTTTTATGCTTCCGGAGTTGACTGACCGCTACCACTTTTCTTATGGAACTATTTTGGGCAGGAGCCTCATGTGCTGTCAGTCAAATGTTGACTACCATAGAAAACCTGAACCCCTGAACCAAGTTATTTTTGGATATTTTCGTCACTCAGATCGGCGCTATCCAAGGATGTGACTCTTGTGGGGTTTCCATGGATTTTGGAAGTACTTTTGGGGTGCTTGTAAATTGTATGTTTTTCTTTACCTGGAGATAATTGAGTTTGTACAGTTACTGACTCAATTATATCTCAGGCAGAGGGGAGGAGTTTGTGACTTGTATAAATTCTCTAACGGGGCTGCCTCGGCTCATGTGTGGGGTGGGGTAGGCGATACTGGCGATAATTACTGCTATACCTGTCTACCCAGTGGGAGCTGGATCCAGGACTAGGGTCCAGGGTGGGCGGAGATTGCGAGACCCCAGCCAAGCTGCAGCGGCTAGGGCCTGGAAGTGCTTATGGTGTCCCGGTGCAGTGCTTATGGTACTCGGTGATTACTAGAAAGCGGTGGAATTGGTGGAGGTACCCAGTCAGCGTACCAGGCGGTCCGCCACACTATCTATTTATCCTTCCATCCATCAGTAACAATGTTTAAAGGCTTGGTACTCATCCTTTCAGGGTCTTATTACAGAAAATGCCTTGAGAAAAATGCACTCACACAACTTGCAAAATAATGATTTTTACTGTGTGTACCCAGACAGTGTTGCAAGCAAATAATGGATTAATGTTTTATCCTCACCAGGTCTTGAAATATACTATATATGTTATATGTAATAATTATATGTGAAGTCTTTGTTTCATTTCCTGAGTTAAGATACATCTGTCTTGTTCTATTATTATTATTATTATTATTAAAAAAACTGTTTTTCATATTGAAAGGACATTTTAGTTCTAAAGACTAACAAAGCATGCATATTGATCCATGCACATCACGGCTTCATCCCTGTGTGTGTTTACTGGAACTTTTCAGTTCATTTTATGTCAGTTATGCAGTGCTAAAATACACATTTTGGCAGAAAGTGAAGTATTCATCAATGTAGACTTATAATTTATATTTTCATGAGCATATAGTTGTGCTCAAATGTTTGCATGACCTTGGAGAATTGGTAATATATGTAATTTTTATAGAAAACACGAGTGAGCAGGTAAAACACATTTTTTTTTATTTCTTATGGGATTCATATTCAACTGTATTCAACTGTAGGTTATAACAGAATGGCAAAATCATAAAACAAAACATGGCAACAAAACAAAACCAGTGAAATTAGCCCTGTTCAAAAGTCTGCACACACTTAGTTCTTAATATTGTGTATTGCTCCCTTTAGCATCAATGATAGCGTGCAATCTTTTGCAATAGTTGTCTATGAGGCCCCTTATTCTTTCAGGTGGTGTAGCTGCCCATTCATTTCATCTTGGTAAAATGCAATGTCTTTGGTCGTCTCGCATGAACCGCGCGTTTGAGATCTCTCCAGGGTGGCTCGATGATGTTAAGGTCAGGAGACTGTGATGGCCACTCCAGAACCTTCACCTTTTTCTGCTCTAAAAACTGGAGGGTCAACTTGGCCTTATGCTTAGGGTCATTGTCATGCTGGAAAGTCCATGAGTGTCCCATGTGCAGCCTTCATGCAGAAGAATGCAAATTGTCTGCCAGTATTTTCTGATTCCTCATGCCTTTAGAGCTCACACCCCTCCACCCCCCCCCAAAAAAACATCAGTGAGCCACCATAATGCTTCACAGTGGGGATATTATTCTTTTCACTATAGGCCTTGTTGACCTCTCTCCAAACATAGAGCTCATGGTTGTGACCATAAAGCTCTATTTTGGTCTCTTCACTCTAAATTACATTGTGCCAGAAGCTGTGAGGCATGTCAAGGTGTTGTCGGGCATATTGTAACTGGGCATTTTTGTGGCATTGGTGCAGTAAAGGCTTCTTTCTGGCAACTCGACCATGCAGCTCATTTTTATTCAAGTATCTTCTATTGTGCTCCTTGAAACAACCACACTGTCTTTTTCCAGAACAGCCTGTATTTCTCCTGAGGTTACCTGTGGGTTTTTCTTTGTACCCTGAACAATTCTTCTGGCAGTTGTGGCTGAAATCTTTCTTGGTCTACCTGACCTTGGTACTTGGTACTGACTGGTATTTTCAAGGCTTTGGATATTTTTTTATATCCGGTTTCATGTTAATGAAGCTCTATTACCTTGTTACGCAGATCTTTTGACAGTACTTTTCTGCTCCCCATGGCTCTGTATCTAGCCTGCTCAATGCATCCACATGAGAACTAACAAACCCATTGAATATGTATACACAGACACTAATTACAATTTAAAAAGCCACAGGTGTGGGAATTTAACCTTACTTGCCATTTTAACCTGTGTGTGTCACCTTGTGTGTCTGTAACAAGGCCAAACATTCAAGGTTATGTAAACTTTTGATCAGGCTATTTTGGTGATTTCTGTTATCATTATGATATAAAAAGGAGCCAAACAAACAACAAATGTGATAATAAATGGCTTCATATATTCACTATCCTTCAATAAAATATATTTTTTTGCATGATCAGTCATATTTTCAAAATCAATGTCAAAATTTTACAATTTCTACTGGGGTATGCAAACATTTGAGCACAACTATACATGTAAAGTTGAATGTATCATTGCAATTGCATTTGAAATAGGGTCAAAGGAACAATCTATACACCATAACCACTACAGTGTGCTGGAGTGCCCAGGTATCCCCCTCAATATAAGTAGTCAAAAGGTTTGCTCTCCCTGTTTGGACTGGTCCTGCACAAAAGGGTTTAGTTCTGGAGTGCTAGCAGAGAATCCGTTCTGAGCTTCTGGTTTTCAATGGAAGAGGTGACCAGAATCCAGAAGAACTTATGTCTAGCGGAGCTCCCTGTACCCCTGACTTGGTACCTCTGTGAAGGACCGCTTCCTAGCTGGAACAAGGGACAAGCCACAGTACTTCTGCCCAGAGTCGCCGTGGCTTGACTGAGGTCCTGGAGCCGAATGGGGAACTCGCTCTAGACACCCCCAGGCACTGGACGACACTCAGTCCTGGGAACTCTAGTCCTTGCAAGGACTTTCCCTGTTGAATCCTCCACACTGGAACAGTGATTAAAGAGTTGCCCTTTCCCCTTCCAGTAACCAGACGACACATCGTTCTGGGAGTACAAGCTGGAATACATTTATTGGCAGACACAATTGGCCTTATAAGCAGGTCCCCATGCAAGGGGCACTCCCCCCTGGACCTGAGAGTGGACTAAAGTAAAAACATACACATGATTACATTGACTTTCAGGTCCAGGACACTCCCATACAAAACAAGATTATCCCTCCCCTGTGCCTAGGAGATAATTGAGTCAAGCACTGTATTAAACTCAATTAACTCCAGGCACAAAAAACACACATTTCCCAAACACCCCAAAAGTACCTTAAAATACATAAAACCCCCTGATAGCCCTGATCTGGGTGAACAACATATCCAAAAATCACCCAGATCAGTTCAGGGGTTCAGGAATTTCCTGGAAGTCATAATTTGACGGGCCGCACGCACGCATGGTCCCATGCCCAAAACAGTTCCAGAGAATCAGGGCTTGCAGTCGGTTTGGTTTGGTAGTTTAAAAACTGAACAAACTACCAAACATAGTCAATGTTCTTACCCTGGAGCTTGTTCCCCTTGTTTGTGGGAATATTTCCACCAAACAGTGTCTTTCTTAGTGTTGTAGAACTGAACACAGGCAGTCATGGAACTCCAGCGGTGTTCAGGAGTTTTATTGTCCGAAAATAATTCCATGAACTCGATGACCAAACGCCGCTGCCTGTGTTCATGTGAACAAGATGGCCGCCACTTCATGGTCGTCCATAGGAAATGAGGCTACCCAGACAAACACTTAGAACACTGCGGTGGAAATTGCTACAAAGTAATAATTAGGCTTAACAAGCTCCAGGATGGCCTCCGGTTTGTGTGGCTGTTCTGTTCCCGAACCATATAGTCCAAATACACGACTGGAGACTTTTACATTACATTTTACAGGGTCCATAGTCTGTGGGCAGTAGGCTTGTGGCAAACTTGTTGGAAAGGTGAGTTTGTCACACTATGTAAGTTGTCAAGTTGTCATTGGGCCACTCCTGGCACAATAGCACTACAACACACCATAGTTGTTTTGGTACTTGAAGCGTTAATTTAAATTAATAGCTGTTTTAAATCAATGAAATAACTTCTTCTACTAATATTCTAAGGCGTTTACTACTTACTGTCGAATTCAAAGAAAGTCTTTATTGTAAAGACTTTCAGTTAAATGACAATGCAATGCATTATTTTCCTAATAGAACAGGTGGGTAGCCAGGAGATATAGGTTAAAGGTTGTGTAAAAATATGCTAGTTAAGAACATCTTTACCATCTGAAAAGACATGTTTCTTTGTTAAGCTATATTTTATTGTTATGCTATTTGCTGTTCATGAGTTTTTACTAGCTCGATACATAAAAGGTGAGATTATTATCTTGTGAAAAATCGTGACTGAAGAAACATTGAATGGCAGATTAATTATTTATTTGAAGGAATATCTGTCACTGAATATAAAAAAATATGAATATAGTGATAATACTTATACTGTAGCTAATCATATTATACCAATGTCAACAGAGAACAAGGGTAGATTTACATTTCAGGAAGAATTCTCAGGTGTCCCTACTTCCCCCCACAAATCCAGTCAGAGAAACAAGAAATACAGGTCTCACTTTCTTCACATAGGAAACGGAAATGCAGTTACCAGATAACAAGCTGATAAAATATATCAAAATATAACTAAAAAAGGAAAAATGCATATTTATATTTAGGGAAGGAGCTTAAGAGACAGGCCTCGGTAAATTGATCACCTACCATCTCTGCCGATTGGTAATTTTGACACGACCTGCATCCCTGCAAATTTTCATTCCTGAAAAACTAATACTGCCCAAGAGGGTAATTATAGGGCTATTTATAGTAATTTGAAGACTTCCTAAATAAAAGGAAGTCACTGCTACTTTTCCATTAATTTAAACCTATCCTTTTCAATTCATTTAGTAAAATTCTGTGAAAACATACATGCATTATCAGATTAATTGAGTGGTGAACGCACAGGATATCCTCTATTTGCAGAATTTCTGAGTAAAAGACATGAGTCCTGGCCACTTCAACTCTGCCTTTCATCTTTATGTACTTGATAAAATGAGTACCATAAACTTGCTCATAATATTATCTAAACCAAGGGTACCAAAATGGTAGATCCTCAGATGTTGTAGAACTACAGTTTCCATGATGCTTTGACATACTAAAGCATTCTAAAGACACGGAAAGCTTCATAGGAGTTGTAGTTTTACAACATCTGAGGATCTACCTTTTGAGCACACCTGACCTAGACCACAGGAAACACTCAGAAACAGGCGTACAATAGTTTAAATCATTTTTGGGCTGATATTTGCTTGATCCTGCCTTCAAGCCATTGCTTTTCTGTGAATCTAATACCACTGCTCTTGTCTGTACACCTGTTTGGGAATCAGTGCTCCCCCATTTCCTATATAGACATCAGTGAGTAATAGATCAGAAAAAAGGAGGCACAGTAAAAAATACAATATTTATATATTACATATTTCATAAATATATAATATATATATATATATATATACATATATATATAGACTTTTCTATTAATGTGCTTTCCTGTACATTAATACCTTCCTTACACTCTTCCTTCTCTCCCCTGTCCACCATCTTCTGACTTGCTAAAGAAAGACCCCTCGCCAACCTGGTTCACACAAAAGGTCAATTGAAAAATATGTTGCATGTGAAGTAAAACTGTGTTTAAGTGAATATGAAATAATTAAGTGTATTCAATACCAAATACCAAATTTGTATACCAAATATGAGCAAATAAGTCTATTTTCTTTCTTCAATGAAATAGAGCTTTCTGCCACTGTTATAGATCAAATCAAGTGTTTGATTATTTGTCTATCTACTCCTTTCCAAATTTGATTGCGTGCACGCTTTCCTAGAAAGTAATTCACACCAGACACATGTTTTCTGGTTGGTGAAAACCCTGAGGAATCTGTATTCTGAGGGGTGGGAAGCCCCTTATGAAGCAGAAATACGTCACATACATAGTCATAGATAACACAAAGTATAGATTCAACAATTGGTTAACAGTCTAAGGGGTCTTTCCTGATACCATCCCACTAGGCGTGACCCCAGCATCGTCACGTGACATTTGTTTGTATCCCAGCCCCATTTTATTACACGTGGCATGTTCTAGAGAGAGAGAGACGTTATTTGAACAAAGGAAGCGGGGGAGAGGTTAGAAAGGGAAGCAGCTCCTTTAACACACAGCGAATCTCCATTTTGTTACACAAGTCTTTGCTCGATGGGAAGGGGGGGAGCAGGATGAGAGGGGTTTACAGGGAAATGATTACTACGCACACAGAGGGGGAAGGGAAGCATTTACTGAATGGGCACACATGTTCAGTGTAAAATAGACATTTTATCCATTCAAGCATTTTGTCCTTAACAGCCCCCCACTTAAAATGGCTATTTTACCAACAACTACAATATCTAACCTTAATACTGTCCCCATAGAAAAATAACAAAAGGTTATCTTGCACATCTGTCTGAACAGGCCTCGAACGCTTCACTGCGCGGGTGACCCGTAGCGGCTTGTCGACTACTTCTCCCGTGACAGACTTATGCCCGTAGAGACAGACGCTATCCCTGAGTGTCCCTAAGAAGAAATAGTTGTCAGTTTGGTGCGGTGGGACGGTAAAGGTGTATGTGGTGTATCACGGTCTACGTCATTAATTTCTTGGTGGATGAAAGTTGGGGCAGTCTGGTCAATCGTCTGATCAACTGTCCTTTATAGGCACTTCTTAAGACAGGGTAACACACAACAAACAAACAAAGAGTGTAAGGATAACTATTATTAGTATGGCCACTCCTATTTGGACTAGAGCACTTTGCCATCCAGTCATCAATCCGGCCATCTTTCTCAAGGATCTGTAGGCCCTGAATTTTGTCTCAGCTCGTCGGACAAGCTCTTTAACTTTTCTATGGCCAAAGTTACCTTACCATTAGGGCCTGTATTATCCAGAATATAGGTGCAACATGTCATGGTGTCGGGGAGTATTTTACATACTCCCCCCTTTTCCGCCAAAATCATATCTAAGGCCATTCTATTCTGGAAGGTCATCTGTGAGGTAGCTTGTAATCGACCTATCCCATCATATATCCCATAACAAGTGTAGTTCCCTGGATAAATAGTAATGCTTTCGTCTGGCTTACTATTTTTAGTAATGATTGGGTATCCATTTTTCCATGACTCGCATGCTGAGCGGTTAGTTTTAAATATAGTGTAGAGACTTAAAAAGCATACCTCTATATCCGGAGGAAGGTTCAGGGGTACAGTACCTAAGTGAGGCCTCGTTCCTTCGCAGAAATAGCAGTTAGACTTGTTATGTTTATTAGCATTGTATTTCATCCATTCAAGCCATAAGTTGGTGTCAGAGAAACCTGTCTCTACAGCCATAGTATCCTCAAATGTGGGATTAGCTATGGCTACCATGTCTTTTAAAGTCTTAATAACTCTCTCCTATCCTAAACCTCCCTCTACTATCATTACCTTTAACTCATTAGCCCTGTTCTCTAGTTTGGGCACCACATTTATTTTTTTTTATTTTTTTTTCAGAGGCTTGTTTGTTTATTTCTTGATATTTCATTATCTGGATATCTGTGTTTATTACTTTGTTAATTTCAGTTTCTGTATTTCTGTAATTTTTATATTCTGTATCTGGATTTCTGTTTCTTTATGAGAAAAGAGAGTTAGTGTATTGCCAGATCTAACATGAATTTGTGATTACTTTTGCCCAGTAATTTCCTATGGAGTGAATTCATTCATTCATCGCCTTGATAAAAAGAAAAACAAAGATCAACAGCATGAACGATATAACATTTGTTTGGGTGCCAAAGTTAAATATTCACTCAGATGTTCAATAACTTTTCTGTTTGGTATTGGCTTCCCTAGTGAATTTTGGGAAAATGTTAAATAGAGGACATTGGTTTGAAGTTTTGGCAAATTTATTGAAGTTGAAGAGGACATTTTTTACTCATATTTACACAAGAGAAGAGACTACACTTTACTAGATAGGCCCCTAAGACTTATGACTGTAGAATTGATTTTCGGTAGAATTCAATCTCATTTCTATGACATTGTGGTGTATGAAGTGGCATATAAATGTTTTACTTCTCTACATCTGAATATCAGACAATCAGGATACGCCTAGGGATCCATGATAGTTTTAATTATAAATCACAGTGCTTTAAGACTAGTACATAGAGTTTGTGAAAATGACAGCCCCTCTTGTTCAATTTTAATTAAGTAATGACCCGTGTGGCTGTTCCTTAGAGAAGAGCATGCTGTCAAAAACTACCCTAGCCGATAGTCAAAACCTGTCTCAACTAAATATGATCCCCAGAGATAATAAGTAGGTAAAATGATCATATGTAATGCATCATAGATTTAAAAAATATGCATGCCACACCAAACAACTGAGTAATGTGAAATAAACCAGCATAAGATAAAACAGAATGTATCTATATGTCATATAATCTAGAGTGAGTTGTTTACCGTGAAGACCTGGCTTTTGATGTTTAATTCAAAGCTTACGACTAGGTATAACATGTAACGTTACAGCATCACTAAATAATTAACATGTACCATCAAAATATGGTAGATAAATATAGAGAGAGAGACAGACAGAAAGAAAGACAGACACACAAAGAAAGAAAGACATGAACAAAAAAGGGATCAATGCATTCTGGGTTCTGTCCATATGTAGCCAAAATAGTATGAAGACCAATCATTGTCTTTAAAAGTAATCATTAACTAGCACTTTACCAGCCTACGTGCCCTTTAAACATAATTTTCTTTTCCTAACGACACACTTATTGCATATGCTGCCTTCTCAGAACCTGGTCATATAAGAATCAATTAAAATTGAAAAACTGTGTTCTAGTACACGTAAGGTTAGAAGACTATTTTCCTGCTATGAATTGCTGCAGAGGGCTTTCCACAGAGCTCTACAAGGTTATACTTGTTCATGATCCAGAGACCTAGACATCTCCCTAATTGATGGAAAAAGTATATATATATATATATATATATATATATATATATATATACATATATATATATATATATACACACACACATATACACACACACACACACATACACACTTGCTAGAGAAAGATGCCATTCAAACAAAGAGATGTGGGCTCATTTATGGAGGGAATACCCAGAGGTTTCCACTTATAAGAGGGCTCTAACATTACCTTGGGTTTTGTGCTTTACCTTGTCTTGCCCTTGGAAAACATAGACGCATAGAAACATAGAATGTGACAACAGATAAGAACCATTTGACCCATCTAATCTGCCCAATTTTCTAAATACTTTTATTAGTCCCTGACATTATGCCTATTCCACGCATGCTTAAATTCGTTCACTGTGTTTACCTTTACCACTTCAGCTGGAAGGCTATTCCATGCATCCACTACCCTCTCAGCAAATAAATATTTCCTGAAATTATTTTTAAATGTTTGCCCCTCTAATTTAAGCCTATATCCTCTTGTTGTGGTAGCTTTTCTTCTTTTAAATATAGTCTCCTCCTTTACTGTGTTGATTCCCTTTATGTGTTTAAATGTTTCTATCATATCCCCCCCATGTCTAGTCTTTCCTCCAAGCTATACATGTTAAGATCCTTTAACCTTTCCTGGTAAGTTTTATCCCGCAATCCATGAACCAGTTTAGTAGCCCTTCTCTGAACCCTCAATATCCTTCTGAAGATACGGTTTCCAGTACTGCGTACAATACTCCAAGTGAGGTCTCACTAGTGTTCTGTACAAAGGCATAAGCACTTCCCTCTTTCTACTGCTAATACCTCTCCCTATACAACCAAGCATTCCCCTAGCATTTCATGCTGCTCTATTACATTTTCTGCCTACCTTTAAGTCATCTGAAATAATTACAGCTAAATCCCTTTCCTCAAATGTTGAGGTAAAGACTCTATCAAATATTCTGTACTCTGCCCTTGGGTTTTTACGTATTATCTTGCACTTATCCACATTAAATGTCAGCTGCCACAACTCTGATAATTTTTCTAGTTTACCTAAATCATTTGCCATTTTGTTTATCCCTCCTGCAACATTAACCCTGTTACATATCTTAGTATCATCAGCAAAAATCCCTTAACATTTCCTAAAAATACCTTATCATCGAGACCTTCTGCAATATCACTAGTAAAAATATTAAAGAGAATGGATCCAAGTACAGATCCCTGAGGTACCCCACTCGTGACAAGCCCATGCTTCGAATATACTCTATTGACTACAGCTCTTTGTTACCTGTCACTCAGCCACTGCCTTACCCATTCAAACTTAAAGATTGCAGTTTATTGATAAGCCTTCTATGTGCTACAGTGTCAAAAGCCTTATTGAAATCTAGGTACTGCACCACCCTGATCTATTATTTTAGTGACCCAATCAAAAAAATCAATATGAATAGTTTGGCATGATCTCCCTGAAGTAAACCCATGTTGTCTCTGATCTTGAAATCCATGTGATTTTAGATAGATGTTCAACAATCCTATCCTTTAACATGGTTTCCATTACTTTCCCCACTACTGAAGTAGGACTTACTGGCCTATAGTTGCCCGACTCCTCCCTACTACCTTTCTTGCGAATAGGCACAACATTTGCTAACTTCTAACTTCCCAATCTTCTGGGACTACTCCTGTTAACAATGATTGGCTAAAGAAATCTGTTAATGGTTTTGCTAGTACACCACTAAGCTCTTTTAATAACTTTGGGTGTATTCCATCAGGCCCCATTGACTTATTTGTCTTTACTTTTGACAGTTGAAATAGAACCTCTTCCTATGTAAACTCACATGTAACAAATGACTCATCTGTCCTTTTTCCTAACTGAGGTCCATTTCCTTTATTTTCATCTGTAAATACTGAATAAAAATATTAATTGAAGTAGTTAGCTAGGCCTTTATCCTCTTCTACATACCGTCCTTCTTTTGTTTTTAATCTAACTAATCCTTGTTTTATTTTCCTTTTCTCATTTATGTATCTAAAAAAAATGTTTTGTCCCCCTTTTTTTTACTGACTGTGATTTGGAAGCTCTTATAAATTGTTCAGCCTCTTTCTGCCTAATCTTATAGATCTGTCTATCTTCCTCATTTTTGGGTTTTTATAATTACTAATTGCTAACTTTTTGTTTTTAAAGGGACACTATAGTCACCTGAACAACTTTAGCTTAATGAAGCAGTTTTGGTGTATAGAACATGCCCCTGCAGCCTCACTGCTCAATCTTCTGCCATTTAGGTGTTAAATCCCTTTGTTTATGAACCCTAGTCACACCTCCCTGCATGTCACTTGCACAGCCTTCCATAAACACTTTCTGTAAAGAGAGCCCTTTTTAGGCTTTCTTTATTGCAAGTTCTGTTTAATTAAGATTTTCTTATCCTCTGCTTGCTAGACCCTGCAAGAGCCTCCTGTATGTGATTAAAGTTCAATTTAGAGATTGAGATACAATTATTTAAGGTAAATTACATCTGTTTGAAAGTGAAACCAGTTTTTTTTTCATGCAGGCTCTGTCAATCATAGCCAGGGGAGGTGTGGCTAGGGCTGCATAAACAGAAACAAAGTGATTTAACTCCTAAATGACAGTGAATTGAGCAGTGAAATTGCAGGGGAATGATCTATACACTAAAACTGCTTTATTTAGCTAAAGTAATTTAGGTGACTATAGTGTTCCTTTAACTATTTTGGCCACTTCTGAGAAGTACCACAGTGGATTCCTAAATGTTTGCTTTTACTGACAAGCCTAATGCAATTTTCTGTTGCCTTCAGCAGTGCAACTTTTAAATAATACCATTTCTCTTGGACTCCATTTAAACTGCTCCAGTCTGATAATGACTGCTTTACACATATTCTAATTTTTAGAAAAGTCTGTTTTTCTAAAGTCTAAAATTTTTGTTTTTGTGTGGTGTGACTCAGTCACTGTTCTTATATTAACCTACACTGACTGATGATCACTGGATCCTAAACTTTCACCTACAGTAATATTTGATACCAAATCTCTATTTGTTAACAGTAAATCTAGTATGGCCTCTTTACGAGTTGGGTCCTCAACGACTTATTTTATAGACAATCCTTGTAGGGAGTTTAGAATACGTGTGCTCCTGGCACAAGCAGAAACGTAATCACTTTTGTAAGGTTTTAAATGGGACTACTTTTTGGACACACTAAAATGCCCAATGAAACTCCCCGGTCCTTTGGTGACATTTGTGGGCTAATGCACCCACTCCTCCTTCTCATGTCTTTAGTGGAACCATAGATGTTATGTTTGTCATTATGATTGCTTGGTTACAGAGTGCTTATCCTTGTTCTCCATTACACAAATACTGATTAAAAATAATGGCTTTCATATTACTCTACTTGTCATTTTACTCTAGGAGTACCCTTAACCTCATTTATATACATACTTAGCTGCATGAGCTCTTCTATATCCAACTCATGTTCTTTGTTTAGCTGTTAAACCTAAGAACAGGCAAGTGGTTTATTACAGTTAAGAAACTATGGATTCTTTAGTTCATACAGCTTATACAGACGGGAACTTATAACCGTTTTCTTACCTGAACATTTGGTGTATGTAAATGCATAGCCATCACTAATTAAGATGTTATTAATCTTCAATACATAACCCTGTATAGTGATATAAAGGTGTTTGTTAGACTTGGAGAGTCAGTTTTGGCAGAATCGCCACCAAACATGGTCCGATCAGCTATTCTGATGAAAAAACGAAATTTTAGCCACCACATGTCCTTATCCCAAAGTAACCAATATGGCCAACTCCAGCTGCAGACTTTTTTGCTTGGCCACCTTCAGAATTGTTTCTCACCTGAACAAAGAGCTTCACCTTTGATTTTTTACTAGAATAAGTTTAAATGCTGTATTTTTTGACAGCAAACAAATCAGATTTCTAAAAGGTTCTGTGAATATGTCACAGGTCAATCTGATTATCTTCAAAACATCCACAAGTTGACAAACCACTCTTTCTATATTGTCTTCCATGTTCAGAATCCAAAATGTCATAGCTATGGATAACGCAGAAATATAGTCCAGTAGAAAAATGACCCATGTTTTCAGAAATACAGTAAATAAGTCAAAGTCTATATCCTCATGGCCTGTTACTACTACTTTCAATTGGAACTGTTGTATCAATAACTGGGTCAACTACCTTTGATACCATAGTCCCAACTTTGAATTCTGTTTCTTGTATAGGATCCATTTTATTAATTATTCATCGAATGAAAGAGCTCTTTCTGGAATATTCAGTTCAGAGGTTCTTTAATTACTCTGTTATTAGAAGATGAGGACTGAAGAGTCTGAAGAGATTTTTAATATAATCCTTGAAACAACAGCAAAGTGACCACCAATTTACTAAGGATTACAGGTATTGATGAGATCCTCATCACTTATTATATGAGTTTACCATTATGAAAAGTAAGACTTTTAATATTGCTTGTTCTGATGACATGCCATGCTCATAACAGGAGATTCACCTAGGCCTCTTTTTGGTTAGTTTCTAATATTCCTTCTGCCGCTATTCAGCCAATTGTCCAATAATCTCTAAGGTAGAAGCAAAAATCTGAATATATACTGTGGTACAAAAAACTTAGTACTAGACATAGTAATCAGTTGGCTAGAATGTTCTTTCAACAATTCAAAAAGGGGAAAGGTCTTTACTACCCGTCTGCACTGTCTTACATTTGTAAGGGCTTTGTGCTTTAAGTCATAGATTCTGTTTTACCATTATAAGTTTGGTTTGTAATAGCATTATTTTGCCCTGAGGTAATAGGTGTGTAATTCAGTGAAATTTAAACACTAGTAATATACCTATTAAAATCTAGGGATGTGCATGGGCAAAAAAATTGGTTCAGTTCGTCACTTCGGCAATTCGGGAATTCAGAACCCTAACCCCTAACCCTACTCCTAGACCTACCCCTAATTCTAACCCTACCTCTACCCCTCCCTTTAACCCTACCACTAACCCTACCCCCTAACCACCACAACCACTTACACATCTAGGATTAGGTGTAGGGTTAGGGTTAAATTCCTGTCATCATTCACATAATTTTCCCTCCCTCTCTTGTTTTGCCACTTTTCAGAAATCCGAAGCATTTTGGCAGTTCCGAAATTCTGGAATTCAGCAATTCAGTTATTCGGTAATTCGGCACTTCACCAATTTGGTACGATTCGGCACTTCGGAAATTTGGACATTCGGAAGCATCCGAAAGCATCCAAATGTCCGAATTGCTGAAATTCATCCAAATTTCCATTTGGAACTAAACGAATTGCACATGTCTATTAAAATCTATCCCTATTCCCTGATGTACGGGCTTTCCTTTGCCCTGAGGTAATAGGCAGATGTGGTATTTTTTTTTATTTTTTTATAAATATACCTGCTAGAATCTACGTCAGTACTTATTGAGTAATTGTAGGTTAACCGTTTGAAACATGTTATTGTCTAGTGTTATTGTTATTGTCTAGTGACTTTGAGGCAAACATCCCTCTTCCCTAGGGAATTTCCCCTTTTTTTCTATTGGCAGCATTGTCATTATAGCGTTATTTTCTGGTTGTAACAATGAGTATAATTTATTTTAGTATGTAGGTATTTACTTTTAACTCAGAAACTTGATACAATTAGCCCATCATATGGAGCTTTCTTTGCTTACTAAATAGAGTTATATGACACTGCTGTAATGTACATTTATATATAGACATTGTAAGTGGATGTGGCCCCTTACCTTGAAGCCAATAATAAAGGAATTCCTCCCCAATATAAATGACGTATTGATGGTAGTAGCACTTCCCTTTCTTTTATTTGTCTTTTTTATTATTTTCTCTGTGTTCGGTTATACTGATCACTAATCACAGAGTTTTTCCCGCGTTTCTTTGAATAATGTATGAAGCATCACAGGTTTGATTTTCTACATAAAGCCATCAATTAGGGCTTATTTGTTTTTTGTCTCCTTTAAGGGGATTAACAAATTTTACTAAAACGGGGTTGGCTTCTGCTAATTCTATGGTTCAGCTTCGTGGTGTGGTCCTGGTGGCTAAAGCAGAGGACTATGATTATAAATAAAATCTTATTTAAGGAAATTAATATAGTCAGAAGAAACAAATGGTCATATAATACACGAGAGGTTAGAAACCCATTGTCAAAGACATATGAGTAATCCTACCTAAGGAGCACTTGGAGCAAGACTGTAAACTGGCTCCAATATTAGGGACTAAACAATAATGATAATCAATACAAGAAGGAGAGTTTAATATTGAAACTATTAGCATATTGAAAGTAGTGTTGGTGGCTTAGATACATTATGACAATGCAGTGAACATCCTGGAAAAAAAGGCTCCATATGAAAAGGATATTCCACTTAAGTGGGAGGATCTCAGTTTCATGTAGAATATGAATGACAATGGGCTGCTACAACAGACAAATGGCAAGATCCACATAACTTGGGCCCATGTGGAACTAGCATTAACATAGGTTTTTGGACTAATAAGGATCACTGTCAAAATCCCATTAAAGAGCACTCTCTGGGATTTTTTAATATAGTGTAGTCACAAAAAGAACATCAAAGCGTTTCAATCCTCCTGGGTCTTTATTTATAGCTGTAAGTATATTATATATATATATATATATATATATATATATATATGTTCCAGTAAATAAAATAACTGTTCACCACAAATTTTTATTTTTTTCTATTTAATTTTTTTTATTGCTTTTTAGGCTTTGTTTTATGTGAAATTGTTTTTCTTTTTGCATTTTTGTTTTTCAATAATTACCTCGAAAAATATTTTCAAAACTATTCTTACTGGGAAAACCCATCCAAAATTCTACATAAATGGACAAATATGTGTAAATTATATTTACAAACTTTGCTACATAGTGGAGTAACTCAGGCACCAAGATTAAAAATTATTAATCAGCAGCCATTTTGTGAATGGGTGCTTGTGGTTTTGTATAGAATAAATTTTACATATCTCTAAATATAGTTAAATCATAGTCTTGTCATCTGGTTTCCATATTTATTCTACATCATGTTTTAATTGAAATGCAAATGCCTTGGTGTCTTCCATCAATGACCCTTTCGAGATCGCTGTACGTTTCAAGACCAAACTGCTTGTATTAAACCATATTTGGCTCAAAATTTTATTTTTCATTTTAAAATGTTTACTCTAGTAACTTGAAGCTAAAAGTATTTTGCTGTTCCTATAGTTATAATTACATATGCGTGTTATTTCCATTTACAGTAAGGCTTTAATGCCAGTGTCCAAGGGTGTAAGCAATGACCTGCCAATGCCAGCGGCTTACAACTGTGCACAAATGTAAGTAAATTATTATTTAACTAGCAAGTGACACGCAGCAGGTTACTGTTAGCTCAAGAAAAGGTCAAGATGCAAGTAGCAATATATAAAAGTATATGTACGTGAGTGTTCGTGTGTGCATGATTGTATGCATACCGACATAAGTGGGTGCCATTTAATTAATTTACTTGATATTGTTTATAAAAAATAAACTCACAAACATAACTGATGTTACTATGATTACATCAGTTATCCTGATAATTTATCTTCCAGGTGATTGCACAGGAGGGTAAAATAACTGATCAGTGAAACAGTGTTTATTATTTCAATAAAGACAGTTTTCACTAATGCCTCTCCGAAGTATTAAAAAAAAATCTTTAAATAACTGCTCTCAACCACAAGCATTAAGGTATAACATGACTTAATCTACATTCACATGGGTAAAAATTAATTCTTGTTAGTATCAGCAAAGTCAAACTAGACAAACACAGTCTGTTGACTGACTATGTCTAATCCTTAGGGAACTGTACTCAGCAAGCAAGTGAATGTTATCAGAGATTATCAAAGCCACTGTCAAGAAAATTCGAACTTGTGTTTTTTGTTTTTTTTGTGTGTGTCTAGGGTGAACATGCTATGCATACAAAGCTAGGATGAAATAATTAACCAAATACAGGTATTAAAGTATTAAAAATGTGATCTTGGTATCATTTAATAATGGGATAGATATATATGGCATTTTTCTGAACTGCAGCCTTTTTGACATTGCAATACTTAGAGTTTAGTTAATTATATAAAAATAATCCAGTTTGCTATTATGAAATAAAAAATAAATAATCTTAAATAATCAGTAAAGCTAATAATACAGAGCAATAGACACATAGGTTAAAGGAACACAATAGCTTTAGGAATACAAACACCTGTCTTTTTAGGAGTCCCTCTCCACCTGTAAGAGTTTGAAACTGATGATCTCAGCCACTCCAATGAGAAGCATTGGGAGGCTAGTTGACATGCGCAGCCTTTAAGTATGGCACTCACAATCACAGTGCCTTAAGATACTAAAAGAAAGAAACTTGAATAAAGTAAAAAGAGAGATAGCCTAAGGGAGAAAGTACAAATAGAAAAAGACTGAAAGAAACTGAAGGGTAATGTATAATACATCAGGGGATGTTAAAACTTGAATTAATTATGGAACAGTAAAAATCCTTGTATTGGTCCTAAGTAAGGGGTACTTAGGATTTACGTTCAGACATACAGGGGTACATATGTTAAAAGTTTTAGAACAATTGAATGAAAGTGACACTGCAGCGTTAGGAAAACAAACATGTATCCTTAATGCTAGAGGGTTATTATAGATTATTGAGCCCTCCTTAACCCATTAAGAACAGAGGCAATTGTACAAGTTCTGACCGAAACAAAACCTATAATTTGAGCTGTACATCTGTGATCTGTTCAAGCATAATTTACATATTAAGTCCATCCACACTTCTTATATGTCAGTTTATTCAAGAGAAATATAGCTCTCATTTCACATCAAATATTTATATAATAAACTTAAATTAATATGAATTAAATCAAAAAAAGGGTGAGAAATTAAGACATTTTGGTATTTTTCAAGTTCCGCATGGCATTTTAACCATGAATGTCATAATACTGTTATGTTTTACTGCAATAAAATGCACATATTTGTATGCAGTTATGTCCCATGAGTACAGGTTACAAGAGTTTGCCCATTTTGTTTTTTACACATTAAAATTTTCCAAAGTGGTTTGCTGAGCCTATGTTGCCTTTGAGACCGTATGGCAGCCTAGGAATGAAAATTAATGTCATCATGGCATACCATTTGCAAAGGTAGACAACCAAGGTTATTCAAAATGGGATGTGTCCAGTCTTTTTTAGTGGCTACTTAATCACAAACCCTGGCCAAAATTATTCCTCGTATTTGATTTTTGCATTATTTACTCAAAACTGCCCTTTCAAATCATCATCATACGTTCTACTGCTCTAAAACACTCATATTTGTATTCAGAGATGTCTCACGTACAACAGTACCCCCATGCCCAGGTTTTACGGGGTTTAGGAAAGTCAGAGGGTCAAATATAGGGCTTCAAAATTAATTATCTGAATGTTTTGCTTAGGTTGTCAGGTAGGTTCATCAATATATAATTAATAAATATATATTTTCTGTTTTTAATTTTTTTTTTCCTTTCTTAATGCTATGTTGGGGGATCTGCGAGACAACCCAGACATATGTTTCTCTACCAATCATCTCCTTTTTTGGTGTTAATCACAATCACAAATCAAAACAAACATGCTCAGCCATTGTTCGGCTTGGTTTATATTTCGGCTACTTTTCAGCTCAGTTCAGGAATTTGACAGATTACCCGATAGGAAAAATGCTGATGAATTGCAGTTCGTAACCAAAGGGATCTCCAAGTCTACAATTTATACACTTGCGGTTTTATTTTTTTTTTAAGAGCTATCCATATGCCCTGTGTGTCAAATAAATCTTATGCTAAATGTTATTTAAACAAAAAATTAGTTGATAATGAAACAGTATAATAAAAGCAATATCACTACATTTTTCACTAGACAACAAGCAACCAAAAACCTGTTAAGTAGTGTAATCATCTAAGTGTTTACATGTCAAGTGAACGTGAACAAACGAGCTGATCATCCATCCTGAACTTAGAGTGCTTGCCTTAAATAAGTGGATGTTTGCATTCACTTAACAGTACACAAACGTTTCAAGAAGTAAGATTTAATACTTTAAAACCATTCCTTAGAAGGCAGTTTTCTGAAAAGAAGTTTACTTAAAAAGAATCAATAAAGCTAATGCACACGAAAAACATAATGTAAAGAATCAATTTACAAAACTTGGAATAAGATCAAATAAGAGAGCATACACCACGAAAATAAAATGCATCAGTTAGAATAATTGAAAATGTGCTATTTTGGGTGCAAAATGCAAACGTTAAAAAAATATTCTATTGATTTCTATTGTGAATGTTTTTTATTTTACACTATTTATCATTTGTTTTGCCTATATATTCTACTATATATCAAAGAATGAGCTCATCATAAGGATTGTATTACTTTCATTGTATTCAATATACAGGGGTTGTATTTCTTTAGTGATTGCACCTCTATTCCTTTCCCATGTCAACCAAGAACCACATCCCCTCCCTATTTTATTAATGCTCCCCTATCTCAAGCTACAACTAATAATTACTTCCCCTCCTGATTTCATTTATAATGCCTTTACCTCCTCTGTTATATCCAAGAACTCTTTCCCCTCTACATGCCAATTTAAAAAATCTACCCCTTCCCTTAACCATTGGTATCCTCATGTCTCATCCATCTCCCATTCCCAACGCTCATCACTTGTGTGAGACAGCTGCACAAAACAAATGTTTAATTTATTCTCTATGTACTCCCTGGCACACACTGCCCAGATGGGAAGTCACATGTCATTACAGCGAGAGCCAAACTTAATGAAATTCTTCCCCAAATTTTTAGCATCATCTGATGCCTTTCTCAATGGACAAGCATGAAGCATGAATTTAAAAAATAAGCAGGTGGGGATCAATATGACTCCACAATTGTACAAGGTATGTTTAAAACCTTCACCTTACCCCCACTCCACAGACAGTTAGTGGGGCATGTTAGCTAAACATTGAGCAGCTCTTGGTGACCATCTGTCGAGGTACAGGGGGATGCACAATGATCTCTACCTCCCTTTTCTTTAAATTGAAGACTCCACGTTATTCCCATAGTTTGAGGCACGGGAAGTATGTTACTAGTAACTGGGTTGCAATAGCTGCCCAGTCACTAGTCTTTTATTACAGCGAGCAGCCACTGGGTATTTGCCATTTAGAAGTCAGTCACTTACTCACAGGCTGCTGGTACTGCCAGTGGCCAAATAGTTAACGAATAATCCTGAAGAAACCAGGCATTTCTGTTGGGCGTTTTATTGCTTTGGGATACATTCACATTTCTGTTTGGAGTTCAGTTTTTTGCCAAAACCAGCAATTGCCCCAAATTCATCTGAATCACAATTCTTCCAATATCGATTCTTCAAATCTAATAAAACCATTGCCAATAAAGTGAGTCAAAGTTCTGGATGTGCATAACCATATTGAAAAAGAGATTATTTGTTTTGAAAATATCTCATATGCCTTGGATTTTTTATGTATTTTGGTAGGTAAAGGTCACATTTTACAAAGAGTACATCATTGTTTTAAAGCTCCAGGTTTGGTATGCTGGGGGTATAAATGCAAAATCAGTCACTGAGCTCAAAAATCCTAAATAAATATATATGTTCTTAAGAACAGGGCACAACAGGGTATTTTATGTAAGATATTATTGGTCTGCATATTTGTTACTGCCAGAGCTTGTAAACAAATATATATTTTTCATACACACATTGCAATGTGTTTGTATTCTCTCCAGCTAGCAGCAGCTCTCGCACTACCACCATTACCATGGCAACCACCAAAAATTGTCCCAGTTTAATTTGATCTGTGTTTGGCTGCAGAGGTCAGATCAAGAGGGGAATGAAGGGAAGGGGGGAAAAAAAACAGCTTTAAATCAGTAAGGGACTGATTTAAAGCATGTTTTAGCATTAATTATGCATAGTTAGTGAATCATTCTTCAAACACTACAGGAGATCAATTTTAGAATCTGCCTTCTTACTTTAGCTGGCAGATCTCATATAAATAGTATTGCAACATTAAGCTACAGTACTATTTGCACACTGACAATTCTACTTCTTAGATTTACTTTAATGTGGAGGCAACAAGGCAGGACAGACCTTGCAAAGTACACAAGGCAAAATTTCAAGACCACTTGAGACATCACATATTACAAGGTTGGCACTTAAGAGTTTAATGTTCTCGAACAAGACTGTTTTTTTTAGGTTCTTTTTAGTTTTTTTAGTATTTGTTTCCTGCATTTTTAAAATTCTACTACTTCTGCAAATTCGTCAGCTAAGCTGATACTCATTATTTTGCCCAACACTAACTTCCTTGTTCATGTTGGGCAGTGTCGAATCAAATGCCTCTTATAAAGAAGCAGTGTGGGCACAGAAAGTACAGCTGGAATGAATAAAGAATGCATGAAAATATGTAATAATGAAAAAATATTATATAAAAATATTTCAAGTATTTTCACTTAATGATGTTGGGTTGTTTCATTCCACAAAGCTTGGACTTTAACACTGTTAGGACGTGATGGCGCATCCTAAAGTTCTGGTGTTAGCAGAGTTAAATAGCTGCTCACACTAAGGAGACCCAGAAATCAATTAGTACCTGGGTCTCTCCCCTGTCAGTTAGGGCCATATCTAGTGGCCACAGGCTGACATATGAGCTGCATGCAGCCCTCAAAGAGACTGGTCACCCTTAGTTGTGGTGATTCTTGGCTGCATTCTTTCTGAGGGAGACCCCCATGGTCTGAAAAGACACTGACACGGTCTCACTGCACGATATCTCCAGCTATTGCTGCAAACAGCCAGTAGATGGTGGCCATAGGCTGCTCTCTACTGTTTTAACATATTTGTATTAGCAGAGGGAATCCCTTAGGTTTAAAAGTAGCATTAGACTGACTCTTTATCAGGATTACCCCAACTGAAATGCCTGGAATGAAAAGCCAAACAACCTGTGATTTTCAGAATCATGTCCAAGTCAGTTGTTTATGCATACATCGCGACTCATGCATCCTGAGAAGCAGCACACCAGCGGGAAGTAAATGGGGCAGGCCAGTGACGCAATTGCATCACTACCTCTGCCCCCGAAGTGGTAGAACCACCCAGAAAGGGGGACTGCCTGAGTTAAATGCAGGTCAACTTGACGTAAATACACACAAGGCTGCATGTCCATCACTCAGGCCTGCCCACTGAGGGCAGGACTTGCAGAGATCACTGTTTGTGCTCCCTGTAGGGCCCTAGTGCCTTGAACAAAGCACAAGCATGTCTAATGATGTGCTTGTGCTAGGATTGTTTGGGGCAATTCTCTGGTGTTCCCAAAAACAGGACAGCAAGGAACTAAGGTGGGATTGTGAGAAAGGACCTGAAAACTGGAACTGTCCTGACAAAATCAGGACGGTTGGAAGGCATGGTTTATGGAAGTCTACTTTCTACAATGTTCTGTTATCTGATATTTGTATCTAACTTGAACATTGTATGTCAGTTATGATACCTGACTTTAAACAATTTGATTCCAAGTGTCTTAAGCCAGACCTTTATAGATGGACCATTAAATGTTTAATACTCTTAACAAGATGTTAAAACACAGCCTTAACAGCCTTACTATAAATGGAAACATTTCCACATTGTTTGCATTTTAAAAGGGGTGTATTTTAAATATTAAGTAAGAGGTTTTTCTCCCCAGAACCACTTATCCTTCTGATTATCAGAGACAGATTACTGCTTCTGAAAACTAGTGTTAACATAATTTTTCAATAATGTCCACACGTAATATGCAACATATAACTATTTCGAATTTGGAGAATCTTGAGCTTATGTAACGCAATGTATCAGCATCATGTCAGTGTGCCAAATAATTATTTTATGAAGTTTCCACAACCAACATGTTAATATTAATATTTGCTTGTATTTTATTATATTAGATGTCATTTCATTCTTAGTGGCTGACAAGGCCACTTGCTTCAAAGTGAAACCAGTAATAATGTACATTTTTCTATGTCTATACAAAAACACATTATTTTCAGACTGATGTATTCCCAAGATCCCATAAGTGACTTCTTGAAGAGTGTTGCGAAGTTTCTGTGACAACATTGTCCCACCCTAACCTATTTATATCTAATGAGGGCTCTGCTTTCCTTCACCTTTCTTTTTTGATGTATTGCAATTTTAATTCTCCTAGGACCTTAGCATGCTGTTATGGTTTTGTTTCTGAATAATAGAGAGCTATTTTTATTCATATGTTCATTGAACGTATATGTGAAGTAATTCAACATGGATTTCAACTATATCTCTATCTCTCTCTCTCTCTTTCTGTATTTAATATTTAATATTGAGCAGTTTTTAAACGTCTCTAGAACTTCGAGTTGCCATTATACCCCCCGCCGCCAAAATTTTTGATTCAGAATTAAACAGATTTTGTATTACATTGTGTAAAAAAAAAAAAAAAAGTTGTCCGTGTTAGTTCTAGGACCCAACTAGTGCTATGGTTAGGGGTAGGGACACACATGTCCTGGTCTGCCTGAGATTGCTGGGACTTGCACTCCTGGGAAACAGCTGCTTTGTGGTCCTTTCATTAAAATTAGCTATCATTTGCATTTTATAATAATAGTGTAAGTTTTTATTTTTTGGATAACAAATTCACAATTTTTCCATTAGCTACGTCAGTAGTCCAGTTAGTATTGTCCTAAATTTGGCCAGCATATTTGTTTTTAGTTTTGATAATTCAAACAGTAGAGTAAGCAAATGCATCGCTGGCACTATTGAGAGCACATTTTGACAGCTAATTCTTTTAATAAACACAACAGCCTGTAATGTATCTGGCAATATTTCTATGGAAAGAGCTTTATCTTCCAAATTCAACTCATTCTTAAGGAATTTCAATGACATCAGTTGATACATCTTTAGTGAACTGGGCTCATGAGTTTAACTTAATTTGGCAGTAATATGCATTAAAATCCGCTTTTAGCTACTATGGAGATTAGCAGTCAGCTTCCACCTGCCCAGTTGAATTCAGCTCAGCAGCTGAATTCTACCACTCTGATTTGCTATTTAGGCAGCACAGTCTCTAAAACTGGCATAGGTAGACAGATAATCTCAATGAATATCTTATAGAAGGTTTAGGCTCATGACTAAATAATCAGATTCTCCAACCAACGTCCAGTGGTAGATTTACAGTGCAAAGCCACTGAATCACCTTAATAATCATTAAAACGTAAAGCAGGATATGTTTTTGGAGTTTAATCACTAAAATGTATGTTTAGGTGCTCTGTCCACCAATTTTCAAAATGTACTCCTAAAAGACAAAGTGTAATAGAGAATATAGTGTACATTAGAATCAGTCAGCCTACAGATAAGGGAAGTGAGGCATGGGGGGGATGCAGCCTACAGATCAGGGAAGTGAGGGAGGGGGAGATACAGCCTATAGATCAGGTAAGTGAGGGATGGTGGGGAGAAAGCCTATGCGTCAAGGTAGAGTAGAAGTTAGAGGGAAGAGACAGCCTATAGATCAGGTAAGTGAAAGATGGGGGGTGCAGCATACAGATCAGATAAGTGAGGGATGGGGGGAGACAGCCTATAGATCAGGTAAATGAGGGGTGGGGGAGGCAGTCTACAGGAAGAGTCATCAATAATCAGGAAGGTAAAGTAAGAGAAGGAGCAGAAAGGAGAAGGAACAGAAATGAGCAGGAAGGGACATCAAGGAGCAGAAAGGGGATGCAAGGAGCTGGAAGAGACTGCAAGGAGCATAAAGGTAATGCAGGAGAAGGAGCACAATGGAACAGAAATGAGCAAGGAAGGGGCAGGTAGGGGCAGCAAGAAGCACAAAGGGTCTACAAGGAGAAGGAAGGGTCAGCAAGGAGAAGGAAGGGGCAGGAAGGGTCAGCAAGGAGCTGGAGTGTAAAGCAGCAGAAATGTAAAGTAGAAGGAGCAGAAAGGAACAGAAAGGGTCAACAAGGAGCAGGAAGGGACAGAAGGAGCACAAGGGTAAAGTAGGAGAAAGAACAAAGATGAATAGGAAGGGGCATCAAGGAGCAGAAAGGGCCAGCAATGAGCTGGAAGGGGCAGAAGGAGCACACATGTAAAGTAGGAGAAGGAGCAGAAATTAGCGGGAAGGGGCAGCAAGGAGCAGGATGGGTCTGCAAGGAGCAGGAAGGGGCAGCAAGGAGCAGGAAGGGTCTGCAAGAAGCAGGAATGGACAGAAGGATCACAAAGGTAAAGGAGCAGAAAGAATCAGAAGGATCACAAAGGTAAAGTAGGAGAATTAGCAGAAAAGGGTAGCAAGGAGCAGAAAGGGACAGCAAGGAGCACAAAGGTAAAGTAGGAGAAGGAGCAGAAGGGGTCTGCAAGGAGCAGAACGGGATCAGAAAGAGAAAGGAGCAGAATGGTGCAAAATTAGCAGAAAGTAGCAGAAAGGTAAAGGAGCAGAAGGAGCCAAGGAGGAGAGAAGACAGTGTCAAAAGAAAAAGAAAACTGTATCAAATGAAGGAGAAGAAAAAGGAGATTGGAGCAGGAAGGACAAGTGAAGTGAACCCTCCACTTTATTCTGGACACCATATCATATGGCTTTGGTACCTGGGCCTGGCAGGGAAACTTTGAACCTTCTCATCTCCCCAGGTAAAAAAAAATATCAGTGTTAATGTGTTCACTTTTATTTACTGAGTGTCAGGAAGCACAGTGTGCCCTGGGTAGGGGTGTCGCTGATTAGCTAGAGCAGTCAGCTGGCACTCTAAGCCAATCAGTAGCTCCCCATTCACAAACTTTTTTATAAACCAGGAACTAGCAATTGGCTTAGAGTGTCAACTGACCACTCTAGCCAATCTGCAGCACCCATGCCTGACATCAATCTGCACTTCCTGACACTCCGTTTCAGAAGCCGAATACCACTGAGCGACCTGGAGATCTGGAGCTGGAGGAAGCCTTTGGGTTTAAACCATTTGAGAGCAGTTTATCCCCTTAAAGGAAAGAGAGCACCCAGGGGCTTCTTGTCATCATAGCATTTTTCATTTAGAATAAGTTGTTATGGTGACCAGAATGTTCCTTTAATTTGCTTAAAAGGAACACTATAGTGTCAGGAATACATACATGTAGTTGTGAAAACGCTATTCACCCTGGCTTTATGTGATAATGACTATGCCCCTTCCCTTTCATGACACTGTCAAAAAGGGACCAAGCATGGATGTCATTACAATTATGCCTCCCCCCTCCCCAGAAAAATTCCTGCAGACGCCCATGATTGTTCGAGTTGGATTTCATATTATTTCAAAGAAATTAATTCTTGACTCCAAAAATGAAAATCGGTTGAACCCTGCACCAACACACAATAATAGCTGTATCCAATTTTATAGTACTTAATTCATGTCTTGTGAAAAAAAACTGTAAAGATATGTTTTAAGATATATTTTGAACTTGATAGCATGGCCTCTCTAAGTAGTAAATGCTGTTAGATTGCCTTTCTTACTGTATAGAATTCTTTATGCTGCTGTATGTGAAATGTTGTAAGATGGCTTTTGCACTTTTTCCTGCTTTGTAATGTCCATTTTGAGATGGAAAACTACACTGTATGTTCAAAGTGGATCTTTCCATTCATTTATAAAGCTGCAGGAGTATATATTTTCATCATACAAGTCTCCCTACTCATATTAATATTTGGTAAAAACTTACTGACCCCAAGAGCCTTAAGAGCCACAGACTAAGATGTATAAAATATGAAAATTATCAGTATTAATTACACATAAATATGATGCAAAAAAGTAAATTATGTAACTGTAAAAATATAGTATATTATATCTATAATATAGTGATATAGTATATTGATGTCACATTATAATAATATTATAATTATTGTTATTTACTATTACAATATTGTTTTGGCTTATTTTTACGGTAGATCACATTTTTTCAATCTCTTTCAAATGCAATGTTGCATAAGATGCATATAATGTTTTTCTTTCTTCATCATCTTTTTCCTATCGGTAGCTTGACCCTTTACAAATCTAAACATCTAGAATGTAGAGCATTTGCTTCTGTTTTTAATGTTTTCATTTTACACATTTGCTAATAGCATGGCATGTCAAGTCTATTTGTCTTCTACACTGCAGAATGCTACTGATGATTGGAATTTGAAGCGATGAAGTTGTATAGTTGAAAAGTCAAAAAAGTAGTAAAGTTTGGGTCCTGATTATGACTGGGGTACACCGGCTACTTTGCTTTTAGTATTGCATACTTAACTACTAAAAGCAAACCCCGGCTAATGGGTAATGCCAAGTCAAAAATAGTTAATCAACCATCCAGTGTCTAGGGGTCACTAATCCAATGCGCAACACTAAGTACTGTAATACTAAATTTATTTACTTTCCCCTTTGGTCCAGAATTATATTTCACACTGTAGAGAAATTAATTTCTCTGCCAAGACTTCAGGCTGTTCCTATTTAAAGGAAATGAAATGACAGACTTTTTCTCCTTCCACACTATAAGCAAGTTTGAAGAAGAAATTTGCATCTTAATATTCAAAAGAGTTGAAGGGAAAGAGGGCTCAAATGTCAATTAATACGTAACACTGACTTAAAAAAAACAAACAAAAAAAAAACTATAGCGGATTGCAAAGCCCCGTGTAGTACAATAGTTAGTTGTTATTGTACCTATTGTATGTGGACATTACATAAACATACAGACCTTCTTTTATATTCTGTTGGCATTTATGAATCTTGTACATTATTTGTTGGATGTTACATTGCTAAAAATACTGTAAGATTCATTACTAACACCTTTAAGCAAGGTATTTTAGTATTTTTATTGTCTAAACCTAATGTATGCAGAATAAGTATAGTAGTTTTAGTCATTAATATGTTAGGCTTATCTGAAATCATATACTCTCAAAAAAGTAGTTATTACCCCAATATCTTGTAAAGGATGAATGCATAAATAAAAAAATAGAAAATGTATAAATGCATTTAACTATATTTTATTTTGGAATATGTAATGCTAGCATTTCTTATTAAAGTGAGAATTGTTGGTGTTTTAAGGCTTCAAATATCCCTGCCATTTGGCCCCTGACATTATAGTGCTCCCTTCCTTCCTTATAAAAATGTAACAATAGTAACCGTTTACTAACATGTTTTCCAGTGCCAAGACACAGTTGTCCTAACAGCCCTAACATCCACCTCCTGCTGATTTTTCACCTAATCAAATGCTTCACATAGAAAAGCACTCTAGCTAAAAAGCACATGCGCTGCAAGCTCTACACTTCGTTAATCAAATGTTTCTCAATGAGAAGCGTTGGTGCTGCACGCATTGTACAGACAGCAAGTTAGATGTCCTCATACAGTTCACGAGGATGCTGAATCTCAGGAACTTAGTCTGACTTAGTTGTGGGTGCAGAAGCAAGAAGGCAGCCATTGGAGGTGTAGTCCACCAAACAAAATAAACATTGCCTTTTTTGCATTGCAGGCCTGAAACAGCAGGTTTCAGGTTCATATTATTGAAGTGGTGTTGTTGCTCATAGTGGTCCATTGAAGCACAGCTTGAAGGACCACTATAGGCACCCAGACCACTTCAGCTTAATGAAGTGGTCTGGGTGCCAGGTCCAGCTAGGTTTAACCCTTTTTGCTGTAAACATAGCAGTTTCAGAGAAACTGCTATGTTTATAATAGGGTTAATCCAGCCTCCAGTGGCTGTCTCATTGACAGCCGCTAGAGGCGCTTTCGTGCTTCTCACTGTGATTTTCACAGTGAGAAGACGCCAGTGTCCATAGGAAAGCATTGTGAATGCTTTCCTATGGACTGGCTGAATGCACGCGCAGCTCCTGCCGCACATGCACATTCAGCCGAAGAGGAGGAGAAGAGGGAGGAGAGGAAGAGGAGAGCTCCCCGCCTGGCGCTGGAGAAAGAGGTAAGTTCCTTTCCTCTCCCCAGAGCCCGGCAGGAGGGGGTTCTGAGGGTGGGGGCACCCTCAGGGCACTATAATGCCAGGAAAATGAGTATGTTTTCCTGGCACTATAGTGGTCCTTTAATGCTGCTCAAAAACCAAATGCCATTTTGCAGTGTATTTCACACGTGTTATATAGTTTGTACAAATTTAAATGTTTTACTATTTAAACTTTAACATATGTTTAGGATCCATTCCATATGTAGCAGTAAAGTACACAATTTTAATGGTAAAGCATATACATGGTTATTTTGTATGGTTTGATATAAATGTTTCACTGATTTAAATCATTATAGTTCCCAAGCAGCTGTTTGGTTTGCTCTGCTGGTTAATATTGGATTTGGACTAACTTATTGCCTGATCAACTTAATTCTGCCCTATTGCCCCTATAAAAAGAAATTCACTTCTCATTAACAATTTTTTCTAACTTCTCCCCACTTCATAAAAAAAAATTTAAATAACATATATAAATGAAATCCAGCAACAATACATAGAATACTATTATTTAAAATAAATAAATGCTAATTTAATCCGCACATCATTTCATATATCATTCAAAGCTTCACTTCATATTTAAATATAATCCATTTGTAAACCAGCTATTAGGTGTCCCAATAGACTTAGATTACATTGTTTAATTTGGAACATTATACTGAGGTGTCGATAGTATTAGCCTTGGAGATTTGTTTCGTTACAAACTGCAACTAGTCAGACATTTACAAATTCCAATCTGAAACATAGCTGATTGGCTGAGCATGTTCTGTTTGATTTATGATTCAGAATTCCACCTGTAGCACCAATAAAAGAAATGATTGATGGGGAAAAAAAGATGATTAATGGCTTGGGGATAGCCAGTTTATTCACAGATCATGTGTGAGGTATCCAACAGAGGAAAAAAAGGAGAAGTAAAAAATACATTATAGAAATATACATTGTTTTACTTCTATTTTTAACACTCCTGGTTACTTTTTCTTACTTGACCTATCAGTTCACTGAGCAATCTAAAAATAATGTTTTTATTATGTATACATTTTGCTGTTCACTGACTGGACCTTTTTCGTGCCATTTTACTTTGTCTGATTCATTTTCCAAAATCTTTTTTGTTAGCAAAATTTGGATTAACCGAACCACTATATGGGCGAAATTTGACCGTCCCAAAATATTTTTTAAAATTATTTTTAACAATGTTTTTTGACTGAAACAAATAGTTTTCCATGCACAAGTCTAGATATTTTTCAAAACATATTGTGTCTATGTGATCTATCAAATGTCTGGTGGCTCCTCATCTCATACTCTACGTACACTTTACTAGCCCTACTTACAAAGTCTCCTCATTTACTTTAAGACTCCCTTGTACAATTTTACAATTACAATTATTTATACAGCACCAACATATTTCATAGCACGGTAAAAAAGATAAACAAAAAAAAATAGTTAATTCTAACAAAACAAGTTTGACATACGAGAACAGTGGGTGAAAATATTGTAGGATATATTATTCATCTGGACTTCTATATGCTTATCTATGCTGCCTACAATTGGTGCCCTTCCATGCCTGGAACGAGCTCCTTTAATCTGATTTTCATGAGTAACATTTCAAGATTTCCCTAATCTACATAAATACAGCCCTCAACGATACTTTCTTAAATGTTTGCAAATCAAATACCAAGCCTATAATCATGTTTGCTATATTATTGTCTATCAACCCATATTTTTGTTGGTACATAAAAAGCAGTCATCAAATACAGTGAGTGTGTTTGTCAGATTAGACAGGTAAGTAGACAGGTAGGAAGAACTATTGCAAATGTACAATTTTATAAACAGCAGAGTTTATCCATGTTCTCTGCATGCATTTATGATTAACTTGCTCTTGTCCTATCTGGACTCTGTTATAGTTTGTTTTGTCTGTTACTGTACATCTAATCCCACTAGGATCTTATCACAGCGTAATATCTTCCTTCATTCATTTGAAACCCACTCAAGTTCATTCAGCAAAACACAGTTTAAAGGTTATATAGGTACAGCAAACTCTGATAATGCTCATATCCTGAAGAAAACAAGACATGATTCAATACAAAGATAGGGGAGTTGTGAACTCCATCTGGGAGTATAATAAAAGCTACAGTGACAAAATTGAATAATGAAAACTCAGCTGTGAAAGTTTAATTTGAAAATGCTGGAAGGAAGAATATGCGTGGTGAGCTATACAAATACAATCCTGATATTAAGAAGACAAATTGCAACGGTAAGAACAGACAAAAATAATAGAAGCCTAACAGTAGAAGCCTAACGGACTAATTCACATTTAACAAAAACACACAGCAAAATGTATCTATGAATTCTAACAGAAAATGCAAGTGTTCAACATTAGATATCTGCAAATAAACTGTATAGAAGTGAAATAGAAAACAGCAAGGTAAACCACCCTACAAAGAAATAAAACATTATATATTTTCCCCACAGAAGGGAGCCTATTTAGTAATCTGGAAAATTTTGGCTAGTGCTTAATGGGCTTCTCCAGTGCTAAGAAAACAAACCCGTTTCCCTGGCACTAGAGAATCCTGGAGTGTCCCACTCCCTCCCATCCCCCATCCCATCCAAACCCCTTCAGCTACTTACCTGAATCCAGCGCCGATGTCCTTCGGCGCTGGGTCAGGCTCTTCCCACGTTCTTCCCCCGCCGACAGCCGGCGGGGTAGACCTTATTGCCACACGTGGCAATGGCCGCGCATGTATTAGACCCCCCCATAGGAAAGCAATAATCAATGTGTCAGTGTCAGATAACAGACCAAAACCCGTTACAAATCTGGAAGCACCCCCAGTGGCTGTCTGGTAGACAACAACTGAGGACAGACTCAGAGCTGCAATTTAAACTAAGTGCAGAAGGGACACAGCACCCAGACCCAATTAGCTGAAGTGGTCTGGGTGCCTACTGTGTCCCTTTAAGCTAAATATTGTAATGGGCTTACCGTCTCTTGAAATTAAAGTACATTTTGATATTTCTGCTTCAGCATTTTGCATGATATAACTGATACATTAATTGCTAAATGAGGATCCATAGGTAACAAGCTGGATGTTGGTGGCATCTCAATTTCCACTCTGACCCATGTTACCATCAAAATTTACTTTATTTTCGTTTTATATCCTTTCCTTGAATATTTCTTCTCTCCTTTTGCATCTTTCATTCTCACATGCTAAGAATGCCTTTTACTGAGCTAAATTGCTTTTTTTGGCTATTCATATAAATTGAAAAATGTAAAAACTTTTAAAATTCTTATCTTCATTGGTAGAATGGGATTTACCCCATATCTGCAATATCTTACTTCTAAACTTGACATTGTTGATAAAAAAAAAAAAATCTCTAGCCAAAAGCAGTCAAATAGCAATTTCCAATAACCTTGTTCTCAAAGCTTTTACATTCTGAAACCTCTTTTATATGAAATTCCCATCCTTCATTAAATTTGAGTGACCTTGGCCTCTTTTAACAGACGGACTTATTGAAACATATACTGCAGAATTGCATTAAAAATTGCTACCCTGCAGAATGTATTTCATGTGCCTACAAAGTTAATTGTTAAATCTGATAACCCACCTAGCTATGTTCCGGATTCCAACGTAGACATAATTGACCAGAAATTAATTTTAAGAACAATTGTCAGCATATTTTTTACAGGGCAGCCCTAGCTTTACAGTTATCATATATTTTTATATCTTCCTAAATTGTAAATCTTGATACAATTTAAGAAAGCTGTGATCTACCAACAGCAGTAGGAACGTAAGAAACCAAAGAAGAAGGATAGAGGAACATAGTTTACTACAGTGTTCATGAAGACCAGTTACCGAATATGTTCTTCTAATTATACCACTCTTTGTCAATACAACAAAAACAAATAAGAAAAGTGGAATAAAATGTATAAAATATATAAATTTGTTCTAACGAAAAATGATAAACTGCTCCAAATCCCACAAAAAGAATTAAAACATTTACTGTAAAGATTAAAATTCTGCTGTGATTTCTTAATTGCTTTAAGGATCTTTGTAGAGAAATTGTATTTTCTTTTAAAAATAACTGTCTTATTCGGGATAGTCATGCTTGACTCACCTAATGAGAAAAATCTATTATGGCATACAAGTCCAAGATTTGCCAGCATTTTGCTGTAACTGTTTTATAGCCAGCTTCCTTAAACTCCTTTCTCATACATCATCCACATCGCTATGTGTTATAGTGAAAGGCTACCTCTTCTGCCCTTGGTGTTGCCATTTGCCTCTACAGATCTTTAATTTGATCTCACAGTGAAATTTTTTTCTCTGATTTGTTACTGGCACTACATGGAAAGTTATATTTATTTCACCTATAGAAGATTTAAAATATATTTATTATACTATTATATAATAACTTTTTATAAAGGTATATGAAATGCTTTTAAGTCCCCTAATTATATTATTTGCAATTACTATAATTTTTTTTTTAAATAATCTAAGTATCTCTTATTGCATTTAGACGGTATTCAGACCACTTAATATTTTTCAAATTTCTTACATTTTTTTATGTTGCGATTTTATGCAACTGCTGCTTAAATTAGTTTTTTTTACATCAACCTACATGCAATACCCAATACTAAAGCAAGAACCATATTTTTTTTTAAAAAAACTTCAAATCTTAACCCCTTAAGGACACATGAAGTAAATATTCCATCATGATTCCATGTTATTCCAGAAGTTGTGTCCTTAAGGGGTTAAGGAAACAAAATTATGAAGAAATTGACATGAGTAATCACACTCTTTGCTATGACACTTAAACTTTAGCTCAGATGCATCCAATTTCTTCAGATTACCTTTGAGATGTTTCTATACTTGGATTGGAGTTCATCAGTGGCAAATTCAATTTAGGATTGGCTTATATCTTCATATATGCTCTATTTGTACTGGCTTTTTATGTCTACAATGACCTAGTTTATATTGTTCACATACTTCTCATATATTAAAGTTGTGTTTGTGTGTTTATCCCATCCAACCTTACTGAGCTTGAGTAGATCTGCAGAGATGAAAGGCAGAAGCTACCCAAATCCATGTGTGAAAACCTTGTTGCATCATACCCAAAAAGACTTGAGGTTATAATGACAACCAAAGGTACTTCCACTAAGTACTGAGTTAATGGTCCAAATACTTGCCATTGCGTTCCTCTTTGCAGTCTTTCCAAAAATTAATATTTCTATGTTTTATGCCAGAATTAATATAGAGAAATAAGTTAAGGTAAAGCTGACTTTGCACACTATGCAAATGCTCTTGCTACTTCAGTCTCTCTAACACTAGTACATGTTCCCTTTCTTCAACACTCTCTACATGCATTATTTCTCTGTCTCAAACTGTATAACAGGAGCTTCTGCTTGCTAGTAAGACAGTTAGGAGAGGAATGGACCAGCGAGTGCTTAGAAAGCGTAGAGCTAGCGCATCATTGTACGCATTTATGCCAAGCTCAAGGTGCTGTCTGGTTGGTCATCCTGCATCATTGGCAGGCAGCCTGATGTGCCTTCACACTTAGCTGACCATCTAATTATTTGTGCAGACACGCCTCCTTTGTGGGCATGTTTGTCCCTTTGGGCGGTTCTGGTTACGTGATTAACATCAGTGGCCCACCCTTTTATCCCACCCACTTAAATCCTGATTTACCGGACACTGCTCTTAGGTATGGATTTACTTGAAAGATGAAAGTGAGAGATTAGCATAGTGTATTGTTTTTTGATAGCTGTATCCTGTGAGTTTCCCTCCAGCACTACCTCCACCAGATATTTGATGCTTGAGAGGTATAACTGGTTTAGTGTTTCCTGTCGATAAGATTCTGTAATTATGCTTATCATAATTGTCAGTACCAGGCCCAATGGGCTCTTAAACAAGCTCTATCCTTGGGTATCTCCATAACATAAGGGTAAGGAGAGTGATCTAAAGGGGCAAAAGAACCATAAGAAATCCTCTAGGGTCATGTCATGTAAACAATGTAAATAATGCAGAGAAGGGGTGCGGCTGTGGTATGAAGTCTCAAAGGAAAATATGGGATATGGACAGAGATGGACTGACAATTTGTGCACACTGTCACAAATGCAGTCTACACAGCTCTAATTAAGACAATAGGCACTTATCAACCCAGTTGCCAGATGCCTACTCTGCCCATGCGTACTGAGTCGGGGTAAGGGGGCTGGTAGCTCTTCCTGCACAGTTCTCTTACATTCCCTGTAATTATGTCAGGGCTGGAATATGGCATCACTCTGGCATTAAGTCACATATGAGACCTGTTCAGGAGGAGCCCAGTGATCCTACCAGCTTCACTAGCTTTCAGAAAGAGGATCCACTCCAGATCTACTAGGCAAAGGGAGGCTTGTGGAGCTCTTAAAAATAAAAATAAATAAGTAAAAATCATGTAAGTGTGTGAGAGACTTTTTGTGTGATTATGTTGTGTAACAGAGCGTGTGTTAGAATGTCTATGAAGGTATGTGTGAATGTCTATGATTGTGTTTATCTGAAGGTGTATGTAGGTGTGCATTAAAATGTCCATGGATGTGTGTGCGGGTGTGTGTGCTTATATATTAACTTTTTTTATTAGAGTGAGTAAGAGCACAATTCTCAAATTTGGGCCTTCAACTGCATTATAGTGTTACTCCAAGCACTGTGAACACTTCAGTGATTTCAAGTAGTCATGGTGCGTGGAGTCTGTACGTGCAGTGTTTCGGTTTGAAATGCTGCACTTAAAGAGTTAAAGACCTTTGCTTGAACTCTGGCAGCATAATTAGCCAACTCGGAATGAGAATTCTTTGGCGGATAATGTCAACTCTGTGCATATGTACAGTCTTTCATCAACATGATAGCATGCTGGTGACAGACAACCAATGGTTGCACCATCCAACTCCATGCCAGCCAAGTCCTGCTCTCAGCCATGTTCTCTGACATCCCTCTTTGCTTCTTTGCTCCCTTTGCTTAAAGGGACAGTAAAGAATAAAAATGTATTTATTATTCTTATTAATTAAAATTAAATGCATTGGTGGTGTTTATGTCACTGTTTTATGGAGAACATGAGAATACAAGGTTTTACATCCAGACAGAAAGCATTGGGTTGACAGTGTTTGTATGTGAGCAGTGTTTCTCAGGGCCGATCCTAGGGTCACAGAAGCCTGGGTGCAGATCTTTTTTTGGCGCCCCAGGTTGGCGTTGTCATCTTATTAACTCCTCCCCTTTGCAACGACTCCACCTCTCCATCTAGATACACAGTCACTGACGGTCACACAGTCTCACTGAGAGAGACACACACTCACCACTTTGACACACACTGACAGAAACATACTCAGACACATTGACACATACTCTCAACGACAGATACACAATCTCACTGATTTGAAACACTCTCACTGATTTAAAAACATTCACTGGCAGACACACACACTGACAGAGAGCCGGCCTTAGGCTGTTAGGTGCCCTGTGTGATAAGAACTTGCAGCACCGCTCCCTGGCCCTTTCACTTGCCGTACCTATTTCAACATCTAAGCCAAAACAATATATCTTGGACAATAAAGCTTATCTGAAAAGAAATGAATTGGATATTTTTTCCATTTCAGCTGTTTTGGAATAGGTTAGTCCTTAACAAGTCAATAGATTAGAATAAACGTGTGTGTGTTACTTCACATCTCCTCAACCCCCTATGCGTTTTTCCTGATTCTTGTGTGTTTCTTAATCTCTTTTAAAATCTTGTTTTTCCCCCCAGATAAATACAGTCACATCTATAGTTCCCTAGACATGCAATCACATTTACATATGGACATATCCATAATCGAACTGAACACATCAATATCGAATAAAAGGGATTGCACTCCAGTCTTAGAATTCAATTTCTTTAGAATGATATAAAAAACAAAACAAGAATGTGAAAAATTTGGTTTTCCAAACTAAGGAGTTGACCACATCTCCAGATATATGTGGTACACAAAGTAAGTTCAGCATTCAGCATTCTAAATCACAACATAATCACATGATTACATACACACACAGCCCCATGCATACTTAGACAGTCACAAACAATACAATACACACACATTCATACAGCCATATAGACACTGTCTTGGTAAATTAATTTGCATACATACTTTTTTAATGTGAAGTGTCTATGTAAAATATGTTTCCTTATTTCAGTTTGCTGTATATGTACAGGGATGTATGCACCCCATATACACATTAATACACATACATACAAATCCACAGATCATCTTCGCGTATACATAGATATGTGCACATTCACACACGGTGTCAGATACATAGGCACATACCACCATACACAGTCACATACAAACATACAGGGTTATTTACAAAAGTGAGAATTGTCAGGAATTCAAAGTGGATTTCAAAGTGCATGACAAAATAGTCAAACTTGAAGCATTGAATTTCTGACAATGGGTTTAGTAAATTACCTTGTCAGACATGAATTAACACGCACCATCACAATCATCACATACAAACATCATCATATACACAGACACACCAAAGCACAGTCACAAACATACACACATTAACACAGTTACAAATATTCATTAAAAAAAACAGAGGCACATACATTAAAAGACACACAGAGCTGCATACATAGACACACAACACTCAGTCACATATGTAGACCATAAAATCACAAATCTGATAACCCACCTAGCTATGTTCCGGATACCAACGTTTACCAAGACATAATTGACCAGAAATTAATTTTAAGAACAATTGTCAGCATATTTTTTACAGGTCTGCCCTAGCTTTACAGTTATCATATATTTTTATATCTTCCTAAATTGTAAATCTTGATACAATTTAAGAAAGCTGTGATCTACCAACAGCAGTAGGAACGTAAGAAACCAAAGAAGAAGGATAGAGGAACATAGTTTACTACAGTGTTCATGAAGACCAGTTACCGAATATGTTCTAATTATACCACTCTTTGTCAATACAACAAAAACAAATAAGAAAAGTGGAATAAAATGTATAAAATATATAAATTTGTTCTAACGAAAAATGATAAACTGCTCCAAATCCCACAAAAAGAATTAAAACATTTACTGTAAAGATTAAAATTCTATTGTGATTTCTTAATTGCTTTAAGGATCTTTGTAGAGAAATTGTATTTTCTTTTAAAAATAACTGTCTTATTCGGGATAGTCATGCTTGACTCACCTAATGAGAAAAATCTATTATGGCATACAAGTCCAAGATTTGCCAGCATTTTGCTGTAACTGTTTTATAGCCAGCTTCCTTAAACTTTGATGGGTGGGTTAATTGAATTGGTGTTCAGGTGTGCTTATACGACAAGGTAAGTAGGTAGTTACACTCAGCAGTGTATTGCTGGTGTAACACCGACACTCAGCAGCTCCTTTGGCAGGCTGCAACTTGGGGAGTTTCTAGGGCTGGGAGCTTTTTAAAAGCGGAGTTCCAAAGCAGCTACTCACTCTCCTTAGCCCTACCTTGTTCCAAGCTGCACACACTTCCCTGCAGCAAACCCCTCATTCTGCTACTTGGTCACAAATGCCCACTCAAATGACCTTGGTGGTCTGGTGGTCCTATATCAGTTCCAATGGTGAATAGTAGGAAGGGATCTGTTGTTTCAGATTATAATACTCACTCCTTTGCAGCTCTGGCACTCAATGTTGAGTCAGAGTGCAGGCTGAGAATTCCTGAGCCTGTGTTCTGACTCACTAAATGAGCGCCAGAACCACGAGGGAGCTGATGTGATCTGACTGCATCTACTGCTGGTGAACACCAGTGGACCACCAGGAAATTGTTTAAATTTAATATGCTGGTGTCCCAACTTGCGAGCTGTGTTGGCCACCAGGTGCCACTGTTGTCATGGCGCCTTGTGTGATCGCACAGCTTGCACACCCCAAAGACTGGCCCTGCTGATAGACACACTGGCACTCACTTCCAATGACACACAAACAGTGACAGGCACACACACAAACACTGACAGACACACTTACTGACACATACACTCACACACCCAAACTGACAGACACCACAGCATCACCACAGAGGGCGCGCAAGGGAGCAGGAAGGTCATCAGCTCAGACAGCGCTCCCTCACTGTCGCCTGCCTCCTTCTCCACCCCGGTCCAGTGTATTGCTGCAGAGTAGGCACCTACTCTCTGGGATAAACAGGTGCCTACTCTGCCTTGCTAAATAACCTTCGGGGTGCTCATAGGTGGCAAACTGGCCACATATTGGGCTCCCTGTGACAGGCCATCAGCCTGCTCAGCGAGGCGCCCCCCACCTCCTGGGGCCTGGGCTTGGTGCACCACATGCACCTGCCCAGGATCGGCCCTGTTGTTTGAACTTTTGGAGAGCACTAGGGTGGCCCTTGACACCAGTTGTCCTGTAAGTTGTCAATCTGCCCCTACATGTGAGAACTCTGTCTCTGTCTGTTTGTTGGGACCCAATATGTTCAACTGGTAGAACTGAAAACAGTCACCACAACATGCAATCCAACACCAAAGGAAAACCCATTGCTTAAAATCAAGATGAGCTCCTCGCAAATGTGTCTCATAGCAGATACAGAATGTATTATTGTCCTTCTCCAATTCTGGATTTACATTTCTATGAGCCACTGTTCTAAATATCGTCTCTCAGATCTCTTCAGTGTATTGATTGCCTTCTCGTTTACTTATTATCACGCTCTGTTTCTCCTTTTGGTTGATGAAGTATCTTGTCCTGGGGACTTCATCATGCCAGAAGCGCTGGCTATCACATATCAGACAAGTCAATGATTAAACATATTGCCTGTTTTATCACACTTTGCTTCCAATAACCATAGATGGTTAACATCATTGAAATAAAATATGACTTGCAAGCATCTAAGCATCCACAGCTGTTCTTTTGTATTGCAATCTGTACTAAAGAAACCACAAGGTAATGCTCTATGTGCATTATGTTTAAATCTTTTATTTGATCAGTACACACTGTGCTAACTTTTAACAGTATACATCTACATGAGAATGTAATAATGTTAGTTTATAGGCTTGCATTTAAACTTACTCTTTAGTATTTTTATATGCTCTGTGATACATCTGCCTGATTCTGCTTTAAGCTGAAATTTGAATTTTCCACTGAGATCTATTACTTGAAAATTGTCAGGGTGGCGGTCCAGTGCCCGGGACCCAGACACTGTCCGGGCGGCGGTGCGAGGACCGGGACCCAGTATGCCTGATGTTAAGTGGGAGTCATTAGCGTGAGAGTGGATAGGTCAGGGTCAGGTGCTGGGTAACCGCACGCCCCCTGGCGTTGAGCACCAGCGTTTGTGCATCCACATACCAAAACCCTGATGCAGCCACAGCGGATCCCAGAAACTAGGAGCTAGAATTAAGCAGACCTCCCAGAGCTGAATAGGGAGGCTCTGCAGCAAGAATGTATCCAGTGAAGAAACAAGGCAAGACTAGAGATAGGCACCAAACATGAAAACAAGACAAAACTAGGAGAACCCAGAACCAGAGCAGGACAGAAAGCAGAACCCAGAACATGTACACAAGACATGAGGAAAACAAGAACATAACATGGGCATGACTGGACAGGACTGTAGATGGACTGGGATTACAAATAAAACAAGACAAGAGATACAAGGTAAAACAAGAGGAGAAATAATTAAGCACTATATATGAAAATCATGGGGATTAAGTTACATTATATGATCATACATTGCATAAGCCTGCCAACAACGCCAATGTACCCCATATCTGGCAGGTCCTACACTGCCTAATGTATGCTAAAACAAAAATATAAGCCTTTGCTATTTTGTTACAAGATTAAAGGGAATACTCCATATTTTTTTTAACAATATTGTAGATATACTCCCAAGGAAAATATGCATATAATTAATTTTGCCGATTTGTTTTGTGAAATATATCAGATCTAGTATCTAGCAACTACTACAAACCATACCCTTCTTCTCCGGCTCAGATTTTTAGTATGTGCTGTTGAATTGGACCAGTTACACTGAGCAGGAATTAGGCTCCATATAGCTAAACTGGAACCAGGAAACACCTCAGAGTTATCTGTTTGACAACAAGGAAGATTCTATTTAACTAGGCATTTAAAAAAAAAAAATTCAAAATAGGACACTCTATTCACAGTGCTTTGAGGTGCTCTATGGATTTGAGTGTACCTTTAAAAAAATACAGAGTCTAAATTTTCAATCAAATAAAATAAAAGTCTACTTAAAAAATGTACATGAAGTTTGCTTAGGCATTTTATTCAAAATTCACCCAAATTGGCAGTCTTCACAATGAACAACGTATGGGAAAAACGATTTCATCCAACTATAAAAAAGCCTCTTAATCCTCCACAGCTGTCATGAAAAATTGGCTGTTGGGAGAAGCCAATCAGCACAGAAATACAAAAAAATAAATCTTATATCCCAAATTTAGTATTTTACAATCCAGTATATTAAAGGGACATTCCACACACCTTAAGAACTTTAGTTTGCTGAAGTTGGGTATCTGTGAAGAGTGTGTCCATTTTTTTATTTGACTAATTTCAGACTTCAGTTGAAATGAGCATTGTTTGCTTGTATTGTATGTATTGATTGGGTTTATCTATCCCCTGCAGGATACCAGGGGAGGCACCCTAGATCTGATTATGTTCTTTAAATCTCATTAGCACAAAAGGCTGTGTAGAAATGTCTTTATTATTTAACCTTTTGTTAAAAAAAAACACACAATAATTATCTGCTCTTGTGGATATCAAACAATTGCAAACATAACACAGGCTTATAAAAATATGTATATTTTTTAAATATATGTGTGGCATAATTATTAGAAGTCTTTTAGTCAATACTTTGTACAACCTTGCTGTGCCAAGATAACAGCTCTAAGTTTCTCCTATATTGACTGATGAAGTTGGAGAATATATATCAAGAGATCTGAGACCATTCTGCTCATACAGAATCTCTCCAAATCCTTCAAATTTCAAGGTCAACATTGGTGGACTCTGCACTTCAGTTCATCCCACAGGTTTTCTATAGATCATTGTCCTACTGGACATTCCAACTAAAGCCTTTCTGGCAAAGGCAGTCAGTTGTATATCTAATATCTGTTGATATTTGATAGTATCATTTGATAGTATCATGGATTCTAACAAAATGTCTAGATCTTTTAACAGAAAATCAGCCCCAAAACATGGCTACGTACCTGCATGAGCCAAACTCACCTCTGGTGTTTATTGTCAAAAAGCTCTATTTTGGCTTAGAACCAAATCCCATTTGAAGTTAGATTTAGGTAACGTAAGTGATGTCAGATTGTTGTTTTGAAGATTTTCTGACCTTCAAATTGTTTACAATGATCCTTGTAGATTTTTTGGCCACTGGAACCATCTTCTTCACAGTGTCTTGAGACACTATAGACCAGCATTTCCCAATTAGTGTTCTGCAGAACCCTAGGGTTCAGCGAGAACAAAATTGGGGTTCTGCAGCGAACTGCCTGTCGGGTGACCCAAGCATTTAGGGCCACCTGATGAGTATTGCTAAAACACAGATACACATGTTTTGACACACAGATACACACACCTTGACACACAGGTACACACACACACACACACACACACACACAAGGTGTGTGTATCTGTGTCAAAGTGGTTTCATGGTACTTGTGTGTCAAGGTTTGTGTATCTGTGTGCCTCTATGTGTCAGTGTGTGTTTATCTGTGTGTCAGATACATACATACACGACACAGTAAAACACAGATACACACACTGGCACATACAAACACAGATACACAGACACACACAGGCACATACAAACACAGATACACACACTTTTACACACAGATACATACACTTTTACACACAGATACACAAACCTTGACACACAGATAGATACATACATACATACATACACACACAGATACACACTGTACGTCAAGGTGTGTGTATATGTGTGTCAAGGTCTGTGTTTCTGTGTGCCTCTCTGTGCCAATGTGTGTGTGTGTGTGTGTGTGTGCAGATACACACACTGGCACATACAAACACTAATACACACACTTTGACACACACACACACCAGCACATACAAAAAATAAAGGTTTATGCAATAGCGCCAAATTGTTTTGTTTTTTTGGGGGGTGAGGGGTCCACAATGTTGATACACTATGACAAAGGCTCCTCAGGAAAAATTAATTGGGAACCCCTGATATAGACTAATGTCCTCTTCCAAGTTGATTGATCACATTTCCAGTTGACTGGAACTTCTTAAATATTGCCCTGATGGTGGAAATTGGCAAGTCCAATGCTTTTGCTATTTTCTTATAGTTACTTCCCATTTTGTGATGCTCACAAACCTTTTGCCACACATAACAGCTACATTCCTTGGTCTTACTCATAGTGATGACTGACTAAGGGAATTTAGCCTATGTGTTACGTCATATTTATACCCCTGTGAAACAGGAAGTCACGGTTGAATAAGTTCCTGTTTCAAGTCACCCAGGTGTACTAAAACATTTAAAATATCAATGGGAATATACTTGAAATATATTTTTTTCATATGATTTCCTATGGGTGCCAATATTTGTTCCTAGCATATATTTAACAAATATGATCAAAAGGTTAAACTATAAAAAAAAAAATTCACATCCTTCTTTGTGATAAAATATGCCAATATTAGTGGAGGGCACTGTATAATTAACGTGCTTTTAAATATACAGACACAATTGGTAAGAGTAGAATGAAAAAATATCTAAGGCTTAGTGCATCTGCACCCATGATTTTTTTTTTTTTAAATCTGCTATTTGTGTCCTTTGCTCTATGCAGGGGTTTGTATATAATCTTAAGCAAAGTGTTTTCCTACATTGTGACATGCTCTTAAGGTGTGCCCATTCATTGATGCTTATTAAAACTAAAAAGAGAAAATAAGAATAATAAACGCCACATACATTTTGGAGACAAATTCTCGTAATCCTGTCTATGAATAGGGGGTGTATTCCTGAAATGTATTTTTATTATTACATGGCTGTTAATTACTGCTCTTCAAATTATCTGTCACGGGTCATCCAATTAGCACCAAAAATGTCATAAAGAAAGAAACAGAAAAACTGGCAACATTCAACTATCGCCTGGCAAGCAATTAAGAGTGGAGTAAAAATTGTAAGACAACCAATGCACTATCCACTATCATATACTGTGGTGAAGGTAAAAAATGTTTTTAACTCCACTGGATTCTTGCAAAACAAATAAAATCTGTACTTGATCTGTGGTGGGATATGGTTTTGTCAGATTAAATGGGGGTCACTTAGAACACACACTCTTCTTTATTATTATTTTATGTACTACAGAATGGAAGAATCATTAAATGTTATTCTTTGTTCTTCTAGATAACTCTTTTGGAAGCTTCAGATTCCTTTGTCTCTTACTTTCCATTGACAGTTATATATCACAATTACTATACACTATCAGCGAGTTTATTTACCTTGCAAGATTGTCTTGTGAAAAAATGCTCGATGGGATTAAAAGATTGACTTCTTATCGTGCTTGTTAATCTTTAATAAAGAAGTTAGACAGGACCCACAAGATCTCTTCATTCTGTTTTCCGTTTAATTTCCGTAGCCAACATCTGGGAATTATTCAGTAAATTGTTAAGTGCATGGATTCTTCATCTTTTTATATTTGTAAATGTATTTGTAGTATATATAATATATATAATACATAATCTACATGTGTAGGTATCATGCTCTTTCATTTCAATTGCTATTTGTTGTACACAGCTGGTATACATTTTTGTTGGGTGAGTTGATTTTTCATTAAGTACTATAAACTGTGTTTCAATTCATGTTATCATTCTCTTGAAAAACGTTCCAATTGGATTTGCCAGAACATTGGCTTTTATGTTAATTACTCAGTAGAATATATTTGATATGCAAGTCGTTTTATGTGTTTTATGTGGATTGGTGTTTATATTGCACAGTTGAAATAATACCTAGGCTTTTAACTTGTCATAGGTACGCTATCCTCAATTTCTTTACATACTTATATATTTCAATTTAGATTTAGATTTTCCATAGTATAACAGAGACAGCAATAAAAGTTCAATATATTTCTGTTCGTTGTGTGATTTGTTACCCTGAGAGTGTATTGATTATAATCTTATTTGCTTAATTAACACAGATCTCACAAGGGATTAAGTTGGTAATTTCATCAGGAAGGATTTTTCTTTTCTTTAAATATATTAACAATGAAATAGTGCTTTCTAAATTACACAATGTGAACTGGTTTATGCAAGGTGGTTTTTAATTACATTTTAATTACGGACAGTTTGGTACATTTTTGACTGCATGCAATTTGATTGAATTCATATTGAATGTGGCCATATTTACACATATTTAAAACAAGTGAGATTTGTGGATTGTTTTGGAGGCCAGATCACTGTCCTAACAATTTGGCTGAATATAGTAATTAAAGACCTGGTTAAACCCTGTCTCTATCCTTTCCCTAATTTCTAATTCATCAGCATGTTTCTTAATTCTAAACACACCTTTTTCCTAACTGTTACAGTAACACTATTCAGTTCTCCCTTTCCTAACCACTCACCAGAACTCCTTATGCCGATGTCTAACTTGTAACTTACTCACCCTTTTCATCTCTTCACTACCTATTAATGCTTGCTGGCAACAGTGCTTTATGGATGTTGCACAAATTTTGAATGTGGCGATCAATTTGGCCATATCCAGTTAGGCTTTATCTGAATGTCCCTCGCTTAAATGGACTATCAAATAGACTATAAAAATTACTGTTCTCAATACTACAGTCTTTAGAGCAGGCTTATAACAAAGGAACTGCTATATAAAATGATAAATACCTCTATACACAGCAAAGATTTCATACATATTTATAGTACATGAATTACTACAATTTGTTCTGTATAGTTTGTCGGTTGGACAATTGCTATTCTCGGAAGAATATATTTTTGTAAGGCAGAATGATAGACAGCTGCCTACAGACTTCTGATGTGTGAAATAAACAAATATGGTCCAGATCATAGCTTTCATTTAAATTATATCCTCAATTTTTCTTACTGAAATATATATGTAATATAAATATATTTATTTTGTGACATTATGTCTAATTGTACATTCCTCAGTGTGTAACAATACTTACGATCAAATGCAAAAAAATTCTAAATATTAAAATTCCACCTTTATTCCTGCTAAATAGCATATCCTTAAGATCTTTTTCAAAACCCTTAACACAGAAATGACAAAGTCAATGCATTATAACCAACATGGTATTCTGACTATTAACACTAAAAGGATTATTCCCTTAAGTGAGTATTCAAAGTGAATTTTAAATATAAGGTCAAAATAGCCAGGCTGGAAATATTCTCTATGCTCACCTTCCTGTTTGGCTACTTTTGCCTTAAATTTGAAATTCACTTAAATTCTCACTTTAGTAATTAACCATGTACAACCTTAAAATGTGGGCCAAAATATGTACAAACCCACAGGGTAGTTAGCAGAATCCCCAGTTAGGTATGTGTTCTGATTGCAGATATTGTAATGATGTGAAGGTGGTATATTTTAATCTATACAACACTTTGTAAACCTGTTTCTGTAAGATGTTGTGCACTTTATGATCAGACGGTATTGCTCTTTTTGTTTTTTATATACTGTATGTTTGTTTCTCAGTTTTGATGCCATTTCTCTTAAAACAAACCTCAATGAAAGATTTTAATTTGAAAACAAAACATATTAGACATGGGCCTTTGTTTTCTAGTCGAACACGTTTTTGTCCTAAGTTCAGTTATTAAAAATTACGACAAATGAAACAAAGACAAAATAGCTTGTTGGATGAAATTTATTTTGTGCTATTTGTTCTTTGTTTGTTTTAGTTTCTTGCGACTCCCTCCTTGTAATATTTAAAAATGAAGGTGGCGGGAAGCTGTGCCGCTTCCTAAATCCCCCATGTCCCCATGCCAGTGGCTGCTCATTATCATAAGAAAAGTCTAGCAACTGGTGGGGGCCCTAAATAAGCCAAACAATCCTGGCTGTTAGTCTCATGATCTACCTGTCAGAGCACTCTGATTGGTTGACGTAAATTTCACGGTGTGGGAATGCTTTATAAGATTTTCCCCGCACTGCAAGCTCAGTCTGCATGGAACCCACGTAGAGTGAAGATTGATTATTTTTTCGTTTGGATTTTTTTTTAAAGTGGTTATATTTGCAATCGGCCCTTATTTTTTAAATGTTATTCTAATAGTTCAACATGACATTATGGATTTTTATTTGAACTATTTTGGGGCTGAAAAAAAATAAGATGGAAGAAAAAAGACTTCTAATGTGCAGAATTTTTTTTTTATTTTACAGATATTTAGTTTTTTACCACCTCAATATTACTAGGGTGATGGGGTAGGTAGGAAAAATATGTCCACAAGTTCATGGGGGGGTGGGGGGGGGCCTTGAGGGGAGCCCTATATCACCCCCCCCCCACCGTTTAGTTTAATAGTCAAGTACCACCACTCACAGAGTACGAAAAAAAAAACTAATAAGCAGAGCCATTAATACTATTGATTATTACTTTTTGTATTATTTTGGTCCACTTTATGCTACTTTTGGTAGCAGGCCTCATATCAGCAACTCTAGAATGCTAAAATACTGAATACGTGCTCTGTCTACTCAGGTCTAAAGCTTAAGGCATTATAACAATTAATGAAGTAGGAAGATGTTTTCCTAGACATTGAACCTTTCCAGAAGCCCTCCTACAATGATGCTGTTATGGCAAGGTGTATACAGTTACTATGGCAAAAGATAACTTTCATTCTTTTTTTTGTTTTTGTAGACACCATTTTACAGGGTTAACTTAGGCATCTATATACTGTTGCTTATATGGCATCAAGTGCATGGTCAGTTTACTAAATCTATACAAGGTTGCTTAGCAATGTTTTTTTTTCTGTTCACTTCTGAAGTGGGAGGTTTTGTCTGACTCACAATGAGGGACTGGCAAATACAAATGTTTCAGGTTATACAATGATCATTCACTGCTGACAAAATAAAAAAGAAATGAATACGATTTGCTAGCGTGGTGCTTGATGCTAATGATACAGCATTCTAAAGGACAACAGTGCATGCAGATAATTATCCAATATACATACACAATGCGCTCTGTGGGTGCTGATAAGGATGGGATGAGGCAGCATTGTGGTGTTATATTATGATAGTTATTATGTATCAAATGCTCCCAGTATATGTGTTGGAAATTTTATTAACCAGTCTTGTGCTATTCTCTGCTCGTTGCTTGTAGAGCTGTCACAACCACCTCATTGATATTTAGTTATTTACTCAATTCTCTCACATCCAGCTGACAGAATACCTTTTTTTATTTCAATATGAGACAAAACATTAGTTGACTTAAATCCCCAAATTTATCTCTGAATGGACACGTTTATCATTATTTTATTATTTTTATTTTAGAGACATTTTTTTTCTTTAGTAAACACTTTAGTGCTTCACATCACATTTCCATTTTTGGAAATAATCTCTACAGCCTGTATAACAGTGTAAATTTGCTCTCCCCTTAAAATAACTCAAGACACAGCCATTAATGTCTAAACCTTTGGCAAAAAAGTGAGTACACCCCTAGGTGGCAATGTCCAAATTGGGCCCAAAGTGTCAATATTTTGTGTGGCAACCATTATTTCCCAGCACTGCCTTAACCCTCATGGGCATGGAGTTCACCAGAGCTTCACAGGTTGCTGGAGTCCTCTCCCACTCCTCCATGATTACATCACGTAGCTGGTGGATGTTGGAGACTTTGCACCACCCCACCTTCCATTTGAGGATGCCCCACAGATGCTAAATAGGGTTTAGGTCTGGAGATATGCTTGACCAGTCCATCATATTTACCTTTAGTTTCTTTAGCAAGGCAGTGGTCATCTTGGAGGTGTGTTTGGGGTCGTTATCATGTTGGAATACTGCCCTGTGGCCCAGTCTCCGAAGGAAGGGGATCATGCTCTGCTTCAGTATGTCACAGTACATGTTGGCATTAATGGTTACCTCAATTAACTGTAGTTTCCAAGTGCCAGCAGCACTCATGCATGCCCAGACCATGAGACTCCCACCACAATGCTTGACTGTAAGCAAGACACACTTGTCTTTGTATTTTTCACCTGTTTGCTGCCATACACGCTTGACACCATCTGAACCAAATAAGTTTATCTTGGTCTCATCGGACCACCGGACATGGTTCCAGTAATCCATGTCTTGAATCTGCTTGTCTTCAGCAAACAGTTTTTGGGCTTTCTTGTGCATCATCTTTCGAAGAGGCTTCCTTTTGGGACGAAAGCCAGGCAGATCAATTTGATGCAGTGTGCGGGGTATGGTAAGAGCACTGACAAGCTGACCCCCCACCTATTCAACCTCTGCAGCAATGCTGGCAGCACTCACACTTCTATTTCCCAAAGTCAAACTCCGGATATGCTGAGCACGTGCACTCAACTTCTTTGGTTGACCATAGTGAGGCCTGTTCTGAGTGGAACCTATCCTGTGAAACTGCTGTATGGTCATGCCCACCGTGCTGCAGCTCAGTTTCAGGGTCTTGGCAATCTTCTTATAGCCTAGGCCATCTTTATGTAGAGCAACAATTCTTTTTTCAGATCCTCAGAGAGTTCTTTGCCATGAGGTTCCATGTTGAACTTCCAGTGACCAGTATGATAGAGTATGAGAGCGATAACACCAAATTTAACACACCTGCTCCCCTTTCACACCTGAGACCTTGTAACACTAACAAGTCACATGACACCAAGGAGGGAAGATGGCTAATTGGACCCAATTTGGACATTTCCTCTTAGGGGTGTACTCACTTTTGTTGCCAACAGTTTAGACATTAATGGCTGTGTGTTGAGTTATTTTGAGGGTAAAATAGAAAAAGAGTTCCAGGCACTCCTTGGTTCAACACAGGCAACTTTATTGGAACCGACAGCAACGTTCGACCTTAACGGTCTTTATCAAGCTTGATGAAGACCGTTAAGGTTGAAACATTGCTGTGGGTTCCAATAAAGTTGCCTGCGTTGAACCAAGGAGTGCCTGGACCTCTTTTCTATTTTACACTATTTCTATGGGAACCTGGTGTTTGGTCTGGTACAGCTAAGCACCCTGGCTCAGACTGATGGGATTGAGTGCATATTCCTAAAGGATTGAGTTATTTTAAAGGGCACAGCAAATTTACACTGTTATACAGGCTGTACACTTACTACTTTACATTGTAGCAGAGTGTGTCATTTCTTCAGTGTTGTCACGTGAAGAGATATAATAAAATATTTACAAAAATGTGAGTGGTGTACTCACTTTTGTGAGATGCTGTATGTTGTTTGTTTTAAGTATAACAGGAAGTATAGTCCGCAATCTCTTGATAAACATGAGCATGGAATAGTTAACTCAAAGTAAGTACATAATGTAGCTTTAACTTAGAAATAATATGTAGGGTTATAGGACAGAGTTTATACACTCAGTGGGAATTCATCTTCAAATTTAAAAGAACAGAAAAAAAATAAACCTTGAAGACCTTTAAACTTTGAATGAATGTAGGATGATTCAACTTCAACATAATGGATGAGTCTGGGGAGTTAATCTATATTCTAAAGTCAAGGTGATGTTATCAGTCCTTTCAGTTTTCAAAATCTAGACTACTAGTGATTAATATCCAGATAGTGTATTTTAGTGTACTGGAGTGGTAATCGCGTCAGGAGGTCCCTGATGCACCCTCCCCCCCACCCCACTGTAAGTAGTCAAACCATTTTAGAACATTGCAACAATTCATGATAAAAATAGTATATAGGTTCTGAGTATTTTATTGTGTGTTTTATGCAGATCAATCAAATAAAGATTATAGAGACTAAAATATTTGGATTTTGAAATGTGGGCACTGTTGTTTTATTTTCTATCATAAACCTCTATTCACTTTCAAAATCATTCAGAGGTTATTTTCAATTTGTTGTTATATTAGACATTGGTCATTCATGAGAAATTTAAGTCCTTTAGCATTCACCACCAGGTCTAACACGCAAGCACCTTGAGTCAGTCTTGCTTGGTATCAATGACTTGTCACATGTCAAAATATACTTCATGTTCTCTTTGAAAAATGAAGATGGAAGCAAAGCCCGAAGCACTCAATGCTTTGATAATAAATGAAAAAGACTTAAACAGTGGATTATATTTTGACATGTGACTTACTAATTATGTGCACTTTATCTACAGAAACTATTGCTAATTATATGGAGAATAGCTGAAAGGTCCATTGATATTCATTTGACATATGATGTAGCGAAATCTCAGAGTATGTCATTTTATTAATATTATTTGTTTATATGGTTACATAATTAGTTCCAAATTAGGCATCTTTCATCTTTTCACAGTGAACAAGGATAGCCTTAATATTGTTGGTGCACATATGTATTTTTTTTACATTTTCTTACATTACTATTGCATAATTCTTTACAAAATATTTCTATTATATATTGTAGGCAGTTTACCTTACGGGAAATAAAATAATCACAGTTTTAATATTGCTGAAATTATCTATAAATTCTTACAGTTGAAGTTGATATATTGCTTTTCTACCTAAACTAAGAATGTGTTTATGAAATAACCATTTTATACAATGAATTTTTCAGTTTTTTAAAATTACATGTAATTGTGTAATTATATCATAATTATATCTAGACTCTTATTGGCTGATTGAAGGACTTTAATCTTTTTTTTTTCTCTTTTACTTGGTTTATTTTGATAGCGTGGTCTAGATTATTATTATTTAAAAAGTCACATTTCTTTTTAAACTCATTTTTTTTTGGCAGAAGAGAATGTTTGTACCTCTATATGTTATATATTTAAAATCATTAATATGCTCCTCTACTCCAGAAGAAGTCCCTCACAGAAAGAAAATCACCCATATTTTATAATGCCATCACTGTTTTATTTATTTGGGTAATGTTCTAAATATGCCTTTTAAGCAGGTCTATAGGTTTAAATAGGACTTGTAGGTACCCCTTGTGCTGCCAAAACATCTCTGATCCATCGAGGCATGGACTCCACAAGACTTGTTAGAATTTCCTGTGGCATCTGGCACCAAGACATTAGCAGTAGATCCTATAAGTCCTGCAAATTGTGAAGTTGGGCCTCCATGGATGGGATTTGTTGTTTCAAATTGAGATCTGGGGAATTTTGAGGTCAAGCAACACCTGGAACGCTTTGTCGTGTTCCTCAAACCATTCTTGAACACATTTTGCAGTGTGGCAGGGTGCATTATTCTGCTGAAAGAGACCACTGCCATCAGGGAACACCATTCCATTCTCCGACAATCTCTAGGTAAGTGATAAGTGGTATGTGTCAAAATATCATCCACGTGAATTTCAGGCCCACGATTTCCCAGCAGAACATTGCCCAGAGCATAATACTGCCTCAATTGACCTGCTTGTTTCCTATGGTGCATCCTGCTGCCATCTCATCTCAGGGTAAACTACGCACATGAACCTCGCTATCCACCTGATCTAAAAGAAAATGTGATTCGTCAGACCAGGGAACCTTCTTGCATTACTCCATGGTCCATTTCTGATGCTCACATCCCCATGGAAGGTCTACATTTGTGTGTGTCAGTGAGCTTGTTTGTACTGCACTTGTGTCTGTAGTGAGCTTATGTATGTTTACCTGCCCATTGTGAGTTTGTGTTTGTGTGTCAATGAGCCTGTCTGTAGTGAGCTGGTGTTTGTGTGTCAATGAGTTGTGCGTGTAGCGAGTTTGCATGTATGTCAATCACCCTGTCTGTAACACGTTTATGTGTTTGTTAGATTAGATGAGATTAGATGAGTTTGCTTTGCTGCTCTTCTGACATTCTCAGCTAATGAGCCAGACCTGCATCGCTGTGTTTAACTCAGTGGAAATGATGCAGCCTCTGACAGGTGCCTGTTCTTAAACCCTTTGACTCTTTAATCTGGATGGCACCAGTACACTATTGGCCCCATATTCACTACAAAGGACTGTAGTGATTAAGGTGCCTAGAGTTTTCTTTATAAATAATTTGCCAATGCCTCACCCGAGATTTCTGGATTTCTGTTCTGGATCCTCTTATGCTACAAAGACATAGATTCTTGGAGAGTGCTCTAGACCACTCATACAAAATATATGTAGAGTTATTTACTAACAACACATTATATAGAGCTAATTTGAAGTTTTTATACAAATCTAAGTTTTGATGATGTTTTATAAGGTTACATTAAAACACTGAAATATGTGCAGGTTTATGAAATTCTGATAGTTTAATCAGTATCTGAATGGGTTCAATGCATGTTATGATCATTAATCTCAAACATGTCACATCTACCCGGGATTGGTGGGAGTTATGTTCTAGCAATATATAGCTATACTCAGCGACTGTGAATAAGAACACTAAAACACTAACATAAAACCATTAACAGAAACCCTAATAATAAATTAACTTTAACACTAACAACCTAACTCTATTAGCACTATACCATTACTGTAATATAAATGATACATAGCTATATCCTTTGATCATCCAATTGCTATTATTTTCCATAATACACATTAATCACATAATTCACAGTTATTTATAATCTCTCTCTCTCTGTATATCTATGTATACAGTCTAATTGTCTATTAATTCCATTTTTTTCTCATAAATAGCTGTTTATTTTTAATATAATTGTTGCCCATTGAAAAGATGAATACAAACACATTTACAAATTAAAATTAATACTTTCCTTAAATACTGTATTCAACTGACAGGTGGCAGTGTTGTGACACACACGTTTATACTTTTTAAGTATTTAAAACGACAGCTTGAATTGGAAATGACAACTGTGTAAAATTATTTTGAATAGATGTTTTTAATATTTGAAATTGAATAGGTTTGTATTCTAGGCAGAATATATATTGTGCTCGTATTTCTTAATGAGACCTTCTATCTGAATATATGGCACATGTCATGAATGAAAGCTTGGGAGTTTAAACAAACTTATGTGCTTAAAAGTTGAATATTTTAAAGAAAAGGGGACATTTAAAAATGCTAAAAGTTTTAAAGCAATAAGTAAATGTTTGTACCCTCTCCAGCACAAAATAAAACATTTCATATAAATGTGACTTGTTTATACATCATGTATTTATCTGTCACTGTTTAGGATATCATATTATATATATATTTCTTTCTAAATTATGAAATTGCAATTATAATTATCATCAACTTGTTGTTTTTACATGCCATTAACTAAAATAAATACCCAAAAAATTAAAATAGCCTGAAAACACTGGTATTAGCCTGGCTTTTTTTTTCTCTCTCTTGTTTCTTAATGTAATATGCTGGAAAGGGCATGATATTTTGAATGTAAATCACTTTGCATAATTATATTTGCTTATTTAAAAATAATGCCATTCTTGCTTTTTTCCCCATAAATACAAATGCAGAATACATTAATTAACCTTTAAGAAGATAATATGCAACATGCTCTCCAGACCCTTCAGCTGGTCTGACTGTATCTAACAGAATACATTTCTATGCATTAGGGATACATAGTACTTTTTATCTATTACTGCAGATTTTGCTTAAACTGCAAATGAAAATTAAGCGGTTGACAATATATTTGCTGTCTTCCAGGTTTACTGTCACATACTCGTATGTCCACTAAGTCTATTAAAAGAACACTCTAGTCTCTCAAAACATATTTTTTTTCTTGGGGGAGGGAGGGCAAATAGTTAGAAGGGGTATTTTAGCGTCCAAGGCCACCTTTTTTTCAAAACAAATCAACTAAATTAAATTAACCCATTACTCACCAGGAAACCTAGCACCGAGATCCACCTCCTCTGATATCACCTGGCTTGATGACCATTTTCTCCAATTAGATGCTTTTCATAGGGAAGCACTGTGGAATAAATGTGCATGCACTGCAAAGTGCCAAAACTTTTCAGAGACAAGCATTGAATTCCATGCTACTCCTAGTATTTAACGTTGACGTAACCGTGCAATGACTTGGTAGTGAATATGGAAGCACCATCAAGTGCCTGTCAGAGTGACAGGAGGTGTGTTTAGCCCCACCATGTAAACAGTGAAATGGCAGGGACACTGCAGCAAGACCACTTCATTGAGACGATGATCTTTGTGCTCATAGGGTCCCTTCAACTGCCCCCTTGCTTGTTTAATATTATTTGTAAAGCACCAACATGTTGCTTAGCACTGCATTTGATAACCAAAATTAATTGTGACAAAACACATTTAACATACAGCACCAAACAGATAAGGTCTACAGTGAAGCAAATTTATAGTCTTCTGGTCAGTCTTACAAATAGTTTGAAGTTAGGAAGTGGAATATATCCAGAGCTAAGACTGATTGGTAATTGTATTTACCATATAAAGTATATGGGTCCATGCCCATTGTGTACAGCCCTGTATTACATTTTCTCTTCCTTAATACCATTTTTGAGTCCCTTGGTCCATATAAAGTATGTTACAAGATGACATATCATGAAAAGATGTTGAAGAAGGGTTTGTGGCAAGAGTTGAGATTTCAATGTTGAGGTTTGAGTGACTTCAAATGTGCACACACATGCCAAGTTCATGGAAAGCATTACCTGGTCAAGGGTGCTATTTTGCAGGACGAGGAAGTGATCTTTATCTAACTATAAATTTTAAGCTAAACATTTGCTACTAAATTCCTAGCACAAAGCATGGTTTAAATTAATCTGTTTAACAATTAATTAATCAATCAATTAAACACATGAAAGTGACCACTCGTCTAATGAGGTGAGAAAAGGCACTCCAGAAGAATAGGTAGAATCTCCACGTTTGAAGACTGTTGTTAGGGCTATATAAAAAATGTATGACATAAATAAATAATAGCTATTACATTTGAGTATTATTGCTTTGCACACACCTCTGCGATTTAATCAATTGAAAAATCTGACTTTCAAATAAGACCACTAAAGGAAAAGGTACTGTAGATCTAATATGCATACTGCAATTTGAAAAACAAATCTGTAATAATGGGTATGGTTACTTTCCGATGGAGGGACACTATACTTCCTACTATACTCATTTAGTATTTTGACAAATACCAGGGAATAAGTATACAAGTAGTATCTTCTGCTACTTATAACATGTTTGTTCTAGACACCACTCAAAATCAAAACCAATAAAGCACTTTAGGTTGCTTAAGAGAGTGTGCCCTCTATTTGACTTCATAAAAGTGCTGATTACAAGTTCCTAGGTTCCGTCAAACAGCCAGGAAGGAACTCTTCCTCACTAATTTTGAGTGCTCGCTCAGAACAGATGTGAGGCTTCTTATAGAGAAGTATGTGCTCTACTTCCCAATTTTTCTTTGTGAGAAACAATGAATTGACCCTGGAGGTCATCTCTAGTGGGAAGAATATATTGAAGTGGTTTTCCAGAATTCACTATGTTTAGTTTAATATTACAGCTAAAAAAAATGGGACTAAGCTAATGTTAGAACCAAAGCTAATGCTATGTACCCAATTTGGAGATCTGACAAACACTGTTTACGAACCTGTGGATAAGGGTTAGAGTTGGGAAATTGCGATATGGATTAGAAATCTAAAGGTTAGAGGCAGGTATGACAGCTAGAGGTCAAGGTGATGTATGAAGAATAGGGTAAAATGATAAGGCATTAGGGATAGGCATCATGAACTAGTAGTCAGAGTTATGCTATATGGACAGACGTTAGTGTAATACAATGGGGTTATGGCTTAGCTATATGTTAGAGTTATGGAAAATTGCAGATATACAGTTTTGGTTAGGTATTAGAGATACAGATTGTAATGGTAGCCTACGTCATTAGAGATAGTGATTAAGGTTAAACAAGTGTTTTTGGTTAGGTGAATAAACATCTTTTGGATTAGACGGTAGAGTTAAGCATCATGTATTGGCATATGTATTACTTTACGAATAAAAAAACAACTCTATTGTAATACCTTAATTGGCTGAGTTATCCCTAGTGCAGTAAACAAAAATTTCAAATATATTATTTTTCCAAAACAAGAAGTCCCTTCTTGTCTATCTACAATGTCTTAATTCTGTCATTTCATCACATCATTTAGAATTATATCATTGAGTCATTCTAGAATTTTTACTCATTGGCTTGCTATAACTTCTCAAAGATTCAGAAAAACAACGTAGTATGGAAGAGTGTGTCTGTGATATTACTGTCATTTAAATGAACTTTACTAAAGTGACCATTTCCCTCGCTCATGATCTTGAAGATATTGAGCCTCTTTAGGCAAAAGGGCAACTGTTCCATGTGATCTAGTATTGAGGAAGCAGATATCTGTACTCCTGTCACTACAAATGTGTCATTGGTCACTGCATACTTCACTGGTCTGTGAAATAGCAAAGTTATTGAGTTTGGCACATTTGCCACAATAGCAAGGTAATTACTCTATAGTTCAGTATAGAGTATAAGGGTGCGTTCACTATTTGATATTAGATTCCACTGTTACAGACTGTTGTAGGCGTAACTAATGCAAAATAACAAGGACGTATTACGAACTGTACCTTTACCAATAAGCTCATATATACAGTAGTTTTGTCATTAAGAGACAGAGCTAATAAAATTCTGTTGATATCCTGTGTAACATCACCCCGGGAATTAGTCAGAGGTGTCTTGTTCTATTCCAATTCTTCATCATGACAATTTCATATTCTAAACTTTCATTAAAGAAAGCTGAGAACGTATAAAAAAAATACATATATCATTGTAGATATAACTATACAACTATATAACATGTAATATAAATTGTGATTATTCTAAATAGTAATGTATACCATGACAACGTCTGTTGACTCAAAATAAGTCCTCTATGTATTTACATCACTTTGATGTCCCTTGATCACCTAACACATTATCTAGGCAAACAGGTAATTGAAGCTTGCTTTGCAACCGAGAGCTTATAAAATGTATGTAAAACTGGTTTAAAAAAAGAATCAGTGATCACAGCATTGCATTATTGAGTCACAATACTCAATACTCATATTCAAAGAAGCATTGTCAAAATGTAATTACTAAGACTTATACATAATATAACTGTAAACTAAAATAGCAATTTATGAATAATAATTATATTCCAGAAATCAACAAGTATCACACGTAAATAGATAAATATACCATTTACAAAGGTTAAACGGAGGCAGTATGATTGTTCTATGCTAACAGACATTTATTGTTATTTACTCTTATTCACAAATTGCTAACAAAAGCACTATATTCAGTGCAATTTCTATATTTTCATTCTCCAGATCACTGACTGCACAAATCTATGTTTTTATTATTTGTTCTGCATGAGCAGTTACTATTAGTTATACACAAATTCTGGCTACTTTAATTACCTCCCCCATCCATATGTTCAGTTTCTGACTAGTTAAACTGATTATTGAATTCTCCATAGAGCAACCAGTGCACTCACTCAGTCAATTAATTCTCTTATTGTATCTGATATGTCAGTGTCAATGTCATTGTTAATCTCTTAAATCCACATCACTTCAGGACTCAGTGGTCTACATGGGCTCATAATCCCAATATATTTGGGATATATGTATATAGAGAGATTAGATAAGTAGATAGACAGACAGACAGACAGATATGAATATTGGGGGACAAGTCTAATATTTAGAATAGATGATATTATCACTAATACAATTTATCTACACTAAACATGCATTTTGTGAAATGGAAATTCATACATACATGTTTGCAGGATATCAATGAAAGCATGCTGAATTCAAAACATGTAAAAGGTTTTTATCCTCATAAAATAGCCTACAACATTTGCTTCAGGGATGCAGCTCCCCCTCAATTCCTCGAAAGGTGAACAATGCAACCACGAGTTCTTTGGATGGGAACTTAACTTGCTACCCTGTAAATCAGTTGGAATATAATCCCATTTGACTATGCAACACTCACATTCCATGCATCACTCATACACCCCATGCTATTTCCCCCTAAAATACACAGAGTGCAGGTACTGGAAGCTAAACATTCTAAATGTTTAATATTCCAACAGCAGAGTTCATTCAGAAATACATAATGAGATTTATTTTTGTTCATGCTCTACGTTGCAAACCAGGTCAGAAGGATAAAATCAGTTTAGTGCTTGCATGCAGATATAGCCTATTTAAACCATTCAGCAGTGAAAACTGCAAAAATTCTATTCTTCCAATAGACCACAGAGCACTGGGATGTGCCAGCATTTTCCTGTGCACGCTACACACATCAGATACAATATCTATGAGAAGAGAAAAAAGAAGAGACTCTCTTACCATACACACAGAGAGAAAAAGCTATTCGTTCAGCTAGATCCAACACTGCTGTATCCAGACGGAAAGCATGAGTGATCTCTGGGCCTCACACAAAAGCGAGATAATTGGCTCTCAATGAAGAGATGTAAACATTCATCATAATGGCAATAGTGCTGGAGCCGAATGCTACATCAGCTGTTCTATGTACTGTGTGAGATGATGTCACAAACATCATCTCCGTGAGATCTCATTGGCTTTTGTTACCTGGAATCACATCTTAACCCTAAGCTTCCAGTTCCCATTCAAAGGCAGATCTTTGCCATTACACTTGCTGATCTGGAATGAAGTGAAGGAAGGTAATGTGACCGAACAGATTGAATCAGAACCTAGGCAACATGATAACAATGAATGACTAAGCTTTTATGTAGACGTCACTGTGTTTAATTTCATTAATTAATCTGGCATTTTGTGTTGAGCAGCAATACGGTTTTTAAGCCGTTTTGTCATTGCCATGAATACATATCCAGTTTGTTTTATGTGGGATTTAACTGGTTACTATTCAAATCTCTTATTTACTCATCTGACAAAAAAAATAAATAAAAAATACAGCAGTATGGATTATATAAGGCTAACTAACAGATAAATAAAAGTAAATGCAGATCTCCAGTGTCACTTTTAAAACACCCTGTGTTGGTTAGCAATGCACTTCTTTGCAGGTACTTTCCAAATGGATTTAACCCTTTGTAAACCGTTTGGCCCACAAAGGGTTACACAACTAAGAAGTTTAAAACTACTCTAACCATGGGGGAAAAAAATGGCCTGCAATCAGGGTTCTGTCAATTAAATCAAACTGATTTTTTTTTTTTTTTTTAACATGGTTCAAGAAACATGATTTGTAGCAAATAGCTAGCACTTTAATGTATAAGATAGTTTCTTAGAGGCTAGTACTCCCCCACCCCCCCACCATACTTTTATTTAACAGACTACACATGCATGCTTCTGCAATAGATTAATGCAGTCCTAACTCATCAAAGAAAAGGGGGAAGGTTAACTAAACAGTGCTCAACATTAAAAGGTTTATCCTTTAGCCAACACATTTTCATCTAATCATTATTCTATTGGTCCCCCCACCAAAAATGCTCAAAAAGCATTTTTTTTTAACAGAGTTTGCTTACCTAAATTCAGCTGTAGGCGAAGCTCCCAGCGCTGTTCTGTACAACCACACCTTTTTGATTGCCCTATTTTGCAGACTCAGGGCGCACTGCACGCTGGCAACAGACGTATTTTATGTACAGAATTGACATCAGGCAGTCTGGAACGGAGTTCCAACTTGCCCTCGGCACACTAGTGCCAAGAACTCTAAAAGTGGTATCACCAACCACCATGACCACTTCAAAAAGCATTAGTGGTCATGGTGGTTGGGGTAACCATTTGAATAAATCTACAGATCAAAATACACTGAACTTGGTTAAGATTATTAAGTTAAGTCACAGTAAAAGGACTGATAAAAAATGACATGCAAATAGTTTTAGTAGAGAAATGGGGAAATATGCACAAATGGTGGAGTGGAAATTATAACAAAAATTCTAGTTGGGGGAGGATAATGAGAGAGAGTGGAAAGAGACAAGTATGGGATAAAGACAAATAAAGAAAACAGGTGCAAAGACATGAGAAAAGAGATACAAATACAGGTTTGAGAGAACTGGGGAGGGAGATGCAGGAGAAGGCAGAGATGAGGAGAGAAACAAATTATGAGGTGCGAAAAAGAGGCATAAGCTGAAGAGGAGAGCAGAGAGACACTAGTGGGGAGGAGAGGAGGAAAGGTACATGCTGTGGACAAGGGGAGAGAGAAAAGAGGGGCACAAGAACGATGGAGACAGACTCGAACAGGAAAAAGATAAGGATTTGGACAAGTGCAGAAAAACAGGGATAGAGACACGTTGGGGAACTGGGAGAGGGATACATGTGGGGTTGGAAGAAAAACACAAGTAGAAATAATGGCAAATGGAAAAGGGTAAAAAATAACAAATGTGGTGGCTGGAAAAATAAACACTAAAAGGGAAACATAGGAAGCACATTGGTCGAGCAAAGATGGTGAAAGACTTAAGTCAGAGGAGGTAGGGAGAGGCACAAGTAGAAAATATTTAGAAGTTGTGGGGAGAAGGAAAGATACAGAAGCTGATAGCTGATGGGAGAGGTGAGTTGAAATCATGGAAGCTCATAAAGAAATATAGTCTTAATCATATACACTTACAGTACACAAATACACTCTACCCTGCATTACCACACCAACACATCAACACACCATGCAAATGCACCCATCAACTACATGGCTACATTCACACTCCAATGCTCCAAACAAATACACACTATCATGCATTCACAAAGGTTCTACTTGCTGCTTGAATTCTTCATTCAGTACAAACACATGTGATGATGTTTTGCTTTTTAAAGCACTGTACTTCTCACATATATTTGAGCATTTGCAATATCGGTTCCTATACAATCCAATATACTCATAAATGTAAAGATCCTGAAAAAAAAACACATACATTACTGCATTTTCACACTTGCATTATACATGAATGCAACACTGCAAGTAAACACAGTTTTGCTTCATTCACACATACAAACATTACACTGATCAGGCACAACATTACAACCACTGACAGATGAAGTGAATAACATCAATTATATTGATACAATGTAAACCTAATATTAGTACATATGTATTGTTTTATTTAAAACGTATTATTATATACAGTTGAGATCGAAATTATTCAACCCCCATTGAAAATCAGATTTAATGTCAAAATGTACAGACTTTCAGCTGTTTGCAATTAACAAATCAAACAAAAGCAATTGAAATAGCTCAATACAACAAATGTTTCAAGTGGTTTCCCCAAATTCAACTGAAAATGCAACTTATAATGACTTCCCCAGTCTCAAAATTATTCAACCCCTTATAGCAAGCAATTTTAGCACTTAGTAGAGCATCCTTTTGCTATTAAGACCTGCTGCAAATGAGATGCATAGCCAGACACCAGCTTCTGGTGGCATGAGCAATGGACTCCAGTTCAGTGATATTCTTGGGTTTGTGTGCTTCAATCACCTTCTTCCAAAGATCTATATGTCAATACAATACATTACAGAGTATTAAGATGACATTGTTCTATTTTATAGAATATAGATTAGAGTAAATTATAGTATAATAAGTTTATATAGAAGACTAGAATAAAACATATTCATCATCATCATCATCATCATCATCATCATCAAAAAGATGGAGTTACAGCTTGGGAGGTATTGAGCAGGATAATAGTAGTTACAAAGGCGAGGAATTGGAGATATTTGGAAGAGATTGGAACAGAAAGACAGAAAAGAGCCACCATGGGGAAAGAGATCCATGTATCAGAGAAAGCTTTAGTGTGCTCTGTTTTGGCATTGTGTCCATCCCATGATGCCCCAGACATTTGGACATGTAACAAATGGAGAAATAGTGCTCCATACATGTTTGGCATGTACATACGGTTCTGCAAGACTGACTAAACTATTGGAAAAGGAAGTTCATCCAAAAAGAATTGTCAGAATATTTTAATCTTAATAAACTCTCAGTGACATCCAAGAGCACAATGTGGCCGGCACATAAAACAGTCCTCAGAAGGAAATTAATAAGCCTCACATCAGCACACAAAAAAATCACAATTGACTGCACTCGCACTATCCCTCACGGACTTGAGAGTCTTAGAAACCCGCCAAAATTATTTTACTACTCTATACGAACACACTCCAAACACTAGACAACAACCAGACATGACACAACGATCAGTAGAGGACTACTTCAACACTATACCCATGTCATCCCTTACACCAGAGGCGGCTAAACAGATAGGTGCATCCATTACGACAGAAAAAAATATTAAAAACCATCAAAAATCTCAAACCAAATAAGAGCCCGTGCCCAGATAGGATCACGGGCCTATTCTACAAAACTTTCTCCACGACACTACTCCCATATCTCTGTGACTTATTTAACTCTATGTTACAAGGGAAAGCCCTGCCTCGAGACATGCTCAGTGGAAATATTTGCCTCCTTCCCAAACTCAATAAACCTAATACTGAACTGGGTCACTTCAGGCCTATCTCATTACTAAACATCAATGTCAAACTCTTCACAAAACTATTAGCAGAAAGACTACCCCCACCTACCCAAGTTTATCCACCTTGACCAAGTGGGCTTCATTCCATCAAGACAGGCATACAACAACACACGACAAACCCTCACCCCTATTACAAAGAGCAAAAGAAAACATTGAATCTTGGGAAGGCCTATCCATATCCCTTCCCTTTACATCTGGCTTCCATGACAAGCCCGACCCCAACTCTCACTGACCATGCCAGCACTTACTACATCCATCACAATCTGGAACAAACTTACAACCAAACACTCACTCATCTCCATCCCATCCTCCCTTACCCCAATACTGAGAAACAAACAATTTACACCCGGCATGAACCTGAGAGACTTTACCCATTTCAAAGATAATGGACTTCTCCGAATATACCAATTTGTTCAGGGTCAACAAATAATCCCATTCGCAGACCTACCCCATAAAACACCATTCAAATCTTTTGATTTCTTCTGATACATACAAATTAGGAGTTTCCTAGACACACCCACCTATAAGAAGGCTAGTACTACCGCTCTGACAACTTTTGAAAATGTCCTCAATCTACACCCTCCTGACCCTGATCCCTGCGGATGCTCCATTGTCCTATGTCTCGGCTTGGGAGAGAGATATAGGCCCCCAGAAGACTCCTCAGATTGGGCGGCTATCTGGGGAGCTACAGCCATGGTCACTATATGCGTTACCCATAAGGAGCAGGCATATAAAACGCTAATGTGGTGGTACCTCACCCCCCTGAAATTGAAGCAGATAGGTAGCACTACTTCTAACCTATGTTGAAAGAGCTGTGGCCACAAAGGTACATACTACCACTTGTGGTGGGAATGCCAACAAACAGCACTATTGTGGACAGAAATCTCCCAGTTAACTTCCAAAATTTTACACACAGACATCCAAAGGAACCCCTGGATCTGGCTATTTTTCAAACCTGTCCGGGATATTCCCAGAGCCCAAAATAAATTGATAGCCAAAATAGCGCTAGCAACCAGGAGGGCTATAGCAGAGCATTGGGGTGTCAAGAGGTGAATGGAAAAATTTAAGAAACTAAGAAAATGGATGTGTTCTCAGCCTTAATCCATAATACAACCAAAAATGTAGGACCCATGGCTCTTTGATTTCCAATGCCCTCATAGGGACTTGGCCCCAGCAGGAGCCGCTGGCAGCCAGCTCTACCCTCTTTCTTGAATCTCACCTACTACTTCAAACTACTTATACCCCCTTTGTCTTTTTTGTTCTCTATGTCTACCCCTCATTGTATGATATACAACCCCCCTCATGAGAACCCAAAAATTCCCCCCCAACTTTCACCACCCTATCCACGAACAGGATCAATTGCACACTCATATGCCATATTTCATGTATGCACCGAATCTGTACGACCACCAAAATGCAACTCGCCAACCCACGATAACGTAGAATCCCGGGAGATGGATACAATATTACACACAACTCCACCAGACCCAACACGCAGTACCCAGCTACTTGGGAAAATGACAACCCAGGAAAAAGTCCAAAAGCACACAAATTCAATTCCACGGTCACACTCCTAACCCCTAACTCTTAGCACTTGATTGCAAACCCCACCTCCAGGGATATTAGTTAGTGTCTATTACTCAAGTTCACCACTCTTACATAAAATCAACATGGGAGCAGACGTTACAGATGCCAAGTATACAAAACATAGCACTCCTGCTACTCCGTACATATCTAGACTGCTCATCCAAGTTCACTTATTCATGTTAATAATATTTTATGTTAGTTTGTCTTACCGACAAGAAATATTATGTTATGTTGTGTTTCACCCCTCGTCATGATACTGATGTCATACCGACAACCAAAGAAATCAAATGTATGCTGCAATATATTTATGACTTCATGCTTTAATGTATACTATATTGTATGTAATCGTACACTTAAGTCATGACATGTCTTGATACGTTTATACCGATCAACTGCACAAAAATGTAAAATGCATAAATAAAAAATTAAAAACAAAAAATCTGAGTGATTATTCTGGAGCATAGAAATGAACTAAACTAGATATATGGTTAATTTTTTTTATTAACATTCTCAGAAAGCTTAAAAAATAGTGGAGAATGAATATAGGTTGGAAAGACAGAGCAGGGTAAGACATTTGTTGTTTGTTTTTTTGTTTGTTTTGTGAGAAGTGGAGTATGAATGCTATCCTGAAGCATTCAGGATAGCAGCCATAAAAGAGTGAGCAACTGAAAACGCAAGATTAATATGCGAGAATGAGCAATATGAGATCTGGTTAGAAGGGGAAGTGTAAGAGAAGGATTGCTTTATGATAGCGAGAAGATCATCATCAGAGATTCTAGTAAAGATGAAGAACGTAGCTGAGGAAGAGGTGAGAGAAAGCTTTCACACTATACATAAGTAGAATTTTTGGTGCAACTCTGATTATATATATGTTTGTGTATCTGACACTCTCACTCTCTTCCTTCTTCTCTTTGTCCATTTCAGGACACCCTTTCTTAACAATCTATTATTGAGGTGTATAATCTTTCTGTACCATTTAGCAAACAATACCTGTAGAGTAAGTCATATCAATGGTATAATTGTAGGGGTGTTTCAACAGGTGTACTGACCTAGAAAGTTCAAATGGTGTTATTATTAGCATGAAACACATAACATGTCTCATGCAGGCCTACAAATTCTCAGTGTGTACCATAGCATATTATTGGACTTGACCTAAATACTCAATGATTATAACAAGTGGAGAAGGTCCATGGGGATAGGTGGAGAAGCAGCCCCCCTCCCACTCCAATTTTTATGTAAAAAAAAAAATCAAATCTATTGGTTGGTTAAGGACTATCGATACGTTTTTGTCATTTAACAAAAAAAACATGTCTGCATCTGTCATGATATATTGATTGCTGGAGTTGATGCTCATAGACTAAGCAACTAATTCACATCAAGATTTTGGGAGATTTAAAAAAAATTCAGATTTTTGGCGGAATCAACCATAACCATAATATACATGTATTTGGGAAACAACAGCCACTTTAAATGGGTTTGAATCCACCTACTAATATTGTCAGCCCAAAGGCAGAAAAAATATGCCAGATTATATAGGTCCAATGCCAAGCAAATGTGTGAAGTCAGAAATCCTGTTAGAGTAATCTAACCATGTCTGAGGGGCCTACAGGGTATGATGTCTTAGTCGGTCAGGGGCTGAGCACATGGGGTTAAGCTGGCAGAGCCCATCAGATAGGATTACAGCACCTCACCATCTTTGAACATCACAAGCTTCCACTTGTTAGAACACTTTACTAGAGTACCATATATATTGATGACAGCTTTGATTACGAGTACATTAGGAGGTCTAAGATCAGAGATGTTAAAGAGCTGCGGCATTTAATTTCCCTAAAAATCCAGAGAGGAAAGGGTTGTCATGCTTACTTTGCTTTTTCTCTGTTATTTGCCAGTATATTCCCTGCAGAGTTAATGTATTCTGGCTTCAAAACAATCTGACTCCATGTGTAGTAAAACTCCATTTATTTCTGCACAAACTGACTCGATGTGCAGTAAATCTCCACGTCTCCCTGAGCCTAACAAGAACAATAACACCGAAGATCTGCAGTACCCTTCTGTGTAAAATTCCAATTAGCAAGGGGTTATCCTGCCTTACTTACTCTGCCTTACGGCTGTCCCACACTGGAATGTTAATATTTCCTGGCTGACCCTATGTGAAACACAGCTTCTTGGTTTTGTATCTTGTTTTGTACCAAAATGTGTCAGATGAAGGACAATCAAAGTACAACACATTCTTTCTTTTGCTGTTGCAGTTGCCTGGATGAACCCTTCCTGGAACATGCAATTAGTGTTTGTCTGTATTCTCTGAGTAGTAATAACTTCCTAATATATTTCACTATGTTGTTTCATTTTTGTCTTATTTCCAACAATGTTCAATATCTTTCTAGAGATCGCCTGGATTTGATAATGTTAGTTTTCACCAGCAACCATATGACTCACAATTTAGTTTTTATACCATGGGATTAGCTATTTCCGCATGGTTGACCCAATACTTTTTAGCCCCTTTACTGCCAACTGGTTTGCAAGAAAAACACCCCCATTATTATTAGTAGTTATTTGGTTACCTTGGAAAGTAATGTTTCAATTATTTTTTTGATTCAGTATGCATTTATAGCACATTATTTAATGGAAACAGAATTGGAAGTTTTGGTTGGATAATGAATTTATCTATAAGAAAACATTGATGTAAATAAATAAAATTTCTCCATATGTAATATAGACATATAGACTTTCTTTCCCATATAATATGTAATTATTTAAAAAAAAAAAATATATATATATATATATATATAAATATATATATATTCTTATACATTTGCACATATATATGCTCTGTCACATGCACGCATATACGCACACACTCAGATATCTTCACACATAGTAACACATCGATGCACAAAGACACACAACAACACACAGACACAAACACATGCTCACAGATACAGACACACAATCACAGTGTGTGTCTGGCAGTGTGTATTGTTGCATGTATGCGCATGTCTAGCATTGTGTAACTGTGTATGTGCCGGATAGTATGCGTATCAGGGGTGTGTGCAGCACTAGGTTACATCCCTTCACATTAGGCCCACCCCTCTTGTTAGGTTCCGCCGCCTCATAAATCATCCTCAAATAGCTTGTAACCTTTGCCTTCCAGCTCTGCCTCCCAGCACTGATCATGAGGGGACAGAGCCTAATACGAGGGGGTGGAGCCTAGAGCTGCACACCTTGCTGATCCGCCTCTATCTGCAGAGCGCCTGTGCACTTTGCTTCCACCCAGGATTGGCTCTGATGACAGCTCTCCTTATTTTGAATGGAAGCTCCTAATTTTTCAACTGGTTTCCAGCACTGTTGCTACTTGTTATCAGCTAACAGCTAATTCCCTATACATTCTATTGAAGCAAAAGGTCTTGTTCTTACCTTGTCACAATGGTTTACCAGCCAGCTGCTACATGCCTGTTTCTATTGCCCACCCTGGATGAAGTGGGCATGATCAGGTGTGTGTTCCTGTGCTTTACCAGCAAGCTACTGACAGAGTGGTTGATATCTGTAAAAATGGCAGCTAAATTAACCAACTTGGAACTATTCTTCACCTCAGTTATAGTCACAGCTTGGCTATATTAGCCTCAATTTTGCCATTCAAATTTAATTCACTAAAATACGCTAAAATTGTATGTTTAGTGAATAATCCTTTTATAACAGCATCCTAATAAACACTAATAATGGTAGAAGTGATGAATCAACACCAAACAAGGCAGAAGGGAAACATTTCACAGATCACCAAGCAGTCATCTGTTTCATTTCATAGATGGCATCAGTGACTGTGGATATGAAATAACTGCAATAATTCCATTCGACATAGAACCTAGAGATGGAAGAAAGAGGTAGAAAATGAGACAATGTTAAAATGTCTTATGTTAAAAAGTCTATTACATCAATTATAAAATGCGAAGTGCAAAAAAAACTAAATACTTGTTGTCGTGTTTATTAACTAAAATATAATTTGTCAGGAATTAAAAGCGGATGCAAAGAATTTGAAACTTCATGCCATAGTTATTGAATTGGAAAAATAGATTGTAAAACTGAAAATTAGTCAGATTTTATGAGTTCAGCTATTTTTTCCTAAAATTTCAATTTCACTTCAAATTTACTTCCAGTTCCTGACATTTCCCATCTGTTATGGCATTTGTTTAATGAAGTGTGAACTATATATAATTGGCATGGGAATTGCAAATTTTACGTGAAAACAATTAAACTGGAAACTTTAACTTACCTATTTTTTCATCTTTGCTATTTTCTCCCAAAATTTGCAAATTCTTGTACATTTTCACATTTACTATGGGTTTACTCCTAAACTCCAAATAAAAGTAAAATGGAAACAGCACTAGAAAATCAGAACTTTGTGTCTTATTTTTGCAGTTTTTTGGTGAATAAACATCTTCGTGCATATATCTATACATGTAATTCCTTTCTTTTAACTTAATTAGGACTCTATTTAATAAGGAATGCAATATGATTCACCAACATGAATGCTGTTTCGTAAACAAAAATATCACATTGTGCACCATAAGGACAGCATCATTGGCTGCAAAGAGGCAGGTGGTAAACAATTAGAGATCAGCTGTCTGCTGTACATTAGCGTTTCTAGTTAAAGCAAAATTTGCTGAAAAATAAGGGAATGTAAATAGCAAATAAACATTGAAATGAATATATAAGCATTTTAAACACTATGTTTATAATTATATGATAAGTCATTCTTAGTTGCATAATAACAGAATCAGAAGGGAATAGGAAAAAAACCCAAGCAGATTTTAAAAGGTAAATGGATAATTATTTCAATGTTTATTGTTAATTATTATTGTTGTTTAGTTATTTATTTTAATTACCTAGAGGGATTATGGATCATAATCACTTTGTTTTGCTGAAGTTGTCATGGTGGATTCCCCTGGTCACCACCCAATAGTTCAGTGTTAAACATTTTTTGAATGGTTTGACATTGAATGAAGATCCCCAGGTGCTTTAACACTGTGTTAGCAATACCAATCCACACCAGTAGAGGCCATAAATGGTGGTTCAAATTACATTCTCAGCCTATTACCACCAATTATATATGGACACCTGACATGAACCCGCAGTACAGTCTATTGGATGCGTTCTTATCACCCACAAAGGGAGAATGCAAGCGTTATGAGTGTGAGAATGTGTAGGATCAAGTTAAAAAATTACTTGTATTGTCAGGGGTTTGTTGATGTGAATTCAAGCCCATCTGGTCATTTTAATGTAGCTGTAGTTGTAGTTAATGTTGTTATAAACACATTTTAGATTATTTCACTTTTCCTTTTCCTAGATTGGTTGAATAGACCTGAAGTTTGGGTGCTGCCCTGGTGTTTACTAGTATGGGGAGGGTAATAATATTCCTCAAGGAAGATGTGAAATGGTGTGCAAGCAAATCATCTATATAATAAGGACTAAAAAGCACAACAGACTTAGCATCATCTTCTGGGTACACTGTTATTTGTGGTGCAAGTCTCTAAGTGATTACATGTGCTGCAGGTCTCTAACAGTATGCGACGCCACGGCACAGGAGCACGCTGATATCACAGGCCGGTACAGGAAGACACAGCAGGGTGCACGAGTACACTGAGAATAGTGGGCAAGGACCGCAGGAGAGCTCACTCAGCACGTACGGGTCCAAAGCATCGGAGGAGAAGGAGCCCATCCTGCCATTAGACGCTGAAGAGGAGGAAGATATATTCTCAGAAGTGTCAGGACCGGGTCCTGGTGCCTCAGCACGTGAGTACTGCGCTAGCACCTGGGAAGCGCTGGCTGGAGGTGATAGGGGGCAGGTTAGTGGGGCTTCGGGGCAGCTTTCGCAGGGGCAAGGGGATTGGGTCACTATGTTGAGGGCTGTACTTGACAGGCTCTTTGGGGTTTATCCTCCTTCCTCTTCTCCTAGTCCTCTGGGAGGTGGCGCTGCACGGTGGCGCTGGGAATAGGGAGCGTGCGGCGGGTTTCTCGTGCCCAAAGTTGCCGGGCAGCAAGCTGTCCCCTCTGGTGCTGCATGTGTCCTGGGATGTCAGGGACAAGATTGTTCGCGGTGAGTATGTGGACTTGCTGTCCCTCCGGACAGGGAGTCGGTGGATAGACCGCGGCAGGGTGACATGGTGGATGGGAAAAAAGGTAAGCAGCTACCTCAGACTTGGGAACTGGCTACAGGGTTTTTTGCCAGTTTTTTGACGGGTAGTTTTCTGGACAAGGCTCCTGCCTTGTTCGATTATCTGGATCTGTTTTAGGGGGCTTACAAGATATATGGAGGGCAATGCTGGTTCCGTTATGACCAGAAGTTCCATCAGAAGATGGCGGCCAGTGATGCATGGACTTCGGGGTGCAGGACTGTAGCTTGTGGCTACTATTGATGCCCTGTGAGCCACCTCCCTTTTCAGGAGTGGCCAGCGCACAGGCAGGTGTGCCGGCGGGACAGCGTAGAGTAGTCTGTTGGCTCTTTAATGCAGGTGGTATAGTCCATGCAGATTTAGGCACGCATGTTCCCACTGTGGGGGAGCACATCCGGCTCTGTAATGTTTCAAAAAAGGTAAGCTGGGGTTACGGACCAGCAGGGACGATGTTTCTAGACAGGAGGACTCTGGTGAGCATAGAAAGTATGCGCCTGTGGTTAGAGCGGTATCCAAAGTGGCAGGAGTCACGTATTTGTTTCAACGGGTTTTTGTATGGTTTTTGTATTTACTTCTTTTGTGGTTAATTTATGGTCTATTTTGGGTAAGGAGGAGATCTTCGGGGCGTGTCCCCTGGGTTTGGTGCCCAAAAAAGAGCCTGGGGTCTCATTCACCATCTGTCATACCCATCCAGCGGGTCGGTGAATGATGATAGTGATAGTTTCGTCTGCTTCCAGTCCACCCGGACTGCTTTCACTTGTCAGTTTAAGGGTTCATACTTTTATGATATGTGTTTGCACATGGGCTGTGCCATTTCCAGCTCGAATTTTGAGATGTTTTTGACATTATTGGAATGGGTGGTGTGCCAGGTGTTTTTCATCCTTAACCCACTACCTAGACGATTTTTTGTTTGTTGGTCCTCAAGATACGGAAGTCTGTACTGTTTTGTTGGCATTGTTTCAGCAGATTACGTTGAAGCTCAGAGTCCTGGTCGCGGGCAGTAAGATGGTTGGGCCAGTGGATAGGTTGTCTTATCTGGGTATCGAGATAGATTTGAGCTAAATGGTCTTTTGTTTACCAGAGGATAAGCTAGGGCAGTTACTACAAATAGTTGACCTGGTCAAGGGCTCTAAGAAGGTCCAGTTGCTGCAATAATAATTGTTGTTAGGTCACTTGAACTTCGCTTGCAGGGTTCTTTCCATGGGTAGAGCATCCTGTCATAGCTTGTCCCTGGCCACGATTGGTGTTAAAGGACCACTATAGTGCCAGGAAAACAAACTTGTTTTCCTGGCACTATTGGGTCTATAGGCCTCCCCTTTACCCTCAGGGTACCATTCCCGCTGTGCTCAAGGGGGTTGAATGGGTTTACCTCTTAACTTTATCTAGCGCTGGGCTCCCTCGGCTCTGGGAAACTCTCCTCCCTCTTCCGACGTCAGCACCAAATGCGCATGTGCGGCAAGAGCCGCGCGCACATTCAGACAGTCTATAGGAAAACATTTCTCAATGCTTTCCTAAGGACGTCAGTGTTTTCTCACTGTGATTTCATAATGAGAAGCGCGGAAGTGCCTCTAGCGGCTTTCAGCGAAAGAGCCACTAGAGGCTGGATTAACCCTAGTGTAAACATAGCAGTTTCTCTGAAACTGCTATGTTTACAGCTGCAGGGTTAACACTAGATGGACCTGGCACCCAGATCACTTCATTGAGCTGAAGTGGTCTGGGTGCCTATAGTGGTCCTTTAAACAGTCGTTCCACTTCATACGCATTACAAGTCAGCTAAGGGCAGATCTTGGGTCAAGATCAGGTGTGGAGTGCCTTCTTGGGTGCGTATAATGGTCAGTCTTGCTGGTTGCATTTGGCGGTGTCTAACGGCGAGCTGAATCTATTTACAGATGCATCCGGGTTGTTGGGGTTTGGTGCTTATTTCCAGGGGCATTGGTGTTCCGCTGCGTGGCCTTCAGAATGGCGGGGCTCTGAGTTGCTGGGTAATCTGGCGTTTCTGCTGTTGTTCCCCATTGTGGTCCCTGTCGAGTTGTGGGGTGCTGACTTTGTGAACAGAAAAGTGAGTGTTCACACTGACAACAAGTGTCATCCATGTGCTCAATCGTTCCACGTCGGGGTTCCCTCCAGTTTTGGCTTTGCTCAGATGCCTAGTGCTACTTAGTCTAAAATGTAATGTGTGGTTGGTAGCCAGGCATGTGCCGGGGGTGGACAATGTCATCGCTGACTCTTTCTCGGTTTCAGTGGAACCAGTTTTAAGAGGCGGCTCCGGAGGCGGCGCAGACGGGAACCCCGTGCTTGACTTATTTGTGTAACCTGGTTTCAGACATCTGAGACACTTGATATGGGGGTCCTTGTCGGGGTCTACGTGGCACAATGACATGATACTGACATACATTTTTTTTTTTTTTTGCAAGGGTGTTTTGTATTCCAATGTTCAGCCCTGTCCTCTTTCATATATTGTTCTGTATACATTACAACCACCTTACCATTCTTATCTGCCTTTTTTAATTACTTCATATTAGCCTTTAGGTGGCAATGGTCTCTCTTCTTTCATTTAATCCATTTAAATCTCTTAATTTATGATTTTTCTTTACATTGTTTCTTAATCCTCTTTTTTTTTTTTTCAATTTGACAATTTTTATTCAGATAAGCCAGTTATACAACACATCAGTACATCACAGTTTTATAGCATAGTTTTATCGTCACATGTACAGTTGTCTTACTGTATCGGCTGGTGCTTAACTTTGGTGTGATATTGTAGTATCGGGTTGGGACGCAGCACAGGTGCCAAGAGTGAGGGGCATAAGGCGGGGTGGTTGGTGAATTGGGTCCGCTTGCAAATGTGCTCTCCCACCTCAACCCCCACTCTCGCCCTTAGTATGTTGTCGGCCCTCTAGTCCTTTATCTCAGGGCCTTACATTACCCAGGGGTGTACGACGCAAACGTCTGGGTATCCACATAACCGCCGCGAGGTCTGGTGTCCCACCGCAACTGGCTTCAATCTCCATCCATTAGGGGGGTGTATGAGTTGGAGTGCATAGCCAGAATGTGAGCTGTTTGTGTTGCCAAATAATACGCCTTAAGGTTTGGGAATCCTAGTCCCCCTTTGTCTGTTGGTCTTATGAGTAATGTTCTAGGGACCCTGGGATGTTTCCCTCCCCAATTAAATTTAATCAGACTAGATTGTAGCCTTTATAGGTATGTCTGTGGCAGGGGTACCTGCAGGGAGCAGAGCATATAGAGGATTTTCGGTAGGATTGTCATTTTGATAGCCGCTATTCAGCCCAGCCATGACAGAAATGTATTCTGTGCTCTACTTCTTTGGCTAGTTTAATATAGTTAGTAGCAAAGAGGTCTGTGTGTTTTTTAGTTAGTTTTATGCCCATGAATGTTAGGAAGTCGTCTCTTCAGTTGTATTGGAATGTAAGTCGATACCTCTTTTTTTTCTCTTCTTTTGATATGTTTATGCACATGACTTGAGTTTTAGTTAGGTTTAACTGGTAATATGATTGTCTGCTGTAGTCTCGTCTTTCTTTGTGTATGTTTGGGAGTGATATTGACGGGTTGGTTGGGGTGAGTAGTATGTCATCCGCGAATAGGTTAAGTTTATATTCCTTGCCTCCTATGGTGACCCCTTTAATATCCTGATTGGCTCTGATAGCCATTGCTAGCGACTCTAGGGCAAGCACATAGAGCAGTGGGGAGAGGGGGCAGCCCTGACGTGTGCCATTGGTAATTGTGAAAGGGGTGGAGCTAAATCCGGAATTTAGCACTGTAGCTGATGGGGAACTATATAGGGCCTTCACCACATTAAGAAATTCGGGGGGGAATCCATAACCGCCCAACACATTCTGCAGAAACTGCCAATTAAGGTGGTCAAACGCTTTTTCAGCGTCTAGTGAAAGGAGTGTGCTTTGTGTTTTGGAGCGGTTGAGGTAATGTAGAATGTCTAGTGCTTTACTCGAGTTGTCTGGTCCTTGCCTGCCAGACACAAATCCCACTTGGTCTGTAGAAATGGGACCCGGCAAGATTGTTTTAAGCCTCTCTGCGTATATCTTAGCTTTCAGTTTGGCGTCTGCGTTCAGCAGAGAGATGGGCCTGAAGTTTTGGCATATTGTTGGTGGTTTTCCTGGTTTGGGCAGGGTGATGATATGGGCTGCAAGGAATTTGGTCAGGAGGTTGCCCTGTTGTGTAGCATGGTTGAAAGCCCTTGTTATGTGTGGGCATAGTGTGTGTTTGAAAGTTGCGTAGTATATATTGATAAGACCGTCCGGACCCAATGCCTTTCCTTTCGCCATCGACTCTATAAGTTCCATTACTTCTTGGTTAGTGATTGGCCTCGTTAGGTGTGTAATGTGGTGTGTTTGGAGTTTAGGCAACTAAAACCTACGTAGGTATTCTTGTATTGTGTCGTGGGTGGGTTGGGGTGTTTGCGAGTTGTCCTTCAGATTGTAAAGGAAACTGTAATAAGTTGCGAACTCATTACAGATCTTCGTAGGTTGGATTCGTTTGTGTCCCGTTGGGGACAGCAGGTAAGGGATTTTAGTTTGTGCTTGCCTGTCTCTAAGTCTTTGGGCTAATGCTTTGCTAGCTCTGTTTCCTAGGACAAAGGTAGTGGCTTTTAATTTTTTTAGTGCGTAACTTGCTTTTTGAAAGTTTGTGGCATTGATTTGTCTTTGCAGATCGGCTATCGCGGTTTGCGTGGTTTTCGAGGGAGTGATTTGGTTGGCTCTGTGGAGGTCTTGCAATTTTTTAAGATTTTGAATATGTGCCTGGTGTTGCTGTTTCTTGAGGTGGGAGGCTCGCCTAATTAGAATTCCCCTAATGACTGGTTTGTGAGCCATCCAGAGAGTAAGGGGGGGAGATGTTAGTAGTGTTGTTGGATTGGAAGTATGTATGCAGGTCCTGCTGCAGTGTGTGGACAAAGTGGGGATCATTGAGGAGCTGTTCATTTAGTCGCCATGGGCCGTGGTTTTTATAGTTGCAGTGATCTGCAATTGTGAGTGTAACCGGATTGTGGTCTGACCAGGATGAGGCCCCTATGTCACAAGCTAATACTCGATTGTGGTGCATACTTTGTAGCAGAAAGCCATCTATCCTTGAGTATGTGTTGTGCACTTGGGAGTAATGTGTAAATTCTTTCTCATTCGGGTGCAGTGTGCGCCATGTATCGTATAGGCCGCATGTTAGTAAAAGTTTGGTCAGAGTTTTACATTTCCTGTGAAGTATTTTAGCTCTGTGGGTTGTGTGTGTCACTGATGAGTCTAATGTGGGGTCCTGAAACTGATTAAAGTCTCCACACAGGATAGTGGTACCTGTTTGGAGCTGTGTTATGAGTTGCAACAGGTTACGGAGGTACTCCCCTTGATTTACATTAGGTAGGTATGCTTTTACTATAGTATAGGTAGAACTGTTGATGGTACAGATCAGAATAATGTATCTGCCTTGTGGGTCTTGTTTAAATGATATTTCATCAAAAGCTAAATGTCGGCTGAGTAGGATAGAGACTCTTTTGCTTTTTGTGGATGTGGTGGCATGATATTGGTGGGGGTACAGTGCCTTCCCCAAGACGTTTGTTTGAAAGTGTTTGTTTGAAAGTGTGTTTCTTGTAGGCACACCACATCAGCTTGGATGCTTTTAAGGTCCTTGAGAAGAGTGTGTCTACTTTGTGGAGTGCTTAACCCTCTGACGTTGTATGTGTATATTCTCATATTAATTCAAGTTAAGTAAGTGTGCAGCTTTGGGGCCGCTGGTTTGTCTGAGTGAGCATGTCTGCCCACATCTGTGTGAGCCGTGCTAGTGCGTAGGCGAGTGCGGTCTGCTTTGTGTGTATTGCTGTGAAGGGTGGGTTAAGTTTCTCTGTGCGTGATCCTTGGTGTGGGGCCACAACTGGGCAGTGTGGCTTTGTAGAAGTCTTGCTTTGGATGAACATGAGATTGTATGGACATAAGCATGCAGGAGACATACATCTGTATAGCATAACATAACAATAAACAATTTAAACCATAAACAATAAATGGGCACCACACTTGAAGTGACCATAGATCTTAATGCGAAGGTTGTAACTTAAACCTTCTTGGGTTGAGGGTAGGTGGACCAGTCCTACCTGTTCGGTCTCGGATCTATACTCCCCTTAAGCCGTGGCTCATTGTTGCTAGTACTGCTGTGCAATATGCCCCCTAAGTGTTAGGGTCTATGGCATTTGAATGGGGACATGGCTCAATGTCCTTCCGGTTTCCGTTCTAGAACTTGTGACTTATGGTCATAGCGTGGTGTTCTTTCAGGACTGTGCATCTCAGTCATGCAGTAGAGTATACGTGGGAACATGTGTGGGGCTCCTGGTCCACGGGTCAGTCTGGTCCATTGCTGGGTTGTAGTTTGGGACGAGTTATGAATTTTGTAATTTTAATTTTTAAGTTTTTTTATTATTTTATATATATATATATATATATATAAAGCAATGTTTTTCTTGGCACTCACCCTTTCAAATGTGTAGCTCTATATCACCTGTAGATAAAATATATAGAGGATAAAGAGATGCACTCTCAGGACTTTGAAAAAATAGTTAATTTATTCCAGCAGGTATAACATCAAAGTTTGCCGACGTTTCGACCCATTCGGGTCTTTCTCAAGGACCTTGAGAAAGACCCGAATGGGTCGAAACGTCGGCAAACTTTGATGTTATACCTGCTGGAATAAATTAACTATTTTTTCAAAGTCCTGAGAGTGCATCTCTTTATCCTCTATATATATATATATATATATATATATATATATATTTTTTTTTACGTGTGGTTCAAACTCTCGTCTAGTTTTGGAGGGTCTGTCTGTGTGTGGGGGGGGGGGGTCACGATTATGTTGCCCTTGTCCATTCCCTTATGAAGTGTGGATGACTACTTGACTTGTTGGCCTGGCTGGACATTTTGAGGGCTCCCAGGGGGGCAGTGGAGCGATCTTGCCCCGCTGCTTGTCCCCTCTAGGTGCATATTTTCCTATTGTGTATTGCCCGCCAGGGCACTTTACGTTTGTGGGGTTGTGCGTTAATGTTTGTGTGGTAGGGCGTGGTGTCCTTCCCTGTAACCAATGGGATATGTCCCCTTTCCTCTCCCCATCCTCCCATTCAGCCCCCTCAGTTCAAACCTTTGACCATGGACCCCAGCCAGTAAATGTGTTATTCACTGCACCATCTGCTGGGCATTCCGCCTCGTTTTAGCTGTCTTCCACTCCCCCTGAGTTCTGATGCTGCGAGGTTGGCCCGTGGTTGGGTTGTTCACCTTTATGCCCCATGCTTGAAGAAGTTCAATGCCCTCTGTGTGGGATGTGACCATGTGTGTCTTGCCGTCCTTGTTGATGAGCAGTTTAACCAGGTTTCCCCAGCGATATTGGAGGTTGTGCTGGCGTAGAGTTTCTGTAATGTTTCTGTAGGTCCGTCTTCTCCTCAGGGTCTCGGTGGACAGGTCCGTGTAAATGTGTATGTCTTTAAACTTCTCCATTGCCGCACTGCTGGTCCGGTGAGCCCTCAGAATCTGGTCCTTGACATGGAAGTAATGTACCCTCATAAGCACATCTCATTGGGTGGAGGGGGGTAGGTGCATGGGTCTAGCGACTCTGTGTATCCTATCTAGGATCAGCATGTCTGTTGGTATATCAGGCAGTATGGAGCAGAAAAACTCTGTTGCATATGCTCTCAGCTCCTGTGGTCGCACCTCCTCCGGTATGCCCCTGAGCCTGAGATCGTTGCGGCGGGAGCGATCTTCCAGGTCCATTCGTTTGTTTTCATAGTGTTCTAACCTGGATTCTAGTTCCTCCACTTTATCTGCCATGGAATCATGGGCTGCTGTGAATTCCTCCACTTGGTTGCTCCGGTTGCCTAGGTCAGCAATATCTTTTCTTAGATCAGCCACTGCCGTGTGGACTGTGGTTTGCATTTTGCTTGCAAGTTCGACCAGCATTTGCTGCAGAGTCTGCTTGCTTATCGCCATACCCGCTATGCACTCACTATCCGTGTCGGACTCGGCGCCATCTTGGGCCTGCTGACTCGCAGGTTTGTGTTGAGGTGTGCGGGCTGTAAAGAAATCTGATTTCTCCTTGGCGTCCGCCGCTTTTTTCGAGCGGTGTTGTGACATCCTTAAGGGTGATTTTGGAGTGTTTTCTGCAGTCTTAAAGCTTTTATCTTTGCTTTTAATGAACCTTGTCGGCGGAGCTCGTTCAATCCGCGACCATCCGGCTTGGGTTCCGGCCACGCCCCCCCCTTAATCCTCTTTTAACCCCTTTAGACCGGAGGGCGTACAATTACGCCCTATTATAGGCTGCTCTAAACTCCGCCGGGCGTAATTGTACGCCCTCCGGTTTTTGCCTACTTACCCGGTCACCGGCGGTCCCACGCCGGCGATCGCGGTGGGGGGGACTCCCAGGGAGCCCCCCGCAGCACGTCCGTCCTCGTCGAAGCCCCCCGGCCATGTGAGAGTGGGGTCCTAGCGAGGACCCCACAATCACATGGCCGGGGATAGCTGTCTTCTGTATTGCCAGCAGGGGGGCTGCCTGTAATTACAGGTGGTCCCCCTGCTGCCTGGAAATAAAATGAAAATAAAATGTATTAGTGTAAAAAAATATATATACTTAGATCATATATATATATATTATATATATATATATATGATCTAAGTATATATATATACACATATACATACACACACGTACACCGTCTAGGTGTATTTTACTATTAATATATATATAATTATATATATATATATATATATATTAATATCAAATTACACGTAGACTGATACTGGTTAAATATATATATAATTATTGTTGTATATATATTTATATATAATATAAAAAAATTAAATATGTAAATACGTTAAAAAATAAAATTAAAAAAATACTTTAAAAAAATTAATTAAAAAATATATAGATGTGTGTTATTTCATTCTAACTGTATTGTGATATTAATATATATATATTTATATCAAAATACACGTAGAACGAAATAATATATATATCTACATACATAAATATATACGTATATATCACTATATATATACCTATATATAAATAAAAATATTTTTTAAAAATTATATAGATATACACATATAGATTCAAATATGTATATATATATACATATATTAATTCTACATATATATTTATGTAATATTTTTACATAATTAGGTATCTTAATTAATTACAATTAGCGGGACCTGCATGACAACCCATGCCGAAAGTAAAGGGAATTTAATTGGCTAGCACTATATTTAACCCTATAACTTTCCAAGACACCATAAAACCTGTACATGGGGGGTACTGTTCTACTCAGGAGACTTCGCTGAACATAAATATTAGTGTTTCAAAACAGTAAAATGTATTACAACGATGATATCACCAGTAAAAGTGACGTTTTTTTCATTTTTCCTGCACAAACAGCACTTACACGGACGATATTATTGCTGTGATACTTTTTACTGTTTTGAAACACAAATATTTGTGTTCAGCAAAGTCTCCCGAGTACAACAGTACCCCTCATGTACAGGTTTTATGGTGTTTTCAAAAGTTACAGCGTCAAATATAAGGCTTGCGTTTCATTTTTTTCACATTAAAATTTGCCAGATTGGTTACGGTGCCTTTGAGACCCTATGGTAGCCCGAGAATGAAAATTACCCCTATGATGGCATACCATTTGCAATAGTAGACAACCCAAGGTATTGCAAACGGGGTATGTCCAGTCTTTTTAGTAGCGACTTTTGGCGCTTTTTTGCATTTTTCACACAAACAAATACTAACGCTAACTTTGGCCAGTGTTTGTGACCAAATGGCTACTAAAAAAGACTGGACATACGCCATTTGCAATACCTTGGGTTGTCTACTATTGCAAATGGTATGCCATTATGGGTGTAAATTTCATTCCTGGCTACTATAAAGTCCCAAAGGCAACGTAACCTATCTGGCGAATTTCAATTTCAAATGTAACGTGCTATATTTGACCCTGTAACTTCCCAAAACGCCATAAAACCTGTACATAGGGGGTACTGTTTTACACGTGAGACTTTGCTGAATAAAAATATGTGTATTTTATTGCAGTAAAAACAAACAGTATTATGACATTGACAGTTAAAATGTCATGTAGAACTAAAAAAAATCAAAAAAATCTTATTTTCTCCCATTTTTTCCATATTAAATTATGTTTCACATATAAATATTTGATATTAAATGAAAGCCCTGTTTCCCCTGAATAAAATGATATATAATAAGGGTGGGTGCATTTACTATGAAATAGGTGAATTACGTTTGGACAGACATGTAGCGCAGATGCCAGGTTTTGTTTACATTTTGTTTCGTTCACAACGTGTACATTTGGCTCCGTCCTTAAGGGGTTAAACCAAATTCTTTGTAATAATCAAATTACAATCACTGGAGAAACTCTCCTATTTTAGATTCTCTAAATCTACAATTCACAAATTGTTCTAATTGCAGAGGTGTGTCCCTCCATACCATGAAGCAATCATCAATGTACCAAAACCAGATAAAAACATCAAAACCAAAGCTGAAATTGTTCTACAGAAATTGCTCATAAAAGTCTATCATGAGCAGGTTAGCATTGGAGGGAGTCCTATTAGCACCATAGCAGTATTCTTCATAAAGAAAGATTGCCCCTGAACACTTGACGCTTACCCTAACCATTTAATTAGCAGGGGGTGGTACCTTTGTCTCTTATTCCATTGTAGCTTCTGTATATATTTGTGTTGAGTGCACTTCTAATGTTAGGACATTGTGCACTGATAAAAGGGCAACCTGAAATATGTTCTATTTTGTCCTTCAAATAAACATTGTTAGCACTAGTTTGTAAACCTTGCATCTGATAGAGCTGCCCTCATGTGTTTGTCTTTTGTCTACAAATAAAGCAATTGATATCTACATTTGTATTTAAAAAAAAAGTCTTAGGTCCTAGCTGAAGAGAAAATTAGTCTTTTACAAAGCAAGGAGATATGTGCCTCACTCAAATGGACTGAAGTTAAGTTTGGAACTGCCATCATATTTTCACCACCAGTGTGTTGTGATTGTGATAGACATTCTAGTGTCCCCAAATTTGTATAAAACAATTCACATATTCACAATATTCTATCTATCTAACCCAAGAGAAGGGTACAGAATATTTGATAGAGTCCTAACCTCAACATCTGAGGAAAGGGATTTATGGGTGATTATTTCTGATGACTTAAAGGTAGGCAGACAATGTTATAGAGCAGCAGGAAGTGCTAGCAGAATACTTGGTTGTATAGGGAGAGGTATTAGCAGTAGAAAGAGAGATGTGCTCATGTCATTGTACAGAACACACTAGGAGTATTGCACGCAGTACTGGAGACCGTATCTCCAGAAGGATATTGATACTTTAGAGAGAGTTCAGAGAAGGGCTACTAAACTGGTTCATGGATTGCAGGATAAAACTTACAAGGAAAGGTTAAAGGAACTTAACATGTATAGCTTGCAGAAAGGACGAGACGGGAGGGATATGATAGAAACATTTAAATACATAAAGGGAATCAACACAGTAAAGGAGGAGACTATATTTAAAAGAAGAAAAACTACCACAACAAGATGACATAGTCTTAAATTAGAGTGGCAAAGGTTTAAAAATAATATCAGGAAGTATTACTTTACTGAGAGCGTAGTGGATGCATTGAATAGCCTTTTAGCTGAAGTGGTAGAGGTTAACACAGTGAGGGAGTTTAAGCATGCGTGGCATAGGCATAATGCTATCCTAACTATAAGATAAGGCCAGGGACTGATGAAAGTATTTAGAAAATTGGGCAGACTAGATGGGCCGAATGGTTCTTATCTGCCGTCACATTTTTGTCTGTCTGTCTATCTATCTATCTATCTATCTCTCCAGAGTTTTGGTCATCAGGGCTCATGTTTGGCCTGTATGGTTATAACATACTTTTTATACTCCCATTTTGCATTTAATAAAGATACTTGACATTGATAGAAACTGAAAGCGTTTCCATTATTTTGTATAACCGCTCTCGTATGTAAGCTCATTGATGGCCCTCAACCTCTCTGTTGCTGTGCGTCCAACTTGGCTGGATACAATTACATGTTTGCTCGTCCAACAATTGTACAGCGCTGCAGAATTTGTTTTGCGCTTTGCAAATAATTATAATAATAATAATAATTGTTACTTGCTACCTTTTTCATATCAGGTTTATTTTTACATCCAAATCTATGTCTCCCTGTCTACCTCCCTGTCACTTAATGCACATGTATTATATTTGTCCTATTTGTATTTGTTTCTAATGTTCTCTGTGTTTAGATGTGCTTTCCTGCTATTATATATAATTGCAATTGTTAAGTGAAATCAGTTATGAAACGTGAAATGTTCCCTGGAATGACGGGAATTATGTGGTAAAAAATAGTCTTAATTTTTGTTCAGTCAATAACTTTTATTGTATTTTTGTTCATATATTTAAACTTTCTATATTTTTTTAGTTCATATTTACTTAATAGTTTTTGCTTTCAGGTAAGTATGTTCATCTCTAAATGAAAGAGTCTGTTTTGACACTGGGAAGCTTTGTATTTATATATTTATCCTTTTTTTTTTTTTATGAAATATGTAATATCACTATTATATATTCCTGCGGTGGTCAAATAAAATTTGTTATGTGGTGGCTGTATGATAGAATGTGATTGTTTTGAAATCAATACTATTTACTGGAGGACCGGGAGTGATGTAATTTGCTGACATGGCACTCATTTAGAATTTTATGAATTAAATGAAGTCATCCTTCACATTGATTCATAGCGTATAAATACACTAGTGTCTTGGTGCCTGTAGAGATGCCTGTATTCACATCAGCATTTGTTTTCTGAATATGTTTATTTCCTTTCTTCTGTATTTCATTGTCTCTAAATTAATGAATGCTTATATAGGACGCAACCGATTTTGACCATTTTCGTCACACCTTTTGCAGCCAGCGATATTGCTCATAAAATGCTTGATCTTAATCTTTTTGTTAAATATCAGATTTTATTGCATTGAAAACCAAAATGTAGAAAAGTGTTATAAAATGTCAACTGGGCTATAGCCACAGCTTGATTTTTCTAGCCTATATTTAAGTGACCATTCCAAGTGAATACAAAGTGTATTTTAAATTTAAGATAAAAATAGCCGAACTGGAAGCATTCTCAGTTATGCTTCTAGAACAGCTGCTACGGCCTTAAATTAGAAATTCACTTTGAATTCAGTTCGAATTCTTACGTTAGTGAATAACCCTGTAAACTTGTCAATATGGTTTAATTCACTACAATTCAGTTATACTGAGTAAATCCCATTGATTCAACAGGGAATTATGTTTCATGGTTATTATATTAAAGAACCTTCTCACTGTTAGTCTATTTCAGTTCCAGTCTCTATGACAAATAGTTTTATAGCAAGCACTTTGTATCTTTGTGACTGAAGTTCTCTTGGGTACCAGCTTGGAGATATTGTTAAAACAAATGACTGTCTGGTAACCACTAGTCTCTCTTCCCTCTGCTTGCTTCAAAATCTATAGCCCTGCAAGATGTGTGAGTGTATTTTTTATAATAATGATTTTTTGATGTTTATACATTGTACACATGATGGGTCTTTCCATAATTCTGTCTTCTTTAATGTTATATTGATTGTGAGTAGTATGCTCCCTTCTGGTAATTGAAGAGTTAATTAAGACCCTCAAATGTACTTGCTGGAACTTGTAACAATTTTGTTTTTCTCAGACATATTTCTTAAGCCTGGCATCCATGTTGAGTGTGGAGCGAGGACATCACAAAGGCAACGTTCCCTAGAGGACACGTACTGTTGCTATGGAAATCAAAGCAATATAGATGCCATGATCTTCAGATAAATGGTGTCAGTGATACTAACTGATCTAGGACTGGAGTTGTTAATATCAGTAATTATTTGCCATTTTACTGTAAATGATCATTCTCAGAGTAAATCTCAAAGCATGGCATAATGTACAAGCAGAGTGGTAATAGTAAAGCTGTCTATGTCTACTAAAAAAAACAAATAAAAAACAAAACAAAAAACAAAATAAAAGCACTAAAAGAAATTCTAAAAAACACACTAAAAGCAATTCTAAAAGGGAGAAAAAGTAGACCCTTAACCATAACTAATTAATTAGCTCCTTAGTAATTCCTTGTGCAGCCACATCCATCTGTAGGCTCAAGGGCATTCAGAGACTACTGACCAGAACCTGATTACCATTACAACTGAGATGGAACAGACTGCCTAGTCTTGAAGGTTGCACCAAGGAGAGGAAAGGTCTAGTGAGTGAGTAATTTAATATAAAAAAAAGAAACTAAGTTTTATAGACCAAACTCACACAAATGACATAATCCAGAACCAAATTTTAATTTCCTCAGAAGCAATGGATTATATTATAGTATGGAATATAAAAGTATTGAGTACTTAAATCCTCACCGTAAGTGCACTTACTGATATTTTATTTCAACTTTTTCAAAATATTTTATTAATGCTAAAAACAATTTATGTCAATAGGATGCTCTCTTCACCCTTTAAGGGCACTACATCATGTGTGAGTGCACAAAATCAAAATCAGAGATATTTGATTAATATAATATATATAAAATATATAAAGTGACATTTAATTTGTCCTTTAAGGGACACGGTAGGTACTGTAACTGCTCTCACATTAAAGTGTCTGGATACCACTGGCGCTGTCCTTCTGTTTAGAGTTAAAGCATTTTTAGTTGTTTAAAGAAACTCTAGGATGCTATACTGAGGGGGCGGGCACTTTGAACATGGTCCGAAGGCCTGGCAAAGGTAGGGGGCCCACCATCCAGCCACTTTGTGTATGTGGTACAGTTACACACACCTAAATTTGCGCCAAACGCCGAGTCTGACGCACGATAACCACGCCATCCTTGGGCCCAGCACAGCTTACCATTAGTGGAGATAGAACCCGGTGGAGCAGAGGATTATTTTGTCCCCTGTCGGCGTTATGCACTGAGGTTGACATGTGCCACCTGCACGTGCCGCTACTACAGAGTAAATGTTTCACTAATCAAGACTCGGTCAGGCGCCACTTCCCCTTATCGGCACGACCGAGCTTCTGCATTGTGTAATGCCGCTATGCAGAGAGGTTCCCATTCCCTGATTACCAGCAAGCCGAGAGAGGAGAGAGACTAACATGGAGGACCTGAAGAGGGAAGAGCTTTGACCAGACTTCCATCACACTCAGCCAGACGCCACTGGACCCCAGAGACGCCATCCTCCTGCACCAAAAAAGTATGGAAGCTGGAGGTGGTTAAAATATGTAATGCAATCTGTGTGTGCATGTTTGTATATGTTAGTGTGTGTCTGTGTATCTGTATGTCAATGTGTCTGTGTATCTGTATGTGTGTTAGTGTGTATGTGTATGTGTATCTGTATGCATGTTAGTGTATGTTTGAGTATCTTTATGTGTGTGAGTGCGTGTCTGCATATCTGTATGTGTGTTAGTGTGTGTGTATCTGTGTGCATGTTATTGAATGACTGTGTATCTGTATGTATGTTAGTGTGTGCCTCTGTATCTGTGTGTATGTGAATCTGTATGTGTGTTAGTGTGTGTGAATCTGTATGTCTATGTGTAAGTCTGTCTGTGAATCTGTATGTCTATGTGTGTGTATCTGTATATTTCAGTGTTTGTATCTGTATGTCCACGTATCTGTGTGTGTCTGTATATATGTGTGTGTATGTGGAAGTAAATATGTGTATACAACTCAGCATTCAGACTCCAACACTTCACACAAATACACCCTTGCATTCAAACATTAACACTACATACAGACACACCCCTACATTCAAAGGCAAACACTACACATAAATAAAACACTGCTTTCAAATGGCAACAGTACAAACACAACATTACACACAAATACACCCCTACATTCACACACACATACTCCATTCAAGACATGCTTACATTCAAACATACAAACACTGCTTGGTGCTGAGTATAACCCTGCAAGGATGGGCAAATTGTAGATACACATTTGGCAAAGCATTGTGGGAGTTGTACGAAAGATGGGGAATCTACCTTTTTTTCTATTCTTATGATAGTTTAACCTAAAAAAAATCTTGCACCAGGGCCCTCTCTTTAGAGTTTCATTACTGAGCACAATGCAGATTATCAACTTAAAGCTACACATAGAGAAAAACATTCATATAGTAAGGCAGGTGGATTATATATCAGAGGCAAACTTAAAGTGACTCTAGAGTTACCCGAACAACTACAGCTTAATGTAGTTCTTCTGGGGTGTAAAGTATGTCCCGGCAGGCTTTTTCATGTAAATGCTGACTTTTTAGATAAAAGGCAGTGTTTACATTGCTGCCTCATAACACCTCTTGGTGCACTCACTCAGATTGCCACTAGAGGTGCTTTCTGTGTCAGTGCTGCACAGCATGCAATACCTACACATGGAGACACTGAAAGCTCCCCATAGAGATGCATTGATTCAGTGCATCTCTATGAGTAGATGCTTACTGGCGCAGCACAGTGTTTTGCCACATATGCCTAATACCCTCCCAATGCTTTACTATGGGAAAGCATTGAATTGGCTGAGATCATTAAATTTGATGCTCTCAGCCATGAAGGCAGAGCCAGCTGTGGCAAGATTGGTGTGGCTCTTTAAAAAAGGTGAGTAAAATATCTTTTTAATGGGAGGAAAGGGGTCTGGGGACCTAAAAGGTGCTCTTACAACTATAGTGTCAGGAATATGTTTGTATTCCTGGCACTATAGTGTGCCTTTTTCATCTTACACATAATATGCTTATGCAACAAATATAGTGCTCTATTTGCACTGTGGCTTTCTTGTTATAATCCCCCTGTTATAATCTTATCCCTCTACTACAGCCCGTATCCCCCATGACAGCCCCTAACCACCCAACCCTTACACTACAGACTCTTTTCCCCCAATTACATTACCTATACCCACATCCCCTATACCTCACACTACAGCCCCTGTTCCCACATTAGAGCCTGTGGCAGCCCACTCGGTAAGGGACTGGAGTGTCACCGCCAAGGATGTCCCTTTCCCTTCGAAGTATCCCATTCAGCACAGTAATTTGTGAATCTAGCTTGCAGGATAGCAGTAGAATAAAGTAGCTACCAGGGTAAAGTTTTGACCGACTGCACACGTGGTCCATGCCCATAAGAGTTCCATAACAAATAAGGCTGCGACTGGTCAAATGTCGGGAGCTCCTGCAGATGAAGTAAAGGGTGCTCCCAGGCTCCCAGGGAGTGATTGTAGACCATAATCTGGGGCACCTTCGCTTACAAAAGCGCTCTCATGGCTGCAAAGAAAGTGGGGATAAACCAGACTTGAAATTAACCAGGACTTGAGGCTAACCGTGTCTGGACCAGAGTTACAGAGGAGTTGTACTTAAGTTCAGCTGAAGTCTTTGCGTCTTCTAGACTCTGGTTATAGTTTGGGAAAAGAGTGCTTTTATTCCGTTGGCCAGGAGGGAAAGGTGCTGTGTGCAAGGGGTAGTGACAATAGTCTTTAGACGACAATAGGGAAATAAAACAAGTGGTAAGCATGCAGGTTGTTATTTCTGGTATGGGCACAAGTGACAGGGGTATTTTGTTACAGAGCCCTTGTCTCACCACTACAGCCCCTATTTCCCCACCACATCCCCTATACCACACACTACATTTATCCCTAATTACGCCCCCTACACCCAACTACAGCTTTTCTCCATTCACTTCATCCCCTATATCACCATGACAGCCCCTATTCCCCCAACCATAGCTCTTATACCCCACTACATCCCTTGTCCCCCCACTACAACCCCTGTCCCCCATGACAGCCCATAACCCCCACACTATAGTCTCTGTCCCCAACTACAACCCCTATGTCCCCAACTACAACCCCTATACCCCCAACAAGAGTGCCTATTCCCCCATTGGAGCCTTTATCTCCACACTACAGGCACAGTCCCACACACTACGACTCCTGTCCCACACTGAAGCCACATTATAATTCTTTCTGTAACACAAGGGTGTACATGTTGGCGGCTCGTGTATGTGGACATGATCCATATTTGTGTAGGTTCCAAGTTGGTGGATATACCAACCCCCATGATCTCCTATTGCCCAGGGTTGTCAGTCTGCACCTGTATACAGATTTTTTGAAAATGGTTTAACACTGAATGGAGGAACGGCTCCAGAGAACTCCGGGCAATATAACCAATTAAATGAGGTGAAATGGTTATAGTGCCATTGGCTCATGAAATGGAATGGGAATAATATAAAACTGATTGGTCAGATCATCATCAAAGTTTCTGACCTATTACCATTCCCCATAATGGAACTAACAATGTACCCCACCCAATGACTAAAGGATCATGGAAATGCTGCATTCTATGGTCCCACAGATTCCACCTCTCTATTCAGTTGGTTCTGGATTGTGTCACTTGTATGTGTTTGGTCTGTAAAGCTCAGTTTCCCTTTTTATATTCAATTACTCACTCACTAGACCTTTTTCCTCTACTTGGCGCAACCTTCAAGTCTGTTCCATCTCAGCTGTAATTGTAATCAGGTTCTGGTCAGTAACTTCTGAATGCCCTTGAGCCTACAGATGGATATGGCTACAAAAAGAATTACTAAGGAGCTCATTAATTTCTTATGGTTGAGAGTCTACTTTTTCTCCCTCTCACAATTGCTTTTAGTGTGTTTGTAATTGTTTAAGGTTTTTTTTAGTAGCCATAGACAGTTTTACTAATTGCTTGTGCCTGTAAATTATTCCACTGTGTGTAATTTACTCTTAAAATGATTATTTACAGTAAAATGGCAAGTCAGTGCTGGTATTAACAACCCCCATCCAAGATCAGTTAGTATCACTGACACCATATATGTGAAGATCATGACATCCACATTGCTTTGATTTCTATCGCTAGAACTGTAACTTCTCCTCTATGCACAGTTGAATTCAAAATGTCCATGCACTACACAATCTGCATGCATGCCATTCTTAGGATATATGTCTGAGAAAAAAAAGAAATTGTTACAAGTTCAAGCTAGTAAATTGCAGGGTCTTAATTAACTCTTCAATTAAATTTGACAGTCAGACTGATGATGTCACAGGACTGTGCGGGAAGTGAAGCAGGGAAGACCATAGAGACTAATTGTTGGGTTTCAAACACTGTCTGACCAAAGGTGCATGTAAATGACTGTATAGGAATTCTGTCATTTACTAAAGTTAGGGATAAGATTTTCTCAGTGTTTGTTTTACATACACTTCAATTTGAAAAATATATTTCCTTTCAATATGAAAGGGTTATTTTATTTAAAAAAAAAAAAAAAAGGTTTTCAGATGACAATTCTCCTCTACTGTAGCATCTCTGGAGGACAACTCTGACATACAGATTATACATAGTCCAAAATTCACAAATCTGTTCACTATATTAAAAACAAATACTTTATTTCTTTATTTCTTAAAAGGTGCTAATACATCATCAGTAGAATCTGTTCAATCCTTAGGGATCACTGGTTTAATTCCCAGCAGGGTTGACTAAGCCTTCATCCTTCTGTGGTAGATAACATGAGCACCATTAAATTGGGTTATAGTAATATAGTACTTGGAAACCAGATTAATTTGAATGCATCTTTCCTGGTTAAATACTTTGTATAAAATACCGGCAATGAAACAATAATAAGGATCAGATTTGCCCTTGAATTCCCAACAATTCTCACTTAGGAAAATAGCTAGTTATATATTAAGTTAGAGTTTCTTTTTTTTCATACAAATACACAATTTAACAAAACTAGTGCCCCTGCCGAAGGCATGTTAGCACGCCGAAACACGCGTCATGCGTTTTGTTTTTTCCCACTTTTATTTTCATTACACTTTGGTACCACTATGAGAACTTTATAGTTCATAAGGTTTCTTTTGTAATTCTAGGGCCTGTTGGTTCAGGTAGGCACTAACTTTGTGCGGTGCTGAGGTAACAAGGGACAGTGCACGCATATATACTACATTGGGACCCCCTAACTTGCCTAGGCTTGGTAATGCTTTATTTATGTGTCATACATAGTTCTATGCTTCATTCTTCATAGACTGATATATACGCAAGGGGTACCTTGAGCAATTCCTGACCTGGACCTCTTTCTAATTATCCTCTCTACTTCTCACTCTTCCCTAGTACTCTTTGACTATCACCATCGTTTTACTGGGCTATCCCAATTTTGACTTTAGGGTTATTAAAGTTAGGGTTTCTATATTGCTCCTTTTTGCTATTTTACTGTGCTTTCTCCTTTCTGTGGATCGTACTGGGATTTATTCTGTTCTTTGTAGTTATAAATCTTACTTTCCTATTACATCATCTAAGAGACTAGATGTAAAATAGACCAACTTTCCAAGTGGAACTCTAAAAGTACATCAACAAGAGTGGAGAGAGGAAGCAATAACTATAAATAAAAAGTGTTTGGATAAAATAATTTAATTACTTGTACCCTAAGGACTTAAATCATGATTAGGAATTGATTAAATTGCTCCAATTACTGCAATACATTTAGTTTTTTATATTCTCCAAAAGATATTTTTGAAACATCAAGCGCCCTTGAGTATGTTGCAGCATGTTTACGAATCAGGTAGCATAATTCTCTTCTTGTTTCAATATTTTTATTTATCTTAATTGGATTTTTTAAGGATTTTGCTCAAGAAAATCTCCTTCTATACATGGTTCAGGCTGTGAATGGTTAAGGGTGGAAGAAGTTAGTAGACATATATATTAAATTTAATGTATGTAGCATTATCAACTATTGATCACTTCTCAAGAACGATCACAAAAGGAATATAATCAATTTAAAAATCTGTTAAATCCATGTAAATGTGCTTTCTGTATTCCTTGTGGTTTATTTGGTTTAGAATTGCGATATGTTATGTAAATTAGCAAATGACACTGTGTGTGTGCACTATTTAAGTGTATAGATTACTATATTAATTAGCCTCATCTCAGGATCCTATTTAAGCATTGTACTGCAGAGACCTCGAGATGGAAGGATTTCCCCAAGTGAGAAGCTCATTTAGCAGACAGAGTAGGACCTGCCAAAGATGGGGTACATTGACGTTGTGGCAGGCTTATGCAATGTATGATCATATACTGTAACTAAACCCCCATTATATTTTTTTGCCTAGATTAGGTGTTTTTAATAAAACTGAAAATTGTTCAGCATTAAAATGACTGTTTAGTAGATAAGCGAGTGCGCTGGATTTTCATTTTCACTATATTAATTAGAGCAGATATTGAAACACAACATTAAGGCCTGCAACATGCATCCCTAATTCTGCAAAATATATGATATATAAATTTAGATGTTTGCAATACGCATCTTTCTACATTGAACGCAAAATATAAAGTGGCCTAGAAATCATTGTGTTTATAAATACAGTCCGTAAATGAGAAAAAAAAAAAGAGCTTGTTTAGTAAGTAAGTTGCCTAGATGCTAAATTTCCTATTCTGCATTCCTTCCAATGAGCTCATAAGAAAGGTATGATGGATCTGCAGTTTTCAATGAAATGAATCATATTCTTGCACACACAGTGCTGCTGTCTGTTTTTCTGCTATGACATTAGCAGTCAAGATACAGAGCTTAAGGTTTCCTAGTACTCAACTCAGCACTTGACTGTCCTCGGCAAATGTAACAACAAAAGGCTGGTATCCTCTTTTGTCAGGTCATGGCCAGATTCCTATTTTTTCAGTTTGTGATTATTATCATTGTTTAGAATTACATATTTAAAATAATTTAGTTTCTGGGTTCTATTGAAAACTGTTCAAGTAATATACAGTTTTGACAGCTCAGAAATGCATGTATCTACATTTGAGACATTGTAATGTGTTCGGGAAAGATAACTATTTAGTAGATTTGTGCATGGCAAAAAAAATTGGTTCGTCTGAATTGACAAAAAAAAATGTAATTTCACTCGGGCTGTTTCATTTCATACAAATCGCTTTGCCTATAACTCAAAACATTTATCCTCGTGCAGTGCAGGGCATTACCAAGTTGCGAGTACAGGGCACTGAAAGGGTTTTTAAAGCAGTAAGAGGAGCAACTGGCATGCTAAGCTTGATTAATATGAAACAAAATTAAAGGGAATTCACAGAGCAGGTGGTAATAAATTCTAAAATAAACACACTTTGCATTGTGTGAATAAACAAGTGATTTAACTTTTAATTTGATGAGAATTCCAGATTTGGAACTTCAGTGCTATGATATATAAACCAAAACCATTTCATTGAGCTAAAGTTGTTTTGGTGTTTAGAGTGTCAGTTTAAATTTGTTGTGCCACTGTCTTTTTATTGCATTACCTAATTTGTCATAGCCTTTTCACAGCCTGCCTCGTGTATCTTTAATCAGAATTCCACTCTATTTCATTATTATGGATTGTTCCCTATTCTTTATTTGATCTCCCTGAAAATAAACTCAAATTTTAAAGACTTTATATTCACCACACTTCACTCTTAGCTACGAGTACTAGAGTGGAAATGCCAACTTCACTTACGAATCGACTTCTACGGTGATTCCTTTACCTTTTAAACTGAATTATCCCTAACTTAACCAAATTTACTTGCCATTACAGAACATTTCATCTCTTTATTCAACACTTTAATTACTACATATTAAAAGATGCAATTATAATAAAATCATAGGTAATGCATTGCAAACCAAAATCCAATAATATCTTTGCGCATTAATGTGCGAGTTTACAAAATAAATGTATTCTACCACATGTCATTTTACACTCTATAGGCTGCTGTGCTTATTTATAGACACTTGAGAGGCATTTCCATTTTCAGAGCTTGTGGTATTTAAATAAGTCCATTAAGTTCCATCTTTCCATTCAACGAAAGTGAGATCTTATACATTTTTGATTGATAATTGGTTGATAGATAAAACCATTGCATTATATGCTGACCCCGGGGTCTAAAAATGAAGCTCGGAAAACCTTTGCTGGTGCAAAATGAGAATACATACTGCTAAAAAAGGCTATTAACTGTGAATATTTCCACATTTTCCTTCATAGATATTTCTTTAAAAGAACCAAAGGAAATTGTCTTCCTCACTTTTTGTTGTTATACCAGCAGCATAGATTTCATGTAAGCAATGGCATAAATAAAAAATATATCCTATTTTAAGCAATCTTTTTTTGCTTGTTTGTTTCTAATAGAAATCTGAAGCTTAGTTCAGGTATGGCCTTGGATTCTCATGTGATTCTTCTGTCAATCACAACTTATAATGCATTACATTTTCACTTCATTTTCCCCTTCCACCATGTGGTCTTGAGTTATTATGCCGATATCATCATTACACCAATGGGATTTGTGACTTGCTGGAGACATGCATGCGAATCCAACACTGAAAGAGATTTGGCAAGTGAAGAACCCTGATGTTCTGACCCAGATCCTTTTTTGGAAGTCAAGAAAATAATATTTAAAAGAAGATGTCTGTTTTTATTAATGTATTTATTTAACTGCTTATCTATTATTTTATATTAGCAGTTAGTATTTATTAATACTTTTTTTCCTTTGTATTTGCCTACAATCCAGTGCCCAGGCCAATTTTTTTTGCAGCACTCCAAACCGATTTCTGTGACACCAATTGCCTTAACTGCAGAGGGAAGAACATCACAGAGCAAGGGCTGATAGAGGGCTTAGTGTAGCATGAAGGGGGGACCATACCAGCATTAGATTTAACATTAGCAAGCCCTGAACACGATGCTGCTGGCTAACTATGCTGTTGAAACTGGATTTACACCAGCGGAAAGAAAACGATATTGATATGTGCAAAGTTTCATACTGAAATGCTGCAGATTCTGACTCCTTGCCCCTGACCTTTTTTACAACACTGAAGTGGTCATGGTATTTAGAGTAACCCTTAAGACTACTAAGGAACTGAAAAGGGATGGATTCAGGATTATTAGTTTATTGCAGTTCTTCAGATACTATGTACTTTATGTGTCTCATGCAGTTTCCTAATATCTAAATATAAATATAAATATATCTAATTCTTCATTGACTCAGTAAATTGCATTGAACACAAGACAATAACAATGCAAAAAGGAATAATTTGGATCAACACAAACAGTCCATTGATTTGCTTCTAATTGCTTCTATTTTCTTCTAATTCTGCCATTTGCAAAAATGTATCCAGTTTTCCCACCTAGAAATATTGTCAATCTTTCCTATTATTTTTTCACACTAATATATGAATATATTTCTGTTACATTAAGTACTTCTCCTAAAACAACGGTGACACACTTAACAAAAAATTATACTTTAAATACCATTACCATTTTCATTGAATTAAAAATATAATGACTATTTGTAATGGAAAATGTAGATCTTACTTAAATTCTAATTAAGCATCCTAAGAAGCAATAAGCACAAAACAGTAGAGCATATAATGTGATTTCAATATGTTATAGTTCTGTTGTGTTTTTTTATTTATTTATTTTTTATTACGTTTCAACATACAAGAGACGATAATACATAACAAATCATTGTTTCAAAAAAGATATGGATTTACACATGGAAATAGTAAAATTTATAATATACATAATCCTTGTACATGAGTATAGTACAGGGCCTGACTGGGGATACAAAGCAGCCCTGGAAAGAAAAATCTATGCCAGCCCCATAAGTCATTGTGCCATGTGTGCCATGTATTATATACATTACACACACTCTAAAAGGACCAATATTTTGAATTAGAAAAATAAATATACCAATAATATGTAATATTTTAGAGTGGCTTTTTATGTTGCCAGCCTTAAATCTTGATATGCCACACCTGTGAGGTGGATGGATTATGTCGGCAAACGAGAAGTGCTCACTAACACAGATTTAGACAGATTTGTGAACAATATTTGAGAGAAATAGGCCTTTTGTGTGCATAGAAAACATCTTAGATCTTTGAGTTCAGCTGATAAAAAATAGGGGCAAAAATAAAAGTGTTGCGTTTATAATTTTGTTTAGTGTATATATATATTGTGCGTGCTTATATATTACTCAGTCATCTGGGGTGGCAAGACATAGCCTCACATATTATTGGTATATTTCTTTTTCTAATTCAAAATATTGGACCTTTCAGCGTAAACCATTTAATTATACAGGAAGCAAACCCACATGCAGATACAGACAAACTTACTGACACAAGCTCATTAATGCACAGACCCACAGACAGACAATCTCATTGATATAGCTTGGTTGCTATTTCTAAGTGCTGTTTCTAAGTGTGTAGTTGGAGATATTCTGGAGAGTTTTACAGAAGCTTCAACTGTCTCAGAGTTGTGCTAAGAGCTTTCTTTTCTACTGTTACAGGTAAGATTCATCTGTAGGAAAAGGTTACTGATTGCACAAGGTTTGAATTCCTGTTGGTAATTATAAGGCATTTGATTTGATTAAACTAGTTACTTGCTATTGATTACTGGTTAATTAGCTATTGTTTGCAAATAAGCAGAGGCCTACCCAGGTGTTAAACATTCCTAGTGGGTGGTGATTTTAGGAGTTATATAAGGGCTGTTGTCATTAGCTTGGCTAATATAGCTTGGTTGCTACTTCTAAGTGCTGTTTCTAAGTGTGTAGTTGGAGATATTCTGCAGAGAAACTGGAGGTAATTTGAGGTATTCAGGAGGATAAATACAAAGTTAAGATTTGTTAGATTTAAATTATTCTCCTCATTGGAATGGCAGACTTAGTTCAGTGTAATAGTTGCTAGGCATTTGTTTCACGTTCCACTTTTTGGAGGTTTGGTTGTTGTCTAATTTGTAGACAGTTCTCTATCTTGCGGCAGGAGATTGTATTTTTGAAGTCTGAGATTTGTAAATTATCTGGTGAACAAACTCAGACTGGAACTGCTGAAAAGCCACTGCGGCAGAGACATACTAGGAATAGCAGATGGATTACTGTAGGATCTGGTAGACTTAGAGTTGTGGATAAAAGGCACTGACTTTGCACAGTCTGTTGCTCTACATAATTCATTTTCTGCACTTTCAGAGTGTAATGGTGTTGTGGAGAGAGGCACTGAGGCTAGTGGTATTGTGGAGAGAGGCACTGAGGCTAGAGGTGTTGTGGAGAGAGGCACTGAGGCTATTGGTGTTGTGGAGAGAGGCACTGAGGCTAGTGGTCTTGTGGAGAGAGGCACTGAGGCTAGTGGTGTTGTGGAGACTGGCTTGGAGACTATGGTGAGGCCTAATAGAAAGCAGCTGTTGTTGGGGGATTCCATTATAAGAGGTGTGGAGATGGACAATGGTGGTCTTGTGAGGTGTCTTCCCGGATCTACTGCTCACAGAGACAGGAGACGTATCTGTAATATTGTTAAGCAAACAAAGCAGGAAGGGGAATTGGATGTACTTGTCCATCTAGGGACAAATGACTTGGCTTGCAATGAGATTTCAGAGGTTAAGGAAGTTTTTAGTGTTTTTGCCAATGATACATGGCAGGTTGCTTCCACACTGTCATTCTCTGAAGTTCTGCCTGTGCATAACACTCAGAACAACAGGCGGATGCGTATTAGGGACTTTAATTTGTGGCTTGGTGAATGGTGTCGGGAGCAAGGATTTGGCTTTATTTCTCATGGTAGTTCTGTTTGGAATGGAGATAAGTTGTACAAAAAAGATGGTTTGCATCTTTCTCAAAAGGGAACAAATGTTCTCAGTGAGCAGTTCAGAGGTTTTGCTAGGATGTATTTAAACTAGGAGGGGGGGGCAAAAGGGTGATAAAACATCAATCCAATTGTCCCCAAAACAAGGACAGAAGGTGCCTGTAGCAAGTGTGTTAAAAAATGATAAGCTTAGAGTCATGTCTACAAATGCTCGCAGTTTAGGGAATAAGATCCATGAACTTGTGGCAATAATGGCAACTGATAGTGTAGATTTAGTTGCTGTTACTGAGACATGGTATAATGAGAAAAATGACTGGGACATAGCAATACCAGGGTACTCTTTATATAGGAAAGATAAGGAAGGCAAGAAAGGGGGAGGGATAGCCTTGTATGTGAAGGATAGCATAAAATCTAGCCTAAAAAAAGTTAGTGAGTCAAACATAGAGTCCGTTTGGGTTACGTTAGAATGTGGTAATCACACACTAACTCGTGTAGGGGTGATTTATAGGCCCCCAGGACAAATTGAAGAGTTAGATAATCTACTAGTTGAGGAAATAGCTAAAATGACAATGAAGGGGGAAGTTATCATCATGGGTGACTTTAATCTTCCTGATGTAAATTGGAAAATAAAATTAGCTACTTGTGCAAGGAGCACACATATTCTAAACTCCCTACTGGGATTGTCTCTAAAACAAGTTGTTGAGGAGCCAACTTGTAAAGAGGCCATACTAGATTTAGTGTTAACAAATGGAGATTTGGTATCAGATATTACTGTAGGTGAAAGTTTAGGATCCAGTGATCATCAGTCAGTGTGGTTTAATATAAGAACAGTGACTGAGTCACACCACACAAAAACAAAAGTTTTAGACTTTAGAAAAACAGACTTTTCTAAAATTAGAATATGGGTAGAGGAGTCATTATCAGACTGGAGCAATTTAAATGGAGTCCAAGAAAAATGGATTATTTAAAAGTTGCACTATTGAAGGCAACAGAAAATTGCATTAGGCTTGTCAGTAAAAGCAAAAAATTCAAGAAACCACTGTGGTACTCCGCAGATGTGGCCAAAATAGTTAAAAACAAAAAGTTAGCATTTAGGAATTATAAAAAAACCCAGAGTGAGGAAGACAAAATGATCTATAAGATTAGGCAGAAAGAGGCTAAGCAAGTTATAAGAGCTTCCAAATCACACACAGAAGAGAAAATAGCACAGTCAGTAAAAAAGGGGGATAAAACATTTTTTAGATACATAAATGAGAAAAGAAAAGTAAAACAAGGATTAGTTAGATTAAAAACAAAAGAAGGAAGGTATGTAGAAGAGGAGAAAGGTCTAGCTGACTGCCTC
>OW240914.1:309576778-309901766 GCA_933207985.1 Pelobates cultripes
TTTTTTTAACTTCTCAAACTTTTCACACAGTAACTCTCTATGTGAGATCAAAAAATCTCTCTGCCTCTCTTTGCCTTCAGATTAAAGTGTATGTGGGGGTACTGTTCTATTCCTGTGATATAATAAAAAACTTGAAACATGGTACATGTGGGTAATGTTATATTCAAAAGACAGTGTTAACTCAAAATACCAAGTCTCTATTGAACTAACAAATATCATGATTATGACATTTCCAGCAAAAATGCAATTTATCTGATTAAAAAGACAAAAATAAAAGTAGAAATTGCTCTACATGGGCCCAGCATTTCTGTTAAAATGGATAGACCAAACATCTCAAATTATGCCATTTGTTGTACTTTTGGTTGCCTACTTTTGAAAATGGTATGCCATAACGGTGGAAATGTTATTACCCAGGCTGCCATACTCTCTGAAAAGCCACATAGGCCCAGAAAATCATTTTGACAAACTTACAAGCTGAAAGAGCATCTAATATATTTCAACCTGTGACTTATCAGAAAAATCTGAAATAATGGTACGTGGGGGTACGGTTATATTCAGAAGACAGTGTTAAATCAAAATACCAAGTCTCTATTTCACAAACTAATATCAGGATTATGACATTTCCAGAGAAAATGCAATTTATCTGATTAAAAAGACAAAAAATAAAAGTAGAAATCGCTACATGGGCCCAGCATTTCTGTTAAAATGGCTAGATCAAACATCTCAAATTATGCCATTTGTTATACTTTGGGTTGCCTACCTTTGAAAATGGTATGCCATAATGGTGGAAGTGTTATTACCCAGGCTGCCATACTCTCTGTAAAGCAATATAGGCCCAGAAAATCACTTTGACAAATTTACAAGCTGAAAAGGTATCTAATATTTTTGTCCCTGTAACTTCCCCTAAAAAAAAGAAAATCTGGTACATGGGGGTACTGTTATGTTCAGGAGACAATGTTAAATAAAAAATAGTGAGGCTTTGTTGCAATAACGCATTTCAGGAATATGAAATGTCCTGTGAGAAGTGAGTACATGTGTGTGAAAAAGCACAAATAAAACTATAACCGCTATGTGGACCCTTCATTTCTGAAAAAGTGGTTAGACCAAACATCTTAAAATGCACCATTTGTTATACTCTGGGTTGCCTACTTTTGAAAATGGTATACCATAATAGTGGAAATGTTATTACCCAGGCTGCCATGCTCTCTCAAAGGCTATATAGACCCAGAAAATCACTTTGTCAAATTTCCAACTTTGAAAAGGACATCTAATATTTTTGTCCTGGTGACTTCCCCCCCAAAACAGAAAATCTAGTACATGGGGGTACTGTTACATTCAGGAGACAATGTTAAATACAAATAGTGAGGCTTTGTTGCAATAACTCATATCAGGAATATGAAATGTCCTGTGAAAAGTGAGCTTATGTGTGTGAAAAAGCACAAATAATGCTGTAACCGCTATGTGGGTCCTTCATTTCTGATAAAGTGGTTAGACCAAATATCTTAAAATGCACCATTTGTTATACTCTGGATTGCCTACTTTTGAAAATGGTATGCCATAATTGTGGAAATGTTATTACCCAGGCTGCCATGCTCTCTCAAATGCGAGCTAGGCCCAGAAAATCACTTTGCCAAATTTCAATGTAAAAAAAGCTTAAATGCATAAGCCATATACATGACCCTGTAACTTTCCAAAACCCCATAAAACCTACACATGGGGGGTACCATGACGCTTGTGAGACATCACTGAACAGAATTTGGAGTGTTTTGCATATCCCATTTTGAATACCCTGGGATGCCTACTTTTTCAAATGGCACGCCATGATGGGGGTAATTTTTATTTCTTGGCTGCCATATGGTCTCAAAGGCACCCTAGGCCACGCAAACAAATCTGTCAAATTTCTATGTAGAAAAAATAATAATGGACAAGCCGTATATTTGACCCTGTAACTTTCCAAAACCCCATAAAACCTATACATTAGGGTAGTGTATTACTCGTGAGACATTTCTGAATACAAATATGTATGTTTTATTGCAGGAAAACCGAACAGCATTCTGACATTAACAGTTAAATTGCCATGCAGAAATTGAAAAATAAAATGTCTTCATTTTTTTAAAAGTTTTTTTAGATTTTATTCATATGAAATGGAGTTCCATATATGAATTTCTGATATGAAATGAAAACTCTGTTTCCCCTGAACAAAATGATATATAATAAGTGTTGGTGCACTTAGTATGAAAGAGGTAAATTATTGTTGAACAGACATATAGTAAAATTCTGTGGTTTGTTTACATTTTGTTTGGATCACAACTTGTACATTTGGCTCTGTCCCTAAGGGTTTAAAGCAATTATAAAAAAAACAAAACAATAAATAAATAAAAATATTTACCACTAGAAGTAAAAAAAAAAAAAAAAAAACTAAAATATTCCATGCCAATTGTCAGTTCATCACAACGCAATATTTAACCCCTTAAGGACTGGACCTTTTTTGCGATGTTGTACATTTGCAACCAGGCATATTTTTACACTTTTGTGGTGTTTGTGTTTGGCTGTAATTTTCCACTATCTCATTTACTGTTCCCATACAAATTATATATTGTTTTTTTCAGGACAAAAGGGACTTTCTTTACATACCATTATTTATATAAACTCATGTATTTTAATTGAAAAAAATAAAAAAATATGATGAAAAATTGAAAAAAATACATGTTTTTTTACTTTTACTTGAAAAATCTTTTACTCATCTACAAAAGCGAATGAAAAAAACTGCTAAATAGATTCAAAATTTTGTCCTGAGTTTAAAAATACCCAGTGTTTACGTGCTTTTTTGCTTTTTTTTGCATGTTATAGGGCTATAGGTACAAGTAGGATATTGTGGTTTCAAAACATACATTTTTAAAATTTATCAATAGTGACATTGTAACACTATTATCTGTCATAAATCTCTAAATAACACCCCACATGTACATATTTTTTTTAAAGTAGACAACCCAGGGTATTCAATATGGGGTATGTCCAGTCTTTTTTAGTAGCCACTTAGTCGAAAACACTGGCCAAAGTAAGCATTCATATTTGTTTGTGTGTGAAAAAAGTAAAAAAACTAAATTGAACGCTAATTTTGGCCAGTGTTTGTGACCAAGTGGTTACTAAAAAAGACTGGACATACCCCATTTGCAATACCTTGGGTTGTCTTCTTTTGCAAATGGTATGCCATCATGGGGGTAATTCTCATTCCTGGGCTACCATACGCTCTCAAAGGCAACGTAACCAACCTGGCCATTTTCAATGTAAAAATATTTGACCCATATATTTGACCTTGTAACTTTCAAAAATGCTATAAAACCTGTACATGGGGGGTACTGTTTTACTCGGGAGACATCGCTGAACACAAATATTAGTGTTTAAAAACTGGAAAACGTATCACAACAATTATATCATCAGTAAAAGTGCTGTTTGTGTGTGAAAAATGCAAAAAAACGTCATTTTCACTGACAATATCATCGCTGTGATATGTTTTACTGTTTTGAATCACTAATATTTGTGTTCAGCGAAGTCTCCCGAGTAAAACAGTACCCCCCATGTACAGGTTTTAGGGTGTCGTAGAACGTTACAGGGTAAAATACAGTGCTAGCAAATTAAATTCTCTGGAATTTCGGCCTGGGTTGGCAGGCAGGTCCCTCAAATTGCAATCAATAAAATTACTGAATTATGTAAAATATTACATAAATAGCACGTAAATTTAAATATATATGCATATTTATATATTTGAAGTCTACGTGTATATTATATAATTATTTATGTAATTTTGTATATGGACATATGTATATTTATTATTTTTATTTATTTATATATACATAGATATATATACAAATTCATTCTAAGTGTATTTTGATATAAATATATATATATATATTAATTTTAAAATACAGTTAGAATAAAATTTCATATAGATATATAATTTTTTTTAAATTTGTTATTATTATTTAAAAAAAATTATTTAATTTAAATTACTTATTATTTATATTTTATAATAATATATATATACAATATATATATAGTTATTATATATATTATATATATACGTGTGTAATTGAATTATAAGTGTATTTTTATATTAATATAAGTACATATTAATATAAAAATACACTTAGTATGGCATTATATATATGATATATAGACATATATTATATAGATATAATATATGTCTATATATCATATATACACATATATAATTATTATTTTTTTTATTAACACTAACTTTATTTTTTTATTTTTTTTTACACTAGCAGGGAGACTGCCTGTCAGCACAGACAGTCCCCCTGCAGGCAGACACATGGACACCTATTGTGACCATGTGTTCGCTGTGTTAAGCGATCACATGGCCACAGGGGTCCTAATTCAGTGTGGGGAGACTGTCTGGGCTGCAGGCAGTCTCCCCACAACCGGAGGAACACTGATCGCCGCCGGGGGAACGACGGCGATCAGGTAAGTAACGGAGACCGTTAGGACGGTTCAGGACCGTCATCGGTCTGCAAGGCAAAAAAAAGAGGTTAAAGAAAAGGAGTCTAAGTAAAATTTACAAAATTCATATACAAAGAATTTACATTGCAGATAAGGTTCAGACATCTAGTGATATTTAGTTGTTGCATTCAATAAGTGTACATTATAAAATAAAGTTAAAAAACAATCACAAAACAAACAAATGAAAATAATATATGGATAAATATCAATGAATTTGGTTACACTTTGTGGTTACACCGTGGAATATTTTTAAGTGAAGAGCTCTATAAATTATAGTATCATTTACTGCATTACAGAAGTTTCAGTTTCCTGTACCCGACTGGACCGACGGGAAGTGCTCAATTCAGTAGGTCCGACCTATTCTGTAACATTGGTTCGGATGAGTTCAGAAAATCTGTGATTTTCACATCCGAACCAAACTAAGCAAAGAACCAGTATCGCAGATTTATCAATGGCATGAGGCCTGTGAAATAACAGGGGGCACATAGTCACCTCTTTGCTCCACCTGTTGGGTAGGGGAAACTTTAAATTGTAAGGCCCCCACCCATGCTGGCGGATTGAAGCCCTAATATTTATAATAAAGGAGAGGACTCAAAATAAGTGAGATCTGGCTGTCAGTGTGCTCTGTTTGGTTGTTTTACTAGCCAACTAATCAGAGTGCTTTTGGTAATATTGCAAAGTGTGAGTAATTTTCCCATGCTTTGTGATACCGGTCATAGTGTGAGAAGCCTATAAAAGGGCTTTCCCTGCTAGTGCTCATTCAGTGGCAAGTCCTCCATAGGTGAAGATTAATTCATTTTTTTGTTCCGGTGTGGTTTTTATTTTTTTTACAAATGGGCATTTTTTTAATTTAATTGGCATTGGGAATTATGGACTTTTATACAATGTTTTTAGTTGCTGAAAAAACAACAATTTTCTAATTTTTTTTAAGGGTTTTAGATTTTTTTGCCCAGTCCTCACTATTATTAGGGTAAGGGGGAGGTGGGGTAGGTAGGGACTTTATTTTAGGGATTCATAGGGAACTGGAGTGGACTATCCACCAGGAGAGTTATTATAATACAATGGCATATCCACCTCCCCATCTTTATAAATAATTAGGGCCCCCACATGCCAGCATTATTAGTGGCCAGAGGAGGAGACAATAGTAAATTAGGTGCCAATCTGCCTGCATCGGTGGGGGCCAGGGAAGGGACACTAGTTCCCCCCTTTAATATAAATATTAGGGTCCCCGCCCAATGGCATGGGCAGGAGCCAGGAGAGGGCCCTGTTCAGTTGCTAGTTTTACATTTTTAGTAGATATGCGCAAACATACCAGATGTGAAATACCTCAATTACAGTTATATGGGGGTCTTATTGCCCTGAAGTGATTTTTATTTAAATATCAGTTTGTTTACCATTATAGTGGTAAAACCATCCATCCCTGCAACATGAAGGCCATTTGATTTTGAACACTGCAGCTTTAAAAGACCCAAAGCATCTATTCCTCCAACATGAAGGCCATTTAATTTTGAACATTGCAGCTTTAAAAGGTACAAACAGATGCAGAAGATATTCAACTGGACTTCTTTCATTTTGTTACTAGATTATTATTTTACTATAATGATGCTGCCATTGTTACATATAGTTTACTACTGTAATTTTTTGTACCTTCTGTTACATGTAGTTATTAATAATCTGACTGACAGAACTTTGGTTAGCAAATATTTAATTGTTTATAACAAATGGCTGGCCTGCTCCATTCCTCCTCCCCCCCCGCTTGCCACTCCCAGTTGTAAATTCCTTTAAAGTAAAGTAACTGTCTTAGCTTTCTTCCTTAGACCCAAACCATCCTTCCCTGCAACATGAAGGCCATTTAATTTTACTCAGCTCTACCCACCCACCCTCCCCTCCCTGGCTGTGAGGTTCCGGGTCAAAGTTTACTCAATGATGACGTATAGGGGGCGGACCGTAAATCGGATATGTTCGCCCAACGCGAACACGCTATTGTTCGCCGGCGGACAGTTCGCGAACAGTTCGGCGGACAGTTCGCAACATCTCTAATTATCAGCTGCTGCAGTAATACCATTAACTCTCTCTGCCATCACATACAAATTCCTCTGCTACCTCTTGCCTCATCTCCCCATTTCAACCTGTAGATTGTAAGCTTACGGGCAGGGCCCTCTACGTGTTGTATCGGTCTGTTCTTATTGTGTTTGTTTTTTTCCAAATTGTACAGCGCTGCGGAATTTGTTGGTGCTTTATAAATGCCAGTAATAATAATAATAATAATAATAGGGGCCTCATAATTAACCCTCACACTGTCAAGGGATTTTAACTATTTGCCCGCTGACTGCTAGCACTGCCAGCAAGCAAATTGTTCAGCTTTTTTTGAATTGTCTTGGGCCTGAATTCCAAAATCCGGACATTGATGAATTCATTCAGTTGGATGTTTTTGCCCCATTCTATTCAGGGCTATTTGGACTTTAGTTAATAGTGATAGTGTAGAGAGTATGTTCACAACATATCAGCACCCAAACTATAGCCCCTATGGATGCCACTCACATAAAGCAGAGCCACTTCTGTCTGGCTCTGGGTTAAACAGCACAAATATGATAGAGGACTGTTCCAACAATAATTCCTTGACAGTACACTGTATAGTACAGTGGCTCAGAAAAAAAGAGAGCAGACCAAGCATTCCACAACAGCATTATCCCATAAATATTTTGTTGTACCAAAAACCATTAAAAACTTACTTAAAATCCATGAAGAAAACTCATAAAAAGCACTTAATTATGGACTTTTTAAATGCATTTTATTTCAGCTATGCTTTCAGGTGAAATACCACCTTCCCCTATGTTCCCTATCAGTACCACCATGGTATTGTTAATGTTTTATAGATTTCTATAATTTTATATGTTAATTACTACCGCCACATGCCCTTTGACGTCACATGACCGTTAGATTTAAATTTTACATCCCTATTTAAGCAGTATTGGTCCATTTTATCTGTAAACTATTTTAATAAAGCCAGATTATTGGTGAAATTTGTTAAGAGTATTTTACATTACTTTTAAGCGTGTATATTTCACTTATATTGTTTTATTTTTGTTTTTATAAATAAAAGTACTTTTTTATGAGACCACACTGATTGCTGCTAGATTCATGAACACCCTGATCCTTGGTGGGGACAAAAAAACACCTACACCTACTGGATTGAGCAATCTGTAGTTGCTCCATCATATGTGAGTACGTTTTCTTCACATTATTTGTATTTTAGCTCCAAAGTTACACACTATTGTGATTTTTCATATTCTTCTATGTTCACACATGGAGAGGCCAAAGCACCACTTATATCCTAGAGTGCGGATCTTACCACTCCAAGCCATATCCAGGGAGCCGTTGTTCTGACTCCAAAATATGTGAGTGCAATATTTTACTCTGTTTTTATCCCTGCTTTGGTCTGACATACTACACCATATTGTTTTAAAAAAAATATATTTCTCTCCTATATGAGGATACTGTTGTAGAGGAAGACCTTTTGCAGACCTGTGAACCACAGTATATGCCTAGGCGGGGATTATTCTGCCCAAGCGCGAAGGTTGGAGCTATACTTACGCTCCCAAAAAGTGTGAGTGGTTTACCTCTTTTTTTAACTTTTATTTACCTTTATAACCTACATACTACACCAAAATGTATTTTTCTTTTTTTCCACGTATTGTCAAGGACATAATTGGCGCTTCACCACCCTTCTGCTTCTTCATTCCCGTACACTGGATAGGAGAGACTCTGGACTTGGTGTTTAAAGGACCACTATAGGCACCCACACCACTTCAGCTTAATGAAGTGGTCTGGGTGCAGGTCCAGCTAGGTTTAACCCTTTTTGCAGTAAACATAGCAGTTTCAGAGAAACTGCTATATTTACATGAGGGTTAATCCAGCCTCTAGTGGCTGTCTCATTGACAGCCGCTAGAGGCGCTTCCGCGCTTCTCACTGTGATTTTCACAGTGAGAAGATGCCAGCATCCATAGGAAAGTATTGAGAATGCTTTCCTATGAGACTGGCTGAATGCGCGCGCGGCTCTTGCCATGACGGAAGAAGAGGGAGGAGAGTCCCAGCACCGAGGAAGTCCGGCGCTGGAAAAAAGGTAAGGGATTAACCCCTTCCTCCCCCTTCAGTGCCACGGGAGTGGGACGAGTATGTTTTCCTGTCACTATAGTGGTCCTTTAAGCTGCCTTAGAACTTTTACAGTATTTTACAAGCGCTGAATCTCTTCTCCTTCTATGCTTTCAGTTCAGCTACTCTGACATTAAATTTGATATTCACTTTGAACTCACTTTAGTAAATAGCCCTGTTATTAGAAACATGACTTGCATTGTTAGCACGTGAAATTAGGATAAAACAGCAATTTTATGCATAGATTGCTGTAAAAAAATATAAATTTATGTAAACTTATGCAGTGTTTTTATTTATTCATTTATCATTTTGTTGAAGTACAAGTTGATCAAAATTATAGAGTGTTTATCTTTGAAAACCTTTATATAGGTTCAAAAAAAAGTAGTGGTAGAAAGATTTGGTAAGCATAACAAAAATAGAAGTATTTTGGAAGATACTGAGATTCTGAAAATATCAGATTATTTCAAGCAATATGCATGTGTGGGGTATAGTGTAGGGGTATACTTCTAATTTACATAGAAGATACTATCTAACATTAAAAATAAATATAATGGTCCTGATGTTTAGATTATGGGCCCCTATGTAAATTAAAATAAAATTTAAAAAACCTGACATTAAGTTCATCGATAATCTAGTGCCAGGAAGTCTCCTTCTGGTCTAACCCAATGCTTCTCACAGTAAAGCAGTAGGGGCATACTGGGCATGCCATTAGCCTACCAGATATTTCTTAAAGATAAACATTAAATTAAATGCTGAATGTGGGGAATTTTAAATATTGAAAGTTTTTCTGAGAAGTGCCTCTTGACAGCCACTAGAAAAATTCTGACTAACAAATGTAAACAATGCTGTTTCTCACAAATGGCAATTTTTTACATTGCCAGACTGCAAGGACTTGATCTTTCCAGAATAACAACAGTAATACGTGGTTTTGGTACTTAAAGTGTCCCTTTACATGCATATCTTCAACTACACCATGTATCTTTATTTCAAAAGGCATTGCCATCTGCATATTTGCTTTAATGAGTGTCTGGAGTCCTCCCTACTCACAGCCTACAAATTCACCCTTATTCTTGATTATGTTCAGGTACATTGACAAGATTAATCAGAATATAAATAGATCTCTTATAATTTGAAATAAAAGATACAAAATAGCAAATAGTGCTTATACTAGCATTTTGATTATTCTACGATGAGATGATGTGATGCACACAAAGGTTCTAACACCAGCAGATTTTTTGGTTCAGTCATTGTGTATTGCTGTCTTTCTGTATCATGATTTGCAAGGAAAACAGCAGGGATTATCATCCTGTGTTTTTGATGATTTACACAATCTAGATTATTGCACTGTGGTATACATGCAAATAGTTTCTAAAAACAAATGGATATTCCCACTACTTTCTTGCCTTTTTAAATCAATAGAAAGTAAGGTGAATACATATTTTGTTCATTTCAGACTATCTGTTGGAAGTCATACCATGCATGGTCGAAAATGTGCAAAGACCTCTTGGACATCCCTAATAACCAAAAGGACCAGGTAAATGGACCCCTTACCATATACGGGGAGGTAGAAGTTACTATTGAAAGGCAGTACTGTGTTGATTACCCCACTTCTTCCCATCCCACCTCATATTAACATTGGGAGAGAAGACCCAATGCCCCCAAATTCGTAAAGATGTTTCCCTTATTTCCAGGGAGAAGAGACAGGTGCAGGTAGTTATGTCCCAGAGGATTCATCAATCCTCTGGGACACATCTGATTCAACAATCAAGCATCAGGAATTGTACAATTCAGCTATTTTAGCCTAGAGTTTGCAACATAACTTGATCTTTAGAGACACAGACACAAATTTTCACTACACTTTTAATTGATTTTAATCCAATTGTATATTAGCAACCTTATGTTACCTTTCAGATTATCAATATCATGTTTGATGCCCTCCATCTCTTCCCTATTCTTAACAAATATGTGTGAGACAAGAGCTGCCAGCTGCAGAACCACAGGGACAGGGGACAAGTCCTGGGGAAAAAAGTGTGGGAACTCACCCAAGATCCATCCACCCTCGCCCCTTAAAAAAACCAAAAAGTTTTTCTTGTATATAGGCGGTCTGCAAAGGGCAGGTCCCAGTGGTGTATTTTGGATCTGTGCTTCCCTAGGAATGATGGAACTTGGGCACCCCTAATTTAAATTTGCCCCACCCCTTCCTCTCAAGGCCACAACTCTTCCTGTTAAAGACTAACAGACTTTGACTGTTAGACACACACTCTCAGATACACTGACAAATACACAAACTCACTGATTTGACACATTCTGACAGACACACACAATCATTGACAGACATGCACACACTCACTGTCATACACACACAATTACACAGACACACACACTCACTCACTGACAGACACCCACCCACTGACAGACACGCACACTGAGAGGCATACACAATCACTCGGACACACACACATACACACACACATTCACTGACAGACACACACAATCAATCAGACACACAGGCTCCCTCACAGACACACACTGACATACATACACACTCACTCATTGACACACACTGACAGACACACACACTCACTCACAGACACACACACACTGACAGACACACAGGCTCCCTTACAGACACACACTGACAGACACACACAATCACTCAAACACCGACAGACATACACTCACTAGCTCACAGACACACACTGACACACACACATTCACTGACAGACCCACACACTCCTTCACAGACACCCTGACAGACACACACAATCACTCACACACTGACAGACATACGCTCACTCACTCACTCACTCACTCACAGACACATACTGACAGATATACACACAGACTCATTGACAGACAGCCATACACACACACTAACAGCCAGACACACATTCCCAACACTCACAGATTATTTTTTTATTTTAAATCCACCCAGCCTCCCTACCTTTGGGGTCTCCCTACCAGTGAGGCTGTTGGCCAGGCTGTTTGGGCAGGCAGGCAGCTAGCTGAGTTCCAGGTGGGCGGCGACTTAGGATAGTGTGTCAGTAATTTTTTTCCTTTGTTTTTTTTATAAATACTTAGTCGCTTTTCTATGGTATTTTCCTATTTCTTTGAACATGTTGTATTATGACTACATAGCAAAAGATTCACTTTGTCCCATTTTTATGTTCTAACTATGCATTCTATGCTTATTGTTTTTCCAGAGCATGGATTGAATGCTCCCTTAAGGCAAAACACAAGAATTGCATTTCCATTTTTCTATTCACAGATCCATATTGAATGAACTGTATCTTACCTTGATAAGCAATGTTAAAACAGATCATTAACCTGGGCAAGAAAACATATTCATTAGGGGAGAGTTATAAAACCTAACTCTATGCTTTCAGTTATAAAATTAACTATTTGAGAAATGACTTATTTAGTCAGTACATGCACTGTAAACATTACGTCAATAGGAAAGCAAGTGTCTAGCCATCACTTCCTGGTAACAGTGAAGGCACAAGGCTGATTGGCAGAAATCACTTGCGTGACTAGCTAAGTAGTGCTCATCTATACTTGTAAGTAGGCGGCACATGCCGGTGAGGCTTTGTGAGGTGATTGGTGGAGTTCTGTGTGTCCTGTACACATGTCCTTAGGGTCACCAGAGCCGTAATGCAGGTGGGACCAGCAATGGTGTGACATCACTGGTAACCTCAACAAGGCGCCTGGCGCCTGGCGAAAAGTGGGGGGGGAGGTGGAGGGAGGACAGCTATAATCCGGGTTATACAGCATTGTATTGATTCAGGGATAGAGTAACCCAGTGCAGTGGGTTACCAGGCAAAGGGAATGTCCTGCAGGACTACTAACAGGAACGGCATTCCTGCTATGGAAAAAGTGCAGGAACGGTGTTCCTACAGGACTAGAGCCCTGCAAAGGGAGCATTCACAGGTCTGCACCCAGCAGGAGATGCAGACCTGCAGCACTAGACCATCAGGGACATATTTTGTATCCCTACAGACTACCAGGGGCCCTATCTCTGGACCACCAGGGTACATTGCCCGCTCCCTGCATAAAAGGTAAACAGGAGGGTATCAGAAATAAAACAAAATACATCATATATACAGTGTGGGGAGGCTGGACACATAAACGCAGCCTCCTTAAACATATCACAACCCATGGTCACCTTTCAGAAACATCTCCATCACAGTCAGCCCCAACACACACAGCTACCCTCATACATACACATTCACCCCTATAAACACCAGCACTCTCATACACACACTATTATTCCCCATACATACATATATATACAGTCATGCCACCATACACACAGTCACCCTCATACACAGACATATACCACCCAATACATACAGTCACCCTAAATATAGTCACTCCACTAGACATAGTCACACTGATACAAACACAGTCATCCTCTTACACACATTCATGCACAACTCAGAGACTTTTGCTAAACACTATGCACACAAGACTACAAGCACTCCTATACAAACACCTCCACTACAACACTTCAGCTAATGAAAGCAGCTCACACATACACTCCCAAACACAAAGATACACATGCTCACAGATAGAGATACATGTTCACAAAAAACCATACACAAATATATACCCCTCAAAAAATCATAGCTATGCATACACACAGATACGCACTCTCTCAGGCAGATGCACAGATACACAATGTCTGACACACATATAGATACTAATATGTCAGCATGTGTGTATATGTGTATGTACAAAATCATGTGTGTGTCTGTGTGTCCAAAGAGGCAACAGTTTGGTTATCCGGTGCCCCATTTTCTCAATATATTTTGGGCATATTTTTTGCAAGAACTGGCCAATTGCCGCATGGTTATTGTTAACCCTTATGCCACCAAGGGTTTTATTATTAAAATAACTATTTGCCCACCGGCTGCTAGTGCTGCCAGCAAGTCATAGAGAAAAAAATATCGAAAAAGATCTGCTGGAATTCAGTGATCAATGAAAGATTTCCCATAATTTGATCCCCTATAAATCAGCAAGATTTCTGGCCCCCAGGTGTCTTTTATACAGGTAACAAGCTGAGATTAGGAAAACTCTCTTAAATGGAGAGTATAATAGACTCCTGTCCACAGAAGCAATCAATAAATCAATCAATCAGATTCCAAACTCTCCACCAAGAGCAAAGAGCTGTCCAAGGATGTCAGGAACAAGATTGTACGTGGACCTACACAAGGCTGGAATGGGCTACAAGACCATCGCTAAACAGCTTGGTGAGAAGGTGACAACAGTTAGTGCGATTATTCGCAAATGGAAGAAACATAAAATAACTGTCAGTCTACCTCAGTCTGGTGCTCAATGTAAGATCTCACCTCGCAGAGTTTCAATGATCATGAGAATGGTGAGGAATTAGCCCAGAACTACACAGGAGGATCTTGTTAATGATCTCAAGACAGCTGGGACCATAGTCATAGTCATGAAGAAAACAATTGGTAACACACTACGCCGTGAAGGACTGAAATCCTGCAGCGCCCGCAAGGTCCCCCTGTTCAAGAAAGCACATGTACAGGCCCGTCTGAAGTTTGCCAATGAACGTCTGAGTATTTTGGAGGAGAACTGGGTAAAAGATGAGACCAAAATTGAGCTATTTGGCATCAACTCAACTCGTCGTGTTTGGAAAAGGAGGAATGCTACCTATGACCCCAAGAACACCATCCCCACCGTCAAACATAAAAATACTTGCACTCATAGGTCTTTTTGCTCCCCTTTTTTCAAATATATATATATATATATATATGTATATATATATATAGATAAATATATATATATATATATATATATATATATATAAATATATATATATATATATAAATATATATATATATATATATATATATATAAATATATATATATATATATATATATATAAATATATAAATATATATATAATATATATATATATATATATATATATATATATACTTGCAAAATGGGGAGCAAAAAGACCTATGAGTGCTCCCCCTTTTTGAAAGTATTTTTATATATTTTACGCGGGACTGCACCAAGGCATACAATACCAAAGTAATGGAAGAGTGAGTGCCAAGTATATATATATATATCAGAATGTAGCATTCTTTTTGTGGATTTTTCTTTTTACTATATTCAAACACATTGTATTGGACTCCCGAATGAAGACCACCCCTGTACCCATTAGAATGTTAACACCAGTCACTTTAGTGCTAGTGTAAGGTAAGTAATGCATGAATGCTTCCCCTGGGTGCCCGCTATTTTGTATAACTGAATACATGTGGTCGACAAAAGAATGGTGGCCATTTTGTCTCGGCGGGCAGCGGTGCTTGGTCGTCAAGTGCCTGGAACCCTTTTCGGTTCGACACCCGCACAGTAAAGATTATTCCGCTGCTCATCCTACTTCCAGACCAGTTATGCAAATGACATTCAGGAGATGGGAACTACCGACTGGGGGGGAGCTCTCTGAAAGCAGGAACCCCAGAACAGAGACCGGCTGGGGTAGCCGTTTCGCTGAAACAGTTTTGGGCCATAACCTCGGGGCTGACCAGTAGGTTAAAACTTTGCCCCAGTGTCACGGTTCTCACCGTTACATCCAGATGGCCAGTTGAGGTTTCCTCAGAAGTGCTCAACATGGAGATTTGAACCTGGGTACTTTGTGGTTTTAAGCCTGTGTTCCTGCCTCTGAGCCTTTTGGGGTTTTATATATTTTGTGTATCTTTTCCTGTACCTGAAAGATAATTGAGTTATAGTTTTCTCCTGCAATTATCCCTCAGGCACAGAGGATTCTGGGGAGGAAAACAATGTAATTTTGTGTTAGAGACCCTTTGTTAGTGGACAGTGCATAAAAGCCGTGTGTGACCAGGATAAAATCAGTTGATTCCCAGAACTATGTCTCATCTAGTTACTAGTGTAATGGATGATTGAATGTTTTAATGGTTTCAGTCTGGCTGAAAGGAGGAATTAGCAGGGTAAACCAGTCGGGTTACCCGTGGTCCGCTACATCTGGTGGCAGCGGTGCTATGGTACTTCCCAGCTGAAAGGAACCAGTGTTCACAAGCCAAAAAAAAAGAGCTGAACAAATTGATGAATTACGCTGCTCTGAAGCGTAAAACTCTAAAAGAGTCATCAGAAGCATGACAGCAAGTAGCCAGCAGCAGATCCAAAGCAGCCTTAAGTACAGATCACATGGAGGATGACAGGACTAGCAGCGGGGCCACTATGCTGACGGCCAACGAAACGCAACTGCAAAAAGAGATGCGGTTTCACCTCGCCTACTATGGAGGGAATCCATTGGAGGAGATTGTGGGCCGAACACTATCAGAGGTACAGACGTATCTTTTTGGGTAAAGGGGATTGGGAGACCCAACTTCAGCTTACCAAACGACAAGCAATAGACATATCCCCACTCATTTAAGCAGCTCCTGAACATGAGCCAAAGATCCCTTATAATGCCTTCAAGATGGTCGCGGTTTTGGAGGAAGACATTGACGAATTCCTGCAGGATTTTGAATGTCTATGTCTTTTACAGATTGGGTCCCTCTCCTAGCAGGAAAATGAATGGGAAAAGCCGCGGATGCCTACAGACACAGAGTTATGCACCTATGCTCGAGTTAAGCAAGTTCTACTGACCAGATATGCGATTACCCCAGAGGCATATCGTAGGAAATTTCGCAAATCCAAAAATAACGAAAAAGATTTGCATACCGAATGGGCTTGCCGGCTAACTAGGGCAGCCCACAATTGAATGCAGGCACAACAGGCAAAGACCCCGGAGGAAATATTGCAAGTTGTCTTATTTGAACAGTTTTATAATGGACTCTACTCAGAGATGCACGAATGGGTAAGGGACAGACAACCCCTAACCCTAACAAAAGCAACTCAGGGGGCTGCTATATAGAATAGCTGAGAGAATAAGTTCTAGGACCACCCCGATTACTACCAAACAGTTTTTAGCATCCAGCAAATATAGGAAGGAACTACTAAAAATAGCCCACAAAATTCCTCTAGCTTGGTATTTGGGAGTAAGCCGTACCAAACATCAGCTCACCCAAAGTTTCTTCTGGCCGGATATATCCAAAGACTTGAGACAATATTGTCAGTCTTGTGAGTTCTGCCAGAAAGTAGGGAAACAGGGGGACAGATGCTCCATCCCCTTCCTGTCATTGATGACCCATTCGGTGGGGTAACTGTTGACATCATAGCCCCCCTGGCTAAGCCTAGTTCCTCTGGGAAGAAATATATTCTAACCATTTAGGTCTATGCTACCATTTACCCTGAGGCAGTGGCTCTGCTTAATATTCATGATTATACCGCTGCCCATCCTACTTCCTGACCAGCTACACAAAAGGCCTATTTCTCTCAAATATTGTTAACAAATCTGTCTAAATCTGTGTTAGTGAGCACTTCTCCTTTGCCGAGATAATCCATTCACCTCATAGGTGTGGCATATCAAGATGCCGATTATACAGCGTGATTATTGCACAGGTGTGCCTTAGGCTTTCCACAATAAAAGGCCACTCTAAAATGTGCAGTTTTACTGTATTGTGGGGTCTGGATGGGTCCAGGGAGTCTGAAGGGGTTCAAAAACCAGTCAGTATCTGGTGTAACCACCAGTTACCTCACGCATTGCAACACATCTCCTTTGCATAGAGTTGATCAGGTTGTTGATTTTGACCTGTGGAATGTTGGTACACTCCTCTTCAATGGCTGTGCAAAGTTGCTGGATATTGGCAGGACCTGGAACACGCTGTCGTATAAGCTGATCCAGAGCATCCCAAACATGCTCAATGAGTGACATGTCCGGTGAGTATGCTGGCCATGCAAGAACTGGGATGTTTTCAGCTTCCAGGAATTGTGTACAGATCCTTGCAACATGAGGCCGTGCATTATCATGCTGCAACATGAGGTGATGGATGAATGGCACAACAATGGATCTTGTCACAGTATCTATGTGCATTCAAAATGCCATCAATAAAATGCACCTATGTTCATTGTCCATAACATACGCCTGCCCGTACCATAACCCCACCACCACCATGGGCCACTCGATCCACAACGTTGACATCAGCAAACCGCTCACCCACTCAATGCCATACACGCTGTCTACCATCTGCCATGTACAGTAAAAACCGGGATTCATCCATGAAGAGAACACCTCTTCAAAGTACCAGACGCCATTGAATGTGAGCATTTGCCCACTCAAATTAGTTACAACGATAAACTGCAGTCAGGTCGAGATCATTATGAGGACGACGAGCATGAAGAGGAGCTTCTATGAGATGGTTTCTGATAGTTTGTGAAGAAATTCTTTAGTTATGCAAACCGATTGTTGCAGCAGCTGTCTGGGTGGCTGGTCTCAGATGATCTTGGAGGTGAAGATGCTGGATGTGAAGTCCCTGAGATGGTGTGGTTACACGTGGTCTGCGGTTGTGAGGCCGGTTGGATGTACTGCCATTTTCTGTGAAACGCCTTTGGAGACGGCTTACGGTAGAGAAATTAACATTCAATTCATGGGTAACAGCTGTGGTGGACATTCCTGCAGTCAGCATGCCAACTGCACGCTTCCTTTAAAACTTGCGACATCTGTGACATTGTGCTGTGTGATAAAACTGCACATTTTAGAGTGGCCTTTTATTGTGGCCAGCCTAAGGCACACCTTTGCAATAATCATGCTGTCTAATCAGCATCTTGATATGCCTCACCTATGAGGTGGATGGATTATCTCGGCATAGGAGAAGTGCTCATTAACACAGATTTAGACAGACTTGTAAACAATATCTGAGACAAATAGGCCTTTTTTGTACGTAGAAAAAGTCTTGGATCTTTGAGTTCAGCTCATGAAAAATGGTGGCAAAAACAAAAGTTTTGCGTTTATAATTTTTTTCAGTATATAAAGTAACGGGAGAGCTGTGAAAAATGTTGTCACTTTGTAAATGATAATGATAATGCATTATTCAGCGTAATCCTTTGCTCGATCTAATCTTCACTTACAAATATATGTACTTGCTTCACATCCAATTAAAATGTATGTGTTACTTGGAAACATAGCTATAAAAATAGAACAGAATTTTTATTACAAAAAATTACTTTTTACAATGTAACGGGTTGTCTATTAAAATTCATTAAAATTAGAAACAAACATTGACATTTAGAAAAAAAAAATTATAAAAGGAAAATGTCCATTTTTTTTTTCTTCGAGTAAATGTCAATATTAATATGTTATCAAAATATGTTTTTGCACTTAAAGTGAAATTCAAACATACTATGGCAATTCAAACAAAAAAGATGCCAACCCTACAGGACTCTCTGTACAGTCTAATAATCTAAAACGAAACAGTTTTAAGAATACTTACTTTTTATGAATGTACTAAAACAGCAATATGTATTTTTAATCAGATTGTGCCTCTTTTATTACTGCATATAATGACTTTTCAAAGAAGAGAATTGGAATCTAAAATCTATTTAAAAATGCAAAATGTAAAAATTAGAGAGAGTTAATAAAATACATTGACTTGCATTTTTTTAAGTTCTTAAAGGAAACATGTCATCATTTTTTTTATTATTCTTAAAAATTCAAGATTACTTTGAGATGACATGGTTTGGTCTGTTATATACACTTTACACTCTGCAGTTGTATCTCATGCTATTAGATTGTTGTTCCACTGTTGTTCTTGTACGGCATTTCACATTGCGTCTCCTTCCTAGTACTGTATTGTTTTCCTTTTTTCCTCATGGACATTGATTCTAATGTTGCTTAGAATTGATATTAGACAAAAGCAGATAAATGACAACGAGAACAGACCCATGCACTAGACCCAAGGGTAATAGTGTCGGTCTAGACTTGTGGTCTTCTGTACTGCAAGGAGACTCCAGGGGTCTCCAGGGGCTTAACCCCAATATAAATAATAAACAAAAAACAAATGACTAGATGATACTGGTCTCACTACAGGTAGGGACATGAGACCAGATACATCCCCATTTTCTTATCTGTTGTTCTCATTACTGCTTTAGGATATTCTAGCCACTAATTGATATTCATATCCCATGCTGCTATATCTATATTCAGGGGATGAATCTGGTCTCATGTCCCTACCTCTACTGAGACCAGTATCATCTACTCTTTTGTTTTTTGTTTAGAATTGATATTAGCCCATCTGAATGTCTTGTTCATACACATCCAGCACCAGAGGGGTTAAACTCTATGTAGCATTTCATAGAGAAAGCCTGCACGTAGAGACCCCAGGCACCAATTTAAATCACTAAAGTGGTCATGGTGCTTGGGAGTAACCTATTAAAGCAGTACTGTCATCACCTCCTGCAAAAGGAGCATTTAATAAAGATAAAATATTTGGGAAATACTAATAATAACTGTGTTGGAATTTCCCCGAAATCCCAACCCAGTCAAAAGATATAATGAGGCAAAATAGAGACTGTTTTGTATCAGTATTTTTCCTACATCTGACACTTCTTGATACTGGGTCAATCCCTCAGTCGTCACCAGTGCCGGCTGCAGGAAACTTGGATATATCTATGGAGGATCCTGTGGTCTTGCAGGATCCTCCTTAGATCTAAATGCTGTACTGTTATGTATAGGTAGAAGATGGTGGACCAGCTTTAAGAAGATGGGGGCACCCACAAGTGACAGGTTCAGGTAAGTAAATCTTACCTTTGCCTGTCTCCCTGGCCACCAGGCCCCCAGCACTGATGATACCATTGGGGGTCTATGCCTTTAAGGGTTGTCATTTGCACTTTATAGACAGACCTGCCCAATTCATGGGAGGACCCACCATTTTCACAGGCAATCTAGTCCAGTTCATGGGAGCTCTGTCCTTCTGTGTAGCATGCTCTCTTGTCTGTCATCCTCTGTCTCACATGGCAGGTAGCAATATTGGCAGGTACACTTAAGTGGCAATTTTATTCACATCATTACCACAGACAAAACTGCAGCCGTGGGACACAGTATATATGCACTCCTTTTACAATTATGGGATGACTAGGATTGGATAACAGATGTTGCTCGCTACTTCATAGTCTCTAGACAGATTTCACTGCAAGAAGCTGCAATTCCTTATGATTTGCAGCAAACACAAGAACCCCACAGGGGAATAACGTTACATGTCTTTTAGGTTTTACATGTTTTGCCTTTTTTTTTATGCATTTGTAAAAATGAAGGTTCATCTTATCCTGTACTAATCCTTTATATAAAAAACATTTCTCAAAATGAGGAAGCCCACTTAATGTATGTTACGTTTTAGCATTCAGTGGCAAGCTCTACAATAATTTAACAAATTGGGATGTTTCTCTCACATTAGTTTTCTAATTAACGCTATATTAGTTAACCTCGGATTGAATCAGCGGAAAACAAATATATGCATTGAGAGAATAACACCAGCAGGTCGTGATTTTTTCAGAAAATTATAACAATTATTTAATTTATTTAATTATAGCTAACTGTCATACCAATAATGTGCCGTGCATACTACAAACTCAGTCTGCTCTATACATAAATATTTTTTGTTGATGTGCCACATCTTCATCTTCATTTTCTATTGTTTAATATTATCCATCTCTTCTTATTGATATTTTTTATTCATTACATAATGCTTCATTACGTAATTTTTGTAACATAAAATTCTCCTTATTATGGTCTTGATGTAATGTTTTTGGACAACCTTTTCAAATTATTTCATATTTATTGATACACTTTTAAACTTATATTTTCAAGATATGAAAATAGCAAATAATGTATCATGTGTAAAATATTGATTATAAAAATATAAATTTTAAACGTTTATTCAAAATTGAGGCCTATATTCTTTTTTGTCATGTGTCTCCTGTTTTAAATTCAGGTTGTTTACATGTAGGGACTATTTTGTTTTTCTTTCACCACCCTTTTTACTGAAAGAGGAACTAATAATCCCAAGACTATTTCTTGAACCATTAATATCTAGTTCAGCATTTATTGCAGCAAATGATGCAGTGGAGGTAAATAAAAGACGTACCGCACTTTGTGTTATTGTGATTTTGACATCCCGTGATGCCTCAGGTCTGCAGTTGTAAACTCTGTTATTTAAGAGAGAAGACAGAAGTGCCATTTATGCATTTGTGCCACTGAACATTCAAATGCTGAATCCATAAGTGTTTCCCAAAGATCATCGCAATTAAAAAATAGCATTAAGAAGTAATATGTTACAACTTATAGACAGCACTAGGTGTCTTCTTATTATGCAAAATAAAAAGTAGAATAAACCCTCAACATATTAATACTCGGAGAATAAGAACATTATTACAAAATAAATATGAAAGGCACTGTACAATTTTGACATTTCTCCCATTAGGTATGTTACTTCTCATTTAGATGAACTTACAAGATTTTTTTTGCACACCACAATTATATAATAGATGAGATGCAGTTACTCTTTGTATTTACTGATTTCAGGAGAATATACATAACCATGGAAACTATTCTTTTATTTTATTTGCTGTGCTGGTAGATAAGTAATGACCTTTTTATTTAGGAATGTGTACATCTAAATACAATAGTTAAACAAAAAAAAGCAAATATGTGGCTTCTAATTTCAACTGAGACATATTGAATCACACACATTTCTAGTATTAGACAAATTCAGTTCAAATAAGCTAAAAGCATAAAATATCTATTTAAATAATCTGAAATATAAAGGTTAACTTGACAGAACTGCCACTGAACAAATAGATAATTTAAAGAGGTTGTAAACAAATACACAGAAGTCAGTCTTCAGAATTCTCTGATAACCAGTGAAAATCCAAAACACATCATTCCATATATATAAGATGGAGTGTTAATAAAACCTCAGGCACCACTCCTTTCATCACCCTCTGTGGAAAGGATGTTAAATGCAATTAAGATTCCTTTAAAGATGTGGCATTTACTCAGAAGTGATAATAATTTGCAATTAATGATTTACAGCAACGGAATGGAATGCATCTGCCAAATTTAGACAAGTATTATGATAAAATAGAGCTGATGATTCCCCAAATAGATCTCTAGAAAATATCGGATCATATGGAAGTCTAAGGTCATACCAGGTTGAGCGTGAATTTAAATAATAATACTTGAGTCAGAGAAAGGACTGTATACCCATAAGGAAACACAGAGTAACAATATAATTGATCTTTCACAAAGGAGTGTTTTCAGATAAATAAATTAACATCCTTGCACAGTTCATGTATCTGAACAAAAAAACAGCTAGTAGGTGCTCAGCAAGAGAGAAACAGGAAAGACAGTAGTGGCTTATAACAGAAGATAAGAAGGAAAGTTGTGCTGGGATCATGGGTGCAGAATATAAGGGTGTTGGAAAATCAACATCTATGTATCGCTAATTTCAACGGATTATTCAAAAAACCATATGAGCAATGCGGCAGTGGTAGAATATATTGGAATAATATATAAAATTCAGTTTTACTGAGTGAAATAAAACACCAAACATATTATATATATATAAAATAAAATTAATTTTCTCACCTCTCCTGGGTAGTATATTTATTCCTCATTCTCAGGTTCTCTGCCAAAAGCCTAGGAGTCTGAGGGTACTGAGGGTTTGTAGAACTGCACTCTTCTGGAGGGCCATCTCAGATGTCCCACCTGGAATCTGTTGAAGCCACTCCCCCAACTTGGGTGTCACAGTCCCAAGTGTTCCCACCACAACTGAGACTATTACTGTCTTCACTTTCCACATCCTTTATAACTCTTCTTTCAGTCATTGGTATTTGTCCATCTTCTCATGCTCCTTCTTCCTGATGTTATAGTTATTGCTACATCCACCACCACTGCAGTTTTCTGTTTCTTGTCTGCCAGCACGATGTCAGGTTGGTTGTAAAACTAAATATATATATATATCTTTCTCTATATATAGAGAGATATATATATATATTTTCCCTTAATTCCCAAGGAAAATTTCATAGCTAGTAATGCTTTGATCTTCAAATATGTATTTGCTTCCATGCAACTTCATGGAGTCTACTTGTGTCAAGGGCCAAATTGCTAACGCAGATAATAAAGGAGCTGCCAAATGAATCATGATATAAAAACAGTACAATATGTTGTATATATAGGATTATGGGTCTACTGCACTATTATTATTTTATAGCTCGTTCTTAGGATGCATATTGTGAAGACAATTGAAAACAGTAATCATTTTATTTCATTTAATAGCAGTTATTGTTGAAATGATTCTAACTGCCGTAAGAGTCTATAAGACTTTTTAATTATATTCTCTTATGGGAAATATTTCAAATTGTCAGCTATGATTTTGCTTCTACAGGATAAATACATTTAACCCTTCACTAGCCAGTTATTTTGCTTAAGAAACAGCATAGACACCAACTACAACTAAGAATCTAAGGTCCGAGAGGCCGCGTATAAATTCTGTGTAGTTATTAACATATCATCTATAAACCTTGTCATAAGACCAAGACCGCAAGTAGACTCGACAATATGACCTTGCACTAAGGGTTCATAAAACCTACCTAGTGTTCGGACCACATATATGGGTTCTTATTCATAAGCTTATGACAATGTTTAAATGATGTTGAGCTCTCATACATCTTATGGCACTGTATTTTTTAAACTTTATTGAAGTCTACCTATATGTCTGTAAATACAAGCTGTTAAGGTATTTGTGACATTTCTTGTTTTACAATGTAACAGAATTACCTTTTGTAACTGACATATTGTAAATTGTATATGTGAAATCCCTTATGTTTGTATGTTGTTATATATCTGCAAAAAAAAAAACAATAAAAATCATATATTGAAAAAAAAAGAAACAGCATAACCAATACATAACTGTAGAATACAAAATAATTTTAGTTTATAGATTGCTGTTCATGTATACTTCAAAAGTGAAATTATGTAAATTAATAAAATTTAAATTTTTTGTTGATTCATTTATTGTTAAAGGACAAAAAAGAGCAAGGGTGGAACAGCACTACAATAACTGATCACAAGGGGGCTGCACACCTGAAAAGAAGGGTAACCCTCAAACACTACAGGAAAAAGTTGAACAAACAGAACAGAGGATACAAGTTGGGCCAAATAAAACAGATATATAACAAAAATAGCTATGAAAGTATATAAAATATACAATAAAAATACAAAGGTACCAAATATAAGAGGTAAAAAGTCCTTTTTGGGTCATCAAAGTCTTCGAGTGTTTGAAAACACATCTATGGACTAACTTCATATATCAGCAGCATATGCAAAAGAAAACATAGGAGACCAATAGTGCAATATTGTAAATCTATGGACTGTAGACAACACAGATAGAAATGGCCAACTTACATCTTATAGAGCTATAACCATCTCTCGAAAAACAGCGTACAGTGGTATTTAAACTCCCCACTGGTAGGATATCCCTCTGATGGTAGTTGCAGTGTAGATCATATGCAATAAAGGAAATGAAGAAGGACTATAGTGCTCTCCATTTATGTAGATATGAATAATAGAAGAAAATGTACTTACAATTAAAGAGCAGATGGACCGCTCTATGTTTCAAGCGTGGGGGAACAATCCTCACCTAGGATTTTTTAGGTGTATATATAAAATAAATAATAAAAGTATAATTTAAGACTATGTCCTCTTGTTGTGGTAGTTTTTCTTCTTTTAAATATAGTCTCCTCCTTTACTGTGATGATTCCATTTATGTATTTAAATGTTTCTATCATATCCCCCCTGTCTCGTCTTAACATGTATAGCTTGGAGGAAAGACGAGACAGGGGGGATATGATAGAAACATTTAAATACATAAAGGGAATCAACACAGTAAAGGAGGAGACTATATTTAAAAGAAGAAAAACTACCACAACAAGAGGACATAGTCTTAAATTAGAGGGACAAAGGCTTAAAAATAATATCAGGAAGTATTACTTTACTGAGAGGGTAGTAGATGCATGGAATAGCCTTCCAGCTGAAGTGGTAGAGGTTAACACAGTAAATGAGTTTAAGCATGCGTGAGATAGGCATAAGGCTATCCTAACTATAAGATAAGGCCAGGGACTAATGAAAGTATTTAGAAAATTGGGCAGACTAGATGGGCTGAATGGTTCTTATCTGCCGTCACATTCTATGTTTCAATGTTTCTATAAAAGACTGACCCAAACAAATAGGTAGTCTAAAAATATTACTTTTATTTAAACTAAATTTAAAGTCACAACACGTTTCGCCCTATTAGGCTTTTTCAAGTGGAGTAAAACAGATGCCTGGCAGTTTTGGATTATATAGGTAATTTAACACAAATTGTTAAAGTAATGCTCGTTTTTTTAAATTCAATATTTTTAAGACCTTTGGACCATGACTTAAAAGATTATGTATTGTGTATTACATTGAAATGTGGGATATCTTAGAGGGTGGTATACCACGAAATCGTGGGGGCCAAAAGCTTTAAAGTGCTAAATGGAGATGTGTGAAAGGTCTGCATTTAGGGATTACTATATGACAGAAGTTAGAAACTAATTAGCAGTGATTTTTAGAAAAAAATCTTGTGATCGGGATTGCAGAGTAGTGTGGGAAATGTAGTATCTCTGGCAATTTAATCTCCGAGTTATGAGAAGGGGGAGGCCATCTTTGAAAGGGGCTAGTGAAGTGATGGCAAATAGGGGTCATTGGTTAATTTTTCATATATGTTTGTTTTATTCAATTCTCTGAGGGCTTCAGTGACCTTAGCCCTCAGAAAAAAATGGTCTTAAATAATTATTTAACCAAATGAAGTAATCTCAATATTCTCAACAAACAAGAAAATAATTATCTAAATAAAATGTATCCAAAGATTCTGGTTATTTACGTCATACACAAGATACATATAAATGAATCCTGTCCTCCAGGTTGCCCAATTGTCTCAGGGATTAACTCAGAGTATATCGACATTTTACTCCAACCTTATGTAAAACATATAAAATCATATTTAAAAGATTCCATGTCTCTTATGCTTTTTAAAAAAAATGATTTTACATGGCTGCCTAGGGATTCAATTAATTCAATTATATTCTGATGAGTTGCTATGTACAATCCCTCTACACAATTATTCCACATCAAAAGGGATGTGAAGCAGTCACCAGAATATTAAAAAAAGAAAATAGGATCCCTGAGTATCAAATTAATTTTATCCAAGAAGGTATAGAGATTATTTAAAAAAAAACAATTTATTTTGGTTTTTAGATTCCTTTTATCTTCAAAAAAGAGGCACGGTAATGGGGACTAGTTTTGCTTCCAGCTATGCCAACCTATTTATGGCTGATTGGGAGACAGAAGCTGTATGGGGAGACCATAGCTGGCGGGAAAACCTAGTCCCCATTGCCTAGTCCCCCAACTATATTGATTATTTATTTTTTATCTGGAATGGTAATGAAAGTTCTTACTTGTTTTAAACATCTTAAAGGTATAATTTTAACCACCGAGTACAATAAAGAACAAATTCACTTTTTAGATCTTAGTATTTTTATTAAAGAGGGTACTGTAAACACTAAGACTTTTTTTTTTTTTTAAAAGGTTTGTATAAATACTGTAATTGATCAAAATAGTTGAAATTATACCCCTTGGCTTGAGTGCCCCAAAATGCAAATTTTTAAGATTAGAAAGAAATTGTTTGAAACCAGAAGATTTCGATGAACAAACTACTATTTAAAAAAATTTTTTTGGGATAATATTATTTAGAATATTAAATTAAATGCAATAATAACAAAAGTAAAATCTAACGAAAGGGATAGTCTCCTTACATATAAAGATAAGAGCACTAACAAAAAGATCACACTGTCCATTCCAATTATATTTAACTATAACAACAAAAACAGAGACATCAAAAAAATTATCCAAAAACACTGGCACATCTTACAACAAGTTGATGTTCTTAATAAGATTATTCCTGAAAAGCCTAATATTATATTTAGAGGTGCCACAAATTTTAAAGCCTTCATCACAAATTTTTTTACTAAAAATAAGCAATCTAAACCTTCCAGTTTACCAAATATAAAAGGGTTTTTTTTAAATGCAGAAAATGTGTTGTCTGTAAAACCACTCATGGGTCAGTTTCTAACGAAATAATTAATTTTCAGTCAAATAAATTCTATGATATAAAATAATTCATTACATGTAACTCCAAAAATGTAGTCTACCTATTGGAGTGCTCCTATGGCCTCCAATACGTTGGCATGACATCTAGAAATTAAAAAATATGAATATCTGAGCACTGCCCCAACATTAAAAACATATATGAGAACCATACAGTTTCAAAACATTTCCTAACACATCCCCCAAAAAATCCATTTGGTTTAAGGTTTACAGGTATAAAAAAAAATTTGCAATCCTATGGAAAAGAGGTGATATAAAAACATTTTAGGCACAAATGAAATGGAATGGGTTTTTAATTTAGATACACTTGTACCAAAAGATTTAAATGCAGATTTTGATCCTTTTTAACTTTTTATGATTTTTTATAATCCATGGTTTAAACAATAAGTGCTCTTATAACACTCATATTATATTTACTAAAAATTGATTTTAGTATTTATAATGTATGTGTTATATATGATTGTATATGTATTATATAGGATATAAAATGTCCATATTTATGTCTTAATGCCCTGCCTACTTAATGCACCCCTTTTTCTATTTTCTGTTTTATTTTGCCTAAATTATCCCCATACTCTGTTTGCTAAACACAAAACCAATTATAAATCCACCATTTTCTATTTTCACTTCAACATTTATCTGAACACAGTTTTTATCTATATCACAAAGTATATCTGCAATCTATTTGCCATCACTAGCCCCTTTCAAAGATGGCCACCTCCTTCTCATAACTTGGACATTAAATTGCCCGAGTTACTACATTTCCCACAATACCCTGCAATCCTGATCACCGGACTTTTTTCTCCAAATCGCTGCTAGTAATCCCTATATGCAGACCTTTCACACATCTCCATTTAGCACTTTAAAGCTTTTGGCCACCGCGATTCCGTGGTGTACCACCCTTTTACATATCCCACATAATTTCAATGTAATACATAATGGGTACAGAAAGAAAGATGGTTTGTGCACACAATTGTATATAGAGGTTACTGTATTTATATCTGCAAGGTATAACCATAAAAAAAAAACATCTTAGGGCTATATGTATATGCAAAATATAAAATAGAAAGTAACTTGGAGCACTCACAATATAAAGAGCCATGTAAGTCGGCTCTAAACTGTGATGGCGTGTTCATATATCCAATATTGGTACTGGCAAAAGGTAGAGGTCCCCCAGGAAAGTAGCAGTATTCGCCTAGATGATAATACAGGAGCCAGGTATAGAATGCAAGATTGCTCTTTATTTCAATAAAACTTAAGCACAATGCGTTTCGACCAATAGCACTCGGTCTTCCTCAGGTGCAATAATGACAGGTAAATACCATAAACTTATGTACCTTATACAATAGATGCAAATAAAACACACGTAAAAACTTAACAATGTCCCCATCCTTCTGTTCCATATATGGAAGTTCCGTTTTTATTTGTCCTCTTCTAATATGGAAGGCAGACAGTATTTCCTATGCATAGGTGTGTGCAAAGACCTTCTCATCATGGCTGCACGTTGCGGTCGATCATGTGTGGTCAGGTTACTTCTGGTATCGGTCTCTAGTGAAGTTTCCGGCTTGCGTCATCATAAGGGGAGGTAAACTTTGTCTTTACCATCCTTGTTAGTAAGGGGGCGTGTGCCGCTCTCCCTGCTAGGTCCGTAATGATCAGACTGAAAGTACTCAAAAATGCCATGTTTAGAAAGGGAAGGGAGTGAGGGCAAGGGGATAAATGATAACATATTAATATATAGTATAAAAAATTACACATTAATATATAATATAAAAATAGAGCATAACAGAGGTACTTAAAAACTTAATATATCATAAGTAAAATGCATATTCACTGAAAACTGTTCAATTTAAAATTGATAAACTTTATAAGAAAAAAAATTATTATTAATATTTGAATGAAACCACTTATAGTAAAGAAGTATACTAAAATAATTAAAGAATTGGTCCAATATCAAAATCTATGTTTAACCACTTAGGATATAGGGTCTGTAATTCAAAAATCCAAGAACTTTCTCTTTTACTAAGATTAAAAGCTTTGTTTCCACCTCTCCAGCGGCCATACATTCCATTTCTTTAGGGTTAGACTGATGGACCTCTAAAAAATGTTTGGACACACTATGATTTAAAAAAACCTTTTTTATATTTCTAATGTGTTCATTTATATGTGTTTTGAGGGATCTTGATGTCTTTCCTACGTATTGTAGCCCACATTTGCATTTTAGAAAGTAAATCACATTTTTGGATTCACATGAAATAAAGGTGGACGCAGAAAAGGTCTTATTATTAATGGAGGATGTACATTTTTCTTTCTTTTTCATCTCAATCCTGGTACTTTTGCAAGCATTGCAGTAATCACAATGAAAGAAACCTTTCTGTTTTTTTGACCAGTTTTCTTAAATTTTTTGTTTCCTCTCTTTCTCCACATAGCTTGAAGTTAAAATTTGTTTTAAATTTCTAGCACCCCTAAAAACTAATTTTGGCTTATGGCCTAAAAAATCTTGGATATCGTGTTCTTTCTGGAGGATATGCCAATTTTTATTTATAACTTTCTTAAGAATGCCTATATTACTCGAATAATTGAAAATAAAGGGAATTTGTTTAGATGATGTTGTCTGATTTCTTTCTTTATACTTTAGTAATTCAGGTCTACTGAGTTCGTGGATACTTTTTATACTTTTTGAGAGCACATCATCCTTGTACCCTTTTTGTAAAAAATGTTGTTTTAAAAAGGATGATTGATCATTAAAATCTGTCTATTCTGTGCAGTTCCGTTTCAAGCGTAAACAGATTTTAATAATAAATCATCCTTTTTAAAACAACAATTTAAAAAAAAAAGGATACAAGGATGATGTGCTCTCAAAAAGTATAAAAAGAGTGTGCAGAACTGCCCCAGGATGCACCTGCCAGGGCTGTGTTTGACTTGTGATAACTCTGCCCCTGATCTGCCTCCTTGACAATCTCAGCCAATCCTATGGGGAAGCATTGTGATTGACTTTGACCACTGTGACGGTAGTCACTGTTACTTGGAATGGAAGATAGACGCCATGTGTGGGTCCCCAGATTCTTTATGTGTTTTGGTGCAGGGTTGAATGTATTGCTTGTCTGTGCCTCTTTCCTCCCTCCTTTTCCTGTCCTATTGTTTCCCCAGCAGGGCAATGTCCTAGGGACACTGCCAGACCAGTTCAAACTAGCTGTCCTTTCCATCCTCAATCTCACATCAGACCTTGCTATTGTCTGGCCCCACTCTTCCAAGCACTATAGTGCTCTATTCGCCCTATTGTATGCACGTGAGGCTGTTGAATGGGTATATATGTGTGCTATGTGTATTAAAGTTTAGTTGCTGTTTAACCTTCACCAAGTGTCATCTGGTGTTTGGGGAAAGGGATATAATCTGCTGATGGAAAGTGTTTCCATGGCTATAAACACAGTAGCCTGGTCCAGGGGGTAAAAGGCATTCACTGATCCCAGTCAAGCCTCGGCGACTGGGTCTGAAGTGCTCCAGGGTCCCTGATAGCTACGAGGAAGCAGACTTGGCAGACGTACTCGGCCGGAGTACTGGAGCTCGGTCACAACCACCACTTCAGATGATGTCAGCAGACAGCAGGTAGGCATACTGTATTGAAGTATTTAGGGCTGTACTATATGAAAGCTGAAGATACTACCAAATGTATTTAATCAACAAGGATTAAACGAAGAGATTGGAAAATTTTATTATAACACATTATATCTTCTGAGCTAAACTGTGAAGCTGTTTTTGAAGCTATGAAGTTTTAATAGACTACTATAACAGAGGACAAATGAGTGGAAAATTTACTCTTTTTCTCTTTTCCTTTTTGTTGAGTCATTATCGAATGCGAGATAAAGTAGTAAATTTGCAAAATGGAAAATTAAGCTTAAATAATTTATCCTGTGAATTTATTCTGGGAATTTGAAGTTATCTGAAGTTTAAAGTTGAAGTTAAAGCTTATTTTCCTAGCAATATGAGTCTAAACCTAAAGTAATTCAATCTGTGAGCTAAAGATTGCAAATTTGAAATTGAGATATATAAACGCTGATTCACTACTGAATGTGAGATAAAGTATTTTTCTGCAAGAAGGAGTATTACGCTTAAATAATTTACTCCGCAAATTGGAACTGAAATTTTAAAGTTACTATTGCAAATTATAATCTGACAAAAAAGGAGAGAAGAAAAGGTAGTCATAAAAAATGGCATCAAAGAAAACAATGGAAAGAGACAAGATAAAAGAAAAGAGCGACGTTAAGGATTCTAATTCAGAAAAAAGATTATCTGGTTTTTTTTCACCTATTCCCCCAAAAGAACAAACTGAAAAAATGAGAGATGAATTATCAGACTTTCAGAATATTAGCTACCAAGAAACTTATCAAGAAGAAGTACTACAAGCTGAAGGTGGAGCAATTACATAAGATTTCTTGAAACAATGTTTAGCAGATATGGCCCTAACTCTTAAAGAAGTAATAGTACACAGCTCTATAGAAATCAAAAGAGGTATTAACAACATGTCAGACCAAATCTCTTCATTAGAAGAAAAAATCACTAATATGGACAATATACAGATTTAAAAGAAAATAACAAACAATTATCCAAAAAATTAAAGGATTGGAATACAAAATAAGAGAATTAGAAGATCGCTCATGAAGATCAAATTTCAGATTTCATAATATTCCAGAAAGTGTCACACAAGACAAAATTATAGAAATCCTTAAAGAAATGTATAAGAAAATTGAGCTGAAGCTGAAACACATGAATATAAAATAGAATAAATCCTTAGACTATATAAACCGAAGAACATATCAGACAAGCAACCAAGAGACGTCATTTTAAACTTTCACTCATATTTATTTAAAGAAAAAAATGTGAGATCTATTAGAGACAAATCCATACAGGAAGACAAGTTCAAAGATATCTGTGTATATCAAGATCTCTCATACCAGACACGATCAGAGCAGAGAAGTTTTGTCCCAACATTGATTATATTGAGAGACAAAAACATACGATATCAATGGGGCCACCCAGACAAGCTAAAAGTTCATTGGAAGAATCAACAAGAGACTTTTGAGTCACCAGAAGATTTATCAAAATGGATGAAATTAGTAAATATAAGTAGTTAAATTAGTGGAACAGAATATGGGAAGAGAAGTAGAAATGAGATTTGGAGGGCGGGGAAGGAAGAGGTAGTATTATAGAACAACAAATATTCGAGGGGAGTGGAAACAGATATAGTACTACTTAAGAAGAAAACACTACCATACACAATTTAATTTTATAATTACACTGAGAAGGAGGAATACGTTTTAGGTTATGACCTATTGACACAATTAAATATTAACCCCTTAAGGACCAAACTTCTGGAATAAAAGGGAATCATGACATTTCACACATGTCATGTGTCCTTAAGGGGGTTAAATACTGCAAAATAAGTTCACAGATAGAAAACAGATTAGACACCTTGAAAAAGAAATAAAAGGGGGGAAAAGAAAGTCAAACTTAGATGAAAGCACAAATAGTTTAAACACAAAATAATATCATATAAGAATAAGATAAATAGATAGAAATGAAACACAATAAAAGTGTATTGGTTACTTTTTTCACCTCTCCTTCTCCTGTTCTCCCTTTTCTCCCTCTCTCTCCCTCAATGTCTCCTCTTTTTTTCACGTTGATGTCCTTCTTTCCCCCGTTCCCTCTCCTTTAGATGGGGAGGGCTGAGGTAGAGGAATGATAAGATCAATGGGGGATTCGGGGTGGGGGGATGCCTGGGGAGGAGTGAAAGAGTGTGAGAAATATATTCCCTGATGAGGGGTCCTTCTTGTTCCCCTTTTATCTCCTGTTTTGGACCAGATAGAACTATCTTTTAGATATACTAATCAGCAGCAGATAATTAAAGAGTTACTGTACCAAACAGGGTGAAAATATTCACTTCGATGTGTTCTAGGACTGAACACAGGAACTGTGTTATAATGCAAATAACCCAAAGGAGTGAATTCTTATTATTGGTATTTAGATAGTGCCAGCTTATTCCGCAGCACTTTACAATAAGATTGGAATTTACCAAATGAAACAATAACAAAATGTAACATTAACAATAGGCAGCTGAGGACCCTGCTCAAGCGAGCTTACAATCTAGAGGAGCCACACCAATTTTATGTTTTTTTGTTACAAGTGTGTAGATGTTTGTTAATGAGTAATAGGTATAAGAATCAATACGCTGCCGAGAGGAGATCCCGGGTGTGGGACACGGGGGATGATGAAAATGTGTTCAATCAAAGTGTGTCAGGATTACAAGTTGATCCGGCACGTCGAACTGTATCATACCTAGGGACTAAGAGGTAACGTCTTATCGGGCCTTAGAATGGCTGGACTTAACGTACCAAAAAATAGTCAGAATACTTGCCGAGGTCGGGGACAGAGAATGAGACACAACGATGAGGGAAAGCCAATAGTCAGGGATACCAGAATACAGGGAAGTCAAACAAAGCCAAAGTCAGTAGCCAGAAATAAACACTCAGAAATACACTTCCAGACAACCACTAGAGAAACCATGACAGGGCAATGAGGGAAAGTAGAAATGCATTTAAATAAGTATTTTACACTTCTGATTGGCCGTAATCGGCCTTTGATCCCAGAACGTGCACGCGCACGCCGATGTTGTCATTACTGTGAGCAAACTTGGGGCTTTAATTTGGCATGGATCCGGCCAGCATCCATCAACATGTTGCAGGAGTCAGTTATAGAAAGGCACGGCCGCCGGGCGCAAATACCGCAAGGTGTGGAGGAATATGTTACAACGTGCCGGGGATGGATACACAATATAAAAGGTCGATGTTGTATGATTTTATGAGAAAAGAACAAATAATAGTGGCACTAATACAAGAAACTTCCTGGAGACAAACTGACAGAGTAAATTTTGGAGGTAAAAGCTTCCCTAAGATAATTTGCGCTTCTTAAAGAGATAGAAATGAGAGTGGGGTTGCTATAATATTTTCAAATGAAGTGTTACTAGAAATAGAGCATCAGATTATAGATCAAGAGGGAAGATACATTGTTCTTGTATGCAAAATTAATGAAACAAAGTATATGATGGTTAATTTATACCTATCTACTATAAAACCAATTCCAGCTCAGAAATAAAAAATTAATTGTAGCAGGAGATTTTAATAGTGTTTTGGATCCAAATATCGATAAAAAAAATATTAAAAGGACAGACAATGGATAAACGAATATATAAACAAGCTAAATCACTGTCAAATATTCTAAATGAAAACTATTTATTTGATATATGGTGAGTATTACATCCTGATTAAAGAGATTTTACTCACTTCTTGAAAGTACACCTACACATTAATAGAAAATATAAGTAAAATAGAGATAAAAAAATAATACTTGGTCAGATCATGATTTTCTCATTTGGAAAGTAAAAGATAATGTAGGATATAAGAAGTGATCTACATGGTGTATAAATGACTATTATATGACAATTCAAATATTGAATTAATTAAAGAGATGATTCATTATTACTTTTTAGAAAATAATCCAAAAGACACATTTCCTACAATTAATTGGTGTGTGTTTAAATCAGTTTTTAAGAGGGCATCTGATAAAATTCAATAACCGACTTAAAACAAAAGATGAAAGTCTAGCAGAATTGTATATAAAATTTAATCAAATAGCTAACAAAAATAAATCAGAAGATTCAAATAGACATCATCTAAAATTGGTGGAGATTCAAAAACGTATAATTTAAAAATTAATGGAAAAAAATAATAAAAATATGGAATAACTTAAATTTAAATATTACAGTAAAGGGAACAAGACAGATAAAATACTTTCTGCACAATTAAAAAAACAAACAATGACTTAATTGAATAACAAAAGTAAGAAGAAATGGAGAGATAGTATTTACACTTGAAGAAATAGGACAGTGTTTCAGTGAGTATTATAGTTCTCTCTATAATCTTAAAGAGGTACATGATAAACAAAACATAAAGAACTATCTATTAAGAACTAATTTAAATAAAATATCAGAATCCCAAAGAAACAAATTGAACTATCCCATATCTAAATTTGAAATTGAAAACGAAATTTAACAAATAGAGAAAATAAAGACCCATTTGGTCTTAGCAATTTATTTTATAAAATATTCAAAGATCAATTAGTAGAACAATTGACTAAAATTTTTAATGATATTGTTTTGCAAAGGGCTTTCCCTGCTGAAATGCTCCAATCTAATTTACTACCAATTGCAAAACAAGAGAAAAATCCAACAGCAGTAGAAAATTATAGGCTAATTTCATTAATTAATGGAGATACTAACATATTTTCTGCAATTCTAGCAAACAGATAAAAAAATATATTGGATACAATAATACATCCAGACCAGATTGGTTTTGTACCAGGAAGAAGCTCATCATATAATACAAGGAGAATAAGTGATGGTTGTCTCAAGAAAAAAGATCCTCCTGTCAATAGATGAAAAAGCATTCAACAGGGTCGGCTGGGAATTTATGAGTCACTCATTACAGTATTTTGGAATCCAAGGTTGGATATACCGAGCCATTATGGCTGTATATACAACCCCCTAAGCAAGGGTAGTAGGCCCTAACTTATGTTCAAAATGGTTTTCGCTTAGTAATGGTATCAGGCAGGGATGCCCCCTGTCTCCACTCCTTTATGTTCGTTAAGCGCTTTTCAAATATTATAAGAAATAATAAGAATATTAAGGGTTATATATGTAAAGGAAATTAACCAAAATTTAACATGTATGATGATGATTTATTGATTAAAATTTTAAAACCAAGTAAATCATTAGATCATCTTATGAAGGAGACAGAAGAATATGGACAAGAAGCACAGTATAAACTTAATATAGATGAATTGACGATAATGGGTCTTAATTTGGATAATAGAGCAAAAGAAGATATTCAATCTAAATACAATTTTACTTGGATGAAAAAAAAGGTATCCCCTACCTAGGAATAAAATTAACAAAAAATTTCAATAAAATTCTAGAAATAAATTTTTGTCACTTCTATATCATACTAACCATCTGCTAAAAAAATAGAGAAATATAGAAACATCCTGGATGGGAAGAATTAATATAATTAATTGATATATTTTTCCCAAATGGCAATATTTGTTTAGGATGATTCCTTTGAATTTTTCAGTTCGGTGGTTAAGTATAATTCAGAGGAGTGTTACAAATTTCATCTGGCGGGGACAAATACCTCAAGATTACCTCAAAATATTTTAGCTCAAAATATGGAGGAGTTAAATTTCCTTCAAATAAAAACTCTTTTTCTGCTAGTATGATATATCATATATATATATATATATATATATATATATAAAAATATATATATATATATATATATATATATAACACCGAATTAAGTAAACAAGAAGAAAAAGCATGGTATCAAATTGAGAGTGAATCTTGTCATTTAAGTGATCTGAGTTCTTTGCTATGGCAAGCAAAGAATTCAAATAAGATGAAATTTATCAGAAATTCTAATACTCTTTTGGATCATCTAATGGGATTTTGGATAAAAATAAAAAACAAATGTGGTATATCAAACCAAATTCCCGATCATACTTATTTAGCCTTGTTAGAACAATATATCATGGACATGGATTTGAAGGGTTGGAGATGGAGGGGCATCATAAAAATAGAGCAAATTTTAATGGCAGAAAGAATAAAACCTTTTCCACAGATTGTACTAGAATTCCAACTTCCATGGTTGGAAATATTTAATTATCTAAGATTAAAAAATTATACAATGACCAATTTGTTGAGAGAAAAATCAGATACAATAGATACACTTTTTAATATTCTAAATTATGATTTAACACCCATAGTAATATCCAAAGGTATGGATCTGTTGAATTTCATGGAACACTACAAACGTTCCCAGTCTTTCAAATTTGGCAAAGAGACCTTAAATACACCATACATATGAAAGAGTGTTGTGATGCATGGTTAAAAGTTAAAAAAGTAATACATTGTATAAATTGGGCAGAAATACACTTCAAGGTATTACTTAGTACAAACTAGATTGAAAAAAATGTACCCCGACTATTCATCAATATGCTGGAGATGTAATAAGATTAATGGAACATGCATTACATTCACATATGGTGGAGTTGTGATAAAATAGTCAATATTTGGAAAAAAAGATTTATTTTTATAAAAAAACACACCAATATAGATTTTAATTTTTCTCCAGAAATAGACCTTTTGCATCTGAACTGGCCAAAGACAAATAATAAGATTTGCTTTTTTATTATACATTGCTTTTTGGCCGAAAAGATTGTAATCGTGTACAGTTGGAAAAATTCTCAAGCCCCATTTTGGTTGAATTTATCCTAGCAGTTATCTTTCCAAATTAAAATGGAGAGAAATATCAGTAAATCTCTAAGATATAGATCTAAAATAAGTAAAATATGGGAGGAATGGGCAAACAAATTGAAAATAGAAAATGTCAACTAACCCTAAATGTTGAAAACCTAGAAAGTATCACAATTATATTTGTTGGTAATATAACTTCCCGAGACACCCCTGCTCGACAACGGATTGAATGTTTTTGTCTGATTTTGTCTTAAATGTAAAGTCCTGTGACTATTACAGGACTTTGTGTACATTGTATGATATTGTTCCTCTTATGATGGTCATGATTTGGATTGTAATAATATTGGAAAATGATTTATTATTTTATTGTTTATTCATACACAAATTATGTAATATTTCATTCAAGAGCAAGTGGAAAAGAAAACAATAAATATATTATTATTATTTTTTTTTTAAAGTAAATAAATTAATTTTAATGTTGCTAGCAAATGATCTTTTAGAGTTCATGATTTACTAGTAATCACCAGTCAACTTCGACTTTTACATGGTAGATGTGTAGGACATTTTTTCCAATTTTGTATCTGCAGTAAAGACGTCTATTTAAATACAATCAGCATAAAAAGACTTGCATAATAAGTAAAATGCACGTGAATCTAGTAATCTCTTCTCATACTCAGATATTACTGTATAGTACAATTACTAGTAGACTAGCTGGTGACTTGAACCTGCTTGAACAAAAAAAAATATTTGGGCAATACTTCTCCACTGATAATATTTCATTTCAGTAGCAGAGGTCTAAGTAAAAGTGGGTGAGATTGACAATGGAAAATCAAATCATGGAAGGTTGTAGTACATGGAAATTAAGTATGGGGGAGACAATTATAAAAAGGCAGAATGAGGAAAGGATAAGAGCAAGAAGGTAGACAAATGGAGTGGTACATTAAAATAAAAGAAAATATTGAACAGCATTAACCAACATTATTGTGGAAAATTCTTTCATACTTACTGTCATTTTCTTTTCCTGATCATTATTCATGGCAGCATTTACTCATGGGTTAGCTCCTCCCCTCACAGCAGAAAGAACAGGAAATAGAACTCTGAAGTTGGTATAAATAGATCCTTCCCCTTCCCATCAGGCAGCCTTTGTAACTAAAAAAAGAGTGTGAACTTCGTAGATGTACTACCACCACAAAGATCACTCTGTGGAGCGCTAGAGATAGGGAAATATCTTACCCCTATATAAATATCGTATATATCACTTTAACAGCATATACAATCTAGAACATAGAAATACACATCATAGTGCAGAATGATTGTTAAATGTGTATGGAATGGAGGAGAGTGTAAGTCCAACTCACATGGCACAGAGCCTAAGGATTGGCTCGAATCACAACAGCTTGGGTATATTTAGGCAATACCAGACCTCCTCCCGATATGCAGCTCGCAGAATATATGGAAGAGAAAAGAGGTAGAATTCCTAGTGCAAATACGTATGGTAGGAAGGGTGATCACAAAAAATCATATGAATGTGCTCACCTGAAATAGCGCCGATAATATTAGGCTCTATATATATGCGCCACTGTGCCTTTAAGGGAGGCACTACCCTTCTTTGATGAAATACAGGAAGCAGTAGAAGATCCACTCACAGGTATGTATATATAAAAATAACAAATTTATTTTAAAAAACAAAGTAATAGATAAAAGCTATAATCAGTAAAATACCAAAATAAAAGTCTCCAGAGTGGTCTTCCTCAAATCCAAGACGCGTTTCGCCATGGGGCTTTCTCAGTCGGATAAGTTTGCTTTCTGAATTGACAATGTTTAAATACTGGTGCCATCACTCCAATTGGGTGAGTTAATCTTTGCCAGCCAATCAAATGGTGGTTCAATCACCAAATGAATGTCTTGTAGGGGTGTGTCTTCTGTTTTAGCTGTCATCGCTCGGAGCATGCTTAGAAGTTACTGCAATGTCCGAGGAGCCATCTTGGATGTGGGCAAATGCTTAATACATACAGTCCATTGGTCATGAGGACCGAATACATAAACATCACATATTAGTGATAGTACATAAGAAAAAAGACAGAAAAGAGCATAGTTGTACACAGCATAACCTAAATAAATCAACTATAGTTGGACTGTATGTATTGTATGTATTAACCTATTGTTCCTGTAAGTTTTCTTGCCATTGTCCTATTTATAGTTACATTTCCCCTCTCATAATATTGTAAAGTGCTGCGGAATCTGTTGGCGCTATATAAAGGGCAATAATAATAATAATAAATAATATACATTTGTGTAATGCAATCATTCAGTTAGGAAAGCTTTCTCTTACCATGTGTCTTCACTGTCTTCAGGACTGTGGTGTTCAGGCAGCCAGGATATCATTGTCAGCACTCTTTTGTAACATGCATCTTTGCATTATTCGCTTTCTTTTGGAACATGCATTATTGCACCATTGCATTTATAAACTTACCTAAATGCTCACCACACAAACCTCCTAAATGTGACCTATTTGTTAGAAGACCCTGGTTATGGTGGAATACATAGAAGAGGCGTACCCAGGTGGTCATCTCATGAAAGTGCTGCTTGGTGGGTCTTCAGAGAAAAGAGGCATAGCCCCAGCTGGGCCTCATGTATGCAGTGGACTGCTTTCATCCCCTGAGGGAGGGAGTTGGGTCAAACCCCTGGTTGCTGAAGGAGGTACCCAGGCTGACAACTCATAGAAAATGTGCTGTTGCTGGATTTTCAGGGATTTCTTAGAGGCTGAACCCTGGCAGGGCCAGAAAAATATAGGCCTGGTAAGCATAAAAAAAATTCCAGGCCTGCTTAAGCAGACTCCTTCCAAACTGCTGTGAAGGACAGGAAAAAAGACTGCCTGATGGGAAGGGGGAGGATCTATTTATACCAACTTCAGAGTTCTATTTCCTGTCCTTTCTGCTGTGAGGGGAGGAGCTAACCCATGAGTAAATGCTGCCATGATTAAGCAGGAAAAATAATTAATGACTGTGTAAGCTAATAATTAATAGAACAACTGCAACATGCTGCAACATGTTAACACATTTAAAGAATATAATGGGGAAGGAATAGCATATATTTTATTTTTTTATAAAAGAATATCTTTTTCTTTTTTAAGAAATAAAATCTATGTCTCTCACTCTGTCTGTCTATCAACTTATCCCGATTGATTAAAAAAAGAACCTCTTTATAATGATATATAATAGTTTAAAAATTTTAAGAGACGTTATAAAAATATAATTACATGCATTAATAATATGTGAAGATCAGCAGACCCCTAGGTTATACACATCTGGAATTTGAAATTGGAGATTTGCATTTTTAAAACAAAAAACACTCAGTTTAAATTCAAGTGATTGGGGCTCTAGAGATGAGAAGTGCAGTTATGTATTATTTGAGCGCTTTAATTTTATCAAGGGATAGTACATGCAGACATGATTAATATTCATACATTGTGTATGATAAAATGACCAAGTGAATGATTTGTTTTAATTACATTCTGGAAGAGCAATTTAAAAGTAATTGTAATTTGAAAGCTTAGCTATATTCCAACGTTGGGGTTTGATGTGATCCTTTGGGTTATAGTCTTTATGAACAAACACAAATGCTATGAAAAGTTATCTCAGATACCTATGCAAATGTATACTGGCTCACTGCATTCCCCTTTTGGACCACCGCATCAAGAATTTAAATAACAAGGAAATATGTTGTCATAGCACAGAAAGTTTGATTGACACTGCAGTTCAATATCATGCATCAATTATATGAGGACAATCAATATGAAAACAATGAATTAGAAGATATGTCTTGGATCTGGAAAACAGTAACAGTAGTATTACTTAATAACAGACTCTGAAAAAACTCATGGTTTGAAAAGAATTCCAATTGCACCAAAAAAGAGAAAAAAACATTCATTATTGACAACAAAATAGCAACACGATTTATTTTTAGACCAACATGCTGTTAACTCACCTAGTAATTATTATTCAACTTGAAAAAAATCAAGACATTGTTTAGAAATCTGTAAAATAACCAATTTTTGCTTAATAGAACCCTTTTTTCTTCCATAAATTTACCCTCTATTTCGCAAGTCCAATGAGGGACATGATGTCCTTTGTACAGTCTTATTAATTAACAGGTTACCAGAAAATTATTTATACTAGCCCAATATATAATATTATAGTTTCCCCTCTGAGACAGTTTGTTTTCTAAAGTAAATATGTTTTCCAGCCTTGGTTCAAACTAACATCTTCCAATGCTGATACTGTAACCCCCTTTTGCCCCTTCTGCTCTTTTTCTTTTCCAGCATGACAATGACCTTAAGCAAAAGGCCAAGTTGACCCTATAAGTGGTTACAGCAGAAAAAGATAAAGGTTCTGGAGTGGCTATCTCCTGACCTTAATATCACCAAGCCACTCTGGGAAGATCTCAAACATGTGGTTCATGCAAGATGAGCAAAGACTTTGCAAGACCTGGAGACATTTTGTCAAGACAAATGGGCAGCTATATGACCTGCAAGAATTAGGGGCCTCTTAGACAGCTATTACAAAAGACTGCACACTGTCATTGATGCTAAAGGAGGCAATACACAGTATTAAGAACTAAGGGTATGCAGACTTTTGAACTGCAATACTCTGGTATTTTGGCATCTTATCTACTGGACTAATACAGCTAATCCAATCTACACTACACATTGTCATGAAATATACAATGTGCTTAACCCTTTACAAAGAAGAGGATGGATGGCATATTGTAAAAACTGTACCTAAAAGTACCTAGGTTGCAATGCCTGCACCTGATACATATAATTTAGCTAATACTATATACATTCAGATTTTTTATAATATATGAAATGCTAGGTATATTAAATTGTTATGTTTTTATCATGTATGCAATATTATACACTATATTTCAAACTCTGAATTAAATGTTGCAGGAGAAGGCAATCATGTGACATCTAACATGTAATGCTTCGCCCCATATTATTGTTTTCTCTTACATTTCTCTTGCAAAATGATACTTGGCAGTAGACCTGGGCACTGGCAAAATTTCAGTTTCATCCCAAAAAAAATGTATTTCGTCCATACAAATGTTGTCCATTTTTTTTTTTACTAAATTTGGCTATTATCTCCATTTCAGAATTTTACTCTGAGATCCGTGTTGCGGGCTGCAGCTGCATCTTGCACACATTTAGTAGATAACTCCCTAAATTGGAACACTTGTGGGAATTCCAAATTTAAGGATACCAATTACTGGCTCCATCCTTGTAATAAACGAACGAAGAATGAATTGCACAGACGTAATATTGTTGAACAATCAATTTGGTATTCCTTTCATTCGTTGTAATTTCTATTCGTTCATTCACCTTTTGAACAAATGGATGAACAGCTGAAATTCAGGCAAAAACATGGTTGTCTGAAAATGAATGCTCAAGTCTTCATGATAGTGAATTAATTATGTTACTTAGTGATTAACAGAAATACTAAGCAGAAATTTGCATTTCGATTTGTATTCACTACGCCATGGGTTATGGAGAATTCATAAGGGTAGGTAAAATTTTAGGACAAAAAAAAACTAAGCTTGATTACAGTCTCAAGCCTTTTTTGCCTAAAATTTGCATTTCTCTTGTCAGTTCTTGCCAGTTTCATCGCATCTCACAGAAAATAAATAAGTATAATTTATTTTGATTTCATGATAAAATATTCTTAAATGTATTACTTGGCAAAAATGCGAATCATATATTCTCATTTGGACTCTGTTTCATGCTATTTATATTTTCAATAATTTGCATAATACTCCCAGAATACTTATTTTCTAATGATAATTGTGTTTGATTTCTAATAAGTGAACATGTTTGGTTTTCCTTGTAGCTCATATTCAGATACCTTTGAAATATCCTTGATTTATTCACAGATTTCTGTAACGATCTAAGTATGTCCATAGTCTATCTTTGAACCACTGCTCAATTATGTGCTTTGAGGGAATATATTTGGCATAGGTTTAACAAGACAATATGTGAGTGTGCTTAGAATGTGATTTGCAATAATTCATGTATTGAAGTTCTCATTAAACCTTAATGCTGCATTAGCTTTGCAACACATTGAAAGTTGGATTTCCCTACATTAATGAGTGTGCTTGCCTTGGAGATAATCATAATCACTGTGACTAATTCAGGTATTATACTGATTATTAAAAAGTTGTAAGGATATAGTCCAACTAATCATGTGCACCGCATTTACGTTTCAAAGACAAGTTTGAGTCACTTGTGCATGACTTGTTCGTAAAATTAACTTCCTACCTGATATTATATTATTTCTGTGCTATCTTCATATTTCTGCATTTTTTCTTACTATTATTTAGAAAAATCATTATAGGATATATAGAGGTAAGCAGGGTATGTATTATGGAGAGAGAGTAAGAGAGAGGGGTATATAATGATGAACCATGGCCAGCCTTGGACCTTTAGGCATCCTGTGTTAAAAACTTTAACAGAGCTCCTGGACCACGACACCTCTCTGGTCACACCACTCATTTAATACTTCCATCCATTTAAAACCCCCCATTCTTTTAAACCCCAAAACAAAGAAAGTTTGATTAAAAAAATAACATTTTTAATCTTGTATTAAAATCAGGTATTAAACTTGTAATGCAATATATGTATAATTATGAAATAAAACAGCAGTAAACAAACTAAAGTGGTAGTAAGTGTAAGTATACATGAAGATGCAAATTATCAGTCTAAAAAAAGTGTCAGTATGTCATGTAACGCAGACACTCTTTTCGAGTAAGTGCATCCAGAAAAGGTAAAAACAAAACAAAAAAAAAAACCCGACACACAACCTACATTGCAGGACCAAGCCTGCAGTTCTCTTGTCTGCAGCCTTTGCAAACCCTCCCCTTCTAACCATGCCCAGACTTTCTGTGGCTGTCCAATCACAGACTTCCCAATGCAGCACAATAAAAAGTTTTTGCAAGACAGCTGCTCTGTGCAATGCAAACTCTTGAGTTTACTTTGCAGGTTAAGTTATAAAAGTACCAATTTCTATTCTTTACCATTTATCGCACCAACATGTTAGATACCATTTTTTAAACTGCAAAAAGGGCTTTAATTTGATGTGAGGTATACATTTGTAAATTCTCATTTGTAAGGAAAAAATATTAAAAAAGCAATTTAACTGCCAATTTGTACTAAATATTGTAGTAATTTATTTTCTGATTTTAAACATACAAATACATATATACAAAACCCCCATATTATGTTCTGCTGCATTTCCTAAGTACAACATCCTATGTATGACTTTGTCAATATTCTGTGAAGCTACAGTGCCATATAAGAGACCTGACCATTTCAGCTTTTACAGTTAGAATTTTCAGATGTGGATTTGATCGGCTTATGTCTCAAATTGAGGCATTATAGTAGTTTGGCTGTTCAACAGGGCCGTATTAACATAGGGGCTGATGGAGCTGCAGCTCCAGGCCCAGGCCCAGGCCCAGGCCCATGGAATAGGCCCATTTATACACTACTCTTAGGTTTACCACTTAACTGGTATTTTAATGGCACAGCTGGTATTTGAGGCTGCCTGGCCAGTGCCAGTATTGCAGTAATACCGGCAATACAAATGCAGGTATTTTTCTCAGTATAAACGGAAATTACTCTGCAAAACCAGCACCGGCCAGTAGGGGTCACTGTGTGTGGAGACAGGCAGGGATAGGAAGTTACAGCATATCCCTGCCTCTCTCTACTACTCACTGATCCATTGGGGAGCAGCTACACCGCAAAGAGAGTCCAGACAGCAGCTCTACAGCTAAGGTAAGTGAGGGATGGGGGGAAAGGCAGCAAGGAGACATGGGGACACTGAGACACTAGGAGACACTGAGAAACTAGGGGACCCATGGAGACACAGACACTAGGGGATACTGTGAGACCTGGGGACACTGAGACACTAGGGGACAATGGGAGAAATGGGGACACAGAGACATAGGGACATTGGGAGACACTGAGACACCAGGGACCCAGTGTCCCCTAGTCTCCCAGTGTCCCCTAGTCTCCCAGTGTCTGTGTCCCCATGTCTCAGTGGCCCTAGTGACTCAGTGTCTCTATGTCTCCCAGTGTCCCCAAGTGTCTCAGTGCCCCATGTCTGCCAGTGTGCCCAAGTGTCTCAGTGTCCCGGGGTCTCTCAGTGACTTGGGGACACAGTGAGACATGGGGGCACTGACAGAAATGGGAACACTGAGACACAGAGACTAGGGGACTGGGCAACATACGGACACTGACACTGTGATACATAGGGACACTGAGAGACTGGGTGACTTGCGAGACTGAGACACTGGGAGACAGGGAGACACTGGGAGCAATCCATCTATACAGCAGAATCCAACTGTGAGTAGTTTGTTGGTGATTTTACAGAATTTTCTCTTATATCACTCCTTGTGATTTACATCATGTGATGTCACGCATAACTAATTAATTATACAAATGTATAAGGCTGGTATTTTTTTTCAAGAAAGGTGGCAACCCTAACTACTCTTCACATACTCTTGCTTAAAGGAACACTATAGGGTCAGGAATACAATCATGTATTTCTGACCTTATTATGTTAAAACCACCATTGAGCCCCCCTGGCCCCCTCTTGCCTCCCTAAATATAGTAAACTCTTACTTGTATTCAAGTCTGCAGCTGCTGGCTCTGTCCCTGTCTGCCTTTGAACTGACTCTGTCTGCTGACATCATCAGAAGTGGTGGTCTGAGCAAATTACAATGCTTCCCCATAGGATTGGCTGAGACTGTCAACTAGGCAGATCAGGGGCAGAGCCAGCACAAGTCAAACATAGCTCTGGCCAATCAGCATCTTCTCATGAAGATACATTGATTCAATGCATCTCTATGAGGAAAGTTCAGTGTCTGCATGTGGAGACACTGAATGGCTGTGCTGCACACTAGGCAGTACTGCCCCAGGAGGCACCTCTAGCAGCCATCTAAGGAGTGGCCATCAGAGTTATTTTCTCTGTTTATACTTTATACTTCATTTAGTTTTTTCCAGTTTATTCTCTCAGTCTATTCATTCTATAGAAAGACCATATTAATATATAATATGATGATGTAAGCTTTGAATTTTTAGAACCATCTGGTTATATGTAAAGTAAGCTTCAGGTAATTTATGATTTATACATCAAGATTAGCAATTGATGATTGTAAAAGGTCCTTTCACTATGTTTAAGTGTTTTAAGTATACTGTCTAGTTTTAAATATCGGGGCACTTTCAAGATAGCCCCCTTTTTTATTTATTTATTAATTCTATTCTTTATTTTTACTTGTTCCTATTTTTTTATTTTTAGATGTAATAATTTGATTATTATTTTTTTAAATGATTCACAATTTACCTGTAAACATGTATTATGGTATAAGAATTAAGTAATCAAAGGGTTAATATGAACCGAATGCCTATAGTGGATAAATATCCAGCTTTAGATGAAAGATGCACTCCTCTGATGAAGTGACAGATCGTCACGAAACGCGTAAGGCTGCATCTTACCGATACACCGACACAGATAAAATCAATAACTTTGATTTTAACATATTTATACAATTATATATTTTTTTTAGAATAAAATCTTTTTTGATGAAAGACATGCTTCTGCACTTTATACTATAAAGACCAACAGCTGGTGTTGGATGGATAGCATTGCTGGTTACTAACTTGATTTATATGTAGAAAAGTTCATGATACATTTCTACATTGACATTTCTTCACATAGTGGATTGCGTTATCATTTATGTGTACCATACTATTAATGTAATTACTAATGTGTTACTAGAGTAATATTGTGCTCCCATTGGCTAGTTTTCCCTGCTGTTTCAATAGAAGGGATTTCAGCCGTACATAAATACGAGCATACAGCTCAAAAGACTCATTAGGACTGTTCTGCTCGTTTATGGTTTTTCAAATATATTAAGGACTGATACTATTACCATTTCCTTTACTTGTTGATACAATTCATATACTTTCACTTGGTTTGTGTATACTGAAGATTTAATTGTTATCATTACAACCGCTACTGAATTACTGTGTTACATTGTTTAGCAGACTTACCACTTCTGCAAACTTTTGATTTAAATACTGAGGTTTTGAATATACCCATTTAAGAATTGTAAGTGTTAGTAACTATCTCCTGGTTGCAGCAATTTGATTTTCTCTTTTTGCTATTCCTATTCTTTATATTAGTTTTGAGGTTTCCTTCTTTGCCTATCCATTATTAGATTCCTTCCCACTAGACTAGACAATTCACAATGATAACCCAGATGCAACTAAATAGCAAACAAATTGTCCCCAAATTTGGATGACTAATTAAATAATTAGGCTCACTGGCAGTGAATGCACATAATTACTTAAACAATTAAAACTGCAATTAAACGTGTCATTCTATCTCTTTCAGCACCAACCAATATACAATGAGTCAAAACGTTCCTAGTGGCAAACCAACAATAAATCATTAATCTACTTGTTTCTACAGAATTGTATGGGAAAAGGAACAGGTAGGCATATAAATGCGATAGATTATTGATCGCTGCTGTCAGTAGTGTCAAGGAATGTTTGATTTTATAATTTTATTAAGGTCCACAGGGCCCATTACAATTGTAATACAACAATCCTAATTTTACTGATATTCTTTGCTCTCTTGTTTTAAGTGCTTTATATACTGGTATTTCTAAATGTATTACAATTTGGAATAGTTTTAATGAAGCATTATACAATACAGAGAGACTGGTTGGTGTGCAATAGTGTGGGTAGATGCAATTCACACTTGGAATTCTCCCTTATGGGTTGAGCCATCTTCATTCTGCTGTCCATCCTCAGCTCCTGGCACTTAATCAACCAGGATCCCATGCCACATGGGCAAGAGTACAGACTAGAGCTCTGTCCTGCAAAGAACTAAACCTTAGAACAACTGAACAAGTTTATAACAAGTTTCCTCACCCTCTCATAGCTGTTGCTAGCTGCAGTTGCTAACAAACGTTTAGCTCTTTGGTATCCATCTATTAATTCCACACAGTGCCAGAAAAGTCATTAAAATTTATATACTGCTAATTTAAAAAGGACTTCATGTATAATTTACCATATTAATTTTACTATTTAAGCAAATTTCTGGATTGATGCTCTTCACTGCTTCCTACAAAGATATTAAGTGACAAAACAACCTAAATTCATTTTAATCTTATGTCCATACCTAACATAATTTCAGTAGCTTTCTTTTGACACTTAATATAATGGCTTACAACCATTTTAAAGAACTTTAATTTATGACTTGGATCAATTTTAAATATTCTGATAGAAATGTTTTCACTCATAAAACTGTAATTGGGATTCAGTTTTAAAACATGTATTTAGATGGACTGCAGACGGAAAAAAACAAGAAACAGGAGTAGATGATAAGTGCAGTGTTACTGTTAATGTTAGGTAAGCTATAATACTTTAGTAACTGGGGAACATGATGGAGATCTTATATCCTTAATTATTTATAATGTGCTTTCACCAAACTGCAGTTTTAGAAAATGTTGACCTCATACGAATAATGAATGTATAAATTAACTGACGGGAAATTGAGCCATTGAGGATTTGAAATGTAAAATGTGGATACTGCCTTTTGAAGATGCCGCATGAAAATTAAATACTGTTTTGTAAGTTTTATAGTAGCTAAATAAAAATAAATGTTTCTGCTGCTACATTTCACTAACTTTTTTTACAGTTGTGTTTTTTTTTTTTTTTCTATTTAAAGGTTGCTGCTTGGAGTGTTTGTATGGATGTGAAGGCTGTATATGTTATGTGGAGGGCTGTTGTGTTTGTTATTTGTGTAAGGGAATTATGTGTGTGTTATGTGAGGACATTGTATGTATTATCTGCACGGAGTGGCTGTGTGGGATTTAAGAGGCGACTGTGAGATATGAAAGTGGAGACTGTGTATGTTGTGTCTATAGGCAGTATTGGCTGTGTGTTGGTGGACTGTGTATGTTATATGTACGAGGAGGTTGTTTTGTACAAGGTCTCTGTGTGTTGTGTGCATGGGGGGATTGTACATGTTGCTTGTTTATGAATGTTGTGTTATGAGGCTGTGTGTGTTCCATGTGTGGGGAGGATGTGTGAACATGATTTTTAGAAACAAAAATACCAATGTGGAAGAAAAATAATGCATGCCCCATTTGAAGGTAAATCTATTTCCTATGAACACCACACCCATTGCCGGACAATATAGAACAAATCTTTATCCTCCTGCATGACGTAACTGGGGTGATCAGCTCCCATGTTCACTGATATGGAACAGTATAGATACACTCTTAAATATTCCGTCATGATTCCCTTTTATTCCAGAAGTTGTGTCCTTAAGGGGTTAAGGAAGTATGTTTGTTTATATGAAACACATTTATTACATTGTATACTAGTACTTCATAATTATGTGTGAGTCTGTGCCTATATACAGTTTTGTAGCTAAGGAATGCAACATTTTTAGGTTAGAGAGATAGCTTAGTGGGCTAATCCATTACCACTAGAATCTTTTTAACACTTGGGGGTTGCAGGTTCAAATACTGGTAGGGTCAACACAGCTATTTATCATTCTGAAATAGCTAAGATGAGTACCATTAAATTGGCAACATATCCTGGATGCTGAGTAATATCTCCAGGACATACTTGAAAACCAGAGTAATCTGAATCTACCTTTCCTGTTATAGTCTTACATAGAATGTCTTAAAACACACAGTCTCCCCACAAATATAACATAGTCTGTATCATAAATATAAAACACTGCCAGTACCACATTCAACATATATACATTTATATGTATGTGTATATACATACCAAGATCTTAGGGATAAGCACCAAAGATACCTGGTGCTACTGGGGATGAACCGTGATGTCTACAAATCACTTAAAGTGTTCCATCTGGTCTATTCCACCTGGCTGCTTTACTCTAAGCCACAGAAAATCACCTAGCTTGTAAAGCAGCATCAGCAGCAATCTGTAGTAGTCCAAGGGGGTGCAAAATCTGTCATATAATTTTTCTACTAGCCCATACAGTGGAAGTGAATGCCTAATTCCCTTTATTATATGGAGGAACCTACTGGCTAGGACTCAGATTAAACTACATAGAATGAGAATTTATCCAAGTACTGTCTGTAGGCCCCTGGCAATGGCCATGCTACTCTCAACCAATTGCCACTGATGGTAATAAAAAATATATCTTGTAAGTGTTAAAACTACAGAACAGACATAGATTAATGTATTCTTCCTAGCAAAATGAATTTGTATTTCAGAAAATCCTTCAAGCACTAATGTTTATTCAATATGTTTAGTATGATCAAAGTCTCAAAAAGCAATACTTTGAACTGTAACATGACAAAATTCCAATCAACGAAAACTAAATATAACACTGTGCACCTTGAAATTAAACCAAATCTATGTCTTATTTCTGGGACATATCTTCCAATACAAGTTTGCATTTCAATTCAAAATGCTTTGATTGTGCGCTTTTAGTTATTTCCTTTAATTTAAATTGATTGTCTTTTTGCGACTTACATTTTCCAAAATATAGCATAAAACAATCAGACATATTAAAGAGAACCTGACATTCACAAATTGTTCACATTCAGATAGATATAGATGTAATCTAAACACTGTGCTGGAAAATTTGTCAGCAAGTGTATAGATTAAAAAGAACAGTCATTTATCTTTCAATTACACTATTTAATAAAATCCCCATACATTTGTTTTGGTGCTCATTTTCTTTAATATATATTACATGATGTCATCGCAATGAATAGGCTATTGTGCCTGGAGTCCTCTGGGCTCTGTCCTTTAATTAAGCATTAAACCATTTTTGAATAGTGTAAAACTAAATAAGGGTCCTTTGCTACCTATAGCCATACTCCGAGTGAAGGTGTGGCTAAGGCAGGGATTATGTTCTTTCTTATAGCCATACCAATTCATACCAGCAAAGGAAACTCTGATAGCAATAAGCTGACACTCTCAATCAATCAGTCGCCCACAGCTGCTCAGGCTAATGCTTCCTCATTAGTCCAAGCAGGACAGAGGTATGGGCTGCGGAGGTCTCATGTTTAGCATTAAAATATGGTTTAACGCTGAAAAGAAGGATGGCACAAGGGGACTTCTGAGACTATAACCACTTCAGTGGAATGAAGCAATTACTGTGCTTAGAGGGTCCCTTAAAAATTTTGCAAGTGGCATCAAAATTAAATAAATTCCAGACATAGCCAGGGCACACATTGGAGATGAGAGATAAATGTTTTGCATTGTTAGTTTCCCTTTACCTCCCTAAAATGCATCTATGCTGTCTGCAAGTTCTAAAGGACATAGCCAAAATAGAGGTGTCCAGTTGCAGGACATTGAGGTGTGGATTTCTATGTCTATATTTTATTTATCACACCTCTCAAATACATATTTGCTAAATATAGGAGTGTAACCCTTTGTTGCCCTGCTCCTGGGCAGTAGTTAGCAGCAGTTATACCTTCTCAGGTCGCTGACAGGGATCCTGAGCCTCTGCTATAGTTGGGAGATTGGGACATCTTGTTCTGACACAGTGTCTCCACTCAGTGCAACTTCTATTTATGGGGAACCCACCCCACTGAGTAGATGATTACCCTCCACTTAATAACTCAGAGACATAAAATAACTACAGACATGGAAATACATACTGTGTTGTGGTTAAAGAGATAGACATATAACAGCGGAACAACAATGCAGAGTGATGATAAAGTCCATGATGTAGGAATGATACAGTCACAAGGGTCTTTAACAGCAGGAATACAGACAACAAACTTCCCTTAATAACGTCAATAACTACATCTAAATAGTTAAACTCCTAGGTACCTGCAGGTAAATTATGTGCACAACGTTGGGGACGTTAGGTGTAGCTAGCCCTACCCAGATACAGTTATAAGGGAGAATCCTGAAGCAATCTCTGGAGAGAGTACCTTTAAATGACTTCTGTAACTGCAAATATCTCCAGAGAGATCAAGCAGAATATAGGACAGCAGCAGAAAAGCAATGGCAATCATTTCTCTTCCTTCTGCTGACAGGATGCAAAAGCTCATTCACACTACTGCAGAAAGTCCTAGAATCGGCAGGGAGCTGAACATTCTAATACTCCTAGCAGAGCAATAGACAGGCTCCAACTTCTTGTGGTTGCAGTGCATTAGCCTTCCCCTGTTATTATGTCACTGTCCCAGCAGTAATAGATAATTGAAACAGGTAGGGACACACTTTCTTTATTCAGACTCAAAGAACATGGCTTTTCCCCTGTCCTCTTCTTCCTGCCACCCTAGCCCTTCCTCCTCACATGACAGGGAAAAGGGCAAAGTTAAAGATCTCAATACTTAAAGCAAAACAGCAAAATATAGCAGTCTGTTACAGGTGATACATGAGCATACATAAAGATTTTATTTAAAATTTGGTGCTGTGAGGATGAAGCCCTCAATCTACCTTTCCCACTTTACCAACCATGTCCTGGTAATAAACCAATCCTTGATTTCCAGGTCTCCTTCAAAGAAGTCTTTACTAAAACATTGCTTGTAAAACCTATATTCGTAAAACCTAAGTATTTTAGCACCTGATTAATGACATAATAGAAAAAAAATTGTCACAAAACAAAACAAAAATTGTGTTTTTCTTGAGTTATAACCATTTAACAATTATACGACCATCTTTACCTGAAAATAAGACCGGGTGTTATGTTAACCTTCCCCCCGAAAAATTCACTAGAGTTTATTTTCAGGGGATGCTTTATTTCGGGAGAAAACAATAGCAAGCACGTGTTAAAAAGCAGATCTATGTTCGGGGGAAGTCCCCTGAACAAAGACCAGTTCACTAGGGTATAGAATCCCACAAATCTATGTTCGGGGAAACTTTAACGAACATAGATTAGTGAACTAGCGATTAGTGACAAGGGCTTATTTTTGGGGTAGTGCTTATATTACATGCATCCCCTGAAAATAAGCTATGGCTTTTTTTCAGGGGATGTCTTATTTTCGGTGAACCAGGGTATTAATTCCCTCTGCCATCACCTTCAAATTCCTCTGCTACCTCTTGTCTCATCTCCCCATTTTAATTTTTAGATTGTAAGCTCATGTACCTTTTATATTGGTCTGTTTATATTATATTGTCTTTTTTCCAATTGTAAAGCACTGCAGAATATGTTGACACTTTATAAATGCCAGTAATAAATAAATAAACATTCCGAGTAGAGCACAAAATGATTTGTAACTCAGTTATAGAAAATCAAATTCCATGTTTTATATATAGGGTGGGCACATAGCAATTATAAGGGTATACATGATGCTAGAGGGATATGTTTCATATGGAATAATGAAATGTAAAGAAAAAAATACAGTTATGGTCACCTGCATACACAAGCATCACAATGCCATACTGTGACAATACATGCAACAGAACCTAGAAATGTAAATGGCCATTTGTTAAATGACAGGTTATCGAGAAGTCGATATTGTGGCCAGGATAAGTGACAATATTGTGCTCCTGCTATCCTCGCATATGAGAAGATTACAAACGTAAAAATCCTAAATTCTAATGAAAAACAGGTGCTTACATTTTTTCTACAAAATTGTTTGCTTCTATAAATTAATTTTTATACCTCAAAATGTATTCATTTTAAATTTCCTAAATGCATTTTATAATTGAGCTGTACTCGTTCAGGAATAAAATAAGGCATCACTGTGCATGTAAAATAATCATGATACCTATTATATAATACGAATAAGAAATTTCAATAAACAAACGTTCATGTATGAATATCATTGACTACCTTTCCAAAACCTTTTTACTGTCTTGTCCTGGTAACTAAAATAGCATTTTCCCAATTTGTTCACAAACACATTGTTTACGGTATATAGGATTAGCATAATTTGATGGCTTGCCATTGACTTTCCCAGTGGAAAGCTTCCAAGGGATTAATTATATTTTAAAGAGTTACTCATTAGCAGGACTCCAGAATACCATTTTGTAGAATAATGTATCAACCTAAAAAAGTCAGGTTTATTTTACCAGTCTGTGGAAATAAGTCATTATAAATAAAGATGTCTCTTAACACAGCTTGAATTGATCAATATCATATTATAAAGAGAAAAACAGAGAGAGATAAGATATGCGTGGAACACTAAAGTCAGCAATTTAAGTGTTTACAAATATGAAATAAACAGATAAGCAAACATGCAAATATATTTATTTACATGTGTTTAAGGAATGGCTCTAAAATTGAATAGAAGATGTGCAATCTATCACATTGCTAAAAGCACATCTGCAACTCATTAAATTAACATCCTTGTTGACACAGCATATATAGAGCAGTCGGTTTTGCTTGACAGACTTTTCATTTGATCTAGTCTCAGCACCACTAACGGATCTTCAAAGTAGTATATAACTAATTTTATATTATTTGAAGAAATATGTTATCTTTTTTAATATACCTATTAAAATAAATGAGTTTAAATGAGATTTAATTTCTGTACCAAAAATTACCATATCTATTTTCTAAAACGTATGAAACAAATTGATGCTCATCCAGTGTAATGTCTACAGGTTAGTTCACTATACAAAAAGGCTACAATTAATTCTGTTTAGAGTTCGAAAAATGTAAGAGAAATTATTGTACAATAAAGAAGTTCAAATACATCAATATGATTTTAAAAATCTATAAAACAGTCTTTTTAAGCTTAGGTGGCCTAAATGTACACAATGGGAGCTTTTGAAATAAGGGCAAGACATATTTTTAGAATTAGCATGATAAAATGGTAGATTCATGGCTTGTTGTATGAAAAATAATAATGCAAATGAATGTGGGATTTTTTATAAAAATGTATATATATATAAAAATTTATATAAAATGTATATATTTCTTAAATGCTTGGTATGTTATATAACTTGTAATTTACATATGAGATCATATATTGTTCTTATATGTAGATATTTAAGAAATCCATCATGAATCACAAGATTGTATAGGGTCAAATACATGATAGAGTGATTAAAAGTGTATTAAAATACAAATCAATGAGAAAGCACTGGAATACTGATCGACTAGATTGGATTTTGAAATCATGCCAGCAATCCATAAAGATCATGATCATTCTCTAGTGTTACCTGCTGTGACTTTTGTTTCCTGTGAAAAAATTCAATTTCTCAAAATGATTCTCTCTGTGCTATACCACTGTTCCAATGTAAATCACTCCATTCCTTCTAATATTTATTTTTAACTTGGTGACCTTCTAGTTGTTCTGGGGAGGAGAGCATGTACATTTCTATATCTCATATAAGAAACACTTAGCGCTCTAAGGAAAGGTACATGACTGTACACCTATACCTGATGGTCAGATGTTTAACACTGGTAAGCCTTGGAGACACTGGCTAGCCAAATAGTTTCTTTCCCACCTCTCAATACTATTGTTTTCTCTTTAATCTTTCCCACTTATTGTCACCACAATTATTTGTGTCTCAACAGCATTGTATAATAAAATACTAGAAGTATGGCTCTGGGCATATTTAGGTTTTGAGCTTTGAAATATAAGGTATGGTATTTGCTATGGAGACAGAAGTCAAATTTTACCAAAAGTCAAGAAAGCTTTCGTCATCTACAAACATTTTAATTTTCTGCTTCTAACATAGACTACTCCTTAATATCAAAGATTACCACAGACCATATTTTTTAAATAATTTATATAACATATTCAGAGAGCAAACCATTCCGACAAACAAATTTGTTAACCGTCATTTCTAGTGCACATGCTGAGGTCGGAACTCATGTTAAATAATAAAATGAAAATATATTTAATGAACATTCATTAAAAATAGGTTGATATCTTTACTAACACAAGAAATGTGATTTTGCAAATTTGTTTTCATTAAAAGTTACTGGTAAATGTATTTTTGCTTTATATATGTAGTCTAATTGTTTCCCTTGAAGTCAGTTCTGTAAACTTTTGACTTTGTATTTTCACATAGTTCTTACCATCCTGATTATGCTAAACAAGGATCACTCTACTATTGTTAAGAATTCTAGACACATAATTTTAATGAACTGATGAACACATTTCATGTGTTGGCTTATAACAAGGGCCATTTTAATTAAAAAGTGAGAAAGATTTTTTTATTTTCAAAGGCATTCACCTATTACCCAGGAAAGTGAAACGGAAATGGTTTGCATATCTACAGTAAAACCTGTAAAACAAAAAAATATATAAAAACAAAACTATGTTTAAGAAGTGTCATCCTGTCATCATGTCCAGTCATGTACACTGTATAAGGACAGTCAAAAAACATTTAGGACACCAATTTGATGTCAACATTTCAGATCAATTTCTCTCTAAAATTGGGATATTAATTTACCCAGCAAACTGGTGGTTAAATACAGTTGCAAGAAAAAGTATGTGACCCCTTTGGAATGATATGGATTTCTGCACAATTGGTCATAAAATGTGATCTGATCATCATCTAAGTCACAACAATAGACAATCACAGTTTGCTTAAACTAATAACATACAAAGAATGAAATGTTGCCATGTTTTTATTGAACCCACCATGTAAACATTCACAGTGCAGGTGGAAAAAGTATGCGAACCCTGGGATTTAATAACTGGTTGAACCTCCTTTGGCAGCAATAACTTCAACCAAACGTTTCCTGTAGTTGCAGATCAGACGTGCACAACAGTCAGGAGTAATTCTTGACCATTCCTTTTTACAGAACTGTTTCAGTTCAGCAATTTTCTTGGGATGTCTGGTGTGAATCGCTTTCTTGAGGTCATGCCACAGCATCTCAATCGGGTTGAGGTCAGGACTCTGACTGCGACACTTCAGAAGGCGTATTTTCTTCTGTTTAAGCCATTCTGTTGGTGATTTACTTCTATGCTTTGGGTCATTGTCCTGTTGCAACACCCATCTTCTGTTGAGCTTCAGCTGGTTGAAAGATGGCCTTAAGTTCTCCTGCAAAATGTCTTGATAAACTTGGGAATTAATTTTTCCTTTGATGATAGTAATCCATCCAGGCCCTGATGCAGCAAAGCAGCCCCAAACCATGATGCCCCCACCACCATACTTCACAGTTGGGATGAGGTTTTGATGTTGGTGTGCTGTGCCTTTTATTCGCCACACATAGTGTTGTGTGTTTCTTCCAAACAACTCAACTTTGGTTTCATCTGTCCACAGAATATTTTGCCAGTACTGCTGTGGAACATTCAGGTGCTCTTGTGCAAACTGTAAACATGCAGCAATGTTTTGTTTGGACAGCAGTGGCTTCCTCTGTGGTATCCTCCCATGAAATCCATTCTTGTTTAGTGTTTTACATATTGTAGATTCGCTAATAGGGATGTTAGCATTTGCCAGTGACTTTTGTAAGTCTTTAGCTGACACTCTAGGATTCTTCTTCACCTCATTGAGCAGTCTGCGCTGTGCTCTTGCAGTCATCTTTACAGGACGTCCACTCCTAGGGAGAGTAGCAGCACTGCTGAACTTTCTCCATTCATAGATAATTTGTCTTACCGTGGACTGATGAACAGCAAGGCTTTTGGAGATATTTTTATAACCCTTTCCAGCTTTATGCAAGTCAACAATTCTTAATCGTAGGTCTTCTGAGAGCTCTTTTGTGCGAGGCATCATTCACATCAGGCAATGCTTCTTGTGAAAAGCAAACCCAGAACTGGTGTGTGTTTTTTATAGGGCAGGGCAGCTGTAACCAACACCTCCAATCTCATCTCATTGATTGGACTCCAGTTGGCTGACATCTCACTCCAATTAGCTCTTGGAGATGTCATTAGTCTAGGGGTTCACATACTTTTTCCACCTGCACTGTCAATGTTTACATGGTGTGTTCAATAAAAACATGGCAACATTTCATTCTTTGTGTGTTATTAGTTTAAGCAAACTGTGATTGTCTATTGATGTGACTTACTTTGATGATTAGATCACATTTTATGACCAATTTGTGCAGAAATCCATATAATTCCAAAGGGTTCACATACTTTTTCTTGCAACTGTATATCACAAATGTGCTATCAATTGACACAGTTAATAAATGTATGTATTAAATTGATATATACAACAAAACCATCAATAATATGAGTGTACAGCCTGCGTTGGAAACAATAACATATTGTAGAGCTGTGCAATAAAGCCTGTCTCTACATTGCAGACAAAATCTGAGTATGCACATTTGCACAAAGTATTGTGCACTATTATTGACTTTACCTCTGAGTGGTAAGGTCAGATTCAAAAATGTAAAGACTTATTTCATTTCATTAATACAACAAAAACAGGAATCCCTGCACACTGGTTCCGCCTACAAATTCCAGCCCTCTATCGTGGAGGTGCCCTGTGCCAAAGGTGGACAACGTTGAATCCACCAGAATACTCACAGAAGCAGAAGAACACAGGCAACACTCCAGGATCAAGAAGGTTTGTTTATTTCTGGACACACCACCTCATAAAGTGCAAAGTGCAACGTTTCGGCTCAACAGTGCTATCCATCCCTTCCCTCTCCTGTCCCTCACTGGCCATCTCCACATATAACAGTACCCTCACATCTGCCTTGAACGCTGCAGCCCCACTCCAAACAAGCACCTCGAGGAGGACACGACCCCAACCTTGGCATAATAAATCAACACGCTATCTGCAGAGTTGCTCCCGTTGTGCTGAATGCTCCTGGAGGAAGTCCCGCACCCAGGCAGACTTTCTCCATTATAGATTCATGTTGCTTTCATACAGCGCAGCCCTCGCCAAACAGTCATACTTTTCCTCTCTCATTAGTTCATGCTCCCGCAATCCCAGACGTCTCTTTGACACCTTTAATTCCCTTCTCCGCCCTGCTGTGGCCACCCCCCAAACTAACCTTATAGCTGATAGCTTTGCATGCTACTTTACCGACAAGATTGAACAGCTAAGGAAACAATTCTCCCTTCCTTGCTGTTCTCTTTCTCAACCACATGTAAATCTTGCTTTCTCTACCCTCCAGACTTTCTACCCGGCTACTGAACAAGAGGTGGCTGCGCTTCTCCATTCCTCTCGCCCCACCACTTGCCCACTCAATCCTGTCCCATCTCACCTCATCAGATCTCTCTCCCCTTGTCTTGTGCCTACCCTAACACACATCTTTAACTGCTCTCTCTCTTCTGGCACTGTTCCTGCTGACCTTAAACATGCCACTGTAATACCTATCCTGAAAAAAACATCTCTTGACCCATCCTCCCCTTCTAACTATCGTCCCATATCCCTGCTCCCTTTCTCATCAAAGCTTTTGGAAAGACTTGTCTTTACCCGTGTGTCCCGCTTCCTTAATTCCAACTCTCTCCTTGACCCTCTTCAGTCTGGCTTCCGCCCTCTCCACTCTACTGAGACTGCTCTTATCAAAGTGACTAATGACCTAATCTCCGCTAAATCCAAAGGTCACTACTCCATATTAATTCTCCTTGACCTCTCTGCTGCCTTTGACACCATTGATCATGCTCTCCTCCTTCAAACTCTTCAATCGCTCGGTCTCTGTGACTCTGTCCTCTCTTGGTTTTCCTCCTATCTCTCCCAATGCTCATTCAGTGTCTCCTTTTCCAAGGACACCTCCTCCCCTCGTCCTGTCTCGGTTGGAGTTCCCCAAGGGTCTGTCCTTGGTCCCCTTCTATTTTCTCTTTATACTGCCTCTCTTGGTAAACTTATTGCCTCTTTTGGATTCCACTACCACCTGTACGCTGATGACACTCAGATATACCTCTCCTCCCCGGACCTCTCCCCTGCCGTCCTGCAACGTGTCACTGCTTGCCTTTCTTCCATCTCTGACTGGATGTCCTCACGCTTTCTGAAACTTAACCTCTCTAAAACTGAACTCCTTGTCTTTCCTCCTCCTAATACTGATCCTCCTCTCTCGCTCTCCCTTCAAGTCAGTGATATCCACATAAGTCCATCCCTGCAAGCACGCTGTCTTGGCGTCATACTTGACTCTGGTCTCACCTTTGAGTCTCACATCCAGTTTGTTGCCAAGTCCTGTAGGTTCCAACTCAAAAACATAGCCCGCATTCGCCCCTTTCTTACGCAAGATGCTACCAAGGAGCTTGTCCATGCTCTAGTAATTTCCTGCATGGATTACTATAACCCTCTCCTGATTGGTCTCCCCAAAAGCCGTATTGCCCCTCTACAGTCTGTAATGAATGCTGCAGCTAGACTGATTTTCCTCTCTAGTCGGTCCTCTGACACCTCACCCCTCTGCCAGTCCTTACATTGGCTCCCTGTATGCTATAGGAGTCAATTCAAAGTGCTAACCCATACATTTAAAGCACTGAAAAATTCTAGCCCCACTTATATCTCTTCACTAATCCATAGATATGCCCCTCCTCGTACCCTCCGCTCTGCCCGTGACCACCTCCTGACCGCTGCTTGCACCCGTACGGCCAACTCGCGCTTGCAGGACATCTAGCGGGCAGCTCCTCTCCTATGGAATAGCTTGCTACTGCCATCAGACCCTCCCCTAGTCTTCAATCATTTAAGAAGGGCCTTAAAACATATCTCTTCAGGAAAGCTTATGGCCTCCCAGAGTAATCTCTACCTTACATACCTGTCTCCTGCTCTCTCCTATGGGACAGTGCTTTGCTCTCTTCTCCAGCTCTGCTTCACTCCTACTTGATATTTCATGTCCTAATGTTTCTAATACCCTACCTCCTATAGTCTGTAAGCGCGTTTGAGCAGGGTCCTCTTCAACCTATTGTTCCTGTAAGTTTTCTTGTAATTGTCCTATTTATTGTTACATCCCCCCTCTCAAAATATTCTAAAGCGCTACGGAATCTGTTGGCACTATATAAATGGCAATAATAATAATAACAGAACCTTAATCATGCATGCATGCAATCATGATTAAGGCTCTGTTGAGCCGAAAAGTTATACTTTGCACTTTATGAGATGGTGTATCCAGAAATAAACTTACCTTCTTGATTCTGGAGTGTTGCCTGTGTTCTTCTGCTTCTGTGTGCATTTCATTTACTTATTTCTTAGACGATACTGATCTTAAATTCCAGTGCTTCATTTGAAAGCTAAATTCTAAATATTTTTTATGAGAGTTGCAAATAATTTTCTACTACCTTTTGCTAAATATATTATTATTATTATTATTATTATTATTATTATTTAGGGGGTGGGGGGATAGATTACATGATTGACTTTAATTTGGGACTAAGAAAAATATGTTGCACTATATCACAATGAGAATTTAATTAAAGGAACACTATAGTCACAAGAACGACTACAGCATTTTTTATGAGAGTTTTTTATTAGAGTCATGTCTACAAATGCTCACAGTTTAGGGAATAAGATCCATGAACTTGTGGCACTAATGGAAACTGAAAATGTGGATTTAGTGGCTGTATCTGAGACATGGTATAATGAGAAAAATGAGTGGGACATAGCAATACCAGGGTACTTTTTATATCGAAAAGACAGGTAAGGCAACAAAGGGGCAGGGGTAGTCCTGTATGTGAAGGATAGTATAAAATCTAGCCTAATAAAAGTTAGAGAGATGAACGTAGAGTCCGTTTGGGTTACGTTAGAATTTGGTAATCACACAGTAACTCGTGTAGGTGTGATTTACAGGCCCCCTGGACAAATAGAAGAGTTAGATAATCTACTAGTTGAGGAAATAGCTAAAATGACAATGAAGGGGGAAGTTATCATGATGGGTGACTTTAATCTTCCTGATGTGAACTGGAAATCCAAAATAGCTGATTGTGCCAGGAGCACACATATTCTAAACTCCCTACTGGGATTGTCTCTAAAACAACTCATTGAGGAACCAACTTGTAAGGAGGCCATACTAGATTTGGTGTTAACAAATGGAGATTTGGTATCAGATATTTGGTATCAGATATTATTTGGTAGGCGAAAATTTAAGATCCAATGATCATCAGTCAGTGTGGATTAATATAAGTGACTGAGTCACACCACAGTGACACAGTGACAGTGACTGAGTCACACCACAAAAAAACAAAAGTTTTAGGCTTTAGAAAAACAGACTTTTCTAAAATTAGAATATGCGTAAAGGAGTCCTTGTCAGACTGGAACAGTTTAAATGGAGTCCAGGAGAAATGGGATTATTTAAAAGTTGCACTTCTGAAGTCAACATAAAATTTCATTAGGCTTGTCAGTAAAAGCAAAAAATTTAAGAAACCACTGTGGTACTCCGCAGATGTGGCCAATATAGTAAAAAACTAAAAGTTAGCATTCAGTAATTATAAAAAAAAACAGAGTAAGGAAGACAGCCAGATCTTTAAGATTTGTCAGAAAGAGGCTAAGCAAGTTATAAGAGCTTCCAAATCACACACAGAAGAGAAAATAGCACAGTGAGTAAAAAGGGGTGTAACGGACCGTTTTGCACACAAGGGGTAAAAACCGTTTAGGCGATCGGCCCCCTTTCCAGAGATACAGGCACAGCTACTGCAGAACATCAAACTCCCAAACTGGATACAAAATAGCACTCCAACTTCCGAACTGGAACCTCCCAAATAGCTGCTAGCAGACGAACAGGAAAAGCAGACAGTCAGCTTACACTCCTGGCAATCGGTCTCTAACAGCATACAGTGAATCCCCCCAAGAACGAGACAAGGCTCTGTGTTGAGGGTCAAGCAGTGGTCTGAGGTGCTGGCACACCCAGCCTGGTTTTTATTACAGTCTTGCAAATACAGGACCGCCCACAGGGAGGTATAAAACAACCAATCACATCACAGTTACATCCCACATATTCCCTCCCCTTATCCTGAGAGGAAACTCAATTACACATACAGTTAAAACATACTTTCTACCCAACTTTCATAACTCTAAAAGCATACATCACATTCACATAAAATTACATATACACAATCAATCCATTCAGGGGAACAACATATTAAAAAATGACATGAATCAGACCAGGGGTTCAAAAGTTAGTAAAAAGTCCCTTGTGACTAAATGAAGCATGGCTTTCTGGCCCAAACCAGTTTCAGAGTCTTCTATCCTGGAGAGTAATTCAATTATCTCCCAGGACAGACACAAGACTCCATTAAGCACATGGTTGCAAAAAGACACAAAACACTTTAAAATACATAAAGTCACATTTATTACATAAAACACAGACATGTAACATATCCCCAGATAGCTCAGGTCCGAGCGCACATTATTAAGCGAATGGCGCTCAGACCACACGAATACAGTTTAATCGCCATGGAGCCAAAGTCTTTACAGTCAGTTTCATACGAATGGGCTCCATGGGATTCCTATCTGGGGTATAACACATTCAAACAAATCTACCGAACCCCAGGCAGAAAAGCACGAATGAAGCTTTTCTGCAGGTAAAAAAAAGATGTCTTTTAACAGGGGGCCATAGTCCAAAGGCAGCAGGCGAGCAACCAGGCTTCTCCAATGCAATGTGGCGAGATTGGTCTCGTCACATCTCTCCCCTTTTCCAAACAGACTAACAGGGTATCTGACCTCCTGCCAGCAGCCCACCCACAAAACATAATCAACAGCACAGCCCACCCACAATAAATGGTTACTACACCTGGGTAAAGGAGAAGCTTGTCCATGTCCAGGTGCCTCACCACGGCTGTGCTGGGTACGGGTACGCTGACTTGGTGGGTTGCTGCGTGGGCAGAGACCAGCGGCACTCTGCCCTGTTGCCAGCGCTACTGGGAGGGTAGCCTGGTGGAAGCCTGGTTGTTGGAGGGGGAGACCGACTGTCTCCCCTTTAAATACACCGCTCTGCTGCTGCTGCTGGAGACTGACTGTCTCCCCTTTAGATGCACAGTCCTGCTGCTGGAGACCGACCGTCTCCCCTTTGGTTACCCATCTCTGCTGCTGGAGGGGGAGACCGACTGTCTCCCCTTTGGCTAAACAGCCCTGTCGCTGGGGGGCAGAACCGACCGTCCCTACCCCCTGTGCTGGCAGTGTAGAGACTACGGTCCCATCTGCACAGTTGTGGGGCTTACTGTCTCCCCCTGGTACATTAAGCTGCCGCTGGGGAGAGGGGGTAACAAGCTCCTCTCCCATACATACTTCCAGCCGCGGGGGAGGGAGACCGACTGTCTCTGCTCCCAATACAGAGTCCTGCTGCTGGGGAAAGGAGACTGGGCTCTCTATTCCCGGTAGGACACTCTGCCGCTGGGGAATGGAGACGGGGCTCCCAATTCCCAATGATCTGTGCTGCCGCTGGGGAATGGAGACTGGGCTCCCAATTCCCAAAGCATCATACTGCCGCTGGGGAATGGAGACTGGGCTCCCAATTCCCAAAAAATCACGCTGCCGCTGGGGAGGGAGGACACTGCTCTCCTCTCCCTGGACTTCACACTGCCTTCCCGGCATATCACTTGGCTGCTGGGGGACAGGAACAACTACCTCTGCCCCCTGTAACTCAGCCTGCCGCTGGGGAGGGAGGACACTGCTCTCCTCTCCCTGCACTTCACACTGCCTTCCCGGCATATCACTCTGCTGCTGGGGGGCAGGAACAACTACCTCTGCCCCCTGTAACTCAGCCTGCCGCTGGGGAGGGAGGATGCTGCTCTCCTCTCCATGCACTTTACACTGCCTTCCCGGCATATCACTCTGCTGCTGGGGGGCAGGAACAACTACCTCTGGCCCCTGTAACTCAGCCTGCCGCTGGGGAGGGAGGACGCTGCTCTCCTCTCCCTGCACTTTACACTGCCGCTGGGGAATGGAGACTGGGCTCCCAATTCCCTGCAGGACCGGTGGAGAGACCTCGGTCCCATCTCCACCGGCCACCTGGGGTTCTTCCCAGTAAAACTGTACCATCTCGTCCCCTCTGAATGGGTCTGGCTCTGTCATGCTGCTCTCCTGCTGAGCCTTCTCACTGTATTGGAACAGCTGCTGGTAGCCCTGTTCTAGCTCCATCTCCCGGGTCACCAGGTGGACCAGGTCTTGCTCAATTTTGTGAGCGTCGTCCCAGTCATACCTGCTCTCCCTCCACTCCCAGAGATCACTGAACCGGGCTTGTGTAGGGCTCCCAAATTCGAGCTCTGAAAACGACTCCCATAACAAGCCAGGACCATCAAACTCCTCTCCCTCTGGCTTGTCATGCTCGGCTGTCCAGGGTAGGTACTGTGCCCCATACCACCAGAGCGCCTGGTAGGCATCTTCTAGCCACAACTCCTGCCATACTAGGTGTTCCAATTTCCTCACCCATTCCTCCAGGGGCTGCTCTCCCAGGAAGGGCATCCGCAGGGCTACTCGCTTCTGCAACCGCTGGTCTTCCTTGGGGAGTCTCTTGCCCCGCTGGTACTCCACAATACCCAGTGCCTGGTACCAGATGCCTTTACGGACTGCATCTCGGTCATCCATGGCACCCTCGTCATACTCCACTGCTGGTTCCATCTCGGTGCTGTCAGGGTCGCTGTACTGGGACATGCGTTGCCCTCAAATTGTAAAAATCCACGGAATGGTGTCACCTGTAGCTGTCCTGTAGTCTGTGGGAACGATCCCGCCGCTTGCCACCAATTGTAACGGACCGTTTTGCACACAAGGGGTAAAAACCGTTTAGGCGATCGGCCCCCTTTCCAGAGATACAGGCACAGCTACTGCAGAACATCAAACTCCCAAACTGGATACAAAATAGCACTCCAACTCCCGAACTGGAACCTCCCAAATAGCTGCTAGCAGACGAACAGGAAAAGCAGACAGTCAGCTTACACTCCTGGCAATCAGTCTCTAACAGCATACAGTGAATCCCCCCAAGAACGAGACAAGGCTCCGTGTTGAGGGTCAAGCAGTGGTCTGAGGTGCTGGCACACCCAGCCTGGTTTTTATTACAGTCTTGCAAATACAGGACCGCCCACAGGGAGGTATAAAACAACCAATCACATCACAGTTACATCCCACATATTCCCTCCCCTTATCCTGAGAGGAAACTCAATTACACATACAGTTAAAACATACTTTCTACCCAACTTTCATAACTCTAAAAGCATACATCACATTCACATAAAATTACATATACACAATCAATCCATTCAGGGGAACAACATATTAAAAAATGACATGAATCAGACCAGGGGTTCAAAAGTTAGTAAAAAGTCCCTTGTGACTAAATGAAGCATGGCTTTCTGGCCCAAACCAGTTTCAGAGTCTTCTATCCTGGAGAGTAATTCAATTATCTCCCAGGACAGACACAAGACTCCATTAAGCACATGGTTGCAAAAAGACACAAAACACTTTAAAATACATAAAGTCACATTTATTACATAAAACACAGACATGTAACATATCCCCAGATAGCTCAGGTCTGAGCGCACATTATTAAGCGAATGGCGCTCAGACCACACGAATACAGTTTAATCGCCATGGAGCCAAAGTCTTTACAGTCAGTTTCATACGAATGGGCTCCATGGGATTCCTATCTGGGGTATAACACATTCAAACAAATCTACTGAACCCCAGGCAGAAAAGCACGAATGAAGCTTTTCTGCAGGTAAAAAAAGATGAACAGGGGGCCATAGTCCAAAGGCAGCAGGCGAGCAACCAGGCTTCTCCAATGCAATGTGGCGAGATTGGTCTCGTCACAAGGGGGATAAAACATTTTTAGATACATAAATGAGAAAAGGAAAGTACAACAAGGATTACTTAGATTAAAAACAAAAGAAAGGAGGTATGTAGAAGAGAATAAAGGTCTAGTTGATTGCCTCATTTAATATTTTTTTTTCAGTATTTACGGTTGAAAATGAAGGAAAGGGGCCTCAGTTGCTTCAGTTGCCTCAGTTAGCAAAAAGGACAAATGAGTCATTTGTTACATGTGAGTTTACAGAGGAAGAGGTGGTTCTATTTCAACTGTCAAAAGTAAAGACAAATAAATCGATGGGGCCTGATGGACTACACCCAAAGTTATTAAAATAATTTAGTGGTGTACTAGCAAAACCATTAACAGGTTTATTTAACCAATCATTGTTAACAGGAGTAGTCCCAGAAGATTAGAAATTAGTGAATGTTGTACCCATTCACAAGAAAAGTAATAGGAAGGAGTCGGGCAACTATAGGGCAGTAAGCCTTACTTTAGTAGTGGGGAAAGTGATGGAAACCATGTTAAAGGATAGGATTGTTGAACATCTAAAATCACATGTATTTCAAGATCAGAAACAACATGGGTTTACTTCAGGGAGATCATGCCAAACTAATCTTGTTGATTTTTCTGATAGGGTAACTAAAATAATAGATCATGGTGGTGCAATAGACATTGCCTACCTAGATTTCAGAAAGGCTTTTGACACTGTTCCACATAGAAAGCTCATCAATAAACTGCAAGAAAAACTACCACAACAAGAAGACATAGTCTTAAATTAGAGGGACAAAGGCTTTGAAATAATATCAGGAAGTATTACTCTACTGAGAGGGTAGTGGAACCATGGAATAGCCTTCCAGCTGAAGTGGTAGAGGTTAACATAGTGAGGGAGTTTAAGCATGCATGGGATAGGCATAAGGCTATCCTAGACTTAAGATAAGGCCAGGGACTAATTAAAAGTATTTTGAAATATTGGGCAGACTAGATGGGCCGAATGGTTCTTATCTGCCATCACACTTTCAATGTTTCTATATGTTTCTATGTTTAAGCATAATGTAGTTGTTCTAGTGAGTAAAGTATGTACCTGAAACCATTTTCATGTAAACACTACCCTTTCAGTTTACATTGCTGCCTAGGGACACCTCCAGTGGCAGTCACTCAAATTCACTGTATCCATATTAATCAACAAAATTGCAAGGAAATGGTATTTCTAATACTAACGCCTAGCACTTTTTTGCACGTGGCACTTTGTTCACTTGGTTCTCTTTACCCATCCTACCCTGTAGGTAGATGGTCTACTTTCTATCGCCTTCATTCAGCATAAACAGCTTTTCTCTCCTTAACAGACTGTGTACTCCCTAAGAAAAATAAATAGGGATGATAGACTTCTAGATAGGATGACAGCTAGATTTGGTTGAGGTCTTTTAGTTCTGCTATATTGCTTATTGGTTTACTATTCATATTGTGTACAGGAGATATTTATAAGAGGTTTCCTTTGATACTACCAGGCAGCATTACCCCTTTTTGTGATGATGCTTTTATAAAGTTTGTTTGGTTTTAATTATGTGGCTGATCAGTAATGATCATTCACCATCACCAGGAACATAAGTCGGGCAATTTATGTAAGTCACAGGATGACTGTTATGTTTAAGTCACCCTGTGCCCATTACAGGTGCAGAGTGTGTAGTATTGTTAAATATTTTGTGTGCTCTCCTGTCATGCCAATGCTCTCTAACAACTAGGTGGATTTGACTATGGAGCCTGTACAGTGCCATGTGGTGGTTGTGAAGATCTTGCAACAGGTATATGCAGCGTCACCTGCTAGTTGCAACTCTTACGTGCACTATATGAAAAGCAAAACACAGTAATTTGCATATTTAGGTACATTTATTATAGTTTCTGCTTCATTTTAAGATATTTCTTGTTATTTATTGTCTTCCTCACACCTTTATGAATAAATTATTGTATTATTATAAGTGCTATATATGATTCCCCATAGGAATTTGTTTAATGTATGTAATTGAATATGTCTCCATAAGTTAATTTTAATGCAGCTAGGGCAAGTACAGAGCAAACATAAAGTATTGTTTGTTAGCTCCATGGGGAACTGTGTGTCCTGTTTGGGTTGTTCAGAGATGCCAACAGCAGAGTTTTCAGACCTGTTGGCTGGATACACTGGTTCCTGATTCCCAGGACAAGTCAAGAAAGAGCTAGGTGTGATAGCCACAAGTGCCTTTGTAAAGCCAGTAGTTGGAGAGGTGTTGATACCTGCCTGGGAGAGGAACAGAAGAGGCAAAGGCAAAGGGGACGATACCTGCCTGGTAGAAGAGAGTTGCAGTCTGTACCATTGTAAAGTGTCCTGAGAGACCCCAGTAAAGCTTTCGGCAACTGGGTCAGAAGTGCTCCAGGACCCCTGATAGCAGCTAGGAAGCTGACATGGCGGAGGTACTCAGTCGGAGTAAGGGAGCTCTGTCATAATAATAAAAAAAAAGTTTGTTTAGTGAATTACATTTCCTGGTATTTGTCTTGCAATTGTCATGGTTCTTGGAGATAATAGCTATCTTGTTCAATTTTCCACTTTTGCATTGTTCAAATCCTTAAAATAAAGATTGTAAAAAAAATAGTATCTAGTGGTAGTGAATGTTCATATACACATAGAAAAGGTTAGGCTTGTCCCAATGCTTGTCTTTTTAACTTGATCAATCACAAATACCTAATTTTGTTAGTAGGAATAAGATTCTTGCTCAATCAGGGAATTTAACTGAGAGTCAAATGGATAGAGCTGAAAAAGCCAACAAGAAGTTTCATTAGCTAAATGTTTAAAATAAGCAATTCTGCAATACTACCTCAAGGCATTACACATGGATAAATATGAAATAAAAAAAGTCTATTTTTAAAATGAAGATAATTCTTTTTATACTGAGCATTTATAATGAAGTAGTATAATATTATTTAACATATCAAAACTCTGATGCTATCACAAGTCATTCCCAAACCTGATGGAAAATAGGTCATGCAATCTTGTTGAATTTTTTTTTTTTTTTTAAATGTAATTTGGTCAGCTATTTCATAATTAAAAACAAACATCCTTTATCAGAAAAGTGCCTTGAGAAAAATAAACATTCATTTTCTACAGTAATATAATTTAAGATGCCATCATGCTATAGAATATTAAACAATATAGAAAAATAAATCTTTTGAAAATCATATATACATAACCTTCGAAACTGCAGAAAAAGTAAGTTTATATTGGTCTGTCTTTGTATAACATTTGATTGTTTGCGTGTAGAAATAATGTTTGTTGCAAGGTTTGACACTATAAAAGCACATTCAATGCCATTTAAAAGGAAGAGAGTTATTTTCCTGCAAGTAATTTTTCTACATAAATGTAATCATGAACTCCAAGACTAAGAATAGCCTAAAATTTATACAGGCCATTAGGTGATAAGAGATTCAATTCACCTTGGAGGTTACTTAAATCCATGATAGGTTCACTGGGCTACAAAATAGTAAAGGAATGTGCAATACGTATGTATGTACATCTTACCTCTACCCACAACAAGGTGTAATGTATTTTTCATTTCAGCAGAATGTGAATATTTTTTTATTTTCTTAAGCTGTATCCTGTGGACTATTTTTCTGGGATCTTCTCTTGTGAGAAGAGTTTAGATGGATATACATGTTTATGGCTTTATGGGTTTGGAGTGTCTGCACCTGGCCCTATGGATAACTAGCTGAATTTAAGGTAGGATTATTAATTTTTGTATTTTGCTATCTTTATGTTGTCCCTGGCATCCCATGTTTGCCTGTGTTTTCAATTTTAATTTAAAAAAAACTGTACCTTTTCCTGAGATCAAAACATAACATACATCAGGTGTCAGGCAACAATTAACCACATAAAACAAATATTAAAAACAAACATGCTGAAGTGCCCAGGACCCTTAAATATAAAAGAAAAATAAAACAGGGCATTATGTTTATTTCCCATATTTAGCAATATTGTAATGGAACATTGTAATGGAACTTAATAACCCAGTCTAAACTCCTTCAAAAATCATTAAAACCCAATTTCTTCATAAAAGAGTGTCAATGAAACTGTTAATAGCTCCCGACTGATTCCTCTCTTGCAACTGTCTTTAGTCTAATACTATCCTTAACTTTTTGTGTCATTTTACCCCACTCCCTCTAGCATGTAAGCTCATTGAGCAGGGCCCACAACCCCTCTGTTCCTGTGTGTCCAACTTGTCTGGTTACAACTACATGTTTGTTCGTCCACCCACACTGCGGAATTTGTTGGCGCTATATAAATAATAATAATAATAATGCAACCAAAAGGTATTAGTGGCATTTTTCTTTTTTTTCTGTTTACCTTACTTAAAATTTAAGTTCTCTTTAATATAATAGAAGTTTGAATGCATTTGAGGATTAACCCACACAAATTATATAATTAATAAATAAACAAAAATAAACATATAAAGTGTCCATCATATGAATAGCTACCACTTTGTATGTATGACAATAACTTGCTGGTCTTTGTATCTGCTGACTGACGTTCATAATTTTTCATTCTCATTTGACAATATCACTCTTTTAGTCACATTTAAGGTTGCTTGCGTATTTAAGCTCATGTGACAATTCTGTGTCCTAATGTATCAAAACCCCTCTATGCAAAAGTAATATCTGACTCAGATTGTATTACTTTATCGCATTATGTGTCATTTGAAAACACAGATTACTTTTAATGATCTTTAGAGATATGCATGAAAAATGTTTCATTCTATTTGTTCGTTCTTTTAGTTTTTTGTTTTTATTTTCGGTTCTTCCAGCATTGGCTCACACAGTCATTTGGTTCAAACGAATGAAGCTAACATTTTTGTTTATTTACTGAATTTGGTCCATCTGTTAATCTCTGTGACCACTGACAGCACTATAGACCTGTGCAAAAATAGTTTAATAATTATTGGCAAGGGTTAACCATATGGCAGTCCGGGCCTGTCTGTCTTTATACCTAAGGCCCAATTACACAAAGAAACTGAAACAAAGTCACTTAATTTCTACTTCTCCCTGCAACTTTAAGATACTGACTGAAATTTATATTGACTGAAGATACTGAAGATTTTTTCTTCTTTATTTATTTACTATAACAATGCTCCCCCCATTTTTACCTATAGTTTAATATTGTAACATTTTGTACCTGCTGTTACAAGTAGTTATTAATATTTTGGCCGACAGAATTTGGTTGGCAACTATTTCTATTGGATATAACAAATGTCTGCTTTGCTCTACCCCCCACTCCTTGCCCCTCCTAGCTGTAAATTCCTTTAAATAATTCCTTCTATCTTTTTTTCTTAGGCCCAATTCCACAAAGCAACAAAAACAAAGCCACTTTATTTCCATTAAGCACACCCACCCGACCCTGGCTCCTTCCTACTTAATATCTTGCTTTCCAGCTGTTTAACTTTACAGTCAATCACCTCCTCATTCACTTTATATGTTACCAGTTACTGCAATTAAACTATTAATTCTCTCTGCCTTCACCTCCAAATTCCCCATGCTACCTTTTGCCTTCTCTCCCCATTTTAACCTTTAGATTGTAAGCTTGCGGGCTATCTAGCAAAGTACTAACTTACCTGATGCCCAATATCAATAATTTTCTGAAATGGAATCTAATTGACAATCTTTATATTTATCTCAACATTATTATTGACTGTTCAGCCTTAAGCATTATGAATAAAGAATAGACAATCTCAAGGCTCTATCTTCTTTTATGGAAACTCTTTTTCAACCATTAGTCACATATTTGCATGTAACATGCAGTACTTGCGTTATGTAAAATAGCGCAGAAACCCATTTCTTGTTTTGCCTTCTAAATAAATGCCCATGAGATACATTTCCCAAAGCCCGGGGTTCTAATTATGTAAAACACATATCCCAGTACCAGTAATGTATTTTCAACTAAAAATAACAGGAAACTGTAAAATTTCATCTTTGTTTTTTGTAATTTGCCAATTTTCAAAAGCAAGCTCTGCTCATTTCAAGACAATTGAATATATTAGACTTATCATGGTATTCAGATACTGTTTTGTATAATGATTTACTTTTCCTCCTGGGGTTCCCTCTATTTAAAGATAAAAGCTTCTTGTGTTGTTGAATGCATCCAGATTTAGAAAATCACATCTCATTTTGAGCAGCTACTCTCTTGAGTGGGGAAGGTCTAGAAGGTAGCTTGTTTATTCATTGTACAAGTTAAATGAAACCTTCAGAATACTAAAGTATACTTTTACAATTGCTTTGATTGGAACTTCGAACTTTGTGTACAATAATACACAAGAAAAATATAAGTTTATATTTTAGCACTAATAATATAACAAATAATATAAATCTTTTTTAAATGTGATCATTTAATATCTTTCAAAATTAATTGAATGTACACTGAATTGAATGTATAAATTAAGCGGCTCTATGGGCACTCCCCTACTGTGTGAATCGCATGTCATAACTTTCCCGTTAAGAATTTTCTCCAAGCAAAAATTGATTATTAATTTGCTGATCTATATCTGTACTTTATGAGTTATGTTTGGCTCCATTAAATATAAACAAAACAAGACAAATAGTGCCTGAGTATAGTCATTAATCTTTAAAATATGCCTTGTGAAAAAGCTCCATGTAAGAAATATAAAAACATGAAAACATAATTAAGAGATAGAGAAATGTACATAGAGTATAGACATGGTATTTGATTAGTTTTTTTTTGCGGTTGTAAATGTTTTATATAATGAACAGTGTGCCAAAATATCAGAGTATTGCAGTATGCAATGATACCTTTTTTATTGGACTAACAATATTTCAAAGACAAGCTTTCCCACAAACCAAGACACAAATATGATAGCACAATAATCAGCCAGCTTATAGAATTCATACTCACACACAACTATTTCAGTTTTAATAACAATAACTACCAACAAATGACTGGGACAGCGATGGGCACAAAAATATCCCCCCAATATTCTAATCTTTTCATGGCTGACCTAGAAAACAGATTTTTATGTACACAGCACCGCAAACCATATACATATTATCATTACATTGATGATATTTTCATAATATGGAAAGAAGGAGAAGAAAGCCTTTTAGACTTCCATAAATCATTCAATTCATTCCACCCATCAATAAACCTTAAAATTAACTTTTCAAATCCTAGTGTGAATTTCTTGGACTGTACAATAACTGTCACCAATAGCGTTCTTCATTTGTCTGAATATAGAAAATGCACAGACAGGTACAGCTACTTCCACAATTCCAGCTTCCATCCCAATCACACCAAAAATTGTATCATCTACAGCCAGGCTATCAGATATCATCGCATTTGCTCTGACACAAAAGACAGAGATCAGCACCTGAGTACACTGTTAGAGTCATTTAGGCAAAAGGGCTACAAGGAAAAGACAATATCTTAAATAATAAAATCTGCCCTAAAAACTCCACGGGAAAGGCTCCTACAATACAAAGAAAAGGAAAACAAAACAAGAATCCCTCTAGTGGTTACATACAACTCAACTCTAGAAGGAGTATGTAAAATTATTAAAAAGCTACAACCATTAATTTCAGAGGACCCCACACTCAAAATAATATTTCTTGAACCCCTCATACTAGCATTCAAACAACCGCTTAACCTAAGACAGAGAGTGAGCCGCAGTAAATTGAGCACAGACCAGGAGCTCACACAGAATGGCACTGTAGGAAGCAACAAATCACTCTGCAAACTGTGTCAACATATATGTGGCAATAACACAGCCAGACACAATAACAAATCATACAACATTAAGGGATCATATTCGTGAACATCATACTCGTGCACATCTGCATACACTGTGTATACAGTGTGTGACAAAGTTTGCTATATTGGAGAAACTGGCCTTAAGCTGCATCTCAGAATGAACCTACACAAACCACAAGTAAAAAGGATATTGTACCCCTATTGGTCATCCCTTCACCCAGACTGGTCACTCCATCCAAAACCTCAGGATTAAAGTTCTTAAAGGGAATTTCAAAGACTCTCTTGACCAAAAGACATTTGAGATGAAAATGATCACACATTTTAACACCAGAAATAAAATACTTAATTTAGACTCTGGCTATCTCAAACACTATCAAAAAATGTTATAAACACACATCTTAATGTCTTAAAAAGTAATCTTTCAATATCCCTGTTTCACCTTTATTAGATCAATTTTTATACATACATACATGCAGCTATGTACTTGCATGCCCTGCCCTGCTGTTTTCTTGTTTTTTTCTCTTTTTTTTTCATCTTCTTTATAACTAGCTTATTGACACTCCTCTGTTTATTTACTTTTTCTGGCTATTCTCAGCCAACCTGAACCTTTCACTTTCAGGCACATCTTCTGCTATTTATGACGCCCCACTCACCCCCCTCTCCCTCTCCTTCTCTAACATCAGTTGTTTTAAGTGTTAAACTCTATTAGATTGATCAGTATTGCTTCATACCTGAGGAAGAGAGGAAACTCTCGAAAGCTTGTCTTTGAAATATTAGGTTAGTCCAATAAAAAAGGTATCATTGCATACTGCAATACTCTGTTATTTTGGCATCTTGTCTACTGGACTAATATGGCTAATCCAATCTACACCATAATGAACAGTATTAAGAAGTTTTATTATGCCAATGAATTTCTTATACATCTATTGGGCTGAAAATTAAATATATAAGGTCTGTATGCAAAATTCGTAGCAGCCTAGAATTGAATTAGAGCTTCTGACTGCCGAACAACAAAACATAAACATGATTGGATATTAGAGACAATATACAGAAAAATGAAATCAAAGAAAGGCTGATGAAGTTGATAAAGACTATTGTCAAAGCAACATGGATTGCCCAATATAGCAAATAGCAGACGCAGAACTACAACCCTAATATTAATTTAAAAAAAGCAGACAGGATGGTTATTAACTGAGCATGCCTTTACTTAATCAAAAGTAATTGTAGCTGTTAATTGTGAATTATAATTTCATGGACAAAGCTCTCTATTCCCTTCGTAGTAGAAGGTGTAATTATGTACCACATGCGCACTCTGTAACACCTTGTTGCAAAAGCTTGCAAACTTTGTGGAACATTCTGGCTAGAAATATTAATGAATTAATAATTGAATAATGTTTGTGCATATTTGTGTGTGTGTGTGTGTAACGGATCACCTGGCACCCCGACTGGGTACCTCCGTTAAAGGATGCTCCTAGCACTTCCTGAGGACTCCAAGCACTGCAGCAGACACCAAAACCACCGAACCATAGGAGCATATGAATACTCTCAAGCATATGAATGCTGTAGACAGTTGAATAGGAACCATACGAATAGGTTTACTCTCCTAGCAGTCAAACTGGAACAGCATACAATAAATCCTTCCCCCAATAATGAGACGACACTTCACTTTGAGGGTTAAACAGGAACTCCCTGTACTGTCACATACAGTCTCTTTTATTCCCAATCCACAAACATAGTACAGCCCACAGGGCGTTACAAAACAACCAATCAATCCGTACAATACACCCAGACACTCCCACACAAAATCCTCCCCTCTGCCTGTGATATGATTACTGAACACAATGGGTAATCTCATTATCACTGGCAGAGGAATACAGTTTTTACACAATATTTATAACTTCTAAAATATACATGTCACAAACATAAAACATACATTTTCATAATCAATCCATTCAGGGGAACAACATATTAAAAAATGGCACGAATCAGACCAGGGGTTCAAAAGTTAAGGGAAAGTCCTTTGTGACTAAATGAAGCATGGCTTTCTGGCCCAAACCAGTTTCAGAGTCTTCTATCCTGGAGGAGAGTAATTCAATTATCTCCCAGGACAGACACAAGACTCCATTAAGCACATGGTTGCAAAAAGACACAAAACACTTTAAAATACATAAAGTCACCTTTTACACATAAGACACAGACATTTCACATATCCCCAGATAGCTGGGATCTGAGCGCACAAAACTACCGAATAGCGCTCAGATCCTATTCACACAGTTCAATTGCCATGGAGCCGAAGTCTTTAACTACACGAATGGGCTCCATGGCATAGCTATCTGGGTTAACACATTCACATAAAGTCTGGTCCATAGTCCAAAGGCAAGAGGCGGGCAAGCAGCCCCCTCCAAGGACACGTGGCGAGGCCGGTTTCGCCACAGTGTGAATATGTGTGTGTGTGGTACACCCATAGGACGTAATACAAAAATATCCACTTATATGTTAAATTAACAAAGAGTCCCTGCAATTTGTGGACCGGAAATATACCCTAATTCACTAATTATGATGAGTACACTTTTACAACAACCTGTTGTTTTCATGGACATTGCTTTTTATCTGGTTCAGTATCAAAGGGTTAACTTTTCTCTAGATTTTACTAGGTAAAGGGGTGTATTTGTACACATTTTTAGTATTACTTCTTACTTTTTATGTTTTGTTTTTGAAGGGACAAAAGTATATTGAATCTGACTTATTGACGAAAAACAAACAAACACAAATCTCACATTGAGGGTAATGATAGATAGATAGATCTGATACATCTGTGAAGGTTTTTAAAACATCTATTTTTAATTTTAGTGATCATAGCTCAGGCTCTACATGAACTGTTTATTGTTGTTGGATGCCAAAATAAGCAATTAAAATTGATTTATTGACTTTTAGTATGCCCAGAAGAGATTCATCCACATATAGCTAGTAATTTATCAAATATAATAACTGCAGTATTTGTATTGCATTTGGAATGATGTTACATACCATTATATACAATTGCAGACATTAATTATAGTTCATGACTTTTGGACACAAAATAATAAGCATAATCAGTAATAGCCTTGAAATATTGGTGTTTCATTTTCATTCAATGAAAGAGCATTCCATATTTGAAATAAAAATGAATGCATTATTGTTTGTAACATTTGCTAAAGGCTTACAGTTGTTGTCTGTCTGTCTGTCGGCATGTTTGTTGACCTGACAGTCTTTCTGTGCGATATAGCACATGACCATTGCAGCCCTAACTTTGACATTATGCACAGTGAACTTCATGTAACACGATATTCTCTGTAAAAATGTACATTTTTACTATGGTGTTTATAATGTCTGATAGATATACTGTTCAATTATAGTTAGAGATATTACTGACAAGAAAGCAAAGAACGGGAATGGACACCAATGTATGAGCAATGAAGAAAGACAAATTGGAGATATATTCTTCTAGGGAGAGAATAGGTTTTTGACAGATTTGTATTCCTAGCACTATAGTATCCCTTTATGAGCATTCTGTGCCTAGAGGGGGGCCTAAGCTGTGTTTTACCTTGAAACCCAAATGGCTGGAAGCATATATCATAATAAGCTCACAGACTGATGGCTTTCTCTCATGCTGTGTTACTCCTCCACTGTTATGTGGCAGGCAGCACTACGAGGAAAGTAGCATATAGATTGATGTCGCCAAGTTATTATTTACAGTTAATACTTTAGACCACATGAGCCTATCGAAGAAGCATGGACCTGGTGCTGCAGCTCCATTGGCCCCCATGTTAATCTGTCTGTGAATATACCCTCATAAGTCATAATGTTTATATTTGTGCAATTAGGATAGAAAAAAATACTACCAGGTTCTTTTAATTATTTTTATTTCGATTTTAATTTCATTTCTAAAGTATTTGATTACATGTATATGTGTTGTTATGTCAATTAGTCTAATATATAATTACCCCCACAACCAACATTTTCTTCATAGAATCAGTGAAAGCACTTAGTGAAAAAATATACATTATTTCAATTTACATAACTTGATAGTGCAAAGGAAAGAGGTTAACAGTTTCATTAACAATAATCTCTTTTAGTTATATCTTCCTTAAAAAGCACACCTTTTCTAGGATTTAATATATCATTTGTCATCACATAAAAAATATTTTCTCTTCTTTTAGTATTTTGTATGCATACAAAAATGTATTTCATAGGTCAGAGAAAGCCATCTCCATTTCTCCTAGAATCACATTTTCTTTCCCAATTCAGCTAAAACGAATAATCATTTGTTCTGTCTCTTTGTCCCAACCAATTACATTGGCCTGGGAAATTCAAGGTGTCTGCAGTTTTAGACCCTTCTGTCTGGAAAGTTTGTGGTAAGTCTTTAAAAGTGAAAATCGGAGAATAAAAGAAGAAAACTTTTATATTCTACTTGCAAGTTGGGAACAATGTACAATGTACGAGAAAATTCTAAATGGTTAATAGATACGAATAATATCAAGAAAATAATATGCTCTAAGCATTTCACACATAGTTTCAGAAATGTATTGTGAGGGGATTATTATTATTATTATTATTATTATTATAATTTCTCTAGCACCAAATACTCTGCAGAACTTTACAATAACATGGGGGGAAATAACCCCAAATAAGACATAAGATAATATGATCTAATTCTATTCAACAAAATCTGTATATCATTCATAAAACATGTCTGTACAATAAGTAGTTGCTGAGAAAAACATTTACACCTTGTTAAACATGTGGTGGCTAAATCAAAATGGCTGCTCAGTCTTGTGAAGTATGGACTCCCTATTGTAAGTGGCTAATCTTACCCAAGCTAGTTATCATCAAACATCATTTGTTTTCTTTCAGCCAACCTATCTTCTCGTTATTGAGCACATGAAGTAAAAAAACTCCAAGTGAATTTAAGGGGAATTTCAAATTCAAGGCCAAAGCAGTCGAACAGGAAGCACAGCTGACTTAGAGAATGTTTCCAGTTCGACTATTATTACCTTGATTTTGAAAATCTCTTGGAATTCTTACTTAATTGAATAAACCTGTAAGAAAATATATGAGTGCATAATCATTGAGCACTATTGCTTCAAAATAATACTGAATTCAAAGATATTAATATGTGTTTAGACTAATGCCCTTTGTTCAACATTATATGTGTTTCACTTAAATAGCTCAGAAAACTGTAAGGTTCAATTGCTTTCTTTAAGCCATTTGTATGCTATACTTAAAGGAACACTATAGTGTCAGGGACACAAACATCTGTTCCTGACCCTATAGTGTTAAAACCACTATCTAGCTCTCCTGGTCCTCCCTTGCCTCCCTAAAAATAGTAAAATCTTACCTGTATTCCAGTCTGCTGGTGCTGGCTCTGCCCTTGATCTGCCTCCTTGGCTGACATAATCAGAAGTGATGATCACAATGCTTTCCCATAGTAAAGTTTTAGTTTGGCTGAGACTGTCAATTCTGATTATCTCAGCCAAGGAGGTCAGGGGTGGAGCCAAATGACACTCTGACCAATTAGCATCTCCTCATAGAGATGCATTGAATCAATGCATCTTTATGAGAAACTTTCAGTGTCTCCATGCACATGATGGAGACACTTAAGGTCAGTGCTGCAGACTGTACAGCACTGACCCAGGAAGAACCTCTAGTATCCATCTGTGGAGGGGCCACTGGAGGTGTCCATCGGCTGCAAGGACATGGTATAGACACCAGAACAACCACATCAAACTGTTGTTGTTCTGGTGACTATAGTGTCCCTTTAATTAAGATATGTTTTTAAAAAAAGTTTAAGCAATTGAATTGGCTGCTGAATTGCATGGTTAAATATCCATGGGTGGACTCAAGCCACAATTCAAATCCACTTTTTTAGTGCTGAAAATAATAAAAAAATTCTGTCTATAGTTCCTTGATTTATATTAAAACTGAAACTTTGTCACAACATAACTTCATATAGCAAGTTTTACGTCTGTTGCATAAGACATTCTGGTAAAGAGGATTTCAGATTCTCAGTTCAAGGCCACATAATTGCAATCACTGGGTTCTACAAAGTATATTGAACTATATTCTTCGAACACCACATCACATTTAATACATTTTGGAGAGACAGTTTGCATTTAACCCCTTAGTGACCAGACCATTTTTACATTTTCTCACAGTTAAGGACCAGGGCTGTTTTCACATTTCTGCGATGTTTGTGTTTAGCTGTAATTTACCTCTTACTCATTTACTGTACTCACACATATTATATACCATATTTCACACCATTAAATGGTCTTTCTAATGATACCATTATTTTCATCATATAACGTACTATAAAAATTTTTTTACAATATGATCAAATTTTTTTTTAAAAACACACTTTTTCTAACTTAAAAGTACAAGTAGGACATTGCTGTTTCAAAATATATATTTTTAAAATGTATCAATAGTGACATTGTAACACTATTATCTGTCATAAATCTCTGAATCACACCTCACATGTACATATTTCTTTTTAAAGTAGACAACCCAGGGTATTCAAAATGGGGTATGTCCAGTCTTTGTTAGTAGTCACTAAGTTGGCATTTATATTTGTTTGTGTGTTAAAAATGCAAAAAACTATTATGAATGTAGTGGATTGTGTTGGGCTGTCTTTAAAGATTCCTGTTATAAGGTCATTTGCGTTTCATTTGTTTTCTATATACTTGTATTGTATGAAGCATTCGTCTGATTGTTCGGTAAAACCACTCCGTTCATTATACGAGCAAACTACCGAACAAGCAGACCACCCCAGAGAGACGTGTGCCCCTAGTTTACCTCCCTGATCAGTGTTAACCGCAGTCTAATTAGCAATTAGACGAATGCTCTGTGTGTGTTCCCTTAATGACTGCTGTTCGGCATACGAACACGTGGCGGCGGCCATATTGCCATACGAATGCCCAGCGGTGTTTGGTCGTCAAATGTCTGGAACCCAAATCGGACACTCGACTATGCGAACACCGCTAAGACCTCCAGAGTTCCATAATTACCGAACCAAACACACAAACAACCCGCCGTTCAGTTAAATGAATCTCACGAACAAGGGGATTCATACGAACGTCAGTACAGCTATGGATGTCAAGGATTTTCGTATCTTTTAAACCATGAACAAAGATCGACCGCCAGGCCAAAACATATGGATCTGATTTTGGCTACTGCCTTGTGTGCAGTCGGTCAAATGAACACTTCCACCCAACTGATTTTTGAATATGTTGTTCACCCAGATCAGGGATACCAAATTTAGGGGTCTATCTGGTATATTTGGGGTACATCTAAAAACAGGGGAAAACTATGTACTGTATAATTTAATTATCTGTTAAGCTGAAGGGAGGTTATGTGTGGGAGGTAACGTGTAAATGCTTGGTTACTGTATTAATTACTGTGGGTGTGTCCCTTGCATGGGAGAAATGCTTAAAAGCTGAGTATGTGAAATAAATCTTCAGTTCTGCTCCTGATACTGTGTGTCGTCCAGTTATTGGGAATCATGATGGGTAGAGTTGAGTGAACACCTGGATGTTCGGGTCCTGTGGGTTCGGACGAACTTTGAAAAAAAGTCTCCGGGTTTGGGCTCAAACTTGACCCAGAACTTGACCCCGAAGCCCATTGAAGTCAATGGGGACCCAAACTTCTGGCCTCAAAAATGGCTCTAAAAAACTCCTGGAAAGGGCTAGAGGGCTGCAAAAGGAAGTAAAATTTAGGGAAGAGTAGGACAAGTGCCCAGCAAACAAATGTGGATAGGGAAATCACTTAAAAACAACATTAAATAAGCAGCCGCTTAGTAGATAACTCCCTAATTCACACAGTATTAGGGAGCTATCTACCAAAAGGCTGAAAGACCTAAATTGATCACCTAAATTGGTCTTTCAGCCACATTTACTAATACAAAGTAAAGATTACTTAGTATTAGTAAATTCAGTCGCTACTCGCTATACCACGAGTAGGGGCGTGTCTAGTAAACAGTGAGCAGCCAATTCCAAAGAACTTTCCCACGCTGTGTAAAATGACACAGAGCACTCTGATTGGTTGGATTTCAAGCTAACCAATCAGAGTGCTCTGTGTCATTTTACACAGCGTGGGGAAATTCAAAGAGCTTTCCCATGTGTGTAAAATGACACAGAGCACTCTGATTGATTAGCTTGAAATCCAGCCAATCAAAGTGCTCTGTGTCATTTTACACAGCGTGGGAAAATTCCAAAGAACTTTCCCACGCTGTGTAAAATGACACAGAGCTCTCTGATTGGTGGATTTCAAGCAAACCAATCAGAGTGCTTTGACAGGTAAATGTAGAGACTTACCTGTCAGTCTCTTCATTTACCTGTCAGAGCACTCTGATTGGATGGCTTAAACCCACCAATCAGAGTGCTCTAAGCCTAATTGAAGGGAGGGGCAAAGCTTTATAAGAAAGATTTATTTATTTTTGCACTCATTTTTTTTTTTTATTAACTGCGTCGGTTATTCTGGATTTTTATTTGGCCTTTTTTGGGGCTGAAAAAAGAAGATTTTAGACATCGAATGGTAAGTTTATTTATTTTTTTACAGGTATTTAGACTAGGATCCCCCCTCATTATTTTTAGGATGAGGAGGGTAGGTAGGGGTAATTCTTTTGGGGGGAGGGGGTGACTAGGGGTTTGGGGACCCCTAGTCACCTGGGGGGATTTTTTATTTATGGCCCCCACCCACTGCTCAGGGGTGGGGCCCAGGGGGGAGGACATTAGGCCCCAACCCACCACTCAGGGGTGGGGGCTGGGAGGAAGACATTAGGTCCCCCCCAATTTTTATTTATGGCCCCCACCCATCGCTAAGGGGTGGGCGCTGGGGGGAGGACATTAGGTCCCCCCCCAATTTTTATTTAGGGCCCCATCCACTGCTCAGGGGTGGGGGCCCAGGAGGAGGACAATAGGTCCCCCCCTTATTGTTATTTAGGGCCCCCACCCACCGCACAGGGGTGGGGCCCGGGGGGAGGACTGTAGGTCCCCACCCTTAGTGTTATTTAGGACCCCCACCCACCGCTCAGGGGTGAGGGGGACAATAGGCCCCCCTTATTGGTATTTATCACCCCTACCCGCCGCTCAGGGGTGGGGGCCAGGGGGGCAATAGGCCCCCCTTTAGTTTAAAAGCCTCCACTGTTTAATAGACACACCCCTACTCGCGGTATAGCGAGTAGGGGCATAATTTACTAATACTACGTGACCAGCTTCTATAGAGGCTGGGTCACTTGCTGCACTGGCCAATCACAGCCATGCCATTATTAGGCATGGCTGTTATGGCTTCTAAGGGCAAACAAGTCAAACGCTTGTTGATTGGCTGCCCTGCGGCCTTTCAAAACGCATCATTAAATCGCTGAACTCCGAATTCCAACCCGAACATACAGTGATATGTCCGTGTTCGGGTCCAGGGTCCTAAAAAACCCTAATGTTCGGTACGAACCCGAACTTTTCAGTTTGGGTTCGCTCAACTCTAGTGATGGGATATTATTGCATTATTTTATTTGCTATTGCTGCTGTTCATCCTGGATTAACTTCTTGTTCCTGCATTACTATTTAATACCAGCCTATGGGAAGTCTATGGGATACTAGGGCTCCGCTAAAATGAATGCTAACTTTGGCCACTGTTTGTGACTAAGTGGCTACTAAAAAAGACTGAACATACCCCTAATATCTTGGGTTGTCTTCTTTTACAAATGGAATGACATCATGGGGGTAATCTAATTCCTGGGATACCATATGGTCTCATAGGAAAAATAACAAATCTGTCAAATATCAATGTGAAAAAATGGAAAATCAAGCCTTATATTTGATCCTGTAACTTTCAGAAACACTATAAAACCTATACATGGGGGTACTGTTGTCCACAAGAGACTTTGCTGAACACAAATATTAGTGTTTCAAAACAGTAAAACGTATCTCAACATTGATATCATCAGTGAAAGTGCCATTTGTGTGTAAAAAAGCAAAAAACTTTGCTTTCACTGCAATATCATCACTGTGATATGTTTTACTATTTTGAAACACTAATATTTGCATTCAGCGAAGTCTCCCGAGTAAAACAGTACCCCTCATGTACAGGTTTTAGGGTGTCATGGAACGTTACAGGGATAAATACATTGCTAGCAAATTAAATTCTTTGGACTTTCAGCCTGGGTTGTAAAGCAGGTCCCTCAAATCGCAATCAACAAAATTACTTAATTATGTAAAAATATTACATAAATATGCACGTAGAATTTAAATATAGTTACATAGTTACATAGTTACATAGTTACATAGTTGAAAAGAGACTTGCGTCCATCAAGTTCAGCCTTCCTCACAAATGTTGCTGTTGATCCAAAAGAAGGCAAAAAACCTGGTCTGAAGCACTTCCAATTTTGCCACAAACTAGGAAAAAATTCCTTCTTGACCCCAAAATAGCAGTCAGATGTCTCCTTGGATCAAGCAGCTATTACCCCACTAATTAGAAATTATATCCCTGTATGTTATGTTTTTGTAAGTATTTATCCAATTTCAGTTTAAACATCTGTATGGACTCTGACAAAACCACCTCTTCAGGCAGAGAATTCCATATCCTTATTGTTCTTACTGTAAAAAAACCTTTTCTTTGCCTTAGATGAAATCTCCTTTCTTCCAGCCTAAATGTGTGACCTCGTGTCCTATGTATAACCCTGTTTATGAATAGATTTCCAGATAAAGGTTTGTACTGGCCCCGAATATATTTGTATAAAGTTATCATATCCCCTCTCAGGCGCCGTTTTTCCAAACTAAACAGATTTAATTTTTTTAACCTTTCTTCATAACTAAAATGCTCCATTCCTTTTATCAATTTTGTAGCTCGTCTCTGGACCCTCTCCAGAGCCATGATATCCTTCTTTAGAACAGGCGCCCAAAATTGCACAGCATATTCAAGGTGTGGTCTTACCAGCGATTTATAAAGAGGCAAAATTATATTTTCATCCCGAGAATTTATGCCCTTATTTATACATGACAAAATTTTACTGGCCTTAGCAACTGCAGATTGACATTGCATATTGCTGCCTAATTTGTTGTCTATAACAATTCCCAAATCCTTCTCGTGTGTGGTTATCCCTAATTCACTACCATTTAGTGTGTAAGTTGCTTGTGCATTCTTAACCCCGAAGTGCATAACTTTGCATTTCTCTATATTAAATTTCATCTGCCATTTTAGTGACCAGTCCCCCAATCTATCCAAATCTCTCTGCAGCAAAGCAATATCCTGCTCACATTTTATTACTTTACAAAGTTTTGTGTCATCTGCAAACACTGATAGGCTTTCAATGCCTATTTCAAGATCATTTATAAATATGTTAAATAGAAGTGGTCCCAAAACAGAACCCTGAGGGACACCACTTACCACTTTTGTCCAGCCTGAAAATTTACCATTAATTACAACTCGTTGTACTCTGTCCTTAAGCCAATGTTCTACCCAAGAACAGGAATATTCATCTAGACTAATTTCTTTTAGTTTGAAGACTAACCTATTGTGAGGAACCGTATCAAATGCCTTGGCAAAGTCCAAGTAGATCACATCCACTGCAACACCCTGATCTATACTTCTACTTACTTCTTCGTAGAATGCAATTAGGTTAGTTTGACATGACCTATGTTTCATAAAACCATGCTGATTATTGCTAATAACAAAGTTCTTCCCAATGAATTCCTGAATATTATCCCTTAATAGCCCTTCAAATATTTTCCCAGTTACAGAAGTTAAGCTCACAGGTCTATAATTTCCAGGCAAGGATTTTGAACCCTTTTTAAATATAGGAACAACATCTGCCTTCCTCCAATCCTCCGGTACAATACCTGAAACAAAAGAATCTTGAAAAATTAAATACAGAGGTTCACTTATTTCCGCACTTAACTCCTTAAGTACTCGTGGGTGAATACCGTCAGGCCCCAGAGTTTTATTTACATTAATTTTCTTTAATAGCTGTAGCACCTTGTCTCGAGTTATCCAATCACAAGTTATTTGCAAGTTTTTTGCAGCAAACATTTGAATATCTCTTGCCATAGGATCCTCATTAATATATACTGAAGAAAAATAGTTATTTAAAATTTCTGCTTTTTCCTGGTCTTCATTAGCTAATAAACCTAACTCTGTTTCAAGTGTACCTACACTTTTATTTTTTGTTTTTTTAGAATTGATGTACTTGAAAAAAAATTTGGGGTTGGTTTTGCATTCTTTAGCTATCAATTTCTCATTTTCTAGTTTAGCCACTTTAATTGCCTTTTTGCAAGTGTTATTGGCTTCCTTATATCTTAAATAGGATGCCTTTGATTTGTCTGATTTAAATGCTTTAAATGCCCTTTTCTTATTTTTAATCTCTTGTTTTACTTCTCTACTAATTCACATTGGTTTTAATTTGTTTCTTTTATATTTATTACCTAATGGTACATACTGAGAAATGTACCTTTCTAATATATGTTTGAATAGTTTCCATTTATCCTCAGTGTTTTTATCACTAAGTAGTTTATGCCAGTCGATATGTTGTAGAGCTGCCCTAATCTTATTGAAATTGGCTTTTTTAAAATTATATGTTTTAGTATATCCCACCTGCTTTTGCTTTTTTGAGTTTATTTCAAAATTTACCATATTGTGATCACTATTCCCCAAATGCTCCCCTACTTAAATGTTGGTTAAAAGATCAACATTGTTTGTTATGACAAGATCCAGGCAAGCATCCTTTCTAGTTGGTGCTTGTACCAGTTGTGACATAAAGGTGTCATTTAACACATTCAAAAACCTGATTCCCCTTGCTGAAGTACTAGTCCCTCTTTCCCAATTTATGTCTGGATAATTAAAATCTCCAACAATTAACGTGTTACCTCGATTTGCAGCTTTCTCAATTTGCTCTAACAGCTGTTCTTCCTCATTAATATTTACATTAGGTGGTTTATAACATATCCCAAACAATAATTGATTTCCCTTTGTTTGCCCCAAGCAGATATCTACCCATAAAGCCTCCACCTTTTCCTCGTCACACTCCACATGCCTAAGATTTGACTTTAACTCATGGTTGACATATAAACATATAAACAAAAAAATAGCAGTATACCATAGTTATTATCCATATAACATCAATTAATATTAATCTATAGGTTCTAAAGGCTTTAAAGGCATAGATATATTATAGAATCTGATTATCAAAGCAAAGGATTTTTGTATGAAAAATGCTACACGGTCAAAAAATAAATTTATAAAGTATGAGATACTATCTCTAATAAATCCAAAGTTGTTTAGGGAATTTAAATATTATATCTTGTCTTAAAGGGTCCACAGGCAACGGAGTGTATATTCTCCAAATATTATATAGGGCAGAATATATATGAAAATAAATTAAAGGAACATAGAGTATACAATGTTTTCATTAAGCCCCTTAGGTGCCACCGTGTCCAATCGATGTATCCATCGTGCCTCCTTCTGTAAAAGTATCTTGGATCTATCTCCCCCTCTGGGTAAGGGGGGAATATGATCAATGGCTGTAAAACGGAGAGTTGGTAGTCTATGTCCTAGAGCAAGAAAATGTTTCGCCACCGGCTTATCGCTATAATTGTCCCGAAATGCGGTTGTAATTGTAGATCGATGACCCCGTATCCGATCCCTGAGGGTACGGTCCGTCTTACCCACATAGGATAATCCACACGGACACGTGATTAAGTAGATTAAGTAGAAATTTATTTTTTGACCGTGTAGCATTTTTCATACAAAAATCCTTTGCTTTGATAATCAGATTCTATAATATATCTATGCCTTTAAAGCCTTTAGAACCTATAGATTAATATTAATTGATGTTATATGGATAATAACTATGGTATACTGCTATTTTTTTCATGGCTAATATTTATGTTTTTAAGATGCATGTTTTTTGTCTCAGTATATATAGCTCTTTCACTTTGGGCATTAGCCACTTTACCACAGTTGTCTTTTATATATTTTGAACAGGCACTTATTTTTCTACCTTTGCACTGGCACTTTTACTGAATGATTCTACATACACTGCAGATACTGGCTATATATATATACAATGGTTAAATAGCCACTTATATTTCAGCACCTACTCGGTTTCTGAAACCAACTCTTGATATGTGTATTGGTTTCCTAGCAACCACGTTCACAGCTAATAGTTGAACACGTAATTCCGTTCACGTTACGTCACTTCCGGTTTTCACTTCCGGGTTCGGACGGGAGGGATGAGGGAACTGTATCACAATTGGTGAGTACACTTTATGTTTTCCTATATATTTGTAGGTTTTATGTTTACATATTGATCCTGAGGAAGACCCTATTGGGTCGAAACGTCGATCAAGTCATTTGTAAACCTTATATGGATTAAATAACATTATATTTTTTCTAAAAAGACCTCTGAGTGCATCCTTTTTCAACTATACTATTTATCAGCATAGGTCTGCACCGGGGCACAGTGACTATTACTTCTTTGAAGCAAGGGTGAGTGCCATTATTATGTTCTATATATATATATATATATATATATATATATATATATATATATATATAATTTTGTTAATTTTTTTTTAAAAAAAAATTACATTTTTAAATTTATTTTTAATTAATTATTTATGTTTTATTATAATATGTATATATATATATATAGTTATTTATATTATATATGTGTTTAATTTTACTCTAAGTGTATTTTTATATTAATATCTGTATATATTAATATAAAAATACACTTAGTATAACATTATATATACAATATATACTTTTTATATAGATATAATATATGTTTATATATATATATATATATATATATATAAAAGCAGGCAGCACTATGGACGCCTACTGCGGCCAGGTGACCACTCTTCCAGAGCGATCACATGGCCCGCGGGGTCCTAATTTGCAGAGGGGGGACTGTCTGGGTTTTAAGACAGTCCCCCCAGACAAAGAGGAACACCGATTGCCGGCGGGGTAACAGCGGTGATTGCGTAAGTACGAAGAATACACACGCACACACTTACTGACAGTCTCACACACACAGTAGCTGCAGACAGTCACACACACACAAACACACACTTACAGACAGTCTTACAGACAGTCTAACACTGCTACAGACAGTCACACACAACTGTTACAAACAGACAGTCACACACACATACACACAGTTATAGACAGTCACTCACACAAACACACAATTAGACAGTCACACACATACTGTTACAGGCAGACAGTCATGCATGCACACATACACACAGTTAGACAGTCACTCATAGACCGTTGCAGGCAAACAGTCACACACACGCACACACTGTTACAGACAGACAAATACACATACACAGTTGCAGGCAGTCACACACACACAAAGTTAGAGGCAGACAGTCACACACACATACACAAAGATAAGACAGTCACACACAGATCCTTACAGGCAGACAGTCACACACACATACACACAGTTAGATAGCCACATACAGTTACAGGCATGCAGACACACAGTTACAGGCGCAAAGATACACACACAAAGCTGCACATACACACAGTTACAGGCAGACAGTAACACACTGTTACAGGCAGTCACCCACAGTGTTACATCCATTCACACTCTTGCAGGCAGTTAAACACACAGTTAAAATCACGCACGCACACACACACACACACACACAGTTACAGACAGTCTAACACTGCTACAGACAGTTACACACACACACACACACACACACATGGTTACAGGCAGTCACATGCAGACAGTTACATATAGTCACACCACACACACACACACAAACACACACAAACACACACACACACACACACAGTTACAGGCAGTCACATGCACACAGTTACATACAGTTACACACACACATAGTTACAGGCAGTCTCACACACACACCCAGTTACATACAGTTACAGACACACACAGTTACAGGCAGTCACACACACAGTTACATACAGTCACACACACATAGTTACAGTCAGTCACACACACAGTCACACACATACACACTTCTTGCCATTATGGACTGGAGTGAGGAGGTAAGGCACTGCAGTTCCTTGCACCTGGTAGTTGGGAAAGCAGGGGCTCTTTCCTGTTTTCCACTTAGTGTGCAGAGGTTAAGGGCAGCAGGTGCTTTTAGCTCCGCCCTCACTTCCCTTTTAGTGCCGCCTCTGTACGTCATTAAGCTCTGCCCCTGACACGCATGAAGCTCTGCCCCACTGCCTTTTCAGGTTTTTTCTTTTTATATTCACGGGTGGAGAATGTCATTATGAGTGGGCAGACCTGCAGTATTGTAGTGCTCTGTACACTGTCAGTATAGGAGTGCTCTTACTCCTGTCGCCTGGGGCATGTGCGAGCTATGTCAGCAGCATGGCACACCCTGCAGGCATGTGCTGCCACACCGCTCGCACACCCCTTTGGCCATTGTTGAAATCACTCAAACCTTTGCCCCTTGACGTGTCATTGTAATGATATAATCAATGTTATTCACTTCACCTGTCAGTGGTTTTAATGATGTGGCTGATCAGTGTATAAATTTATATAAAGTATACATAACAGGTTATGTACCTGAAATAACCAATACACAGTGGGAGTGTGCTTAAAATATTTATACTGAGAATACATATCTCAACCTTTTTCAATCTTATAATAGATAAATACAGGTAATACTCTATCTAGTACAGATCAATTATATTGATATAATAATAATATTGTGTATCTTATTTATCCTTTTTTTCATGTTCTCATATACATTAGAAGATTGAAAAAAAGGTTGAGTTAAGTATTCTCAGTATTAATATTTTAAGCACACTCCTATTGTGTATTGGTTATTTTCAGCATTGCTATGTTGAGAAATCACAGTGCTTAGGGTGTTTTTACAGAACTTTATTTTTCACTATTTGAGCTTCTTTTCACATTTGTTTCCCAATTATTTGCCTAAAATAGTTTTGGCACCTTTTACTGCCAATCTCTGTTAAATAATGTAGTACAATTGTATTTTTGTTTCTTATTTTTAACATACACATATATAAAAAGATTTTTTAAATGTGTATAAACCTGATGTGTGCTACTCCTGTTCAAAACCCATAGTGTTCACCTACATCTTCTGAGTATAACAATACCCCCGATGTATACTTCTGCCACTATCCACTAAAGCTACAGTGCTATATAAGATATCTGTGCATTTCACTATTTATAGTTAGAATTTTGAGAGATGGGTTTGTTAGGCCTATGTGTCATTGTAGCAGTTGGACAGTTCAAACTAGCCCATAAATGCATACCATTTGTGAAACTAGAGGTATGTCATATGGTATATTTTGAGCCTTATTGTGCAGCTATTTTAGCACCAAATGCTTTATAAGTTTATGTTATTATTTTTACATTTTATACATGCATATTGCAATTTAGTGGTTTATTTTGTTAACTTGATGTGTGCTATCGGAATCAAACTCACTAAATTGTGCTCAGCTATATATCCTGAGTACAGAATCAACATTTGTTTATACCTTTGTCACGCTTTTGTGAAAATACATTTACAATTTGCCAAGTGGCTAATTGAAGATGAGTCTATGGTGCATTTTGGGGCATTTTATTAGCTCACATATTTAAATTGTTGTATAATACCACACATACCATTTACAAATGGACACCATGGGGACTCACACATTATATATTTTGAGCTTTATTAAGGTACCATTTTTTCACCATTTTGTTATCCTGATCAGAACCCTGATCACTATCCTAAACCTAATGTTCAACCTAATCCTAAACCTAAACACAATCGCAACCTACACTAGTGCTAAACCAAATCATATTCGGTAGTTGACTCCTAATCCTCAGGGTTTCCCTCTGCTAGTATAAGAACGCAAAGGAATTTCTAAAATAAAACAGTAGAGAGAAGTCTCTGACCAACCTGACAGAGGAGAGCCCCGGGTATAATTTGAAAACCCTGCTCACATCAAGGTTTATTAGCCCCATATAAAGGGTTGTATACTGCACTCACCTTGAGCCATGCATATTGGTCATCAGTCAGTATGGGGCCACTAATACTGGCTCCAGAAGACAGATGGGTGCCCCAGAAATTTTATGATGCCTGGAGTTCCTTGTAATCAGCAGAAAAACAGTTCATGCTGATAAAATACTTAATGACAGAATTAACAAGTATTAAATTCTTTATGGGTCTTTAAGAGAAGGACATCAATGACAGAATAACTTACATGCACACTTAAGAGGTTAACATAAACAAAAGTTTATAATAACGACCTAAAGAATTATGATAAGTTGACCAGCACCCTAATGCTCAGCAAGATAATATATTAAAAGTGAAATTTCAGATCCTCAAGAGAGAGGACAACATCACATTTAAATATCTACCCTTTACAAAAAAAAATATTTGGGAGTCTATCTTTTTATTGAGCTCATCAAGAAAAGATAATATAAGCAAAAAAATATTAAAATATAATTGTAAATACTTGTTTTACATTTCTCTTCAAGAATTCAGTAAAATGTAAAGTAAAATTGTTTTCTTTCATTCACCCATTTGTATCCTATAATCATTTAAAATATGTTGTTTTTTAAAAAGGTTTAAACAATCAAAGCAGGTTGTTTAAATACATTCGCTAAAAAAAAAAAAACACGTTTGGACTTAAATCACAATTAAAATTCACTTTATAATGGCCAGCAGTAATTCAGCAATTATATGACAGTTAAAAGCAGAATCCCTCATATGGCATCAACTAATAAAAAATCATTAGAATTCTTTTACATATTTGTTGTTGATTGGATGGAAAAATCGCCCAAGGAAATATGGCATGCTTTTGAAACGGTTGAATTTGCAATGATTAACTTATGTCTTATAGTTAGACAGACATAGTGCACTGCATGCAACTAATGAAATACTATAATATTGTCTTAAAGATGATAATTAGAAATAAATATTCATGATAATTAGAAATAAATATTGCAAGGAAGGAAAACAATACATGAAACCTGTCATGTAAGTCTTAGAGAAAACTATTAACAATCTTAATCTTTAAAATAAAAAAAAACAAAACAAAAAAAACATAGTATTCATAAACTGTCTAATAATACCAAATATAAGGTTATTTTTATTGCCAGAATTATGCTTAGGATTGATTACATTCACAAGAAAAAAAACCATAATCTATAAGAACTAAAAAATATATGAAATATAGTAACCTAAACACAGAAACTAAAGAGTAGAAAAATAGAAATGTTTAACACAATAACTTAAAAAAATTTAACAAGATTCATCTCCAGATACTGAAGTGGCCTAAGTAAGACAAATGATTCACATATATGTAGGGGGTAGGTGGATACGGAAACACATTTTACAGAATTTGAAATGAAAGAATGGGAACAATCAATTGTAGTAACAATGAAAGCACACATTTCCTACCTTAAGTGAACTTCATTGTAAAGTAACTCGTAGATACAATAACCCCATAGAAATCTTTGACTTTTATCCCACATTGCTTGAGATGTTTAGATACAATTTGTGATGCGTTCCACATATAGAAGAAATGTGAGATTGTATTGCCGGTATAGGAAAGTGTACATTATTTGCTACATTTGTTAATCACAAGGAATTGGAGACACAATATAGAAAGAAAGAATTTAATGGCAGATAAGAACCATTAGGACCACCTAGTCTACCCAATTTTCTAAATACATTTATTAGTCCCTGGCCTTATCTTATATCTAGGATAGCCTTATGCCTATCCCACGCATGCTTAAACTCCTTTACTTTGTTAACCTCTACCACTTCAGCTGGAAGGCTATTCCACGCATCTACTCCCCTCTATGGATTAAGGAACAGTGCACACATAAAAAAATTACCTCCATTGACAAACAAATATGAAGATTTGGATGCACCATATGGCCATATCGTGTTAAACCCACCACTATGTCAAGTACCCCGTTATCGGTGGGCCCTTTGCTAATTTTAACATGGAAGATAAAAATGTTAATTGCAATATTTACTGCTACATTCTTGTAATCAACTTCAAAGTGGCACCTATAGTGGAGAGCTGGAGTGCTTAACCAAAAAGGAATCTGGCCCAGTCTCCAAATATACATAGAAAAAGGGAATTGTGGTGGGAGAGAGGGGGGGAAGAACATGTATTTCTCAGCAAAATCTGGACATTATAATTGAAAGCAACAGCTGATAACTTCCATCTTTCTTTTTTTAATTTAAATTTATGCTAAAGGCCCAAATCCTTTTTAAACTGAAATGTATTACTATTTTGTTGATATCATGTCTTATTACATGCATTATAATGCTATCTAGTGTATCATCTATATATCATCTATATTCAGATTTAACAAATCCTTTTGGGAAATTCCTTTAGAAATGATACCATACCTGCTTCCAGAGAATTTGGATGCCGATGGGAGGGGTTGACATTACTGGTGCCATCCAAAGGGGGCATATCCAACTGAATTACTGGCCAGTCAGCCTGGCTGCCTGCCAATCATTTAAGGACAGCCCACTGTTTCAATGCTCCCTGCAGGTTCCTAGTGCTGAGAGCATAGTCCGAGCGCATCTGATGATGCACTCATGCTATGCTTGTTGGGAACAGATTCTTGGTGTCGGGATGTGAGCAGGACATAGCAATTGGGACTGTCACCCTGAAATTCTGACTGTTGGGAGGCCTGTTATATTAATGACTAAATAGTAATTCTACCATTAATTAATGGAAAATATACCTGTATATAGGTTGGATCCTTCTACTTATTCCTCCAACCTACCTCCACAACATTGGTTATCGTTATTTAGATTGTGGGATTTTTCAAATTTTCCTTATATATAACAACGAGAATAGTATGATCATGACATTTACCTTTTTAAATAAGTTGTCTGTTATTTAAATCGGCTCTTGTATGTATTTTTAGAGGGGTTTCATATGGCTATTTTAAAATATATTATTTATACCTAGTTTAATAATGGCAGGAATGGCAGGAATAACAATTGTTGTATGATGAATTAATTGAATTAATTGAAACATAGGGTTGATAACTATTACTAATGAATAAGAACACATACTTCTTTTACCCTTTAAATTCCATGTATGAATATACTGCATCTATCCAAAAAAAACTGAGTGATATGGTTTAGTCTCTGTATTGAGCTTGTAATATGTTTATAATCCAATGTACAAAATGTCAAGGCACTTAGAGGTGGAACAAGGCAGTTTTATTGAAACAAACTCATTACAAGGTTGAAACAATGGTGCATATTACACGCAGCAATGTTTCAACCTCATAATGAGCTTCGTAAAGATGAATGTATTTGGAAAATTTCAACCACTGTACAGAGTCTCAATTCCACCTACTAATGCTTTTGCCCTATGACATACCTAAAAGTGTATGTCTTGGTTGTCTATATCTAGTAAATAAGTATTTTCTGCAAACATGTGCCAAAACTCATGAACTGATAGTTGATCAGCCTCTCCGCGGTATCTCCAGCTATCAATAAAGAGGATGGGGGATGAGGGGGGGTGGGGTGGAAAAGGCTGAAATAATCTTGACAAGCGCAACATGTGTTTTTTTTCCTAGGGCACTAATATTATAGGCCCTCACCATGGCAACAATCTAAAAATTGACAATAAAAACATTGGGGGCAGAGGGAGCACTGTCTCTATGGACCAGCCTCCTCTGATTGTGGCATAGTGTGCAAGTAATTGAGAAAAAACATGGATATTACTAATGGAACAGTATAATCTAAACTTTAGTATGGAATTTTAAAGAATATAATTTTATCTTTGACGAGCACAAACTAAAGGTAAATTAAATAATTTATAACGTTCCACCATGCCATTTTACATGACATATGCACTTTAATATTAGAATTTGCTTAGATAGGAGAAACCTGACTTAAGATGTGATAAAGATCACAGCAGACATTGGAGAATTCTGTCTAGTTTGATTTGTTATATAAAATGGAAGTGACAGAGTTGGTTATTTCTGAAGAACAGCTGAGGGGTTCTAATAAGTGAAGCATTCAACAGGAGCTTTCAGTTAGTTTATACAGTGACTGTTTCACGACGACCCACAATGGATCTTGCTAAATAACTCCCAATGTCATTACTATGACCCTTGAGAAATGATTATGATAGAGAGCAATACGTTACACATTTCAGTGGGTTCTTAACTTAGTAAGGAATAAATTAAATGTGATGGAGTCATTTTTTGTGTGCTAATCTGGAAGCATCAGAATGAATCAAAAACATTAACACTATATATAAAATCGGGTTCCCATAATATATCAGATATAACCCATCTGAACCTGGGCTTCTCATACAAGAATATACAAATTACTTTTTTCACCCCTAAACTACCAAATTATTTCAGTATTAGCAGAGCAATTTAAAACGTAAAATTTACAAAAAAAAACAGGATCTGCAGCTAAAACATAAACACAATTTTTGAGAATTAACTCGTGTTTAAGGATACCTAAATTTGAAATTGCCATTTTAAACAATTTTATTTTTTTATTATATTGGTTTTATCTTTACAGATATTGTTTAGTTACAATATGGTAGCAGTTATCTTGTAATAAGATAATAAAAGACCTGAATTATTACCATACAAGCTGAAATACCAGGTTTGCCACATTATAGTAATCAATATGGTCAATATGAAAGGACATATACCTTTCTTATAGATGATTGAATAAAAGCTGAAAGGAATAAGTCGGCACATACTCCAAATACTATCAAAAGTATCTCCAGCCCTTGGAAGACTAAACCCAACAGACCATCAGAATAAAAGAGTAGGCAAGAATCATAGAAAAATTTTAGGCAGACTTATTCAGGTAACATCATCAGCTTATATACAACCCTTCATCTCCTTTCTCTCCATTTGATATTTCACATTTATTTTGATCTTCACTTTCAAGTGAGTTGTCAATTCTCTACAGTTCACTGTTTAATCGAACCCCACTATGACTGAAACTGCTTGTGTGTACAAGTAATAAGTAATAGACTTGTGCATTTGGTTTCTCCTAAATTGAAATTTCTCTGGATTTTGTTTGATTCATGACTGGTTAGAAATTGAAGATTATATTAGCTTTAGTGTACTAATAATCTTAATTTTAGTAATGACAGGAGGCGAATATTTGCATATCTTTCTTTACTGAAAACTCCAGCAGCATAGAAACATAACAACCAATCAGAAAAAAGTTATGATGCCCATAAAAGGCCCTGTCTATGACATCACTTCCTCTTTCTTTGAAGCGAAACAATAAATAACAACAAGAGACATAATCATATTACGTCAACAGTTCAACAACATATTAGAATATCCAACTCCATTAGTTCCGCGATGCAGAGGTATGGAAGGTGAATCTTTGTCTTGATGAGAAGACGTTCACGCTGCAAGAAAAAGAAAAAGGTGAAAGGTATCTGGCGTGATAACTTGTCCGCATACAATAAGCATTAAGCATCTGATATACCAACGAACATTAGAATGTGAAACATATCAATATATATTTATTCTAACGCAATGATATTTAAGAATCTATAAACACAACATAATGCAAGGTTCATGTCTAATATTCAGCCAATACAAGACCCACAAGATACAGGTCTAAGTAGCAAACATACAAACCATACGTACTTACCTTCCTGAACATAAAGGACATATTCTGTTCAACACAAGAAACATGGGAGGGATCCTCTAGGGTGGGAAATATTCGCCTCCTGTCATTACTAAAATTAAGATTATTAGTACACTAAAGCTAATATAATCTTCAATTTTACCACATGACAGGAGGCTTCATATTTGCATTTTTAAAGCTTTGAATTGACCAATGTGAAGGAAACATGAATTGTTTGCCGAAAATAGAACGTTCTAAACGTACTCTCTCGCGCTCAGTCCGCGCAGCGTATAATGTCGGCTAGGGAAGCGTCGGCCGAAAAGGTTTGTCAGGCCACCGCTCCCCTGACCGAGTGGGCTCTGAAACAAGGTTCGACGCTAAGGACAAAAACCAGCGGACCCATCTGGCCAGTGTTGCGGTAGACACCAGTCCATGAGGGTTCACGTAAGAAGTCAGAAGGTGATCCGTTGAATGAGTTTGAAGGGGGTAGAGATATTGGTGTACCCCATTAGCGTTCTGACCACGCATAGTGTGGCGTCTGACACAAAGCATGGGTATGACACTGAAGACGAATCAGACTTAGTTCGTCTCGACATGGTAAAGGTAACCCCGTCTGGTGTGAGAGAGAAACCATCCATATCGCAAGCCCTAACGTCCGCCACCGTCTAAATGAGGCGAGGCATAATAAGAGGGCTAGTTTGGCTGAAAGTTGCTTCAGTGACAAACAAGGATTGTCCGGCCATTCCCTAAGGAATCTCAGCACCACATCCACCTGCCAGAGGCGTGAATATTTGGGTGCAAGGATCTCGACAATTCGGCACCCCGCAGTAGTCGACAAACCAGTGTATCTTGACCTACTGGTCTGCCCTGTACCAGAACGTGCGCCGCCGATATGGCGGATCTGATCACGTTGAGGGATCGATATGACCGACCCAACGAGACCAGGTGTGACAGATAGTTGAGGATCAGTGGGACAGGTGCGGTAAAGGGATCCGAATCCCTTTCCACACACCAATCACTCCAGGCCAACCAGGCAGAAATATAGCCTTTCCTGGTGCCGGGAGCCTATGAGTCCCATAGGAGGTCTTAGTTGATGCAATAGGTCGTGAACTGACCAGGAGCCCCTGAAGCCGTCCAGGCAACTAGTGCCAGTTGTCCTTCCATGACAAGGGAGTGGGCTTCCCCTCGAGGTCCCGTCAGAAGTAGAGGGAATGTAGGGAGTAGTAGAGGGTCTTCGCGAGACATCTCCAGGCGATCCGGGAGATCACGATTGGCCCTGCCCGAGGGGTGTCATGAGCAGGAGCGATATCTTGTGTGTGTGTGTGTGTATCGAAGCACCCTTGCTATTGTGGAGAACGGCTGGGTCGCGTTTGCAGGGGTTCATCCATTGCCCCGTATCCGAAGGAAGAGTCAAAGATCATTTTGCCAATCCAAGTTTGTATGTAAAGTAATCACCATCGAAATTACATCCTCACTTCCGCTGACAGTGGGATCCAGTGGTCGTATGAGTGACCGGTGCGTACGTATCTCACCATCAGTCGTAGTGGGCCAGGGAATAACGCTTGTATGGAGGAGGAGAGGAGGAGAGGAATCCCACAATCCGACAGCTATCCTTATAGAGGCGCTCTTTGCCGTAGACGGACGCCGAACGTAGTTCTCCAAGCCGATGTCGAAACCGAGGAACTGGCCCGATTCAGATGGAGAAGCGATCTTTGTCTGTGTACAACAAAAAACCCATGGAGTCCCGAAAGTGAATCGGAGGAAAACTTTGGCAGTCCAGGGCAACGGGTACTGACAAGCGTGCGTCCTTGAGGTCCAGATGTGTAAACCAGTCGTTATCGCCTAGGAGGTCTAGTAGAAGACGAATCTCCTCCATCTTGCAGCATTTGTATACCATGTAGGAGTTCCATTGATGTAGTCTCCTGGCTTCTTCTTGACCAGGAAAAATTTGCTGGGAAAGCTTTCCCCTCTGGTGCATGTTGAATTGCGCCCCTCCTGAAGAGGGTGCAGATTTTCTTGTCCACAAGGCGTTCCTGTTCCGCCAGCGTGCGTAATGGAGGTGAAGGGGCGACCTGCACGGCTGTGATAAAACTCTATGACATAGCCTTGTACTGTCTGGAGAACCCAGGTGACTTTGGTAGTCATCTCCCAATTCTGTAAAACAGAGACAGGTTGCCGGTCATAATATTGGAAACAGTTAGTTATGTAGGTTGACACACTAGTAGATGAAGTGGATGGGTTCCTTTGTGTAGTAGATGGGAGAAATATGAGGACTGTGTATACGATCTGGAACCTGTCGCCCAGAAGCGGCTGGTGGCTCGGTTCAGCTACCGACCAGTCCTCCCAGAAACACCTTTCCCCGTAGGGTTGTGGAAGACTTGTTTTAGCGAGGTCTGGGTTTAATTTAGTGTGGTGAATAAATTCACGTGTTTCTTGAGTACTGCAATGAACACTACGTCGAATAGTAGGCCTTGTGCTTTTGGGCCGAATTCTTGTCGTTCCTAAGTCCAATAGTGTGTTGTCGATGCGGCCCAGTACAGATTTGCATCTGTCGGCGCATAGTGCGTCATTTACGTTGCCCAGGAGGCATATCGAGCATTGAGACCATTCTTTGGAGGTGGTAGGGTTGAGTTGTGTACCCTGGGGTAACTCGGTCTTGAGGCGTGCGCATCCTTCCATCCCCCGAGGGTTGCGCAGCCAATAGTGTTCGTCCAGGAACGTTCCGTCTTCGGCTACTCTGGTTTAGTGCCGCTACAGTTATCTCTGCCTCAGCCGCCGTCACAGAGTAAGGTTTCCCTAACGTACTTCGAGGAAGTGTGGGGAAGGTCTTGCCGTTCCATTTCCTCAGACGGTGAGCTGTCTTCGTGTCGCTCATCTACCATGTCCAAAGTACGTGGTGGGTAATAGTCTTCTTTGTCGGAAGATTGTGGCGGACGGGGTTTGGATTCCCGGTGCTCCGCCTATTTGGTCTGTTCGATGGGCGTCTTGCCCTTGACCTTAGTGGCAGGGGGGCTGGAGCCCTTCCCTTGCCGTTTTGACTTGAAGGCTTGTGGGCCTGAGGTCTCCATCAAGCGGTGTGGGGTAGAGTTCATAACAGAACCTTCTCCACTGAGGCCGTTACTGTGGCGTTTATCATTGCCTAGAAATCTTGGGAACGTTGAGAGTGTCCACCATGACTCGTTCCCGTCCTGTTGGGAGATAGTGTGAGGGTCAGCACGTAGGGGTGTTAGACTCCTGGTAGAACTGGGGATCACCCAGGTAAAACGGTTTGAATTGCCTGCTTTAGTATGTCTGAGAGTATGAATACTCGTGCCAAGTGTAGAGGGGTCACCTCTATTAGCTTAATCTGGCTACTGAGAGCCGTGGTGCAGGCGCGACTGACTGGTAGTGGTGTCGGTCTGGCTAGCCGGGTTCACCACAAATGAACGCCAGAGCTGTATGCACGGTTTTTAACTATACAGGCTTATTATATAGGCACATGGGGCCTGTCTCCATAAGGTCTGCAGCCGCAGGACCCATGTCTATTAGGCTGGGTTCATCCCAGGTGGTGTGCCATGGTAACCCAGAGGACACCAATATTATAATTATTGGCACCTTACAAGCATTGCATGCATATCTGGGGGTCATCCCAGGTGGTGTGCCATGAAAAATTACCCAGAGGACACCCACGTTCAATATGTACACGAGTCACAGTAAATATACATATATGTATCCCTGTGAAGGGTACACCGCAATACACTCAGTTTTCTTAGTGATCCTGCCGTCAAATCGCATCCGGCATGGTACTGTTGCTTTAATGTAAAACTGACAGGCAGTGTTTAACCCCTTAAGGACACATGACATGTGTGACATGTCATGATTCCCTTTTATTGCAAAAGTTTGGTCCTTAAGGGGTTAAACATCCATATATGTCTGTAGTAATCAGTGGTAAAGTTGAGGCGTAGGCCTCCGTGCATATGATCGGGGTTCACGCCGGGGAGTGTGCCAATGGATGGATGCCAGGAGATGATATGGCGACCGTCTACACTTATTTGCATTGCGCATGCGCGTTTATATTTATGTCTACGAGGACAATGATGGAGTACACAATAATAGGAGATCTTTATACCAATGATAGAATTGATCTGGGAACAATATGGTGTATGTATAATGTATTTATTATTATTGTGCTTTATATATAGGGCTATGATCCGAAGTGATGATGTCACTTCCGGTCTCGGCTCTCTGTGACATCACTGATGGCCATCAGCTGTAAGTAGTTTGTTTATGTGTATATAATAGTCTCTTGGATGATGTTGTGATATAGCTACCCTTGATAAAGGCTACCAGGAGGAGCCGAAACGTTGGGGGATTGTTTGTGACTCGTGTTTCTGCCCTTATAGGCTTGTCGAATTTGGTAAATATACTGTTTAAACTTTTTTGCCTTTTTTGGTCACTGTTACATTTTATATGTAAGATTTGGATTTGTATTATAATAAATATATTTAGATATATATTATTGTGTTAGTTGGTGTGCATTCCTTTCTTTTTTTGGTGTGCCATGGTAACCCAGAGGACACCCACATCAAAAGGTAATGGTCTGTCAGTGACCTTGCATGCATATCTGGGGGGTCACCCCAGGTGGTGTTCCATGAAAAAATACCCAGAGGACACCCACATAAATTTGCACTGTCAGGTACAGTAATATAATATGACCCTCTGTAGGGTACAATAATATAATATAATATGCCCTTTGTAGGGCACAGTAACACAATATGCCCGTCGTAGGGTACAGTGATATAGTTGATCTTGTTATAGGTACAGTATATGTTTTGTATAACGACTGTGATATTGTATGGCTTCACAATAATACATAGATTGTGTGCCTGCTCAACATATAATCCTCCAGTGTAAGGCACCATGAGAGATATATCCATGAGAATAAAAAATAATAATTGTATCAATAAATGAATGTGCCCAGAGAGGGGGACCCCTGAAGGGGTTAATCCAGATGCAGGGCGCGGTGATCGGGTGATTCCTGTAGGGTATAGCAATATAGCATGACCGTGTGCAGGGTATAGTAATATGGTATGACCCTGTATAGGGTATAGACCCTGAGTAAGGTACAAAGACATAATCTCCTTTAATTCCTGCATGTAAGTATTTGTTTGGCAGACACTGTTGGCAGGCACTGTGGCAAAATACATCGAAAGAATACATGGAGAAAAAACTGAAATCCAGCTTGCACTCTCCCATTGTTCACTTGGGAGAGCATACACTTGTGGAGCCCGGTGGTCGGGTGAGTTCCCGATCCGCCGAGCGAGCAGGAAAGGCGGCCGTCGGGTATCTCGCGAGCCGCGAGATCCAAGATGGCCACCGCCCACATGTGAAGGTGCACCGCGGAACGCGGTCGTGCGGTGCAAAACAAAGGGGATAAATGCAACACAAACGCTGACCCCAGCCTCCCTCCACCCGTCCCCATACAGTCCCCTGTGTAAGTGAAGGGCTGGTCCGCGACACGGGTAGTCGTTGCGACGGCGGATACCAGGCAGCAAGGTGGAAATAAAAAGGGGGAAAAAACAGAGGGATACAGTGAAGGGACAGGAATAAGGGGGGCCAAGGTAGCAGGTGTTAGCAATAAATAGAGTAATATATAGTGGAATGACAATCAAAAAACAGTGTAAATTAAGAATCTACCAGAGAGGTAAAATACTCTGACCTGATGTATGGCTGGAGCAGCAAAGAAAGAGGAAGTGATGTCATAGACAGGGCCTTTTATGGGCATCATAACTTTTTTCTGATTGGTTGTTATGTTTCTATGCTGCTGGAGTTTTCAGTAAAGAAAGATATGCAAATATGAAGCCCCCTGTCATGTGGTAAAATTCTTTAGCACTGAAAAAAGATGACTGATGGTTAGGGAGAGCCACAAAATGTTGTTTTTATTCACAGATCAAATGAGAATTGACCTACAGAAAAAAGAGGAGGAACAGTAAAAGTAAATAAATGTAAAAATAAATAAATATATATATATATATATATATATATATAGACAAATAGATATTGATATATTATATATTTAATAAAATATTATATATAAATATATACATTTAGGTTTTCCCCTCTATTGGTTAACAATACGCACCTCTTAGTGTACAGTAAAATATATACATAATATTGATATTTGCAATACACTAACAGGTGTATTTTCTCACTATTTTGATTAATCCAAATAGTTTTATCCTGAAACAATTGCAAAGATGAAATTTGTATGAATCAAAACTACACATGGATGAAACCTAATTTTTTGGGGGGACTAATTGATTTGGACGCACAAAACTATATTGCTGTACACAAGTTTAATAAATAACTCTGAGAATTTTAAGCAGCTGTACCCTACCCCATATCTTGCATCAGTGTCTACTTTTAAAGGATGTTATGCTCCAATTTATTTATTTTTTTAATTCGTGTTTTATTGAGTTTTCAATGTAACAGCGTGGGGATACATAAGGAAAGAAGGGGTAGGGTACAAAAAGGTACACATAAATCACAATTGTTCATTAGACAGCTACATTGGTTTTTCAATTATTTACAAACATGTTGAGGTTTCTTATTATTCGATGTCTTCACAGTTTCACAGTGTTATACATTTTTGTACAGGATTGCCCTCCTCCTAGCTCCATCTTATACATTGTGTACAGGTATTTAATCCTGTGCTTGTGCAGAGTTTTCTATTCATACAAAGGAAGTCATTGTGTCTATGGTGGGTGTTTGGTTTTTGTTGTATAGTCGCACCATTGTTGCCAGTTATTATGGGTGATGTCCCTATGTTTGGGTGTGGTTGTGGTTAGCTTTTCGTATTGAAGGTATTTTTGTATTTTGTGATACAGTAATGTTGGTGCTGAACATACCTTTTGTTTCCAATGACACGCTATGAGATTGCGTGCCGCGAATACCAGCAGTACTATTAGTTGTTTATCATATGGGGGGTTTGGGTCGACATTAATAGAAAAATGCTGATTTCAGGTGTGAGTGCCCCTTTTACAATTCCCATTGAGTTACTTAGTTGTTGGACTTCTGTTCATAGCGGGGTGATAATTGGGCATTCCCACCATATATGACTCATGGTACCTTTAGATTTGCTACACCTCCAACAGGTGTTTGGGGATGTCGGTTATATTTTACTTAATTTGTCTGGAGTGAGGTACCATTGGTATATTAGTTTTTATGTGCCTCTATGTGTGTATAACATGATGTGATGCCTCGTAATGCCCCAAGTGATTTTAACCATTGGTCGTCTGTAATAGCTGAGTGACCTTCTTTGCTCCATTGGGTTTTAAAAGTGAATTCTAGTGGTGGTGGGTAACATGTTACCCGTGGAGAAGCATTGGTTGATAAGATGTGTCAAGTGCGGTGTCAGTGCCTCTGAAAACATCTGGTAGTACAAATTTGTGAAGCCTTCAGGCCCCGGGGATTTACGTAAAGGCAGTTTAGCTATTACCTTGGCCACTTCGGTTTCTGTAATTTTGCTGGTGATTTTTTCTATTTCTGTCTCTCTGAGTGTAGGTAGATTTATATTTGCTAAGAAGCCTTGGATCTGGGTGTGGGTAGGTACATGTGTACCTCCGGCCTCTTTGAGGTTATATAGTGTACTGTAGTAACGTGCAAATTCTTTTACGATGTGTTGCGGGTGCATAATTTTTTGTTTGTCAGCAGATAGGAGGTAGGCCACCCTGGAGTTGGGCATATGTGCTTTAAGTTTTGCTGCAAGTATGGCACCTGACTTGTTGCCATGTGCGAAGAATCTATGTTTATATTTGTGTAAGATGTAATTGTTTTTTTCTATCTCCATTTCCTTTAGTTGAATTTGTAATGATCTGAGATTTTCACATTGTGTCCGAGAAGGGCTTTGCTTGTTAGCATGGGTTATGTCTGCTATTTGTTTGATGAGGTTGTTGTACTTTGCAGTTCTTTGTTTTTTATGAAAACTGGCATGTCAGACTCCCTTTAATCACGGCTTTATGTGCTTGCCATATTGTTTCAACAGAGGTGTCTTTTGTGGTATTGATTTCAAAAAAGGTGTGGATGTCCTCTCTAATGCTAGAAACTATGTGGGGGTCTCTTAATAATGATTTGTTTATCCTCCACGTACCTTGACACTTGTGTGGGAATTGTTCATGAAGTGTGAGGAGTATAGGGGCGTGGTCCGACCATGTTATTAATCCTATCTGTGTAGTATGTATTTTACGGATTAACCCCTTCAGGACGGAGTCAATAGTACACGTTCTGATCAAAACAAAACGTAAACAAAAACTGGAATTTGCGCTATATGTCTGTTCACCCGTAATTCACCCCTGTCACATTAAGTGCACCCACACTTATTATATATCATTTTGTTCAGGAGAAACAGGACTTTAATTTATCATTAACTATTCATATATGGAACATAATTTATTATGAATAAAATAAAAAAAAAATTGAGAAAATAAGATTTTTTTTTAAATGTGTATTTCCGTCTGACATTTTAGCTGTTAATGTCATAATACTGTTAGGTATTACTGCAAAAAAATGCCCATATTTGTAATCAGCGATGTCTCACGAGTACAACAGTACCCCCATTAACAGGTTTCATGGTGTTTTTGAAAGTTACAGGGTCAAATATAGAACGTTCCATTTTCAAATTGAAATTTGCCAGATTAGTAATGTTACCTTTGAGACAGTGTGGTAGCCCAGGAATGAGAATTACCCCCATAATGGCATACCATTTGAAAAAGTAGACAACCCAAGGTATTGAACGTGGGATATTTTTAGTCTTTTTTAGTAGCCACTTAGTCACAAACACTGGCCAAAGTTAGCGTTCATATTTGTTTTTATGTGAAAAAAGCAAAAAAACTAATATTTGGCCAGTGTTTGTGACTAAGTGGCTACTAAAAATGACTGGACATACCCCATTTGCAATACCTTGGGTTGTTTACTTTTGCAAGTGGTATGCTATCATGGGGGTAATTCTTATCCCTGGGCTACCATACGGTCTCAAAGGCAACATAACCAATCTGGCAAATTTCAATGTCAAAAAAATGAAATGCAAGCCTTATATGTATCTCTCTAACTTTCCAAAACACAATAAAACCTGTACATGGGGGGTATTGTTATTCTCGGGAGACTTCACTAAACACAAATATTAGTGTTTTAAAACAGTAAAACATATTACAACAATAATATAGTCCATAAAAGTGCAGTTTGTTTGTAAAAAATGCAAAAAACATCACTTTTATTTAAAATATCATCGTTGTAATACTATTTACCAGTTTGAAACACTAATATTTGAGTTCAGCGAAGTCTCCCGAGTAAAACAGTACCCCCTATGTACAGGTTTTATGGTGTCTTGGAGAGTTACAGGGTCAAATATAGTGCTTGTGAATTAAATTCTCTGCACTTTCTCCCTGTGTTGTCAGGCATGTCAATCAAATTTTAATTAATCAAATCACATAATTCTGTTAAAAGATTACTTAAATATACACGTAGAAATTTTAATATAAATGCATTTATAGGTATTTAAATTCTACGTGTATACTAATGTAATCTTTTATGTAATTATATGTATTTATCTATATATTTGCAGTTATTTGTATTTTATATATAGATAGATATATATAGAATGTCATTCTAAGTGTATTTTGTTACCAATATATATATATATATATATATATTAATAACAAAATACAGTTAGAATGAAATTACATATGAATATATAATTTATATTAAATTTTGTTTCAATATTTTATTTATTTATTTTATTATTTTATTTATTTATTATTGTAATTATACGTATATATATATATATATATAATATATGTGCATATATCTATTATATATATAATATATATACCCATATATATATGTAATGTCATTCTAAGTGTATTTTAATACTAATATATATACTAATATTAGTATTAAAATACACAACGTATGACGTTACATATATATAATATGTATATATTATATATATAATATATATACATATATTATATATATATAAATACTTTTATTGATTTTTAATTTAATTTAATTAATTTTTTTACTACTTCCCACCAACAGGGGGACTGTCTGACATTTTAGACAGCCCCCCTGCTGGCAGATCCACAGCCAGCTATCGGGGGCCATGTGATCGCTCTTTGAGAGCGATCACATGGCCCCCGGGGGCCTCACTTGCCGGAGGAGGGCTGCCTGGGCGGTCAGGCAGCCCTCCAGAAGAGGATCGCAGCGGAGGTAAGTAGCTGCGATCCCCTGGGGCTCAAAGCCGTTACGGCATTCTATGCCGCCGCAACGGCTTTAAAGCCCTTTAAAGCCGCGACGGCATAGAACGCCGTAACGGCGTTAAGGGGTTAAAGCGGCGGGTATTAAAAATCTGTCTATTCTAGAGTAAGAGTTATGGACTTGCGAGTGGAAAGTGAAATCTTTTTCAGAGGGATGTAGTATTCTCCATATATCTAGTAGCGCCGCATTGTGTATCGTTTGCCTAATTTGATTTGCAATGTGGGTGCGTTTTTGGGATGTTGCATGGATCACAGTGTGAGTGGAGGATGTGTTTAGAGCACCGTCTAGGCTAAAGCTGGTGCCTCCTCCAATGATCAGATTGCCATATGGGTAATTATTGGCCATAGTTATTATTTTGGTGAGATAATCGTTCTGATTGTCATGTGGGCCGTATAAATTCAACAGCGTGTAGGGATCGTTATTTAGTGTGCATTGTATCATGAGAAATCTCCCTGCTTTGTCCCCTATTTTATTCTGAAGCTTAAATGAGACATTTTTATTGATCAATATAGATACAGATGTACCCTGCTTGGAAGCCTACGGGGAATTGTCTTGAGGTGAATTTAGGCATTTTGGTCTTAAGAAAATGAGTTTCTTGAAAAAATGCAACCTGGGCCTTCCTCTTGTTGGCTTCAGCCAGAGCAAGTCTCCTTTTGTGAGGGGAGTTAAATCCTTTTGCATTTAGTGACAATATGGTCAGGGTCATCATTGATGTGAAGCGGTGCCTGCTAGGTATTCATCGCTATTGTATGGATTCTGGCAGCGTACTAGCCGCCAGTGGTCTACAGTGCAATGTGTTTGTGCCTGTTTGTCTTGTTTCTTTTTATGTGTATTACGTGTTATTTTCACTAGTCGTAAGGAGTCCTTAAGATTGTATTGTGATTGGGTTTTATATTTAAACACAACAGTGTAAAATTTACCACTCTTTGTTGTAAGGCTGTGTGGCCAATATAGAGAGTTTTTGTTGTTAGTTTGTTGTAATGATTGGTAGATGTAGTTGCCTACAATTCCGTTCAGATACCTTGGGGGGTGTTGGGATCCAGGGGAAGGGTTTAGGTGGGTCGGGTGCCTGGAGGCAACTATATACATTGGGACGTACAGACCTAAAGTGTCTGTCATCAGATAGTATTTTAGCGGCCCTATCGAGCCTAAGTGGGGGAGGGTATTGGGATGCACAAATTACCCTTTTTGCTCCACCGCTGTGGCATGTTAGGATGGCTATTACATGGGTCATGTGGCTATTTTGTCCTGGTGCCTTATCGAGACCTTTGTGGTTATATACTTAATCTAGCCACTGAAGTAGGTCACATTATATCAAACATATTGTAAATAGAAAAAAAAAACAAAAGGAAAACAAAACCATAACAACATATAGTAAAACACTACTCATATGTGCTAATTGCCAGTATGCAGTGAGGTATGGTCATGTAACGTCAGAAGATGCATTCAAGGAGTCCGGTATTCCGGTACTGGGCTTTCTGTTGGATTGTCCTTCATTTATATCCGGAGATCGTAATCCAGTCCTTAGACACCGTTGTTGATGATTTACGGTTGGTCTCAGCTTCGAGAACTTTGTCGTGGTTGGGGATGTGAAGATTCCACTCCTTTAGAAGATGGATTCTTTCTTGCTCTGTGCGGATTTGATGTTCCACTACATTCCTCCTGATTATGAGGCGGGTGGGGTAGCCCCATTTGTATGGAAGCCCTGCGTCCCGTAGGATTTTGGTGATGGGCGCAAACTCTTTTCGTTTTGCCAGTGTTGTTGCGGATAGATCTGTGAATAATTGTATTCCAGAAAATTCTCTTGGTATTGCATCTGGATTTCTTGTTGTTCTCATAATCTTTTCCTTTGTTGTGAAGTAGTGGATTCGGGTCAGCACATCCCTTGGAGTGCTGCCTGCTATGAATTTAGGACGTGGTAGCCGATGTATTCGGTCTAGGTGCAGTTCTCCATCTGTGAGGTCTGGGCATATGGCTTTGAACAGCTTTGTGGCATATTCCTGTAGGTCGGGGGGTTTGATTTCTTCTGGAATTCCGCGCAGACGGATGTTGTTACGCCTGTCGCGGTCCTCATGATCTGCCACTTTTGTCGTAAGGGCATTTAATCTTGATTCCAATGTTTCATACCCTGCAGCAAGGTTGTTGTGTGCCGATATTATTTCCTCTGTTTTATCTTCCAGCTGAGTAGTGCGTTCACATATGGCTTTAATATCTATGCGTACATCTTTGGCAAGTTTGGGGAATTCTGCCTGTAAAGTATGTTGTAGTTCCTGCATCATCCTTTGCATTGCCGTTTCTGAGGCTGGGATTATAGGATCTAATGATATAGAGGTGCTGTAACTCAGTTCGGAGCAAGCTGCAGGTGAGTTTGTGCCGTCTGCGCCATTTTGAAATCCCCCTCGCGGCGGTGTTAACGCTGTTATTTGCAGCTCTGCCGGGCGTATTTTCGTTTTCTTGGCTGTACGCTGGGACATGATCATGGTAGGTCTCTCCCTCGTTGTTTTGATGTGTCTCCGTGTCGGGTATGCTGGTGAACTTGCTGTGTTCTTCTTTACCCTCGTCGGAGCTGACTTCTCACACGTCCATTACCGCGAGCAGCCAGGCCATGCCCCCTATGCTCCAATTTTTAAAGGCATTTCTTTCAGTGTATCAGTATTTGTTTTTACTAAAGAAAAATTCATGTAAGGATTAGTAAAATAAAATGTTCACTCTGTACATCTTCTTACTAAAATGCCATTTGTTACTCACTAAAAAAGCAGCATAATGCTATATTAAAAAGGTTGTCTGCTGACACTGATGTATTGAGCTGCTTGAGGGAAGGCCATAGATAGAAAAATAGCCATTAAACCTTCACAACCACATCAATATATGCTATCAGCAATCTAATAATATACTACCTAAAAGCAGCAGTATTTACTGTATGGATTAAAATTTTCATTTTTGTGTATCTCTCTGAGGCTTTAAAATGCAATAAGTACAGCATGAGGCACTGCACCACTCTGCTACAAAATTCAAAAATTCAGCAATGATCTATATATCTGTCTATCTGCCAGTTTGCCAGTTTATCTCTCTGTCTGTCTGTCTTTGAGTTTGTTAATTTGTATGTTTGTTTGTTTGCCTCTATAAACCTATAGATTCCACTCTATATCTTTGACTTTTGATCTCATGCAGTTGACCCATTCTCCCACTGACTTTGCCTGAAGTACTATTTGTCTCATTTTCTCCAGTTTTGTTTAGCTTATTTCATTTCCAGTATCCCTCTCTCCCACTTGGATAGTCTCATGCTAGCCTGATATTTAGATGCTCTGCCAAATGTACTAAAATCTTGTAAAAAACAGGATTTAATTAATTAACTGTCTTTGGACCCAAATCTCTCCTCTCTCACCTCAACCATCTTCTGCTCTAAGCTCAACAATCATCCTGTACACCTCCCCCATTTCAACTATGCTAAAGAATGGATAACATATGGCACTCAGTGTAAATTTCAACTATGGCACTAGAAGAATCATTTTTGTTTTTTTATTTCAAAACCATGGAGCATCAGCTTCTTCTTCTCACCTTATTTAATATAAGGTCCTCCTATTACCTTTCCCATCTTTTTCTGTCGGTTTTCCTTATTGTATTATTCTGGGCACCTTCTGTTCTAACTCTTTACATTTGCTCTGGTTGATCTCATCAGTTCTTTTGGAATTCCCTATCACCCAGTAGATGACTGTATTTTTACAGACATGAAACCCTTTCAAAAAAGAAAATCTTGATATTCTTCTGTCAAGTGCATCAGTATCCCTTCAGATCAACAATATGCAACTCTATTTAGTTTTACTCAACTCTACCCTGCAGGGTTCCTTAGCTACCGCAGCTTTCCCGTGACTGTGATTTGTCTTTCACTTCCCTTGTCATGTCAATTTCCAAATTCTGCCACCTACCTATTAAAAACTTAGCTTGTGTTTTCTAAATTTGTAAATCACAAAGGCAGAGGGACAAATATTTGACAAATAAGGGATTGGGAATTATCAAGACATGGATACTGCATTCTTAGACCGCTTATTTAATGTTTAACATGGATAGTGGAACCTGTGTGTCCTTCTCATTGTTCTCGATCATATCAGAGACCTGCGTGTTTCAAATGTACACCGATACTACCATTGACTTTGACGTTTCAGTTTTGAACTTCGGGACCTACGTGCCCCAATGTATTGCTTCTGTATTACTCTAATCTGAAAATTAAATAAAATCTAATTTACTAAAATTATAAAGTATTTGTTTCTAACTACTTATGTATATTCAGTACCTCCATACATTTACGCTTCTTTTTCTCCACACCACTTTTTGTTGCACAGGTTTAGATGATGCATTAGATAAGTCCACCCATGGCTGGTCCTGAAACACTGCAGCTTATTTCTATTATTGACGCATAAATATAAATAAAGCAGATGATGAGAGTGCATTGACATTTTTTTTTGGGCTGTGTTTAATTAGCAGTCAGTTTCCACATTTTTCATATAAATATATATGTATTTATTTATATCTATTTATAGAGAGAGATAGAGAAAGAGAGAGTTTGCCGGATTTGTTTAATTTAGTAGTAGTGTTAAACATCTGAGTGATCTATTACTCTGTTTACTAGAAAACCAGACCTCAAGGCATAATGATGCAGACAGAGAGAATATATCAGTATCAGCACAAATGGGTCAATCAGCAGCTCAGTCTTCTCCATTAATTTACTTGTGAATGCTGTAACAATTTGAATCCTGCATCTTTGTTTGACCTGAAGAACTAAGCTTAGAATTGTTAATATTCCTCAAAAGTTAAAATCAAGTATATGCATGTTTCTGCGACATTCAAAGATATAATTTTTGTGTATATCTGGAACCTAACCTAATTATGTTAAGATCATAATAATAAATGAATGAATAAATAAATGAAAATACTAACACATAGTGTCAATGTCAAAAATACATGTGAACAACTGTCTGCCTTTGCTTAAATGTTGTCCTTGTAAGCAACACAGACTGCTAAAGAAAGCCAATTACAATAAATGTATTTTTTTCATTCCTTAGGTTATTCCACTTTTACTGTGTGAGGCAGGTAAAGTAAAATTTAATTAATAAATATGCACTTTTATTTGAGTGGGTGCGCGTGTGTGCATGCGCTCATCTGACATAATGTGTCAGGTTTGGATCTAATGTCTCATGCATTAACCAAAATGTTTTTTTTTTTCTTGGCACTACCCTATGAGTAAGGACTGTTGAGTCAGGAAATAATTAAAGGGACACTGTCGGAACCAAGACCATTTCAGCTAATTGAAGTGGTCTGGGTGCACTGTCCTTTTTGCACTTAGTGCTGCAATGTAAAACATTGCATCGAAACTGCAATGTTTACATTGCAGCTCTAAGTCTGCCCTCGGTTGAAACAGACCTTTGGTCCATTATCTGACACTGGACATCCTCACGTTCTACGTGAGGACATCTAGCGTCAGATTTTTCCCCATACTAAAGTATTGATTCAAAGCAATAGTGCCAGGAATACAGCTTTGTATTCCTGGCACTACAGTATCCCTTTAAGTTTGAGCTCCACCTGTAATATACTTCCATGTGTCTTGTGTGTGAGTATAAATAGCCCCTGTTAGCCCCTGTAAGCCATGGCTTTCTTTGATTAACTGGCATCTTTCTTTCTTGCCACCCTATCAGTGGCTAAACCTATCCTTCCAATGTAAAATTCAACATATACAGTATGAACACAAATCATATAAACTCTGATTTATTGCAGGTGACAAGCAGCCCCCTCCTTCTTCCATTTTAGGTTGTGAATGGGTTTGACATGATCATGAAAAAGAGTTGCCTCATTCCCTCCCTCTACCTCATATTGTGTAAGAAGGAGAGTCATGGATTTGTTCGCATTTCGAGTCTATAAATCCCCAAGCAAAGATGGGACCGAAGAGGTATTGAGTGGTACAGAATGCCTTGTAACATTAAAATCTGATACATATCTAAAAAATATCCAATTTAGTAAAGAAACAAATTATATATATATATAAAGGCAAATTAGATAGATATAAATATTATACTTGTTTAAGAATGCTAATTCTATTATGGGGAGACACAGATTTACCTGGACACTAAGCTGCTCTATAATTTACTAACATAGTCACACACTAATAGGTTTGTACGTGTTGGAAAAAAATATTGTGTGTTTCTTGCAGACTTATGGTGCTTTCATAACAAAGTGATTCTGTGGATTGCTCTGAAAAAATAATGATAAAATCTACACATTAAAAAACAAAACAAACAATAACAGCAAACCATAGATTAAATGTGTCTGGTTGTTTTAATGGTTCTGCTAATCTTATTTGAAAATAGAATTGCATGTTGCCTTGTGACAGATAGCACCTGACAGAATTTCTTTCTAGTCCCATCTGTAAATACTCAAAGCAGATTGAGTGTTTCAATATAGTGCATTAGCTTCTTTTGTAAGAGTGCCAAGTCTCGCTTCTAAGGGATTATAATTCTGCTGCTAGTACACATAGAAAAAGGAAATAAGAATACAAATATACAACTACGCACATGTTTCATATTATAAAAAAGCAATTAGCAAAGGTTCTTTGCACAGTTTTGTAGATGTTGTGTTATTTTTAAGAAGTGAAATATATTTGTATGCACTATGAACGCACTGCACGGCGTGCTCACACGGTGCCCAATTGGCTCCATGTGGAAGCGCCCGATCGGTGCGTCCATGCTGCAGGAGGGAGAGGTTACTTACCTAATCCACAGCGCCTCTCCCTCCAAGCGGCATTTGGCGTAGTGGCCGGGTTTCAACGTTATGGACACTGGCCACTTCAGTCCTGCGCTACTAAATAGCGCCAACCCCAAAAACATCACGTTTTCTACGCACACGCACGTTTTGGGGTCATAGGTCCCATTTTAACCAATGAGCAGGCTTTAGAGGTTATTTAAACCCAAACCTGCTAGTGTTCAGTACCCTGTAATGATTTCCACTACTTTGGTTATCCGAGAGCGTGTTTTTGATCTTGGCTTGTTCTGACTTGTTTTTGAACTTGGCTTGTTCTGGCATGTTCTGACTTGGCTTGTTCTGACTAATAGTATTTCTGGTATCCCTGACCCTTTGGCTATGTCTTCTCGTTTATGCTCTTCTTACTACATTAAATCTGACCATTCTAAGGCCTGGTAATACGTTTATCACTGTGACTGAATCTGCTTGTTGGGCCACAGCCCCATCCTGACAGCTATTAATCTGAGTATAATTTCAAAACATAGCCTTATAGAAATATATAAGGATTCTAAATCAACTTTATATAGACCATGCTGACCAATATACTGTCCAACTCTGGAGTTTAAGATAAGGTAAGTACATCAAATGTATACTGTATAGCTAATTTGGGGTTCAGGTTGCTAATAACAATGCACATCAGAGCCTGATGCCTGTATGAAAATAAAAAATAATTTTTTTTTTTTTTACAAATACATCCAGTAAAGTGCAGGAAGCCTCAATGAGCCACCAAAGACCACAGCCATAAAACATCTTATAGTTCAGATAAATACCATAATGATTTAACTAATAAAATGTGTGGTATGAATGAGATTATGTAGGTGCTTATGGCCTTAGAAACATACCTGTAGTCCTGGAACTAACTGATGGCCTAACAATAATGATATGTAAATGCCTACTAACAGGTAGCATGGCTAAACTAAGCTAAAATAAGTTAATGAAAGCGTGGCCAAACATAATGAATTGAACTGACACAGATTGTAAATGTAGCACGTCCAAATGTAGAATGATTGTAGTGAACCACATTGAATATGTAGCATAGCTGATCATAAATCAAATGTAGTGAACCATAGTGAAAATGTAGCACAGCCGAACATGTCCAAATGCTGTAAACAAAAAAAATGACTGTGTGGCGTGACTGAACATAGGTCAGAATTACTGAGCCAATACAAGATACATTGCGGCTTAACATAGGCCTAACGTATGAACAAAGTAAAAAAAATTCCATGGCCGAATGTAGACCAAATGTGCTGAACCAGAATGAAAATGTAGTGTGGCCAATCGTAAGCTGAAAATACTAACCAAAATGTAAAGTGGCCAAACGTAGGCCAAATGTACTGAAACCAAATGTGGCATGGCCAAATGAATTCCGAATATATGTAGTGTGGCCGAACGTAGCCAGACAGAATGTACTTAACCACAGTCAATATGTAATGTGGCTGAACGTAACTGAATGTACTGAACCAAAATGATATGTAGTGTGGCTGAACGTAGGCCAAATGTACTGAAAATAAATATAGCATGTCTGAACGTAGGCCAAAAGTACTGAAACTATGGTAAATATGTAGCATGGCCAAACATAGACTAAATATACTGAAAGTGCCATGAATATGTAGTGCAGGTGAATGTAGGCCGAAAGTACATAAACACACTAAACAAATATACTGAACCACAGTGAATATGTAACATAGCTGAATGAAAGCTGAATGTATTGAAACAGATTGGAATTGTAGCATGGCTATGCTGAATCATAGTGCATATGTAGTGTGGCCAAATGCAGGCCAGATTTACTGAACCACAGTAAAAATGCAGCGTGGCTGAACATATTTGGAAAGTACTAAAACATAGTGAACATGTAACATGGCCAAATGAGGCCGAATGTATTCAAATAGATTGCATATGTACCATGGCTGAATGAAGGCTGAATGTACAATGTTAAAAAAAGAGGGAGGATTAGGGAGGTTGAATGTTGGTCAGGCTTCAAACTCATAAACTTGAATGGATTCCCCTCCACCGATGCCGGAACGCCAGTCAAAGCTGGGAATAATGAAAACTGGAAATTGAGTGCGGTATCTCAGCAACCAGGTTCCAAAGCATCAGCAGAACGTCAGGAGGAAGATGGGAAGGGGTAGATATAGGCTGGCAAGAAACTCCTCCCACAACTACAGGTGTATTGCCTTTATATATATTAATTTATTCTTAGTGATTGATAATGCTGATGTCATTCTACTAGATAATGTATTACTATATTAAAACATGTTTTCTCTCATAAATATATTATTTTAGTTTTATGTTTTTGTTAAACCTTTAGACCAGGGTAATATGCATTCACATGGAATATTCAATGCATACATTTATGTGCATCAGCACACCTACTCAGGTACAATTGATTTTAATTGGAAAGTAACTGTGATGTCTAGCAATTGGAAATAAAAACCTTGAACAGTTAAGCCTGTAGGTAATTAACACAAACAAGTCAAAATTCAGGGATATAACATCTCACCAAGGGGCTTTTTAACCGCGTTCAAGTATATGATTATCTTGGTATCTCAGGACATGGCATGTCTAACACTAAATGCCCACATTCTATTAATGCTTGTTCTAATCTAGGTTCCCATTGGAAAGAAAGTGGATAAACTTATCTGTTTTCTTAAGGGATATTAACTGAGAATCGCTTTAGGACGTACACTCTGGTTGTATGTTTACTTTGGCTCATTCAATAAATCCTGTCATTTCTTATTTAGAAGGAATAATGCAAATTGATGTTTTCTAAAAGTGACATGAAAAAAAGTTTACATAGTTAAAACATGTTTGGTTGGAATTCTGTTTTTCTGTAGCTAGACTTGAATTAATGAAAGTCAACAATGATAAATAACTTGTGCAATTTCATTATACGGAAAGTTGAACAACATCCCTTTTACTTCGCAGAATAGAGTTAATATAGATCAGATAATAGGAGAGATAGCTGGGCAATTTCCAAATGAAAGTGTGTGCTCTATCTCATTCTACATTTAATTAATTTACTTTGTCTTGTGCCTAGTTAACTGTGCAATATGTAATTATATGATCAGTTTGAATAATACGCCTGCCATTTCTTTTATCTATAGGTGTATGTTCTGCTGAAGTAGATACAAACTGATTCAGTAGCTCAAATTCAACTAGACCCAATTTATGAATTTATATCTCCAATGGTTTGTAAACTGAAATAGTTTTTATTTTCATCTTGTCAGTAGACATTTAATTTCTGTTCTTTATTATAGAAAGAATAACTAAATCAACATGTTTATTATCAATGTTTTTATCCTTGAGATTTTGATTTTATGTTTTACTCTCATATAGGCAAAAATCAAAAAGGTGTAAAATGTCAGTTGCAAGTTCTAGTACAATTAATTACTTTGCAATTAAAAACAGAACATTGGTACAAGTACAAGAACATACTGGCCTTGATGAGGTAGATCCAAGGGGTGATATTGACTGGCATCTTCACAATTTGTACCAATGTCTATATGATCACTCTTTTTCTCCCCAATAAAGAAAATATTAAACATCATGGATACATTTTTGAACATCCTTGATGTGTTTCCTTATTGTTGTTAAGTGAACTCCTAAATGGCCAGACCAAACAATGTACACACCTATGTGGTTTCAATTCGAGAGTTAGCCCGAATACTTGTGCCTGTAAATACATTTTTGAGCCAGGTTTGTGTTCTTAATTTTATAAGAGAATATAGCCTGAAACTCTGAGATATAAAACAAGAAAATCTTAATTTACTGTTTTAGAGATGTCTTCAATACTCCAGTTATTATTTTACACAATTAAAGCAAATTACAATCAATCCTAAGCTTTCCAATTCCATTATATGATTTATTTATTTTTTAAACCCCCTCCTAGCTTTTTAAAATGTATTTTTCATGGAAAAATATGTTACAGTTCCTGCATTATCTTTATATTATCTTTTGTAAACCTTTACAATGATCTAATGATGTGATTTGTCTTTTTGCTTAGCATTATCATTATACTGGAAACAATTATATGTACTTTCTTCTTATTATTATTATAAAAAAAAAAAAAAATATATATATATATATATATATATAGAGAGAGAGAGAGAGAGAGAGAGAGAGAGAGAGAGAGAGAGAGAGAGAGAGAGAGAGAGATTTAAAGGGACTTCCATTAAAATACTATTATTAAACATGTTGAAGCCAAACCAAATGTCATTCAATTATCTATTGATTTAGTCATATTAATATATATTAAAATCACACTGTATCATTAGGAATACATATCTGTATTCCTAATGCTACAGTACTGATGCAGCTATTTAATGTAGCCCCGGCCCAGTTATAATTACATGCAAATAAAAATATTAAAAATAAATGACTAACTTTTTTGCGATTTCCTCCTCAAGCAAGGTCAGCCTGGACGTGTACCTCCAAGACGATAGTCTAATCCAATACTCCTATAGGAGCACAGAGGACCTTATGCACATGAGCAGTGCTTGCAGTCATGTGCATACGATTCTGCCATAGAGAATCATTGAATACAATGAGTCTCTGTGACAGATCATGAATGCACTGCTCATGTGTGCGTGACATCATGGTATGCTATGGTATGAGAGCTGAGAATTAACATTCTGGCTCTCATACCCAGAGGACGTGGAGGTGTGGTTTGAAGCAATGCTTCCATGTCTTCTATTTAGTGAAATAAAGGGTTTGGGGAGAGGGAGGTGGGGATGAGGGGTGAGGACAGATGGGTAGGACTGAATGCTCTATAACAACTCAATAAGATGAAATGTTCCTTTAAACATTGGTCACTGTTCCAAATAAGAAAGCAAGCAAGCTTAAATAGAGTATGTCAGAATTTCTAAATATGCAGTTTTTCAAATGTTGCCGTCATAAGTAAATTTTTTTTTTTTTTTTTTAAATTTAAAAATTATTTTATGGATAGGTTAAATATTATAACTCACATCTGATGTTAAATTAAATAAGATAAGCCCATACAGGATGAACTAAATAAACATTTAATGCATAGACTCTGTGATTAAAATGGTCTACCTAAGTTATGACTATCTGTATTTAAGAAAATTACTTCTCAACCTTTCTATGTATGATGGGAGGACATTTACCTTGATCTCAGCAAAAGTAGAAATGATCAATTGTGACAACAAAATAAGACCAATCATACGACATGTGATATACCATTTTCTTTCTGTACTGGTGTATTTGGAAATTGTTCTGTGAAAAGCATATACAGTATTTTTTTTGTAATAATTTGTATTACAAAATATATCAATTGTATGTATTTTATAGGCTAGATACACAGTGTTTCTTATATAAAGGTCATATGTCAATTGGCTATACAACTTTATATTGACTACCATAGCACAAATAGGATCCTATAAAAGTTCAATCCTGAATCCAGGGGTATATCACTAAACTATTCTTTGTAGTAAATACAAATCAAACCGGCAATAAAGATAATACGGGAAAAAAACTTCTTCAACTAATCTATAGTCACAGCGTGGCTATTTCAGTCTTAATTTTTGTCATTTGGATTTTCATTTGCCACTTTTCAGAGTTTATTGCATAACACTGCATGTGTTGCTGAAATTGCTTTGGGAATACATTCTTGCATGCTTCCAATATATGTGCACTTGCAAGCACTTATGTTCCTCCATTCAGTCAAGCAGCTTTCCTATAACATCTCAGGTTCTGAACATTGGAATAAAAGAAGACATCTAGTACTTCTAAGTTCATTCTCTGAATCTGTAAGAATAGTATAGAGGAAGACATGTATTAAGTCTTCCGTCAGCTTGTGTTGTGTTTTTTGAAGAGGTATAGTTTTGAACACACACTGGTATTGTAGCAAATAATGATTTGCTTCCTACATGTCCAATGATGAGTATGGTGATGATTGCTATATTTACATTTAAAGCTTTCAGAAGAGCTATTTTGTCTCTACGTTGATATAAAAAACATTTTTGTTGCTGCCGTTGAAGCTTCACACAATTAATCATATCGGCAATTACTTTAATAATGACTTACGTCTCCTCCCAAAATATTATTATTGATAGAATGAATATGTTGTGTATACATTTTTGTATGCATTTGATACAATACATTTTATTTATTACATATAAGAAATTATATTTGCATGTAAACATTTAAGCCCAATAAATAATTATGTTAGTCCAATAAAAAAATGGTATCATTGCATACTGCAATACTCTGTTATTTTGGCATTATGTAAACAAATATATTACCATAACAAAAAAAAGAAAAATAGCTGTGAACTTTCTGGCAAAAGAACATAATGTTAAAAAATATTGATACTAATAAGAATCCAAATGCAACGATGAGTTCACAAAATATTCTCGTTCATGGAATCTTCAGTTTTCTTGTAGATATTTCCTTAGCAACACAAAACTGTACTTTATCACACAAAGCAGGCATCATGAAAAGAAAGATAGCCCTTCAATGTTTGATGAGGAAGAATCATGAATTTGGCAGCATTTGGGAAAACTCACTGTCATAATGCAGACAAGCTGTGTGGCAGTCTGTCAACAGGCTTCCCTAGGGCAATGATTAAATGAAAAATTCAAACCCATTGTGACAACAGAAATTTGACACACTGTACATCGACAGTGAAAAATTATTTCTTTTGTATACTTTTTTTTTTACAATTTTGGAACAAAGAAAATACTGCAAAATCAACATCTGCCTTTCAAGTGCAACAATCTACAAAATCTGTTTAGTTTTTGTTAATATCTGTTTAAAGTAATTTTTATATTTGACTCCATATAACCTAAACAATGGAACAGTACCAGAATTTTTTTTTTTAGAAATATAATTATTAGGAAAACAATAAGTTATTGTTGTGTAATTAGTTTGCTACAAAGTCCCATTTCATTGATAAGATGCAGTTTATGCAAATCAGAAAATGTGGACTAAACATTAAATAAATTCATTAAATATCAATATTTTAGTAGTGGATTTAATGACATGTCAAGTGGATCCGGAGGCAATTCTGCCTAAGGAACTGCACAAGTTGCAATAAACAATACTTAAATATTAAATGATTTACATAATGTTTAGGTAAAAATTAATATTACATTTTTTTTTATTAGAAGTAGTCTATTTTTATTTTATTTCATTTTCAGATATACTTAAATGGGGATATAAATACATGTGCTCATTTGATTGTTTTTACCTCTTAGTGATGCTGAATATTTATCATTACTCATTACAAAATGTCATTACAAAATGTTTTGCAGCAACATCAGGCTGCCTTCCTAGCTATGCCCCATTTTCCTGGACTAACCTCTCGGTATACCAAACCCAGTCAGTGACTGAGCTGCTGGGAGACAGGGAGTCTGCAGGAGAAGACAGCCATGAACACACATACACATCTGTCTAGCTTTCTGTATGTCTGGCTAGCTGGCTGTCTTTTTTATTTTATTATGTTTATTTTTCACATTTCCTGTGAGTAAGCTTAGAGGAACACATACAATATATAAAGTTTCCAGCTTACATATTGCTAATGGATGATGGAAGGACTCACTATACCGTGTACGTGCCTGTCATTTCCTGCATTTAGCATTTACTGACTATATGCTTTTCCTGTTGCATTTAAATGTTACAAGGTTAAATTCATGTACTATGCCTTCTTTCAAATAACACACTCTTTAAACACTATATATTATACTCTAATTTGCCACCCGGGGCTCTGAAGGCACTTTATGGGAGGATAGACTAGAAGGAGAGACTCAGCATTAGTCTAGTTTACGGCTCTGGAGAGTAATGCAGTGCTTGTAATATGATCCTAGTAGTTATGGGACATGCGTGTGACGCTGAACGTAGAGATGCATGGAGAACTTTGTTGCACTGAGATAGGAAGCACCTTTAGTGACTATATGAGTGACTGCCATTAGAGGTGTTACTAGGCAGCATTGTAAACACTGCCTTTTCTATGAAAAAGCAGTATTTAAATTGTTCAACATCCAGGAAAAGGCTAAATACACAAGAAACACTACATTAAACGGTAATGGAACTGGTGACTATAAAGTTTCTTTAATGTCTTTTATTGCTCCAGATCTGTAATATACTGACTCAAATAATTGTAAAATAATGATTCTCATAATGAATGATTAATAAAATCTAGTTTGAACAGGAAATGACAGGCTACTAGTTGAGGTTTCACAAAACAATTTATGCAACTGCAAAGTAGTGATAAAAAGTATAAATTATAAGGGGTTTATAACTAACACCAAGTCATTAAAAGTTGTATTCAGAAATTCAGTAAAATATTTTCTATTATTATTATTAATAATCTGTTATATGTATCTATCTAATTAATGTCACAGATAATTATATATTTTTTTTAATAATATTTCTCTTAAAAGCAAGGACAGTGGTAGCTACAGATAGCTAGCATATGTAACTACTATGTGCTTGCAATGCAATATCAGTCTGATAGCTGTGACTAAGCTTACATAGTGTGGGGAAGCCCCTATTTGGGGCCAGGGATGGGTGGGGGGAGTGAACAATAACTTGCACACCACCTTGAATATTAGTTGGTGTGTAATGGGCAGAACTCTAGTTTCTTCTTCTGTCAAAAGAGCAACCACCTGTCACTCATGAGTAGGAGCTTGGTGGTGGGTCACTAAATCCCCACTAGCTGCCAATGAGCGGGGGCTGTAGTAGGTCTCCCACCAATTTTGCTGGGTTTATAGTCACCCTTATAATAACATGGGGGTCTTATTGAATTCCATGCCATGATCAATGCAGTGGTGGCTGTGTCGGTAGAAAAATCCCTTTCCAGGGTGTTCAAAGCGTGCTCTGACCCCATTAATGTTACCTCTACCACCAAGTGTGCCCACAATAGGACTAAATCTGATGGCTCTGACTCCTCTACCAGGGAGTGCTCGTGCCTTACTAAGTGTAACTGATAGGGCTAGGTCTAAATAATACAAAGGCAAAACCTGGTAAGTTACATGCCACCTACTACACTCCCACCACACAGTCACTTCTTGGATGTGGACCACAACCTACCCCAATACCTCTCATTACTTAACGAGGGGCAAGCAGACAGCTCTGGATAAGACCTGGATGCTTTGGGGTTCCATCACGAGGTCGGACTCCATGTTTGTGAAAGAAAACCGCAGGTGCTTGATAAGAAGAATGGTGTTAAGGCGCCTTCCCAGGTTGGAGTGGAGGTTATTCTAGATGCTTGAGCTGTGCACCATATTCCATCCCACTCTGCAAATTGTTGACTACCTGATAACCTCTCAAAATGTATGCTCATGGGGCTGAGAAAGCCATTGGAGAAGAAGGTCTGCAAATGTTTGCGGTCTGAATGTTTTCGGCCTTTGTTGCTGGACAATGTTGTCCTGACACCAGAATTTGACCAGCTAATTTTGGTTTTCTTTGCTCGTGGAAGCCAAGACACATGTAAAGGGGCTGAAAGAGGTTTCAAAGGTGCAAAGGACAAGCTCTTGGATGCTATTGAGACCCTCGCCTGCATCATGTATCTGGCCTATACACAGGCTGAAACATTTGATGTGGACATGGTGCGTGATTGGGCACATGACATGAGAGAGTGTCCACAAAGGTGCTACTGTTTCCTGGGAAACATAAATGTAGCACTCTCTTTTGAGAGACACAAAATAGCACTCTTCTGCATTGACAGAACTGGCAGACTTGTGGGCTAACAAACTCGGTCCTCAGGCAGGGGGCAAGCTCTTTGAGGAAGCCTTCATGTAAGAGCTGAATGAACATGTGAACATTTTCACATCCCTGAAAAAGGTGCAATTTTACATGAAAAAAGTCTTCATGGGTAATGCCGCCAGAGGAGTTTTTGGCAGGGGCGCAACTGGTGAAGGTCTGTCTACAGGAGAGCCTACAATTTTTCCCCTTTGTCATGATTGTGCATTCAACTTCAATGTCCCTAGTTTCCCAAGAATTCCTCTCTGTGGGACGTTGATCTTGTTTTACATTTTTTTTCTGTGTCAATTGATGGCCAAGCTTACGTTCCTCCTCTGCTTGATCCCAAGTTCAATGTAGACACCTTCTTTTTTTCTCCCTACAGGCTTAATTTTCAGATATTTTGCTGTACAAAGTTGGATTCGTCATCTGTTCTTATTCCTTTTTAGTTTCGGATCCTCAGCTATGTGTGGTTTCTGCTTTGCATCAATATGTGGAAGTTACCAAACCACATATGGTTTTCATCTTTGAGACAACTTTCCTATGTTCGTCCTCAGCGACTGGTGACAGTCACCACTTTAGCAAGGTGACCTCATTGGCTCCTGTTCCTAGCCGGTTCCTAGTTCCATTCTTGCGGTGCACATTCCGTTCGGGAGTCGGCGGATTCTTCTGTTTTTTTAGCAGGCACTTCACTTGCGGAAATTTTACATATGGAGGATTGATCTCAGGAGGAAACTTTTCTGTCTTTCTATTTCCACCCCTCTTCTAATGCTGAATATTTTTCCTCTCTCGCAAGTTAAAAATGCCAAATATGAAGCTTCCTGACATGTTGTAAAATGTAAAATTATGCTAGCTTTAGTTTACTAGTAATCTTAATTTTAGTTATGAAGGGAGGCGAGTATTTTCCTTCACTTCATCTCCCCTCTTTTGTTTTTTTGCCATTTGCTGTCATGAGTGGTATAATTTAGTTGTTGAGTGCATTTATTGTGATTCACTATTTGTATGATCTTAGTATGCTCTTAGTACTGATATTGTGTGTTTTGGTTATACACGTGGCATTGCTTAGATTCTGCATTGATATATGTATACTTTAGATTTATTGATTATCTACGTTGTTTCATTATTTCATTTGTTTATTTTCATATTACTAATTATTTTACACATTTTCTTCTCAGTTTGACTTGCTTCTAGGGACGTGTTTGCTGTTCTAGTTTAGTTGATATCCTAGTTCTGCAGGATGCTGATTGCGGAAGTTTGTGTTTTTCTGTTTGTTTAATGTTTTTTCTGTTTTACTTGTGATTTTGCATAAAGAAGATGCAGTGCTTGGGTTCACTGTGCTATGGAGTTAAGTAAAGAAAGAAATGCAAAATAGTCGCCTCCTGTCATAACTAAAAATAAGTACTAAAGCTTGTATAATTTTCCATTTGCAAATGTAGTCCCTCCAAATCCTGGTGTGATCATCACTCACATCGAAAACCCTACCTTTGCTCTGGTGTTTGATTGGAATCAGATCCATTGTGGTATTGTGTTTGCAATGTTTGGGTGCCAGAGGGTGATGCTTCTTGCTTGAATGGATCCATGTCTAAATAGGTCAAAATCTGGGGATTCAGCCCCAAATGTCCCCCCTACCCAGCAATAACACCTATGCTCATACATATTATTTTAAATGTTAAAAGGGTTGTTATTTTTAAGATAAGCCAATAATTATTGCAGTGTAACAAGCACACAGTACATGTTTAGAACATGCATTTATCTTCTATTTATTTATATTTTTTGCTGTTTCGTGAGAATTTTGTGTGAACTGTTCTGAAATAATTCCTGTGGAAATGAGAAATGGCTTTTTGTTTGCAGGAATTCCCGTAAGAAGCAAACCTGTCGATGTTTGCATGTTTTGCAATTAAAGAATAAAACAGTAAATTGGCAAAACTCTTTCATCTTGCTTTGATATGATTTTACAAACGTTCTCTCGGTATGAAAATTCTACCATTGTATCTATGCTGATACATATATTTAACTTTCACTACCAACTGGCAATTTTCCTTTCACTTTTAAATATTCACTAATGTATAGCATTATGGAAATATATATACAAGTCCAACAAAAATGACAAATGCTTAACATGTGGCTAAATCAGGGTGTTTTTCATCCTAGTAATCCTCCATTTGACAGAGTAAACCATACATTCTATCTAATTGTCAACTCTCAAGCCAAAACCAGGGGTTCCACAAAATAACTTCTTGTTAATGCTAAATCAATTTCATCCATATTTTGTTTAATTAATCCTCATTTCAGCTGATGTACTCATCCAATGAATAACATTAAAATATAAACAATAATTGATAATAATCAGAATATAGTGGTTACAGTGCCCTGACTATTCCTCAAGTTGTTACAAATTCAAAACTTTCATAAATCAATTCCCTCGTCTTTAATTGTAACAAATATTGGAATCAAAGAAATGTTGCTGTTGTGTTGGGATTGTCACTTTATCCTGAGGAAGGTTACTGCGTGGACAGAAACGTTTATCTCTTTCACTTAATGGAATAAAGAATTTTTCATTGCAAAGACCGTGAGTGCAGCCTTGCTTTCACAATCCTTTATTTATATATATATATATATATATATATATATACACAATAAATATAGTTATTATATATATATATATATATATATATATATATATATATATAGTATATACATATACGTGTGTAATTTTACTCTGTGTATTTTTCTATTAATATATGTATATATTAATAAAAAATAAACTTAGTATGACGTTATATATAAGATATATATACATATTACATATAGATATAATTAATGTATATATATATATATATATTATTATTAACTTTTTTTTTTTTTACTTTTTTTTTACTTTTTTCACCAGCAGGGAGACTGCCTATCAGTTCAGGCAGTGTAGACACCTATTGCGGCCATGTTTTCTTTCAGAGTTGTCACATGGCACTTAGGGGTCCTAATTTGCAGAGGGGGGACTGTCTGGGTTGATCATGATCGCTTCCAGCACTCTAATTCCCTGCGGACGTAACAGGTATGTCCACGGTCCTTAAGGTTAAAAGTTCTTTAAGGTTAAAAGGTCTAATATTCAAAAACAATGATCTTTTGATCTTTTTTATTTTTTGTACTTATACACTCTAAAACAGTGATTTTTAAACCAGTACTCATAGCATACCAACAGCCCAGGATTTAAAGGGACACTATAGTAACCCAGACCACTTCAGCTCATTGAAGTCTGAGTGCAGTGCCAGAGAAACTGCAATATTTACATCGCATCTCTAAGTCTGCCTCCAGTGGCTGGAGGCTCTTCCTGCATTATAGCCGACCTTTGAGGACACCCATCGTCAGAATTTTCCCAATAGGAAAGCAGTAATTCAGTGATTTCCAATGGGGAGGTCAAATGCGCATGCGGAATTTGCTGTGCATGTGCACTCGCGCCCGCTTGTCACATAAGGTTGGAGGGGGCGGAGAGTAGACCCAGCTCAGAGTAACATCGGCACTGGAATCAGGTAAGTAAATAAAGGGCTTTTGACCCTTTATTTACCATGGAGGGGAGGGCGCATTAGTGGAGGGAGACAGGGGTAGAGATAGTGCCAGGAATACAGCATTATCTCTTTAAGCACTGCGCAATTCTGCAATTCTGTTCCATTTGAGATATTGATAAAACCTGGACCATTGGTGTCCCCTAAAGACAGATTTGGGAAATATTACTCAAGAATACAGACAAGTAAATATTTTGCTATTTTATTATCTAACTGGATGAATAAAAAACCCACCTTTTAAATATTTATGTTATGTTTCCTGTGTAACGATTGCTTTCCATTCAGCACAACTTTTGTTCATGTCATCTCCAGTTTATAGCTGTTTCTTTCATGCTCTTTCATACACATAATTGTTTTACAATAGCAGTTTACAACACTGGTAATGACAGTCTTGAGAGATCATGGATACTACAACATATAAGAATAATTAGCAGAACACAGTGAATTGATTCCTTGAACATAGCACATCAACAATTATAGGTGGGAATGAATCATTCTAATGGTGCCGATTATAAGGTTCAGAAATTACCCCTGTAGGAACGACAGCAAATGTAAGGAATTTCAAAAGAATTTTCATGAGCTAAGAGTGATAGCTTAATGACCATTGTTAAGTATTATTAATTGCTGCAACAAACTAACATTTCTATTGGAGGTATGTACAATTAATCCCAAATGAAGTGGTGCATTGTATAAAACAAAATCTAGAAATATAATGTGGGAAAATAATGTTGGATATGTTGATTTGTTTTAAATAGAAAGAATACGCATCACGTGCTTATCTCAAGTTGGACTTTGGAAAGTCCACCTTGGGCACAGAAATTATGAGAAATCATGTTTCCACAACTATTCCAGGATTCAGAGATCAACATGCAAATAGGAACAGACATACATTGCATTTTAGCATTTCTGAAGGCACTTTTCTTAATAAGATGCTAATTTACACACATTTGTTAACCCAAAGCATGGGTTTTCATCCAAAAGAATCTTGTGAAATGCTATATAGACACCAATGCTGTACTCTTGCGCATGTGCAAGAGTTCAGCAGTGACATCAGCTACTGGCGCTGAAATGCCAGAAGATGTAGAGGACCAGCCAGAGGAAAATGGCTACACTCATAAGGAACAGGTTCAGATTAGTAAATCTCACCTTTATTTCTAGCTCACCACTGAATCCCCAGCAGCAATATCGCCATCGGGGGTCTACTCAAATTCTGCAGATGGTCCCCAGACGGTGAAATTGTCACTTGTTATAGGGCTAGATCTAGAAAAGGCAGGGACGGGCCATAACATTCATCTTTGGACTGCAGCCCATGTTCTTTTTACCACCTAGCAATGTCCTGGGATTGACACAAATGCCAAGAAAGATATCAAGGAATTATTAATGTTTATTTTAGTTGTTAAACGGTAAATTGTTGAATTTCTAAGTACCAATAACCTAGAGTATTACACAACAAATCCAGATTGCATGAACATTTAGGTGTCATAATTCTTTACTATTTTACAATAATTTGAAGAGAAACAAAACCAATAAGTAAGGATTTATTTTTATGTGTGAAACAAGACAGAATTTCACTCGATTGAACTAGCAGAGCTTACAGATTAAATTGACACTTTTATATATCTATTGTTTGTCTGCTGCAATGGGGTATTTTTTTGGCCTTTTTTTCTCAGACTCATTTCTATTCATGTTAACAGGAGTGAAACCTTGCTACAGGCAACCCACTGTCCACAGTCGTTAATGACTATTTATATTTATATTTAGGATTTGTGTGCCTGGTAAGTTTTTTTCTGTCTTTATATTCCAGTGATATCCTGCTAAATTTGCTACACTGCTGCATATGCTACATTTTTCGAGGATGTCGAGGTTTATTAACACATCTAAAGAATTGCACAACCAAAATAATTTTTGCAAATGTCTACCCTTTACTGTTCTGATCTCAATTAACATGTACAGAATGTGTGAAATTGTACATCAACCATGAGAAAATAAAATAGGTTTTCAAGCTAGAGTATATTTCATTATTCTAGACAAGGCTTTCTATTGATCTATCTCTATTTATTTGCAATTTGCTGCCAGTGATTGAGTCTGACTTTAAATCTCAAGACAGCTTACATGCTGTTAGGAAACTGTATTACTATACAAGGCACAAGTTAGTAATGTTCTCATTGTAAACTCTAATTTAGCCTGATTTGCGGCAAATTAAGGTCCACAATGTTGTATTCTAGAACAAAAAGGTCATTGATTTAATATATGTATTCTATTTGTTCTTTTCTAATTTGAATGTAGCTAAAGTGACATGCATTTTATACTTTACTGTGAAGCCTCAATTCAAAAAGGCAAGCATATTTTGCAAAACAATTATTTTTAATTATTTGCAAGAAGCATACTCCATTTAGATTATATTTTTAATTGTTTAATAGTAATTACCAAACAATGTTTTTGACTAGCAATAGATGCATACAATATTCTTTTGATCAGTTTGCTATTTTCTAGATTGAAGTTAGAGTCTACTCGATAAGTCAATTTAACTTGTTGACTTCCTCTATGGAGTCAGAAAAAAAAGATGATATTTTATGGTACAGCTCACGGACTGACTTCCAATTGTAATGTATTACTTCCAGTGTATATATATACAGTGGGACCTTGCTTTACAAACACCTCGGTTAACATAATTTTCGGTTAACAAATGAAAATCCATTGAAAATAATGCCTCGGTTTACACATTTTCTTTGCAATACAAAGCACGTTTCCCCAGGATGCATTGCATCTGGGAGGTTTATAGCATGCTGGAGCCTGTGGGTAGCACGTGGCTTCGATTGTGGAGGTGTTGGAGCGGCTTTTGCATCGAGTTTTGAAGCCATTCTTGAAATTGTTTGCAGTTGTTTTGGGACTGTTGGTGCATTGCTCAACCTGTGGAAAGATAGGGAGCTGAGCTTCGTTGTTTGCATGCCTTTTATTGTGTGCTCTGCATCGTGGCTTGGTTTCCATGCCAGCTCATTTTGACTTTTTTCTGACCTACAGAACGGACTAATTGATTTTCAATGCATTTCGCAATTTTTCGCAATAAGAAGCGTCCCGGAGAACGCATTAAATTCGTAAACCGAGGTCCCACTGTATATATATATATATATATATATATATATATATATATAAAACTGTATATATATATATATATAAAGTGGGACCTCGGTTTTTCATTTCATTTTCATTGTCAAAACCATAGAATTCAAAGAGGGTGTCCTGTTTTTCCCTATATATATATAGGGAAATACAGTGTTCTGTTATATATATAAATATATAGAGAAAAACAGGATGCCCTCTTTGAATTCTATGGTTTTACATATCAGCACAGTAACAATTATCTGTATCTTAGCAGGTCTTAAAATTAGGTAAATACAACCTCAGATGAACAATATATGTCAAATTACCGCATGGCATGATTTATTTAACAAATATAAAGTCAAAATGGAGATGCCATATGTGAAAAATGAAGTACACATTATGATTCAATAGCTTGTAGAACCACATTTAGGACTAGTTTGAAGTAATCGTTTTCTGTATGACTTTATCTATCTCTTACATCATTGTGAAGAAACTTTTGCACACTCTACTTTACAATGTTGCTTTAGTTTATTGAGGTTTGCTGGTATCTGTTTATGCACAGCTCTCTTAAGGTCCCACCAGAGCATTCCAATCAAGTTGAGGTCTGGACTTTGACTGGGTCATTGCAACATCTTGATGCTTTTATTTTTTAGCCATTATGTTGTAGATTTGCTGGTGTGCTGGGATCATTGTCCTGTGACTTAATTTAATCCAAGCTTTAGCTGTTGGACACATGGCCTGACATATTACACTAGAATACTTTGGCATCCTGAGGAGTTCATGGTCAACTCAATGACTGCAAGGTTCCCAGGTCCTTTGGCTGCAAAACAATCCCAAATCATCACCACTCTGATTGACAGTTGGTATAAGGTGTCTGTGCTGATATGCTGTGTTTTGTTTTTGCCAAACATAATGCTGTGCATTATGGCCGAAAATATCCAATTTGATCTCATCTGTCCAAAAGGCATTGTGCCAGAAGTCATCTGGTTTGTTCAGATGCAACGTTGCAAAGCTAAGCCATGCTGCCATGTTCCTTTTAGAGAGCAGTGGCCTTCTCCTGGAAACCTTTCCATGCAAACTATACTTGTTCACTCTTTTTCTTATTGCACTTTCATGAATTTACATAGTATATAATACAGAGACACCAAAGGCAGATCTCACAGGGAAGCAACAGATAATTATTTAGGACTACAGTAATACATTTGCCATGTTGGTAACATAGGACCACTTAAAGTATTGCGGGCTGAAGGGGCTGATACCTGAACTCTCGGAGTATTAAAACTCGGACCTAGACTAACCCAGATTGGGAACACTAATGGGAGTAGAAGTGAAATGCTGCATTGTAAAAAAGATGTTCATAACTAGAGAGGAGAAACTTGTGCTTACGATTCTCATGTCTTCAGGATGGGAGAAAGCAGATCTGGATGCAGAACTGGTCCTTGGTAGAGAAGGACAGGGAACTCTGGATATCCAATGTAATTGCATGCCTAGACTTAGGTGAATGGGAACCCATGGTCTGTGAGGCCTATGTGGTCTGTTAGTAGGATATTTACATGTTCTTGGCCTTCCAGGAGAGATAATGGGAGAAGAAATGAGGAAATGCATACACCAGGTTGAATCGTCATATAGATGATAGGGCGCCTGTACTAAAAGCCTGAGGAAGGCTTTATTTGATAGGTATCATTTACCAAATCTACTACCACTCGGCTGAGGAAGTTCATCATAGTATTCTTTTATCCTCAAGATGAGTAGCTACGAGACTTGAAGGTTCCTTACATTGTGAATCCAAGTACCCCATAGATCAAAGAATACAAAAAAACTGCAGCATGGATCAGGGACCTGCAAACACTTGATGGAATCTGATTGGCTGTGTAAGAATACCAGAACTGGAGAAGGAAATTTCTTGAAGTATCCCTATACTCCATTGTGTCCCTTTGTCAGTCTGAGGGAAAAAATGGACTCCAGGAGACTAATCACTTTGTCTGTTGAGGAAACATAGACAAACAATGTTCTCTGTCCTTGCTGAAGATCTTTCCTTTGGTCCTGTGAAAAAAAAATTGAACTGTACCATCTTTAGTGCTGAAAGGGGGCTCCCAGACTCAGGAGATATTGATATTTCAGCCATGAGGAAGAAGAAGCTAATACAAAGTAGTCCATGGTTAATGGAGAGTTCTTGCTGTCTGCCAGAATATTGATGTCATCCCTGTAACGGTAGATAGCATTTCCATAATTCTGTTAAAATGACCACCAGAACTTTGAAGAAGAACTGTTGAGCAGAAGTAAGAGACAGATGAACTGAAAATAACCTACTTCCAAAGCAAATGTTCAAGGCAGATCCAATGTGGTACAAAGGTACCTGAAAATAAACATTCTGCAAAACCATTAACATCCTCCATTGTCCTGAAAAAGCCACTTCCAAATGGATTATAGAAATTCCATAATGAATTTGCATGTATTTGAATTTCAATAGGGCCTGTGAAAAATGTAATTTGCAAAAAACAGACAGGAATATATTCCGAACATTGTTCTGCCATGGAACTTCAATAATAACATCTTCACCTGAAGGGGTGAAAATAATGCTAGAAAAATTACTCTCACTTTTCAGATGACTTAATCTGGGATATCCTACACTTAATAAAGTGATCTTCTAATTCTCTCCTATGGTTATAATATCTGTTGTCCAAAAAAGAAGTGTAGCAAATAGATCTTGGGACTTCAATCGCGGAGGCAGAAATGCCTTATTACCTTCTATGAGGATATTTACGTAGTAATAAATAATAAAAATAATATTTTTATAACAAATACCAATAATGTATTTAATAATTTTTATTAATATCAAAAATGTATATTTTGGCACTGTTTGCCCTTGATTGATTTAATGTGAAGAGTTACCCACTATTTTAACTCTTATAGACCATGGAGAACATTTATTAAAGGATTTGTGTTTCACAAATTAATCACAACCAATTATAAAAATAAAGGTTATTGTGACAATAATTAATAATAATAAGTAACATGCATGACAATAATCAGTGAGTATTTAGGTATAACAATAAATTTAAAATATGACAACCATTATGGCACATTAACCACAATAAAGATAATTTGTAAATAACTTCAGTACGATGAAATTGTTAGTCTCCATATACATTATCCATCAGTAGATCAGGATACTTAGCAAGGATTAGTATAAGTTTTCAAGACATGAGTATCAAATAGTTTATTAGCAACAGTATCCCGAAACATAAGTGGAATTAATTTCTAAAGGAGTTACATGCAAAGGTTACAAATAATTCCACTAGAATTTAATTAACAGTTATTTTTAACATAGATGCATACTTCAGCAGTGTTACTGGAATCTTTCAGCTCAACTTTAGAATGCCCTTACACGCAGAATGTAACACAGAGCGTTACAGCTTAAAGTCGTAAAACTAGATGCTGACAGTTTGCTAGAATCAGTACACACAGAGGCTTATGTTGAATTGCTGTATGCAAGCATTTTAAAGTGACCAATGGGATTAGGTGGGTGTACCTTATTCTAATGATTGTTTTATAGACATTGATCAGTAGATGGTGTTGTAGCATCACAACAATTTCTCATTACGAATTCCAGCTACCACTTTGTCTAGGGGGTTAATTGAATTTTGTGATGCAAATGATGTCATATTGTCTTTATCTTTATGGGCAATTAATCCTCATACTTCAAGGGATATTAGTAGACTACCATTCAAATTTCCATACCTTAAAGTATTTTTTGACTAACTCTTACAATGGGGTCTTGTAGAAATCCAATTGAATTTGAAAAGTAAAATAAATTAGTAAGGGAGTATCTTTTCTTTATTCTCATCTGTCTAGTTTTTTTTAGTTACACTGTCTTATTGTATGAAGCTAAGTGTCTGTACTATTAATATGTGACAACACATGATGTATATACATATGTGTGTATATATATATATATATATATATATATATAGTTAATACAATGCTAAACGTTTAAAATGGAATGAGGCAAAAATGTGATTCTTTGTTAAACTAATTTGCATATGCCCACCCAGAATCCTTTGCGGTTGTAACATCACTGCTGATTTGGAATTTCTGTGGGAAAAGCAAGTCTTATGGCTTGACTGGTGTGCAGATTTTTGTTTAGCATTGTATTAACTATCCACATACTTCAGGTGGAAGGGGTTTTCAATCACAATTTTTCCCCACCATAACCTATTTGGATTTTGCTTCCCAAGCACTACCAAGCCTCACTAAGCAAACCAGTAACCAACCTCATGCTGAAGAGTTGCATTAACAACGAAACAGCTGTCCATGAGTGGTTCACTGGTTTTGCATCTTATCCTAAATTGTGTTCCAAGCAGTTGTATACTGCAAACACAAATTAAAAGGAATCCATGTTTAAAATGGAATGAGGCAAAAATGTGATTCTTTGTTAAACTAATTTGCATATGCCCACCCAGAATCCTTTGCGGTTGTAACATCACTGCTGATTTGGGATTTCTGTGGGAAAAGCAAGTCTTATGGCTTGACTGGTGTGCAGATTTTTGTTTAGCATTGTATTAACTATCCACATACTTCAGGTGGAAGGGGTTTTCAATCACAATTTTTCCCCACCATAACCTATTTGGATTTATATATATATATATATATATATATATATATGTATCTATAGATCTATTTATTTATTTATTTATATATGTGTGTGTGTGTGATTTACCCACATTCAGCTAATGTTAGTTTTAATAATAATAAAATGTATTTATTAGGTCCTATCTATGAATATTCAAATTATTTATTTAGGTACTATTTGTATATAATTAAGCATAATTATATAATTAGTATATATAGATATCTATATATATATAGTTATATATGTGTGGACTGGGCTCTCAACCCGCTTTGTTCCAAATACTTTGGTTTCTAACACTTAGTTTTAAGTGTCAGAGATGTCTTATCCCCAATCACTGTTTAGATTAGCTGCATTCCAAACAGTTTGTTCATGCAGTGAATCGAGTAAGAAAGAAAATGTGTCTGGGTTTTTTTTTACATTCTGTTACAAAATGGAGTCACATCTGCTAAGCAGTGACTTTACAGTACCTCTGACAATTCTGCTGCTCTTTAAGGCATATATCTATGTTTTTCAAATAACATATATTCCTGAAAGGGAAGAGGGCAAAGATTGATCTTTAAAGAGGTATCTGCAGGTCAAGATCTAAATGAAGGAGTCCTTCGAGTAGTGACAGAAAGTGTCATGTTTCTGGTTCGGGCATAAATCATATCAAGTGTGGTAAAGACCACTGCAAACTCAATCCTGTGACCTCTGGATGATGGAGGATCTGTTTCTGCCATCTCTGGTACAATTCACTATACATAGATAAATATCCAGAAAAAACAGAAGTCATTGCCACCGCAGGGTGAAAGAATGTGCCAGCTGCCACATATGCTTTAACAAAGTTAAAATCTATACTCTCATCCATAGGGCCCCAGAGAGATCCTGCAATATCCACAAGAAATAGTGGGATGTTGGCTAACTTACCACAGCAGTGTCCAATTACAGGCAGAGTCTAATAAAAAAACATCAATAGTCTTAAATGATGAAGACTTGAAATTCTCTCTTGTGCCGAGAGCTTTTTCTCAGTCTTAGACCATTCATCTGCAATAAGGTATTTAATAATGTTAGGAACAGGCAAAGGTACTTTTTCTTCCAAATCAAAAAAGCAGCAGCTTGAATTTTAAGGCTCTTTTCTGAATATTTCCACATATTCAACCACCTACAAATGCTGACCTATAGTGATAAAATGATCCACACAAACAAAATTAAGAGAATCAGAAGAAGAAACCATTTCTCTGAATAACTCTTCCAATAGATATGTATCATGATTTATCTTGAGGACAAACAGATAGATCAGGGTATCTTGGCCTTTGCAAACTTGTCAGTTTTCATGAGGCACTGAAAAACCACCTACTAGAAATAACACATCATGTCTGGAGCAGGAGATGAGGGGTTTGCTACTTTCAAACACTCTGTGCAGAGCCATTAGGTCATTAGGCCATTAGGTACTTTATATAGTATCCATAGGCGTGCTTACGGGGTGTGCCGGTGTGCCTGGGCACACCCTAATCCCCGCGGCACCCCTATGGAGTGAGACCGGCAGGGGAGATCTCAGGATCTCTCCTGTTGGCTCATGCAGAGCCGGCGCTATCCGAGCGCCGGCTCTGCTCTCAGCCTCCATCCCCACAGACCCACAGGCAGGGAGGGAGGCAGGAGAGGACCCGGGGAGCTCAACCAGCAGCTCCGCCGAGTTCCTCTCGCGAGATCTGAGCGTTGCTGCGGCAACTCACAGCACCCACACACATACAGCACCCTCACACACATACACCACACACACACAGTACACACACACATACAGCGCACACACATACAACACCTTCACACATACAGCACCTTCACACATACAGCACACACATACAGCGCACACACACACACAGCACCCTCACACACATAGAGCACCCACACACATACAGCACCCACACACATACAGCACCCACACACACACAGCACCCTCACACACATACAGCACACACATACAGCACCTTCACACATACAGCCCCCACACACATACAGCACCCACACACACAGCACCCTCACACACATACAGCACACACACACATACAGCACACACACACATACAGCACACACACACACAGCACACACATACAGCACCTCACACACAACACCCACACACACACAGCCCACACATACAGCACCCGCACAGCACCCACACACAATTACTGCACCCTCGCACATACAGCACCCACACACATACAGCACCCTCAAACACACAGCACCCTCAAACACACAGCACCCTCTCACACAGCACAGAAACAGCAGCCTCACAAACACACACACAGCATCCTCACACACACAGCACACTAACAGGACCCTAACAAACACACACAGACACACACACACACACACAAACACCCTCACACACACATTGCACACAAACAGCACCCTCACACACACATCACACTAACAGCACCCTCACACACAGCACCCTTACACACACACACACACACACACAGCACCCTTACACACACAACACCCTCAAACCACCCTCAAACACACAAGAGCATTGTATGTATTTGTGTGTGTATTTATATATGTGTGTGTATGTGTATATATATAAAGATATACACACATACATATACACACGTCGTGTGTTTGTGCTTTAGGGTGCACACCCTAATGCAATAGGCTGCGCACGCCTATGATAGTATCTCCTTAGAGGATTCCCTTTAGATGATCCGAAAAATGTATTTCTCATAGAGTTATCATAATAGGGAATAATATAATAAATAATAATCAAGTCCAAGTTATCTTTTGTTTAGAATGAGGACAAGAAATAATAATGTGGCTTACCTATGACTATTAAAGTGTGACCATTTGTTTAAAGCAGGTGAATCCAACTCAGCTCTGCACTCCTGATAATTAAAGCCTAAGTATATAATCAGCTGCTTTAAAAGGATCAAAAATAAAAAAAGAGAAAAAGGTGGAATATGCCTTTAAATGCACTACACATTTAAAACTGACTAAGACATCAAAAGTAATAAAAGCCATAAAAACTGATTAAAAATAGAAAAAACATTTGCCAAAATCATCAAAAAAGCTTAAAAAAAACAAAAAATGTGGAGGTTAAAAACACACTAGTATGTCATACATGACATCATGGTGCTCGAAGAAGAAAAATGCAACAGCGCATGTGTGCACTACGACATTTACACAAGTGCAACACGGCTCCTGAAATGAAAAACACTGCAACCCCAGAAACCCCAGGACCACCAGGAAAATAGTAAATAAAGGAGTAAAAGAAGACATGTAAAAAAATGCCAAAAAGTCTCTTGCAGCAGGATGATGTCTGCAAAAAGAAAATCCAGCAAGATCAACCAAGTAATACATAACATAAGTGAGAAATGCTTTAAAAAAGAGACTGGAAATGCACAAATGATGCCATATTGTGCAGATGGGGGATTTATAAAAATGCCTCACATTGCTACCCCATTGGTCATTGGAGAGGGTCCAGAACCCTCCCACACAGAACAGGGTAATCCCTCTCCTCGGCCTGAGAGATAATTGAGTCAGGAACTGTACTAAATTATCTCCAGGCACAGAAAACATAAATTTTAACAATATCCAAAAGTACCCCAAAAACACATGGAAACCACACAAAAGTCACATCCCTTGATAGCCCCGATCTTGGGGACCAACATATCCAAAAATCACCCAGATCGGTTCAGGAGTTCGGGATTTCCATGGAAGTCATAATTTTGACCAATTGTGCACATGGTCCTGTGCCCAAAACAGTTCCAGGAAATCAGAGCTAACAGTTTGTCTCTCTTTCTGGAGTACAAAAGCACATAAATCACCTGAACAGAGTCTTTTAAAGTGCATTGGGCAAGGTATATTGCAGTGCTCATAGTCCTTAGGCAGGAGGCTGGCAAGCAGGCTCCTCCAGGAGCCTGTGGCAAGGTTCTGTTAGCCACAGGGGTGTGTAGATGTTCTCCTCTGTTCCCTATAATTGCCTGATTACAAATTCGGAGTGATGCAGCATGTCTGTTCACATCACTTCCTTGTTCCATTTCGTCAGATTCCATGTTCTCTTTTCCAGCATTGACAGCATGTAAACTTATACGCGTGTCCCCTAAAAGGGGAGGAGTTGGTCCACTATAGGCAACTCTGTTCTGGATATTCTCGGCTACATTATGGGGATAGATACTACATAAAAATTGTAGTCTCCCCACCATGTTTGCCATTATTTCGTATATATGAGACAAGGGGAGAAATATAAAAAGATAAAAAAGATTACAATCTATTTGTTTAACCCCTTAAGGACACATGCTGGAAATATTCCATTATGATTCCATTTTATTCCAGAAGTTGTGTCCTTAAGGGATTAATGTAAAAATGGAACATAGGAAGGAATATATGACAAACTCCTATATAAAATATGGGAAAAGGACTCTCAGGAAGAGTGGGAATACCAGGAGCTGGCTAGGTGACTAATGGCTAAAATACTACTACATAGAGAATAAAAATATAAAAATATATATATGGTACTATGCCTTTAAATCTGGAATGGACAAAGTATCCCTATAAATGTGCAAAAATGTGAATAAAGGTGCTATGAGTGGAGATCTCAAATAAACAGGATATCCCTTTAAATATGCAAAAATACAAAGAGAATGCTGCTATACCTTTAAATGTCCTTTAAGAATGTGCAAACATGCAAAGCAGTGCTATATAGGGGGGGTGATAAATAAAAAATAAATAAAAAAAATAAAAAAAACTATATATATATAAATAAATAAATACAAAAATACAAAAAGGGGAAAGATGAGAGACCAAATTCTCTGCTGGATGACCAAAAAATATGTATGAAACTGGTGTCTATATCCCAAACAACATGAGGGATAAATGATACCTGTTGCAAATAATATACTTAGTAAAAGATAGAAGTAAAAAATAAGCTATACAGTACAAGGAACTGTTAGCTTTAGGCAATAAAAATGAAAACAATATATCGCTGGAAAACTGAAGCATAAAACTGGATCACTTCATATAAGAAAAAAATGACAGTTTATTGAATATATTAAAATAACTTTGGAAAAAGTTAAATATAAAAATACAGGTCACACTAGATTCAGAAATGCATTACCAGACTGATGCATTGAGAAATAACAGCAAGGACCTTCGGATTGTTATGGATGGATACGGATTGTGATGATTCAATATACAGCTGCCGGTGAGGATGGCTTGTGTCTGTGAGCACGTCCCGAGCAGGAGCCTCACTTCAGGGGACGTGCAGGACAGATGCCTCCGGTGGCGGTACTTTCCAAACAGGTCCTGCGTGTGGAGATTAGTGGTGCTGCTGGTACATGCGTCTGATCCCGTGTGTTGCTGGAATGCCTGTCTTACGCGTTTCGTAGGGAATGGGCCCTACTTCATCAGAGACATAATAGTGTCTAGTGCTTCAGTTCTTCTTTATATACATTGCCTAATTATCAATCATACATTTAGGTGTTAAAACCAATATATTCTATACTAATAAAAACAGTATTTGTACCTGCATAAAATGATACATACATATATATAAAATGCAAATCATTGCCACTAGGGTAAAAACAATATTCATAAAGTCTCATAAAATGTAGACAAATACATAAGACCGGTAAATGCAAAAATACATAAAAGCAATATATGAATGTTCCAAATGGAAGGAACATATATAATGAATCAATTAGAGATAATGAAATGCTGGACATAAATTGGTATATATACATGAAGATAGGTGGATAAAATCATAATAGTATATTGACTACATATGGATAACCAATACTAGATAGGTACCATATAGGTATAGTGTGAATCCATCCTTCTAGGAGAAAACAGGAGAAAAATAATAGTTAATATATACAAAATAATAATAAATAATAAATAAATAAATAATCCCTGGTGGTGGTCCTGGTGGTGGTCTGTAACTATAAATAAAGAAAAAAAAAAAGGGGGACTATAAATAAAAAAAAAAAAAGGGACTATAAATAAAGAAAAAAAAATAAATAAATAAAAAAAAAATATAAAGATATATTATAGGAAAGCATTAAGCTCAAAATCTACATTGAGTCCCTTAGGGACCAAAGTCCCTAACTTAAAAATCCACTTCGCTTCTGTCTGATCTAGAGCCTTATCAATGCTACCTCCTCTCCAGTGGGTATTCACTTTCTCAATAGGCATAAATGCAAGTCCTGTGGGGTCTCCCCCATGTATCTCTTTAAAGTGCTTGGAAAGATTATGCGTTGGAAGTCCCTTCTTAATATTTCTAATGTGTTCAGCAATACGTATTTTGAGGGGTCTTTTTGTACGTCCAATATATTGTTGTGGGCATGGACATGTTATTAAATAGATGACTCCTGATGTAGTACAGTCCATGTTGGTCTTGATATCATATTCCTCTTGAGTAGTGAGGGATTTAAATCCAGTGGTTGTGTCTTCTAATGATGGATTATTTCTACATGCTAGACACTTCTTGCATCTTGTGAAGCCACTGATGGTACCTTGATCCAAATCAACACTTTCAGGTTTAGTGGTCGGTGCCAGCATAAGTTGCAGGTTGGGTGCCCTAGTAAAAATAATCTGAGGTTGATTGTCGAGGAATTTAGATAGCGTTGGATCATTCTTAAGGATCCCCCAGTGCTTCCTTAGTGTCTTCTGTATTGTATGAAATTGATGATTATATTTAGTGATAAAGGTGGGTGCTGAATTGGATACTTCTGTGGTGCTGGGTTTATTGCATAAGGTATCCTCTCTTGGGGTGGTAAGTGCTATATCCATAGATTCTTCTAATAGCGTTGGGGGATAACCCTTTTTCAGGAATCTCTGTTTCATTTCTTCCATTTCTGACTTACACACTTCATTATTCGAGCAGTTGCGTCTTACCCTCCTGAACTGGATCTGAGGTATGTTTCTTAACCATGTTGACTTGTGATGACTGTTAAAAGGAATAAAACTATTACAGTATTATAAAATATAACTGCACAACAAATTCATGCTTGTACAATTTAAAATACTCACAAAATATATCCAAAGAAAAATATAAATATGTAGAGAAAAATGTAAAAATAAATTCTAATAACTGTTAATCATGATTCCTTCCTATGTAAAAATGCATGCAATAACACACTAAATCTATATAAAAATTATAAAAAAGGGTTTTCGAAATCACTATTCAGGCCAAACAGTATTAATAAATTACGATTGAATATCCATCTCATTTCTAGTTGGCCCATTTTTTAAATCAGATCCTCCCCTCTCCAATTTGTTTCAACCTTTAAAATTCCCATAAATTTCAGTTACTTTGGATTACATTCATGTTTTTGTTTAAAATGGAACGAGAGGCTATGTTTTTCGAATCGATTCTTACTATTACATATGTGCTCTTGTATCCTGACATTCAATGTTCTCGTTGTTCTTCCCACATATGTTGAACCACAGTCACAAATAATCAAATAAATCATTCTTTTAGTGTGACAGGTTATTATTTTATTTATTTATTTCTTTATTTATTATAATTTCTTTATTTATAGTATTTTTTCGGTTTTGTTCAACATTGAAGGAAGTTACAGAAGGAAAAAGAGGTTAGATGAGGAAGGCAGTATTACAATACAAGGTAATGTCGGTGCGGAACATCATTACATATGAGAACATTAATTATACATTCCATTTTCAGACAACATGTCTCGAGAGTCCAAGAACCAGACCAGAGCAAGTTATTGATTACTTTTCAAGGCTGTTGTAGGGTTTGATAGTTTTTGACAAGGTAAAGCATTAGCAGTGGGAGTGTGAATATTTATTTTGAGTTTCCTTTACCCTCCAGTATGATAGCAAACCCAGGAGGGTTGGGCTCATGTGTTCATAAGCTTATAGGTATGGATGTTCTTATTAATAAGTTGTTCTTCTTTGGTAAAGTATGAGCTGGGGTCCCGCCCCCCTGATGACAGTATGGGGTGGTGGAGGGATTAGCCATTGCTGTCGGCTATAGGTGGTTCTTGGAGTGCCTGTTTCCTGGAATAGGTGTTCATGCATAGTAGTAAGTAGTTACGGTATGGAGGGTGTGTGGGGGGTGAAGAGGGTTTAGGAAAATAAGTTGTGAAGAGGGAGGCAAGGGGAGGGAAGGAGATACGATAAGAAAGAAGAGAGAGAGAAGAGGAGGAAAGAAGGAGAGAAAAAAAGGGAATAGGGAGGGGAGAAGAGATGGAAAGAGTGGGGTGATCTCAAGGAGGTGATCCTTTTGGAGATCCCCCTCCCACCCCACCTCCTCGTCCTTAAGGGGAAGCTTTAAGTGGGGAGTGGGAATTAGAATATCCATGGTTCCCAGATTTTATCGTAGTGTTTTGTGGTTTTGTGCAGAAAGTTTGTTCATTTTCATGTCATCAGTTATTTTATGTTTTACGTATGTCGAGAGAAGGAACGTCAGGGCTCCCCCATTTCTCTGTGATTGTGCGTCTCGTGGCTAGTGCTATTTTGGCTATTAATTTGTTTTGGGCATTCCTGTGGGGTCTGGAGAGGAGCCATATCCATCACAGTGTATCCTAACTGTGATACCTGTAGCCACAGTGCTGCATTCTGATTGCATTCCCACCATAGGTGGATATATGTACCTTTGTTTCCACACCATTTCCAGCAGATGTCTGTGTCTGCCCTCCTCATTTGTTTTAGTCGAAGTGGGGTTAGATATCACCTTAGAAGCATTTTGTAAGCCTGTTCTTTGTGATTTACGCATATGAAAATCGTTGCTGTTGCTTCCTATATAGCTATCCAGTCTTTGGGATCTCCAATGGGAGCTATATTCCTCTCCACATATAGGACAGGGATCCCTCCTGTGCTGTGTGAGTGATGAGGGAATATATTGCGCAGATTTGACCCTTCTGGATGGGCTTTTTTATTCAAGCTTTTTCGAGGAGTGTTAGGGGGGTGATGCTCACTTGTTTGTAGGTGGGTGTGCTAATAAAGCTTCAAATTTGTGTATACTGAAAGAAGTCGTGGATTGAGCACGGGGTAGGTTGTGGGAGGTCCGCGACGGGTATGAGCTGATGGTTGAGTAGAACTGGTGGATTTGGGTCAAATCATTGTCCTCGTAGTGTATGAAATCCTTGAGATTCATACCAGGGACGAATTGCGTATATCGGAGAATAGGTGTGAGTGGGGAAGGATTGGAGACCAGGTTGCACTTTAACATTAACCTGTCCAATATTTTCATGGATGTGACAATTGCTGGGGAGGTGGAGGGGAGTGGAGGTCTTACTTGCCTCGGGACCCAGATATATAAGGATGGGAAGTCCCTCCAAAAGATAGTATGTTCTAGATCAGGGGTCAGCAACCTATGGCACATGTGCCTTTGCATGGCACTCAGGAGTCCCAGTGGGCCTTCAGATATTTGCTAGTGCAAACGAGTGATGATTGCAGGTGGTGAGGGACAACCCTCAGTCTACATATTGCAGCACTTAGAGGCAGTGATTTCCAAACTGGAATCCGCACTTGGGTAGCAAAGCCTGCAGCAGCTATCACAGCTATCACCTGCACCTGGCCAGCCCAGTCCCCACTAGACACCAGGTAAGCCACCAACACAGGTAGATTTATGCAGAACTGCAGAATAAGCATTCCCCTCATACAAGTAATACAAACAGCACACACACAAATACACACAGTTCCCACAAATACTCGACCACTTACAATACACATACACACACAACCCTGCACTTACACAAAGCCACACACACACACACACTGTGACATATCATCCACACACACACAATTCCACAAGCAGCCCCCATGCACAGCCCACATTTATATACAATACTACAAGCTACTCACGAACATATACAATGTAACAGCCCACATGCACACAAATACAACACTGCAAAGCATCTGAAGCACTCAATAATAACAGAAGCAGAATACGGCCACATACTCAACTCGATTTAAAGAAAAATAGGACCGGCACACCAAGGGACTTCAAGATCTAATTTTGGCACAGTACTACTAAAAGGTTGCCTATCCCTGTTCTAGATCTACCCATCGTTTAAAGCCGTATGCAGCGTAAAGGTTCTGCATTTGGGCTAATTGAGCAGCATGGAAGTAATGGGTGAAGTTAAGTAGTCCAAGACCGCCAGCCTTGTTCGGAACATGAAGTGTAAAGCATTTAATTTTAGCCTCTTGTTGGCCCATATGAATCTGTCGATGTTTGTAATGTTTTGAAGTTGGATGTAGCAATGGGTATCGGAAGGGCTTGGAAGAGGTATAAAAACTTTGGTAATAGGGGGGGGCCTGACAGCCAAGATGGCCAGACATGCTTTTTGAAAGCTCCAGCTCAGATAAACCTAAAATAGCTTCTTACAGCCTGAATCCGTGCAACTAGCACTCAGTTATTAAGAAGGCTGAATGCTCAGACGATTAGGAGCAAAAAGATACTAGAAACATTTATTTCTACCGAAATCTCAGCAGTCTGGGTTAGTGTCCTAGTGTGGAAGGCGGCCTAGAAGTTGGGGGAGGTGGCCGATCCCCAGACACGAGGTCAGCCGGGAGCGACTACACTTTTGAAGCCCCATAACTCCTTGGACCGGTAGGGGAGATCCCAGTTCCCGCTGGGGAAAAATACTCACCAGCAGCAGAATCAAAAGCTGAATGGCTCATCACATGTGGCACCCAAGTTGGCCCCCACGATGCAACCTCCACAGCTTCCAGAGTACACTGAGGTCCTGCAATGGATAAAGTGCTTGGAGGCCAAATTCAACAAAATATGTCAAGACTTCTGGAGGCACATACAAGCCAGACCCCAACACCTGCCACACTGGAGTACAAGGAGGAGACCACGACTCCCCGTCCTAGCTCTGAGCAGAAGGATCACCCAGAGATACAGCAGTCTTGCCGCTGAGATAATCGGAAGGCCCCCCGGTGGCATCCACCTCGACCAGGCAGCCGAGTGAACCGCAGCAAACTACCACCAAAAACCCACCTTATCAACTCGCCGCTGCCTTCCTGCATGGCGCATGGGAGGAAGCCTAGTCCCCGCTCACAAACCTCCCCACCAGACGGCTCACAGCTGGCAACACAGACCACAGGCACTGAGCCCTGGTTAGATCACTGGACTATGTTATTTCTTCATCGGTACGGAGCAGGAGCGCACATGCACTTGGGGTGGTGGCACCCTCACACACAGAAAGGTGGAGAATCTCCAAGCCGTATAACACCTTTACCTCTGAGGGGGATCAGCTGACCTTGGCATAAGGCTTGCCACACGAGACACCTACAGCAGTACTGTCTCCAGCAGCACCGGTCATGATATTACAATATCAGATGAGCATATTTCTATCAGCGTGTTGCCTTGTTTCAGTGTTATGTTTAGCCTTACATATTATTTGTGCAGGCGCAGCCTCTCAGGGGGGTTCTTGAAGCCTAGCGGCCCTAATACCCAAAGCTTTTGCCTTGCCAGTTAAAGCCCAGTACTGATTCCTCACCCTGGCAAATATTTTTCAACCACTCTTCTACACTGCAATGATCATCATTAACGCATGTCATACCACAGTGTTTCTAATATTATTTGATAATTTCTCATGTATAGATACACACTTGTACCTAGCTAAATTATGTCTGACCAATGATTAGACACTCAGGCCCCCCAGTTTTGGCTAGCTGCCACTAGCAGGCACTGGTTGAACAGCCTCAAGCTACGGCTACAGGCCGCTTAATGCACAGCTCACCCCCATTACTTAATTTGCCCAGCCTACTACCTAGGTATACCCACAGAGTCTGGCAATAAGCCTCTCAGCCAGCCAACCTACAGATACATGCTATGTACCATGATATATTGCAATGTTTGTTACCAGCTTCGAGGGGCTTCCTCCCGTTGCTGTAAACCTCAATACCCAGTGGCTACCAAGCTCTAGAATTAATCTTAATTATAGTTGAGCATGTTCTCTTCCCTTCTCAGCTTATAAATGTCAATGTCAGCCCACAAGTGATGTTCCCTATAAGCTTATCGACTCATCACAAACTGACATACCCTGTACCAGCATGTCTATAACTCAAAAAAATTGAAAAAACGCTTTGTTTAGCTTGCTTACCCTTACTAAATGTGCAGTCTTTCCTATGTGCCATGAAAATGTACCATATGTATTCACCTCAAATGCTTGTTTGTGCTGTTGTGTGTATTATCTTGCACGCTAAAAAAATAGAATAAAAACAACAAAAAACCTTAGTAATAGATTAATCTTTACTGAGGTCAAGTGGCCTAGCCAGGATATTGACATGTCTTTCCAATTCTCCAGGTCCTATTTGACTTTGTTGAGTGGGGGGGTGTAATTATGGCTCTAGGTTTGTGCCAAATCGGCAGGGGGAATGGTGCCTAGGTATTTAATTGTAGAGGCCTGGAGATTAAATGAATATTGCATTTGTAGGGTATTAAGTGTCGAGGCAAACAGGATGTATAAGTCTGGATGTATAAGTTTTGAGTTTTGTAAATAGCTTGTCCACATTTAGTAATGAAATGGGCCTAAAGTGACTAGGTTCTAAGTGAGATTTGTCTGGTTTGGGGAGAAGGCAGATGTTAGCTTAGAGCATATCTGATGGTAGTTCTTCACCTGCTAAAATTGAGTTAAAAAAGTTGCATAGATGTGGGACTAGTAAAGGTGAGAAAGTTTTCTAATATAACCCTGTAAATCCGTCAGAGCCAGGGCATTTGTTTATTTTTAGTGTTTTCAGAACATTAGCTATTTCTTCTGGAGTAGTTACTGCAATTACTGCAATTAGTTCATTAGCCTTTTTGGGGGTGAGTGATGGTAGGTTGATTGAGTTAAGCTATTTGTCAATCTGGGCCACGGTCGGGTTAGGGTCCTGTCAGGTCTAAGGGCAATGATCATAAAGGGCAGAGAATTATTCTTTGAAAACAGTGGCTATTTGATCAGGTGATTCATGTGTGCGTCTGTCCATAGAGTGAATCTTATTGATGCGTTTGTGGGTTGTCCGGCGTTTAAGTTTGCAAGTGAGGAGAGTGTCCGCCTTATTGGACTTCTCGCCAAGCATTAGGCATGGTGCTAAGGTATTGGTGTTAAGGATATGTATTGGGAACTAGTTAATTATGATCATGGTCGTTACAGTGAGCGGGCAGTCGTGGGCCTTATTTAAGGGTTTAGGGTGGGTGCAGTACCCTGCCGATCGCTGATTATGCTGAGTAGCATTCGACAAGGAGGATGAAAATCATTAATGACTATAAAGATTATAGTTTTGTTGGCCCAGCAGCGAGATTTAGCGCTTCCCCGGGAACCGCCCCGGAACTCCCTCCCCGGTGACAGGTTGTGGGATGAGTAATCTCCCCTTATAGGTACGTGTGGTGTAGGAGTGGTGTCCTCATTATGAGGTGCGCCTTCGGGAGGGGACCTCAAGGCGCACCGACCCTTGGTAATTGGTGACCCACAGTTTGGGCCATGAGGCATAATACTATTTCTGCTGGAAGAGGCAAGTCCTCTAAACAGTGGTGGCATAAGAACAAAAAATCAAAACCAGGACAAAAGAATAATAAAAACCGGGCGGGGCTTGACTGCCAACAGGATCAGACGTGCTCTGTGTGAGCTCCCACTTCGGAGCCTGAAAGTCGGCGTTAACTGGAGGCCTAACGCAACCACCGACCCACACTGGCGACCATACTGACCTCCAGCTGCTGGGGAATGCGGGGATACCTCCCAAGACCCTGTCTGGCATCAAAAGTAACACGACAGGGGCCCGAGGCCTGCAGTACATGAGCTGGGTCTAGAAGGCCGCTCTCCCAGGTCTCCGACCGGCGTCTCGCTCTCCCCCACCTGGACTGGGGGGCGTTATCCCGGTCTCTACGGGCAGCTATTACTACACCAACCTGGGCCCAAACAACCACCCGGTCACAGAACATACACCGGACAGGCCTCCTCAAAATGGCTGCCGCAAGCCAGCCATGTGCGTGACTCACTAATAAAACACAGAAGAGATCACCCAACACAGTCTGACCTCCATAACGGCCTGCCCCATGGCTTTGTCGGCTGACCACACAGCACAGCTCAAGGTACTGGCTACCGTCAATATGAAAAGAAAAGTTGGGCAACAAAAGAGCCGGATCCCGCAGGACAATCTTTATAACACAGACTCAATGCTGTACCTGGAGGGCCTACTCAGGCTGCAGTCCACCGGAGAGAGGTACCTGGAACAGAGGCTCTCGATACAAAAGAACCATCAGCACAGTCAGTGCCATTGCACTTGGATGCCCTACAGCCCCCAACCAAGAGAGAACCCTTTCTCACACGTAGGGGTACACCTTTCTGACCTCCGGGTGTGGGACTTCACAACAACCTGATGCTACAATATCGAACCACCTGAACTCTGTACCCCGCAGACACGCAATCGCTCCAGCCTACTTCCAAGCCGGGGTATTGGATAAGCTGAGACCTGCAACCAAGTGCAACATGATGGACTATGCCACCGAGTCCTCAAATATCTGCACGCACCACAACACAGAACAGGCACACACTGAGCACACTCAGGCATCCCCACGCTGGCACAAACAGTCACAACCGAATCAACAACACCTCACTACATAACATTCAGGGAGCATGACTGCCGACCGTTGCTGCGACCTCCCACATAGCATGGGCAGACACCCATGGTATTCAAACCCTCTGGGCCACACAAACCCCCTAAGCAAATACGATGAGATCCAACACCTACACTGATGGCACACATTGCTTAGCATATACAGGTCCCTCCTGACAGGCATCACAGATCACTAGCGCAAAGCAAGTAACACGAATAGAACCACACACTCTTCTTTAAATTGTATTGTATAACCTAACATACCTTGCAGTGTAAACTTAATGTCTTATCTACTCTGTGTTTTGACTGCTCAGACATGTCATTACTGTACAAACTGTATGTCCCTCACGCATGCATGTTCAAGCATAACCATATCAATGCCTAGAAATTAATAATACGACACTCTACATAATGAGCATGAGCTAAATATATTCACTAAGCATGTAATTGGATGTATATCATATCTTGTTTTACTCATGTTCCTACTTGATATCACAAAAAAAGAAGTGCAGCACTTCTAGACTATATATGCCAATTTTTTACCATGATATTGTGAACTAAACATGTCACTGCTTAAGCCTGTAACTTCCTCTGCACTCAAAATTAAGGAATTATAAAAAAAAGAATAATAAAAACCATTGTGGTCAACTTATATATGATGGCAACAACCATTATAGTTGTGTTGGCTCAGTAGCTTGGTCGTGGCATTTCCCCGGGAACCCACCTTGGGCCCCCCCTTTTAGTAACAGATTGTGGGACGGGTCATCTTCCTTTATGCATACATGTGATGTAGGAGTGGTATCCCCAATATGAGGGAAGCCCCCAAGTGTCAGATTCATATGTTATATCTGCGGGACCGGTTGTTCAGGTGCTCCAGGCTGTCTTCCAGCTGGATAATCCTTTCCTGCCTGGTGTAGATCACTCGGTCTTGGGCCTGGGATTTTAGAGTAAAGCCTGAGATGTGTTGTTCGGCCTGAGTTGTGCGCGAGGTAAGCGCTTTGAGGTTGTCCTTTAGACCCGGAATTTGCTTTTCCAATTCCGCCGCCGTATAGGCCTTGATGTCTGTGGATGTCTCTCTAAGAAGTCTCCATAGATTGCTCATGGTTAGAGGGACTGTGGGGTCTTTATTTCTCTTTTAGTAGGGGCCAATATTTCTTAAAAATCTTTACAATGATAACCCTTACAATTGAAATTGCATATGAATTACATGTTGTTTTTGTTTATATTTTAGTAAGTCTGTTCTATTCTTAATATTGGCCTCCTCCAATGCTTTATTTAAAAGTGTATCTGTGTAACATTTCTGCTTAAAATCCTTTTTAATTTTAAGTGCCTGTGTTTTAAAAACTGAATTATCTGAACAGTTTCTTTTTATCCTCAACATTAGGGCTTTAGGGGATTAAGTAGCCACGGAGAAGTGACAGCTACTCTCTTCTATGTAGCTATTCACATCAACTTGTTTGGAATAGGTTTTGGTGTGTATTGCACTCCCCTCAATATAGTTATCCAAATCCAGAAAAGGTCTTACTGAATACGCTTTCCAGTTTGATGCCCCAGTTGTTGTTATTCAGATACATTAAAAAAGAAGTAAGAGAAGATTTGACGCAAAAAAATATATCCTCTATGTTATGGCGATAGAGCATTAGCCTCCAAACCACATGTATCATAAATATACTCATGTTCCCATAGGGACATGAACTGGTTGGCAAAACTCGGAGCGAATCTGGTGCCCATCGCCATCCCACAGATTTGTAAGTAAAATTCCTCCCCAAACCAAAAGTAGTTATTTGCCAGGATCCATTGGATACCTTCTATAATAAAATCAATCTGTGCCTCTGGGAATGTGTTAAAAAACTCTAGAAAATACTTGACTGCTCTGCATCCATGCTCATGAGCCATGATTGTGTACAATGAACTGACGTCTGCGGTTGCTAAATAGTATCCCTGGTCCCATATTTGATCTTGCAAATTGTTAAGGATACTCAGTGTGTCTTTCGAGTGACCTGGACATTTGTGTACTATAGGCTGTAAGCATCTATCTATGTACTGGGACAATCTGCTGGATATAGAGCCGATGCCAAACATTATATGTCTGCCCAGTGTTTTTTTCCTGTTCTAATGAATTTTTGGCAAGTGATAAAAGACAGGGATCTTTGGATGTGTTATATTTAAAAAATTGAATTCTTTATCATTTAAAATGCCTAATGTTTTGCCTTTATCTATCAGTTTATTGTATGATACATTTTTATTTCTCCAGTTGGATCTTTTGTCAATTTCCTATAGGTATTCAGGTCTCCAAAAAAATCTAAGGCTCTCATTTATATAATCATCTTTTTCCATTAAAACGATCCTGCCCCCTTTATCCACTGGTTTGATCACCAGCTTTTCATCTTTTTTTAAGACGTTTTAATGCTGCTCTTTCCTCAAAACTTAAATTATACTCCTATTTTTTCAGCATTTTTATTTTCCGTATCTCATACATCACCATTTTCTTCAAGGTGGACATTTACTCTGAAATATATGAACTCTGGAAAAGGGTAGACGGTTCTCTTAAGTCGGTATGTGAAAATTTGATCTCATCTGAGGGGTTAGATCTTACCATGGGATTTTTTAGGAAGATTTTTTTGAAGCTTAATTTTCTCTTGAATCTTTGTAGGCCTATATATGCACTACATTTATCTAGATTTTTGGTAGGGGCAAATTTAAGACCTCTTTCTAATAACGTTTTTTTGTGGTATTGTTAGAAACCTGTTAGTTAGGTTAAATATACCACTTTGTTTTGTGGTTTGTCCTTGTCCCTTCTCTCTCTTCTGAATGCGAGTTCCTCCTCAATTTCCCCTTCTTCTGTACTTCTCTTCCTTTTTACTGGTGACTCTCATATTTAGCTGTTCCTTGTATCTGTTCTTGGTACATAATTCCCAATAATCCTCTTCCCTTGGTGATCTTGCTAAATACTCAAATCTATTGTGTAGGAGAATATCTCTTTCTTACATTGTTTCATTGTCACATCCACTTATGGAGTCATGGCTCTTCCTCCTGTAACCTTCAGAGGTTCCTTCTGCCTTACCGCTCTGTCCGGTGTTCTTCGTTTGTTAGTTCAACTAGGTGCCCTATATCTTGACTCTATTCTTTGGATTGTCGATGCTTTTCTAATTGGAGTTTTTGCATAGACATAGTTGATATTATTTGATTCATGGTTTAGAGTATTAGTCTGTCCACTATTTCTTCAAACTTCCTGTCTTTGTTGATAATGGTATGGCGTTTTAGATCTTTAAACATATGACCCTACTTGCTTTTTAACGTAGTCATTCTTATCCCTCACATATTTTCTTTTTTTTAACTCAATTACATTTTTCTCCATTTTATCTTAATTTCCTTGTATTTCTCTGGTTATATGCGACTATTCATCGGGAGAGGCATTACTTGCCAGCAGACTATGAATCTCATTTATTTGGTCATCTTGTTTTTTTAAAGTGGAATTGCATCTCTTAATGATCAATCCCATTAAACCAAATAAGAAACTCTCAAGCATCTCCATTCATTCTTCAATGAAATCCTCCTCCTCTTGGTCAAAGGAGGGATTTTTTTTTAGGAATCTCAGACCTCTTGGAGTGATTTTTTCTCTATCATATTTATCAAGGGTGGCTACTTCCCATTTGATTTTCATTTTTCTTACCAAGAGTTTTTCTAGTGTTAATTGGCATTGTTTTAAGTCTATATTTGTTTCATTATTTTCTTCAACATGCATATCTTGTTGATCAAATAATGCATCTATATTCTTGCCACAATTTCCCTGTGGTTTATGTTAAAGTCTGCAATGGTATCTCCTGGTTAACAAGGAAGAAAATTAAAATTGATTTAGCAAGAAATGCAAACAATATTAATCAAATAAGTGATTTTTTACACAGATCAGTATTGATTGCCAGGATGCTATTGGCTTCAGTCCTCGTTCAATTTGTCCTTGTTCATCACATTAACAAGAACTTCAGAGACTGAGTCAACAGATAACACCAAAGCAACCACAGGAGCAGATGCTGATCCTTCTGCCATCTTCTGGGAAAAGGTTGTTTTTTTTAATAATGGCACTTCACTTAAATAATTCATGTAAACAAAGGGAGAGTTAGAGGGAAAAGGAGGTAATATTTACCAGTAGTCCTGATTAAAAAGCAGTATGTGGCCATAGTAACAAACAATGGACACAATTTGAAGTAAATGGTTATTGACCAAAGGGCAACTTTCTATCTCATTTTACATAATTGTCTTTATATTTTATACAGTGTTTTATTGGTAGTTATTAATTTTAACTCACTAAGTTTATTTTTAATTCCATGGCAAAATATTATGTACTATCCTTAAAGGGTTGCTCCAACTCCTTTTTAAAAAAAAACAAAAAAAAAAACCCACAATTATTCTGTTTATAATGTCCTATTGACCATTGTTCATTAGGTCCAGCACTTAATTTTGTAATGAAACCTGAAAAAGAAGCTTTTACCTTACCTGGAATCTAGCGCCAGGAGAAGCTGTCATCACTGCCTTCCATGCTCTGCTCCATCCCACCCAATATCACTGCCTCCCTCGCATGAACCAATCAAATCCATTTGAATGTACAGTTTTACTAGTTCAGAGCACATGCAAGCACTGTAAGCCAGCAAAGGGCCGGAGGGGTGGACATGGGAGGGAGGAGGGAAAGACTAATAAAAAAAAAAGAAAATGAGATATAGTGTTACAGGCAGGCAGGAGAAATCAAAGGGAGGGAAGGAGGATCTAAGAAAGGGAGGAAGAAGTAGGCTTCCCCTTGCAAGCACCAAAGCTTATTATATCTGTCACTAGTGCACTGTAAGCATTGATGACCGGCATAACTTTAGAATCTCTAGGCAGCCTTGAAAAGAAGTTGAGCCCTCAGCACAAAACAGCAAATACCTTTGGATATGCAGTGTTTTAAGCAGACACCTACCACCATGACCAATTTTAAAACCAGAAGTGTTCATGGTGTTTGGAGTAACCCTTTAAGGAGCTTTACATTGCTTTTATTGTTATTGCTGTTGTTATTATTATTGTATTTTATAAATTTCAGTGCTGTCTCTGTTTGCATAATTTTTTACTGTTACTGTGTTACGTTCACCTAAAGAATGGGATATATTATGGTGATGTAAAAGTTATATATATATATATATTTATTTGTGTCCAGGGCATAGAAAGTCGTAATGGCAGTATATAACTTATACCATATTACAAAATAGAAAATATAAACAGTCAGTTGTGGTGTGCTGAAACCAACGATGCGGTAGGCCTGTAATAAAAGAGGGCAAAAAGAGTATAGCATGCAAGATTTATTTTCAGCCTACAATTTGACAATCATATAGCATATATCACATGTTCATGTTACAAAAAGCTTCACGTATTTCCTGTATTGGTTGGGGTATGTATCTGGTATATGCTGATGAATTCCACCATCCCAATGTCTTGATAATATGTACCGGTATGTTTCTGCGGGAAGCAGTGGTGGCTGCTCAAATGCGGAAGGAGTGTCCTGAGTAGTGGGATGGATTAAGGCCTAGCCTCGCCAATAATACTATAATATAGAGCATGGATTTACTAGTGGTGAGAACAATGCCATGTAAGGTAAACAAAGGTTGGTCAAGGGAACCAGGAACAATGATTAGGAATATATCTAGTACCTGGACCGGGCACCATTTCTTGCCGGTAGGGTAATATGGGATCTTTACCAGTTGATTTTTTACCAGTTTTAGTGTAGTTGAGGGATAGTATGTAGTGATCTTGTATTTTTACAATCTGTGATCTCTTAATGGCATCTTGGGATGTGATGTTTGTAGTTGTAAACTCTCTGGGTCTGAGAAACTCATAGAAAGCTAAGTAGATAGCAGTTTTAATGACATGATTAGTGTGTGATTCGAAAGGGGTTGTATCCAAGAGGTCTGATAATGATTGGAAGAGCTGACTATGAATAGGTGATCTAGAAGATGGTGGTGTGGGGTTTGAATTCTTAATGCCTTTTAGTATGGTTTTGATTTGATAAGATAACAGGAAACTGTGGTTGTTTGGCCAATGTGTAAGTATATGGTGTTGAATTCCTGTCAGATATAATTTGATGGTGTTGTAAGATAATTTTAATTTAAGGTGGCAAAAAGAAGTGAAAGGTACAATAGTTTCCACTGAATATTTATTTACAGTCTGAAAGCCAAACAAGAATCTGTTATAAACACGGAATGCTCTGTTGTATGATTTCCTAGTATTGTCGTCAAAGCCAATTGCAAAAGGAGTCTGCCATGAGTTAACAGATCTCTGAATCCAATGTCATGTCCAGCCATGACGAAGCCAGGGTAGCCACTAAGGCTGCCGTCGGTAAAGCTTTGTGGAATTCCTGAAATTGAGAGTGAGACAAATGATCAGTTGCTACATTCTGAATGCCAGGAATATGAACACATACAAACAAGAAATTATAGTTAGCAGCCAGCCAAGTCAATTTCCTCAGAAAGCTCATGATGATCAGAGCTTTAGAACGACCTTTGTTAATTATATGGCAGGTGGCTAAGTTGTCCAAAAAACATCTCACTGCCTGATCTGACAATGCTGCTTGCTCCCCACGCTACTGTAGCAGCTACAATAGGATAGAGCTCCAACAGGGCAGAAATGGTAGAAAAACCTGGTACATTGTACACTTTAATAGGCCAAGTGTACTTAGCTATGTCTCCTCTTGTTTTGCCTTATATCTCTTGTCTTGTTTTATTTTGTTTTGTATTCCCAGTTCATGTACAGTCCTGTCCTGCCCTGTCCATGTTCTGTTCATGTTTCCCTCATGTATTGTGTTCATGTCTTGGGTTCTGCTTTCTGTCCTGCTCTGGTTCTGGGTTCTTCTAGTCTTGTCTTGTTATCTTGTTTGATGCATGTTCACCAGGGAGCATGTGGTTACCCTTCACCAGACCCTGTTTGTCCATTTCCACGCTGAGACTACTATCTTCATCATTAGGCATACAGGGGTCCCGGTCTTCAGACCGCCACCTGTGAAACCCGCAGAGAGATATAGATCAATGCTGGATAGGATGCACACAATCTTATCTCTAGGCAAACTGGCTTGCATATTAACTGAATCTAGCGTGATACCCAGGAAATTAATCAACGTGTCTCGTCATTCTGTTTTTTTGGGTAGATGTGGACCCCCCAGGTATTGGAAAAGTTGGATCGTGGCTCTCAGGCTACTGAGTGGAAATAAGTTACTCTCAATAGTCAAGAAGTCACCTAAATAGTGAATAAATGTGGAGCATCTACAGACATTGAGCAGTAGCCAGCATAAAGTCTTAGCGAAGGTATTGAAAATTCTGGGGCTACTTTTTGCACCAAAAGTGAGACGAGTGAAAAAATAGTAAGAACCCTGCCACTTAACAACATGTAGATTCCACAAAGAAGGATGAATTGGGAGGAGCTTGAAGACATTAATGATGTCAGTCTTACTGAGCCTTGCCCACTTTCCTGCAGTAAGAATTGCGTCAATGGCGTTATCAATGGTGGCATACTGAAGGGAGAATTCCTCTGAAGGAATGAGAGAGTTCAGACTGGGAATCGGGGAAAAGTGGGGAGCAGAAAGGTCGATAATCAACCTATGCTTGGTTGAACTTTTACCAGAGCCCACCCTTACAGGGTTAGTTCTCCATACTGAGAAAGGTGGGGAACTGAATGGCCCAAGTAGAAAACCTTGAACCAATTCAATCTGTAACAGAGTGTTAACCACTATTGGATTGGCAAGGGCGGACAGTAGATTCTTACATTCTACAATGCCGAATGGCATGTAAATGAATACCGTAGGGAACCCTTCCATGCATCCAGTCACCAAAAACTCCATCAAGTGGGATGAGGGATGGTTATGTAATAAGAGGGCGAAACAAGTCACATTGATTGAGGCCATGTAAGGTTTGGGAACCAATTTATTCTGACACATTGTCTTGGCATGTGCCCTAAAACAAAGAGAACACACATGCAAGAACCGGCAAGCACTAAATCCACAGGAACCTGCATTAAAGTTATGGCAAATCTGGGATTTACCCAGAAAAACGATTATGACCAAGCTTGTCCTAAGTCCCCTTCTCAGATTTAGCTGAGGAGGTTGGGAAAGGAAAGGTAGCACCCAGCTCCGGGGTATAAAGACATAGGTTTGTGGTATGTGAGGATGAAGAGCAAATACCACAAGCTGGGGACCAGAGACCCGCGAAGTGCCTACAAAACAGCTCCGTGTCCAACTGGCTCCAGTCCGTCTGAAAATTGAATTGAGCCAGAGCTGCAGACACCTTCGTGGATCTGTGGTAATCATAAAATGATGTACCTCCATACTTATGCTCCAGGTCCACCAGCTTGTGTAAATACAGATCGAATTTCTCTCTGCACTCGGGATAAACCGAGTACACCACATCCCTATAAATACTAAAGGCCAGGATGAACTCAGGAATTGACAACTTCCTATTCAACCTAGAGTTTCTATCCTTCAGTACAACAGACACATTGCCATAGGAATACGTTCTCCATAATATCTTGAGAGGCAATCGGCAGCGAAACTAGATTGACATCCTTGCCTTCCAAGATATCCTTCTTAATATTAGCTGGCACCATGTGAGCTGGGTTGATAATATTAGGGTTCTGTAGTGGACCAATTAGTTTACCAGTCAGGGTGCCTGAGAGACCAGTAGGTTCTGGAGTAACCAATCCAGATGGTGCCACTGGCCTTTCACTAGCATCCATACGGTCCAACGAGGCCTGAAGGTCGGATGACTGGGCACCACTGGGGCCCTCCCCAGCCCTGGTGTTATCCGTGTTGGTGTTGAACAGTCTATAAAGTTCAGCCTTCCTGGCAGTGGCAGGGAAGGGAATATTCCTATGTCTTAATTTGGTCGTGATCCTAGGTATGGTCCAAGAACTTCAGGAAGACAGGCTGGCATTGTTCCCTCTGTGAGATGGATATGGACCTTGCAGGAGTACTCGGAATTGACAAATCCTCAATAGCTTCTGGTAGTTCAGACATGCTAGGATAGAACAAAAATTCATGAGTAACCAAAGTGATAATATCGTACTGGCTAGCTACCTAACGCCAAGTGGTGAAGAAATTATCTAATAGTGGAGAGGAGAGCCCTACTAATTGCCAAGTGGCATGAGTGGCTCTAGCTATGTGTTGGCCAGAGGGGATTTTGTGGCCACTGAAAATGTGGCGGGGTGTCCAGTAAAGCAAAAGCTAGCATGGGAGTGACAGACGGAAGTCCTCTCTATACCACCATGTGAGGCAACTAACTATGAGGTGGCCATTGGGCATGAGTACCTCATATGAGGTATGAGGATGGGTATTGGCCTCGCAGGACCACTAAGACAAGACAAGAAGGCCAGAAAAACTAAATAAGCGGACTCTGAAACCTATCAGCCAGACAAAGTCTTACATAGTACCAGTTGCAGAATAGGGAAAGAGGAAGGTGTAATGACCACTGGGTTCACATACCTGTCAGATGGATATAGAGTAAGACAGAGTAGATGAAACACGAGCAATACCTATGAGAGTAATAGCTATGTTGCAGTACCCATATCGCGACTGTTGAATAGCAGAAAAACAAAATAATATGGGATACCTACCAGCCAATAGACTAGGCCTAAAATGAATCAAAATATATATAGAAAACACAAGAGACCGGAAGGTAGGACAGAAAAAACCTGCCCCCTCCCCTCCCTTGAGTAAATAAGGTCACCTAGACTGGATAATAGGGGGTAACCCAAAAGGTAAAAGATTAAAGAAAATATAATATCCAAAAATTGAGTTAAAGGAATTACTTACAAAGGCTGTGAATTATCAATTTATCAATCAAGATGAATTTGAATTTATGTGTACAAAACAACCATGTCTATCTACCTTTTATTGCTTGCCTAAAGTACATAAATCTTTATTTGATCCAACCGGAAGACCTATTGTCTCCGGATGTGGCAATTTAACTCAAAATGCCAGTGTCTATATAGATAAATTTTTATCACCAGCGGTCCAAAAGTTGCCATCATTTCTTAGAGATACCAAACAGATGTTGCATTTACTGACTAATCTCACCTTACCTACAAATGCCATCTTATGTAGCTTAGATGTGGAAGCTCTCTATAGTTCCATTCCTCACAATTTAGGTATTAAATATACTCAGGAACTTCTTAAATTGGAAACTAATTTACCTGAGGATTATGTAAACTTTGTGATGGAACTATTAGAATTCATTCTAACTCGGAATATATTTCTCTTCAACGGAAAAATTTTCCATCAGATTACTGGCACAGCTATGGGGACGTCTTGTGCGCCCTCATATGCCAACCTTTATTTAGGTTGGTGGGAAAGGCCCATTAGGACAGACCCCAAGCTTAAATCATACATCGACCGGATCTTCTATTGGAAGAGATACATCAACGACGTCTTTGTAATTTGGCTAGACACAGTAGACAAATTCAACGAATTTGTACAATTACTTAACATCAATGATTTAAATTTACGGTTTACAAGTGAGATAGGGGGCCAATGCCTTTGCTTTTTAGATCTCACATTGCAGATTTCTGTAGGAGGCAAGATAGATACAACACTGTATAGGAAAAAGACAACCTCCAATAACCTGCTATGTTGGACAAGTCATCATCCTACACCATTGAAATCAGGGATTCCGATTGGCCAATACCTGAGACTTCGCTGAAAATGTTCGACCCTAGATGAGTTCAAATTAAAAGCAAACGAATTATGACAAATGTTTAAAACTAAGGGATACCCGAATAGGGTCTTGAAGAGGGCTTTTTTGAGGGCAATCCACACAGAACGTGAAACTCTAATTACTGATGATATTTGTAAGGTTGAAGAAAGTAAAATACGCTGCATTGGTACATATGATGCAGGATGGGACACTATGCAAAATGTTTTTCAAAAATTCTGGCCTATTTTACAATCTGATAGACATCTTAAGGAAATATTGCCACCTTCCCCTTCGATTACAGCATGGAGGGGTAAGAATCTGAGAGACCTGCTGCAGGTATCAATAATTACTTGATTCTACAATATTATATGAATCACAAACCACACACACTATAGTAAATGTGATCGCCCAAATTATTAACATATGCCATTTTGGTCACTTCATCCCTAAGTTCTCTGCTACCAAGTTTGGATATGTAGTAGTCTTTTTAATGAGTGTACAGCTAGAAACTCTATAAATCAGGATGACACTTTCCCCACTGATATTGTAGCTGTAGCTCGTTATGGCCTCGATTTAATAAGCTTTTCACATTATTCAATACTGTTAGGAAAACTCTCTAAATGATTTATCTACAAGTATTCCCATAGACATCCTTAATGGTGACTTATGTAGATGAATCATTTGGGAAGTTGTTGTTTTTTTCTAACAGTATTGAGAAATTTTGTTAAGCTTATTAATTAGAGGTTTATATCTGCTGTTTATATTCCCAGGGGTGTCACCAAGTCTGTGGATAACTCAACGCTATATCAGTTTACCACCTCCTTTTTCCAAGCATTACTGCCAAACAGAGAGGTTAAAGATCTACTGTTAGATAGGGCAGACAGACTGCCTAAGCCTTGGCCTCTACCTAGCTCATCTCCAAGGGTTGTAATTGTATAGGTCCAGGTTTTTATGGTTAAAGAACAGATGATGAAGGTAGCAAGATCTACCAATATCCTCTGGCAATATATAACACAAGTCTACTGTTTACCACCCTCGCTAAAAAGAGGAAATTCAGGCCCTTAAACAGGCCAACATAAATTACAGATGTGGATTTCTTACAAAGTTGCTCATTTGGAGGAATGGAGTCCTTTTGGTGGCTTCCTCAGTATTAGAGAGAATGCAGCTCTTGGCAACATGGGGATTTTCCGCCTCTGAATATTTGATGCCTTCATGATTCCTTGAACCAGTGACCCCCAGAGTTCAACAAGATTGGCAGAGAGTGGACACTCCAGTGGGCAATCCAGGGTGACTAGATGACTGTTTCAATGTGGCTTCACATCTCTTATACTGCCAGCACAGTTTGGGGAGCTGGCCTCATGGCTGACTTCTTTTTTTAAATGATTTAATTATTGTACACAGTTGCCTTCATTTTAATTGATGCTGTTACTTTTGCCACTTTAAAACAAAGAATATAGGTGCCTCTATTCTTATCAATTGCTCCATTTCCTTTGAGCGTCATAAAAATAATTGCAGGTATCAAGAATTATTTGATTCTACAATATTATATGAATCACAAACCACACACTATAGTAAATGTGATCGCCCAAATGATTAACATATGCCATTTTGGTCTGACTTACTGTTCAAAATCTCAAATAACATATATGGTGTGTTAATACCAGGAGGTTATTCTAACTTCATAATCGATCCTTTGTTGGAGGGTGGCATCTGCTGCTAGTCTGGGTGCCAGAGCTATGAAACTAAATAAAATATTCTCAATGTATGATCTAAGGGAAAAAGGTTTTACATTTTAACCGTTGGTTCATATTCCCGTACAGATAAGGTTTTTTATCTCAATAATAATAAGTGTTAGTGCATCTTCTAAATTATATGGTCAGACCATGCACCTATTACTCTCACCCTGACTGAGAGGTGGAGAGACCTGGGAATCAATAAAATTGAGGACCTCTTTGTAGATAACAAAATAATTGCATACCCCTCTTTAACAGGTGAAGTCAACTTACCATGCAGGGATATTTTTACGTGCCTTGGCACAGCAGGTTTGTTGGTTAAACATGTACTCCTAGAGAGAGGTGGTCAAGGGTCTGACACTCATGATTTCTCCTTACTGCTAGACAAACCTGGAATCCTCCATTCACATAAGTCAGAGTTAATTTCCCAATGTTCACACTGACATTTATCACACGAAGTAGTCCAAAATTTCTTTATATGTTGAGGTGGTAGTGAGATACTGGAAATACCTTCCTTGTCCAAAATTGGTGGAAAGACTTTTTTTTTGCTCTTCAGAAAGTAACAAAATGTACCAACCATCTTGATATGGACTATACATTATTGCAATACTAGTATCTCACACAAACACATGTACACAATATCTACCTGGCTACCTCACCACTGTGCTGGAGATTCCAGATGGCCGGGGGAACAATATTTCATTTCTGGTGACAGTGTCATGCGATTCAACATTTCTGAGAACAGGTACATTTTGTTATTACAATCAGTGAGCATTAATCATGTCACCTGACCACAAATACTGCCTACTGTTTTTCCTGTCTTCCCAGGTGCCTAGGAATATGCATACCATTCTCCTTCATATACTCATAGTTATATATTTGTGCATAGCCAGAGTTAGATAACCTTCCTTCTCTGATGCAAGTGGTAGATGTAGTTAACAAGAGCAAGGTCAAGGACATAGAAACATAGAATGTGATGGCAGATAAGAACCATTCGGCCCATCAGTCTGCCCAAAACACTGTGTCTGTCTATTTAACTTTTACCCAGTGCCATCAATTCCAATAGAGGTCTGGACAGACTATGTCTCCAATAGGTTTAAAATGTATGGGGAGCTCTCTTGGATGGAGGGAATGGGGTAGCAGCCCTGATGGGATTGGTAGGGGGTGAGTCTTTCCAGAGCTCGAGATTTGTATGTGACTGTTGCTGTTTGGTTTTCTTTTGTTTATATCATTATTGCTTTGTTTATTTTGGATTTTATAATATGAAGCTCACCATGATGTATTTTATTGTATCATCAATATTTGAATATTACTTTCATTCTATGACTGCAACATAACCCCACCAGATGCTTAGATGCTCCACTTATTATCCTTGTGATATAAGACGTTTAATGACTATGCTTGTGACACTGAGTTATTTTATTTGTACACCCATTGTAATGCATTTCTTCTTATGCATTGTCTGAATGTATTATCTGATGTATAATCAGTAAAATACAAGTGTAATAAAGAGAAATAGATCAGAAATGAAAACAGAGGAAACCACAGGAGAAAGGCAAGTTTGCACAATGCATTCTTCTCCTTTTTCTTTTCCTTTTTTTGGAAAAATGAGCTACACTTTGATTCCATGGATCCCTAGTAAAAGAAGTGGACACGTGGCGTAGTCCTAGATGCCTCTGTTATTTTATGACCAGTACATTATATTAATGTGTGACCAACTTTAAAGTTAACATCCCATTACTATGCAAAAAACATTATATGTTTGCAGTACAACTTTGTTATTACTGTATACAACAAATTAAATCAGTTTAAAAATAATCCAGAGAGGAACTGCACTGAACGCTTTGGTATTCATATAAACATCATATATTATGTATAGCTGAGAATGTTTCTCGCAAATATTCCACAAAAAGATATGGTGCTTCTCCTTAAGTAGTTATTGTGAAATGATGCAATATGGAAACTTGCCTAGGGCTACCTCTGTTTCCTAAGTTCACCTTAGTTTTCTTTTTCTTTCGACACATTCATACTGTGCGAAACACACTTGCATTATATATTAAAAGGACAATGAGTTGATTTACTAATTATGCAAATGATACAGATATATATATAAATATTGACATACTTTGGAGTCCCACAAATTTTGCTTTGTAATCCTGAAACCTGTATATTCAAAGTGTCTGAAACAGCACGGTGCACTTTTGAAGTCATTGGGAAGCCAGATAACCATCTCTCCGTGAAGGAGCCGAGACCCCTGACTTCATCATAGCAGCACACAGAATTCCTTGGGAACAAAAGGCGTTTGTGAGTAGCAGTCTTCAACTGCACATACTCACTATCTATTTTCCTGTAAGAGGCTTTATGTATTATTAACTAAATTGTGTTTTTTTATTATTGTGTGTTTTTTATTGTATTTTTAGATTGTGCATAATTCATATATTGTTAGTGTTGTTAATAAATGTACCAATTTCTTTATTTAATCTATTCAAGACGTATTAAGTCCATCTAGTCTTACAGTACTTCAATATCATAAACATTCATTTTCCCCTCTCTTTTATGTGATTCTGAGCATTTATCTAAGAATATCTTCAGAAAAGCATTATTCCCTTCAAGCACCAGTTTAAGTATAATTTTGGAAAGGAGAAGAGATATTATTGTTTGGATGGGGATGGGTAAATGTTCTTCTGGCATTTAAAATGTGTCTAAAGTGAGACATTGCTTCATAATTAAACATGTTTGTGGCAGGATTTGCTTGTGTAACGAGGATCTCTTGTGTACCGATAAAAAATTTTCTCAACATTTTTATTTGACTACCAAGTTGTTTGGGTAAGGGACCGTTCGAGTTCCGAGGTTCCACTCAAAATATATCAGTGGTAATGTCACTGAAACTGAGGTTCAAATCCCTGTCATCAGGTACCCAGCTGGAATAATATCCTGGCCAAGGAAAGAGCTGGTACACATGGGTTTGAAGACCCGAAAACTACTCATTAGGAATGGAGGATTCCAGCTTAAATACCATATACCACCATGATGTTTGAATGTCAGGGCCACAGTCCTGGAAAAGAGAGCATCCACAAGTACATCACAAAGATGGTTAAAGACTTAACTAAAAGGCATATAACACAGTACCCTAAAATAAAAACATATGCAATTTTAGAGTAGGCCCTCATGCATACTCTTCGTATCATCATAATACAATCTTTGTGTTTGTGAAGCAATTTAAATATTTACAGTAGTGTGACCTTAGTGTGCAATGCAAATATGAATTACTACCTTTTTCCTTCAGATACAGATATAATAAAACCTACAATAAACAGGCAGAATGCCGTATCTCTGTTATTATTTTAATCACTTTCACCATTCAATCTTATTTAAGGGATATGTAAGTAACATAAAAGGTCTAGGAAAGTAAAAAATATTATGAACCAAACTTCTTCAAATCAATGGTTAGAATCAGTATGTGGCAAAGCATGTAATGCAGTTTGAATATTAATTTATTATAAACACAAAAAAGCAAACAGTATGAAAGTATTTGCTTTCAGATCAGCCTCTGTAGAATTCTAAACTTGTTTGAATAGCTTGTTCTAAGTTTAATAACTGTTAAAGTACCTAATCTCCTTTCAACACTATGACCCAAGATGAGAAGAGCACTTAGATTACTTTCTTTGATTTTAAATTAAATGGATTTCACTGGTAAATTGGATTTTATTATGCTCTGTAAGAACATATTTGATAAGGCAAGCTAGCTTGCCTCCAGTACCTTTATTAATTGATGCAGATCAGAGGAGAAGCTTCATTTCATACAACCTTTTAATAAATAGTCATTTAAAATTTAAACCATACATTGGCATGTCACACTTGCTTCAACCATGCTTTCTATTAAAACTGATTAAAGATGGCCTTTTTATAAGTCTGAAAATATGTGCCTTTAGCAATAGTATCAACTGATAATCAATTCCATGACATTAATCATCTTTTCTAATCGGGAAATGCTATAATGCATTATGTACAGACACTAAGTACTTTACTAAGCAAAGCACTATGGGATTAGTCGTTTTGTTTTGTTTTTTAAACATTTAATGATAATTAAATTGCAATAAAATAATAATTAAATGATGTATCTTCAAGGAGCATAAAAAAAAGTAAACATAAAATCTATAAACAGAAGGAAACCACTTATGAGTCGATGTTTAAATTACATGTGAGCAACTTAAGAATGATTATTTTCTCTTTAATTTGTGTTATTCTGTTTTAGTGAAAGGTTCTAAATTCTGCTCATTTCTTTTGAATGTATTTTTTTTTTATTTGTTTGTTTACTGATGCATGGTTTATGTTTTGTTCACGGTGATTTGATGTGGTGTGTTCAGCCTTCTATGCATTCTTATATACAGAATCTGTTTGAAATATGTATTGACAGAATAAAGAGAAAGCTATTAAGGTCCTTCTCTAGAATAATTGTAATATTTGTTTGTCAATAAGGTACCCTGTTCAACAGTCTCTATGAACGTAGAACGGTATACTTTCCGATCTACAGAAAACTGCTTGACATATTAGTAAAATTACTTGTTGGAAACCAAAAGGCAGCAGAAAGATAGAGATGTCAGCAGTGGTAATGACCCAAATCTCCATATGAGTAGCCCCAAGAAACAAGATCTTAGCAAGAAACGTATTCCCAAGGAAAGTGCCAGGAGGAGTTTTTCACAATTTGTTTCTCATGAAAAAAAAAACCACACTAAAAAGAACCAGAGGCAAAAGAGAACTCAAGAGGAAATCAAAGTCAGGGCTGGCAGCAAACAATAAAGAAATTATAAGATGGACCAAATGTAAATCAAGAAAGATATAAGAACATTGTAAGCTGTTGTTTCACCGGAGATTAGTTTGTACCAGAGCACTGAGTACTCATCTCAGAACATAAAATAGTGCTGGAGGTTGAGTATGTCTATGGTAAGATTGTATGTGTATATAGAGGTCAAAGATAAAAACCAAGCATGATTGAGTTTTCTTTTTGCTTAAGTTATTCATTTTGCATTTTCAAAGCTGTGCCCTTATTCAGGGCCATTCACATATATGTACTCGTATACCGAATAATGAAATACATTACTTACACCCATCAGTACAAGAAACACAAATATGTTTGTTATATTACACATTACTGACATTTCTCTTAAAATAATTAGAAATAAAGAATACACTCTGATCAAATAATGAAACAGAAGTTTGTTAATTCTGCTTGTTTAAGGCCAAAGATTTTTACAGGTGTAAATAACTGGTTGCCTAGAGTTCAATAACCTGATTTCTAGGAATCAAAAACCTGCATTCACATGGACTAAAGGGGTTGCTCGGAGTGGTCCTGGAAGCTTAAGCTCACAGAGTTATTTACTAAACACTGTATATTTCGGTGGACTAAATATGGCCAAATATGACAGAATTCTGACAGCATTGACAATTCTCATGTTTGCCAGCCAACCAATCAGAACACGCTTACTAATATTGCACTACGTGTGATATATTACCACACTTTGCAATAGCTGACAAAGCATGGGAAAGTGTACGTAAGGTCTTTCCCCTATTAGCAGAGCTTAGTCTGCAACGAGCCCTCCATGGGGGAAGATGTATTCATTATATTGCGGCATGTTTTTTATTTTTCTTCCAGTATTTTTATTTTCTCGCAATTTGTGGTTTTCGTTATTTTTATTAGTTGCTTCAGGAATTGTGGATTATTATTTATCCTTTTTTGGGGGCTGAAGAACAGAAGAGTGTGAAAAAAAGGATACTTCTGATGGTAAGTATAATTATTAGGGTTAGGGTTATTACTTTTTTATTTGAGGTGTCTAGGGAACTGGGGATCCCTAACCAACTGGGTGTGTAGGGGAGAGGATAGACACATTACTATTTTGTGTTTGGACAATAATATGAAAATAAACTTTTATTTAGTTAATTAGAACCCCCACCCAACAACAATCTTTCCACCTCGCACTGTTTATTTAAAAGTTCATACTTGATGCCTACTGTTGGGAGCAAGGAGAGGATTCTGGCCTCTGTTATTTTCCTAGTACTGCATACCCATATCAGGCATAGGCATCCTTCGGCACACCAGATGTTTTGGACTACACCTCCCATAATGCTTTGCCAGCATTATGGATGTAAGAGAATTATGGGGGATGTAGTCCGCAACATCTGGAGTGCCGAAAGGTTGCCTATCCCTGATCTATATCTTGGGCAATTTCTACTAAAGTGTAACCACAACAGCATGCCCACAATGTAGCTAAATAGTGTGCTTGAAGGTCGTTCATGCCAACCTTACTCTCTGCTGCCTCAGCCTGCTAGGGTCCCTGCTTGGGGTCCAAGCAAGATTAAACAATTTTATGGGCACTCTGTACTACCCCGTAGGCATGATATACTAAATCCCACCCACAAAACATTACAGCATGCCCACAATGTAAAAAAAATATTTCCACTGTCACTTTCTCTGCTCTGTACATTCAATGTTCATGCATTCAAGGCTTTCATTTTTTTTCATCATTGGTGCATTACTTCATTTTTAATGTTTCATTTTTGTTGTTTATTTTGCTTTGATTGGATTGCAAAGATCCAACAACCTAACAGATTGTCTTTGCCATGAGGTATGCACTTTATTTCTCCAGTGACTTTTCATGAATAAAAAAACAAAATGTCAAGCCATGTTCATATAATAATCCAGTTATTTTATATATATATATATATATATATATATATATATATGAATTAAATGTGTTTCTGTTCATCTTTGCAGATCAAGGCAGCAGTAAGAAACATAATTAATAGAAATGAAGGTGTCTGCATTTTTAATGAAAATATACTACAGAAACTACGAAAGAGAATTATTAATATGCAATGTCTTAATACTTCATTTTCATCTATACATTCTGAACAAAAGTGTTAAACATACAAAATGAATAAACTAGGCATTTGACGTAAGAACGTATATATATATATTAAAATAACTTAAAGCGACACTATAGTCACCAAAAAAACTTAGCTCAATGATTTGCTTCCCTCATAACATGGGTGTCACAAGCCTTTGTAACAAGAATTAGAACAGTTCAGACAATTAACACTAAGCATCGGTCCAAGTAAACAATCTTATATAGTGCATCTGGTTATTCGTGCACTTCTGTATATTAGGGTTGTATCAGGGCCGGACTGGCCCACCGGGATACCGGACTGGCCCACCACGGCACCTTTAAATACTGCAGCCGCCCGAGCGCTCTGTTAAGAGCCTCAGGCGGCTGCAGCTTCTCCCCTCCCCTCCCCTGTAGCGTGGCCGAGCTGCACTCCGGTCCGCGGTGGCCGGCCGGCCGGAGTGATAGGAAGGGTGCACACTGAGTGTGCACTTCCTGTCAGTCCGGCCGGTTACAGGAAACAGAAACTCCTGTTCCGCGCGGAGTTTCTGTTTCCTGTAACCGGCCGGACTGACAGGAAGTGCACACTCAGTGTGCCCCTTCCTATCACTGCAGCCGGCACCGCGGACCGGAGTGCAGCTCGGCCACGCTACAGGGGAGGGGGTAAGAAGAGAGGGAAGAGGGGGGGGGGTAAGAAGAGGGAAGGGGCAGAAAGAGGGGGGGGATAAGAAGGGGGGACAAAAGAGGGGGGAAGAAGAGGAGGAGGGGAAAAGAAGAGGGGAGGGGGAATAAGACAGGGAGGAATGAGGAGGGGGGGATAAGATGAGGGAGAGGGGATAAGAAGAGGGGGGAATAAGATGAGGGGAATAAGAAGAGGGAGGGGGGGGAATAAGAAGAGGGAGGGATAAGAAGAGGAGGGAGGAATAAAAGAGGGAGGGAGGGGAATAAGAAGAGGGAGGAGGGGAATAAGGGGAGGGGAATAAGATATGGGGAACAAAAGAGGGGGAATAAGAAGAGGGGAGGGGGGGAATAAGAAGAGGGGAGGGGGGAAAAGAAGAGGGGGGAAGAGAGGGGGGAATAAGAAGAAGGAGGGGGAATAAGAAGAAGGGGCAGCTCTATAGGACAGGGGCCAAGACAGGGAGCTCTTTCACACTACGCGCGCACACACACACACAATGCTTTCCTATACATACACAGAAACACAACATGCTTCCCTTACACACAGAGAAACACACAATGCATCCATTACACACACACACACACACACACACACACAATGCAACCCTTACACACAAAGACAATGCATCCTTTGCACACAGAAACAGACAATGCAAACCCATACACACGCATGCAAACACACACACTTCTTTTCTTACATACACACAGAAACACAATGCATCTCATGCACACACATACAGACACACACCTTGCATCCCTTATGCATACAAACACAGATTCACACAATGCATCCCTTACACACAACCAAAAACACATAATACATCCCTTATACACAAATACACACTGCTTCCACTACACACAAACACACTGCATCACCTGCACAAACTGGTAACCCTAAACACTACATACCATAAGCACACATATTAGATCCTCTACAATAACACATAACACATCCCCTACACACTCCACTCCCTGTGAGCGAACTCATGGGTGGGTGGAACTTATGAGTGGGCCTTATGGGCATACTCACCGTCAGGCCCTGGGGCCCAGACCTTGAGCTGTGTAAGGGGCCCCCAAAAAATTGAGCTGCTTCCAATTCTCCCAGAACATTGAATTTTGTGACCACAGTTGCAAACAGCCTCCAGAGATCCTGTTCTACACCAGACCAGTGGAGCCAAACTGCAGCCCATCATCATCCTCATCTGCTTGTAAGTAGGCAATCTAGTATATTATTAGTGACACTAATCTATAATGTACCTCACATTAAAGGGACACTATAGCTTAATGAAGTGGTTCTGGTGTCTATAGCTGGTCCCTGCAGGCTTTTTAATGTAAACACACACTGTGTGCAGCACTGGCGTTAGTTCATATGGCAGATCATATGGGTGGGGCATTGTGATGTGACATGTGGGGGCAGCAAATTTTTATTTTGTCTAGGGCGGCAAAAATCCTTGCACCGGCTCTGATCCTGGGCAGGTGCACCAGTCTACTTGACTGGTTTTGCCCCCCAGGCCTAAGGCTGCCAGCCCTCCCCTGGCCGCTGGGGAGGTCTTTTGGCGGCCGCTGGCGGACTTGTCCTGGCGGCCGCTGAGGGAGCTGCGCAAGCTGCGCTGGCTCTGCTCCCCAGCACGCAGCTGAATGAGACCGGCGCCGGAATATGACGTCATATTCCGGCGCCAGTCTCATTCAGCAGCGCGCGAGGGCGGGAGGGCACTAACACAGGAAGCACCTCTAGTGACCGTCTGAGTGACTGTCACTAGCAGTGTCACTTTGAAGCAATGTAAACACTGCCTTTTGTCTGAAAAGTCAGTGTTTAAGTTGAAAAGCCTGTAGGGACATGCTATAGACACCAGTACCACCACATTAAGCTGTGTGTGTGCGTCTGCTAGTGGGTGAGCTTGCTTGCATGCGTGTGCCTGCTAGTGAGTGAGCTTGTGTTTTTATGTCAATGAGCTGATGTATATCAGTAAGATTGTTTGTCTATGAGGCTGTGTATCAATGAGCTTGTGTGTGTCACTGAAATGTCAGTGAAATTGCCTGTGTCTGCATGTGCGTATGCTTACTGTATAATTAAACGTTTTACCCTGAAAGGACCAATATTTTATATTAGAAAAAGCATATATATATATATATATATATATATATATATATATTACTCAATCATCTGTCCTGGCAAGACATAGCCTTACATATTACACGCGACAATATATGGCGCAGTGACTTATGGGGCTAGCACAAATTTTTTTTCCAGGGCTGCTTTGTATCCCCAGTCCGGCCCTGGGTTGTATCTTCAAAATGGTACTGAAAGCTCAGAGTTAGTTGAGTATGAGGAAAAAAGAAATAGAAAAAAGGACTGGATGAAAGAAAGAAAATAGGATAAAAGAAGAAGAAAGAAAGAGACAGATGGAGAGATGAAAGAGAAAAAAAGGGAGGGAGAAGGGGGGAGAAAGGTGGAAAGAAAGAGATGAACTGCTCCCCACCATATGCAGCGGCGGTGAGCCAGGTACGCAAGATCTCCCCCCCTCGCATCAACCCCTACACATGTCCTTCTTCGCCCAGATAAAGGTTATGAAATTCGTCAGAGAAGACAATCGAAGGGATACTTTATTACAATATAACATGGATAAAACCACAACACATTTATCCCCTTGGGGCTTTTTCAAGTGGAAAGTAGTGCATCAGAAAATGTCCTCCTCTTTCTAAATGGAAATCTCACCCTGGAAATTATTAAGGATGTTCCAGTATCTTAAATTACATTTTTTATATATATTATAGGTGTCCCATTAACCTGTTTTATTTATCAGTGTTCCTAAAAAGTGTGGCTCAAGATATGATCCATCAACACAAGTCATATATTACATCTACGCTTTTAAGATTAAATTTCCTCCATCACTATGTATGTCATAACATAAATGTTTTTTTTCTCTACACAACTTGGGAAAAGTGTTAAAGTAATGTAATGTCAGAATATACCGATATGTCACACGGAATATGAGATTAGGAATGTTTAAGGAATAAAATAGTTAATGCTCCGGGTACTTATCTGGAAATATGATGCAAGTGATGTGCAAGTGATGTGTGATTAGCAAAGGGTCAAAAATGCTAAAGTAATAACAATATGTTTATTCAGGAAACATAAGGATACACAAACTTAAAATGATATCATATGGCAAGCTTTGTTCCAAAAACTCAGCAATGATTAAAAAAATAAATACATGCAGCTCTGAATATAAAATTAATGTTAAACAGAATAATACCATACAATATGTAATCCTGTGCTAAATGAGAAGTAGGATTTTAAAAATGTCACAATAGTTTGCTTTTATATACCTGAATTCACCTATTCAAGTACACTTTTGAATTGTTAAGATGCCTTTGGTGATGCAGTAGGGAAACATTGGAATATTAAAGAGGTTGTTTAAGGTGAAGTCCTGTGTTAAAGAATCCTCAATAAACTTTCATTGAAAAATGCAAGCACTATGCTTGGATATTGCCTTGAGTGTTTAAAAAGATTTGCCACATATAACTGCAAGCTTTTTTTCTATTATTTGTATGACTTTGGAGTGAACTAAAATATGTTCGTTCGGTGTATCACATGTCTATACAGTAAATGGATAATAAAGATGTTTGGATATTCTTCTCCTAAAATATTAGCTATATGAACTGTACATGTTGGTTAATTTCATTTGACAACCAACTGTTCTTTTTTAAAACACTAAATTTTTGTTGCATTTTGGGAATTTTCTGAACAATTACTGGAGGCCAAGGGCAGACTGAGCACTCAAGCAGTTCAGTCATGGACCAAGGGTCTAAGGCTCCTGAGGTCCAGTCTGCTGTTGAGAGGCAATACACCAGTTGGGAAGTTCACAAAACTCTCCAATCAGGTATTTAGCATTAAGGGGACCTGAGACCACCGGGCCCTGTTGACAACCTTCCCTGTTCCTCCCCCAGCTCTCTAATCATGTCTCTGTAGTGTGTCAGAGCTAATACAATCACACTGACTACCCACCAGTCTCTGCAGAAGCTCTGCTCTACTGCTGTACTAATACTGACCAGAAGTATGTCTTATACCAGCCTCTCTCTCCCCCACAGAGCAGGCAGGAAGCAGAGGAGCAATGTGAAGGCCTGTAATGCCTGTAAAGCTTGGCCATCCTACGCAGTGACAGGTGGGATGGTGGTAGTTAATTATTTTAGTCATAACATCTAATGACCGTGGGTGGGGGCTGGCAGAAAAAGTAGATTTGTGAATTTTAGGGGGTGATTGTATGAGAAGCCAAAGGGCGGATGGGAAGTTAGGCACAATTAAGCGGGGTGCATAATGCTTTCATACACACTTACACACAATACATTAAAGCTTTTTAAATATATCGCATGCATATACATTAAAACTAAGCAAACTTCCTCATACCCCACATTCACACTGCCTCACTGTATAAATACTGTCACAGCAAGGGTGCATAATTTATTATTACACTATGGAACATTGTCCTTTAATGTAATTTGTGTAGTGCATTAGGGACCTGCCGGCCTGGCAGAGATGGTATTGCCAATGTCAAAAGGGGCTAATTTGATTGTATTAAGGGTCAAAAAGGTTTACATCTTTTGAAGCTGGGACCCCCACAGAGTGACAGAAGGGGTACTGTGAATGGTATAAGAATGTGAAAAGGATTTTACCATATGGATGTGAATTAATGTGGCTCTGCAGGGTGCGAGATCCTACACTTTTAAAACCCTGAATGTCTAGCTGTCTTCAGCCATTTGGCTGTACCTTTTAATTGACGAGTCTTGTTCCAGTATCATGCAAAGGAAGGAAAAAAACATTCATATTTACGCCACAGAATAATAATTAAGCCTCATTTTGTTACATTTGGAATGTGACCAGCACCAACTTCTAAACAAGCCCAAACATGAGTGGCCTAACTTGACCATAGGGGAAGGAATTGTGCTGTCCATCCTATTGGATTGCAAGGCTGGCATGCGACATATGTATAGAATGGGAAAATAATAACAAATTCATAGATGCAATTATTATTTCTGTGGCAGGTACATAAGAGAAGATAGAGCCAAATGGTTCCATTTAGATTAATGTGGATCTGGTCACACGTGGGTGGTCACTTAGTATCTCTAGATATAAGTCTTAACTCCATCTCTGGGGGAGGCATGATAATACAAGGGGTATATTTCTAGTGAGACTGAAGTGGGCAGTATACTTGCTTGGGGCCAAGATCTAATTTTGAAGTAAGTCACCATCTTTCCTACCAGAGACCCCTTGGGCAGAAGTCTTACTATGAAGAGTAAGTGATTAGGATTTTCTGTTAATTTATCTCTTTTGTTTTTATCTGTCGTTAGTGTAACTAACTTTGATTGTCATCTATATTTTTGTATGCACTGTGACTATTTTTTGCTCATAATAAACATTAATTTATTAAGTTCTGACTTTGTCTGGTAAAGAATCATGTTACCTGAAGAGACTAATTAGTATTTTTGCAATTCCTTAGATATTGTGCTAAGTTGTATTTGGTGGGTTTTTATTATTAAGTTTACCTGGGGGACCAAGGCACCCCATTTATGAATTGTCTTGGTGGTGGCATCGTTAAAATAGTAATAGTTATATTATTATGTTTAAGTGTGGGTGGTGTTAAGGGGGATTTTGCCATTATTTCCAGTCTAGTGCAGACAAATAGTGTACCCCCTTAACCACCACAACTATGTCACGCACACTCTTGGAGTAGGGTGCGTTCATGACAAATACATCCTCATATTCAAACACACTGATAAACTCCACCATTCAAGCACACTGTCTCACTGCATAAATGCATCCTCATATTCAAACACACTGATACACTCCACCATTCAAGCACACTGCCTCACTGCATACATACATCCTCATATTAAAACACACTGATACACTCCACCATTCAAGCACACTGCCTCACTGCATTAGTACATTTCACATTAAAACAAACACACTAACTCACTGTATAAATACATCCTCACATTCATGCACTGTCTCTCTCTTCACACTATAACTATTCCATATTTATGTTCCAAAATTTTAGAGGAGGAGGAGAACAACATTTGTGTCATAGGCATTGTAGACACCTTTAGCACCATGGAAACATAAATTGTAGGGTTACTGTCATGCTTTATAGGCTTGTCATGTTAAACATTAATATCTTAAATGGGCACTGAAAGGAATATAACTACTACAGGTGACTTTAATTACTGACTTTAAAGGTTTAATTGCTGCTTCACCTTGAAAGGTGATGCAGTTTATGTAAACATTCTAAATTGTTAGCTGCTGGTTGCCTGTGGTTTTATTGCTTTACTTACCAAGAGATAGGTTGTTGGGTCGATGTCTACGTCTACATATGCTATCCTTCTTGGGCATGCTGTGTCCAATCTTCACCACCCACTTGTTGAAGACACATTTTGCGATTCCATCACCAGGTCTTCTTTGCCAATTACTCAAAACAAAAATATATATACACATTTGATAGTACACTATGTTGGTCTACAAGTATGGTCCCAGCCCTTAGCTCACACAAAATTTAAAATTTGCTCTGATTCTTGTGGGGCTCTGATTCTTGTTTCTAACTGGTCAATGTGTGTAAGCTGCAAATATGACATTCCAGCAAAATTACCATTAATAATAGTCAGCGTGGTGATTTTTTTAGGATTTGGTTTCACGCAAATGGCAATTCATCTGAATTTTTGGTGATGAATCCCGTAGCTTCAGATTGACAATTGGACAATTCACGAAACAAGCTAAACAGGCAATGGATAAACAATTTCGTTTGTTTTGTGATTATAAATTCCATCCATGGCACCAAAAAAAAAAAAGATGTATGATGACAAAGGATTAATGATGGTTAGAGGACAACCTCTAATGTTGATATTATTCACAGATCAAGTGAGAAGTGACGGATAAAGGGAAGAAAAGGAGGAGCGGAAAAAATAAATCTATTTATACGTTATATATTTAATAAATTATTTATATTTTACTGCTCCTCCTTTTTTCCCCTTTGTTGGTTACTTCTCTTTTAATGTGTGAACCAGATAGCGGGAAAATGTGCTTATCAGTGTAGTTCAAGATATGTACATAAATTTTGATTTGTCAACATCATTTTTCTTGAAATGATTGCATGGACAAAATTTGTTCAATCTGAACCATCATATGGACACATCCTGAATTGACTGAACTGAAATATTTTTTCGGCAGAACTGTGCAGTAATTTTACCAAACATAAATTAAACCCCAGGTCCTTTTATGCACTAGCAAAATAATTTGCATACAAAAAACAATTTAGCTTGTCAAGCTGTGCTTACCATTGTTGAGATCCAATCTTCTCTGACCAAGGGGCAGAGAGACTGTGGAGGTCTGCCCTCCTTTCTCCATCTAAGTACCAGAGCCCATTCTGCTCAAAATGCATTGCATGCATTTGTTTTAGATAACAAACTGTTATTACAGTGTTTGGTCATTAAGACATGATTTTGTTTGTTATATTATTATTTTTTTATATTTTTAAGTTTTAATAACTTTTTCATTGTAAAAATTAATTTCCATGGGGGGGGGCCGAGACTAGATTCTGAGCAGAGCAGACGTGGGGAAGCTGACCTCTCGTTTATTGAGCTCATTTTTGGGTAATAAACCTGGCAAACCGACAACAAAATCCACCCCAGGGCACCACGTAAGTCCGGACGACTAGCTGCATAATCCAACACCTTACTCAAGCCCGTAACCTGAAGGAAACCCGGGCACCTCTGCTGTGGCCCGTTGGAAATGAGACTGGGGAGAGTTGGCCGATCTCCATATTCCCAGACCCAGGGCCCGTTCACACATCTACCCCCGTGGCGGGGGGATATCCAGGTTCCCACTAGCACATCTTGGCTGCCTCTCTCTGTACTTACCGTGCCTCTCTGGTCACAACCACGCGGCATTTACAATGGAAACGGTTCTTCCAGCTGAACAAGGAGCTCTGAGCCCACCTAACATGCCTTACCCCATGTCTTTGGGGCATACCCTACAGAAGCTCGATGAACTCTTTAAGAATGTCTGGGCATGACTGCAAGACCGGGCACAAGCTGCCATAAGGAAGCACAACATAGCTAATTCAGGAACCAACCTGTCAATGCCAAACAGCCCTCCTCAATGTAATTACACAATGCCCACTCCTGCTAAACCCAAAGCCTGCCCTCCAGTGGCAAGAGCCCCCAAAGGCAGAGGCCCCCAGAACACTCCATCGAACTCACCACAAAAACCAGCCTTTCCTAAGCATGCTCACCCTGCTCTTTGCCGACCAAGGCCGATAGGCCCCCGAGGTACTATCTCACCGAGCCATCCGCAGCTGAAGAGGAATCACCGCCGACAGTGACACGCACCACCCAGACCCCCTGGTCACACTGAAAGGGGTAAGAACTTACCCCTGGGACTATTCAAGGCAGTAGAATTTTGATGCTGGCCCTCACCAAGGTCCGAAGCTGGAGGGGCGTTCTGCACGGACACAACTCTGTGGTTGCCCACTTGGACTCTACTAATCCCATGCTCACTATACAGCCTACAGGAATAGGGTGAACCTGATACAGTGGATGCTGTGTGCTATGTAATACCGGTTAAGTGATTGTTGTTGTCATCACTGCTCACACTGCAATTAACTTTATTCATTCTACTTTTCTGGTTGGCTTGGTGTGTGCCTTGGGTATGGTGGAGAGGTGTGGGCAACTACGGTTACAGTAAAGAAAGCTTATCTTAACTCTCGTGTTAATCCCCATAGTTAAGGGAAGATTTGCCAATTTTTTGGGTCTTTTTTGTTTTTCCCTTTAATCCTATCAAATTGACTACTCATAATGTCAGTTTATATAGCTAGATTTAAATCCTACTCTTGAAGGCCCAACCACTGACAAACTGCAGTTCTTCTTGATTTAACATTATAAAATAGAGGCTGCTCTGCATAGGAGTGTAGTGTTACAGCTTTGTAAAACGGATACCATGCATTTGCTCTGCATCTCTCCTATTTTGTTATTCTGTATAACATGAATCATTTGCCTCAATTTGCCTCAATAAAATAAAGAATTAAAAGAAAAAAGTCATTCTCATTTCAAAAACATCTATTTAACAAAGAAACTCAATATTTTGTAAATTAACAGTAAAAATATAAAAATAGCAAGCTGAGAACTGTTTCCACTCATTGCTACTCGTAAAAGAATGTATCATTAAGACATAGAATAATTTAAACAACTAAATAATATCGCAAGTGGGATTCTATGAAGCAAAGTTATTGAAATACTGAGTTTAACTTACTTAAACTCCAGTTAGTAAACTGGTATCATCATTCAAAGTCCAAACATGTCTTCATTAAACTCACTTTAAATATTTAGGTTGTTTTCTGCAATGGGGATTGATGTATTTAATTCCAAATTAAAAAGTAATTAAATCAGTTGTGCAGCATCTGTATGTTACATTTAGTTTGAGACATTGTGAGGAAGAAAACACAAGATATAATGCGGCTAATGAGAAAATTGAGCAAATATGTCTAATTAAGACAGAGTTGTTTTAAGGTAATGTACTTTATGTAAAGCTGTAATTTACCTTAATGATAGTTGGGCAAGTATTGACGCATTTTAATTATCCAAAGTAAGAGGTCTTAAAACCTACAATTTAAAATTGAACATCTGAATTCTAAATCTATGCAAAAGTGTACAAATAAAATGTTCAATAATTCTTCAATTAAAATATTTTCCTTTTTCATAGGTGTACATTGGACTATAACTCAAGCTGATTAATTATGATAGATACTGGGAGAAATAAACTCCCAGTAACATTGAGAAACAATAAGAAAAGAGAATATCATGATGTAAATAAGATTATGAACTGCAGAGAAACAGTAACAGGACTATGCTTCAGGCCCTTGGCATGATATCTTATCACATATGGATACACTTAAACAGTAAATTATCAAGCAGAAGAATCTCAACTGATGAAAATCTAGTATTGAGCTGCTCAGCGAATGCCCATGGAAGGAAGGCTATCGATAACAGGAGTTGAGAATCTGCTGAGGCACAAAAGGGCACCCCCACAACTTCAGGAGTGGACGCGAACCAACTGTGTTGACTGCCACGATGCACACTGTAGGTCTTGCCGAGTAGGGATCCTGTGACAGCGCGGATTGTACAGGAGTATTAGGATTCCTATTGAGCACTGTGTGGGTAAACTGCATGTTTGTGTCGACTGTGGCCCCCGAACTCCTCTCGCCACCACCCAGCATCAGCGGTTAAAGGGATTCTCCAGTTCAGGAAAACAAGCTCGTTTTCCTGGCACTGCAGAATCCTGGAGTCCCCCACTTCCTTCCAACCCCCATCCCACATCGCTGAAGGGGTTAAAACCCCTTCAGATGTTGGGGCAGAGCTTGCCATCGAACCTGTTCAGATGTCATTTCTCACGGTTCATTGCAAAATCTTCTAATCTGCTCCATCCCAGCAAAACTAAAGTTGATACAGCTTCCCAAACTACCTACGCTGACTATACACTGCTAGCTGGATCAATGCTTTTCTTTATTGCCAATAAACAGCCTAAACAGGGGTGCAAATCTGCGGCCTACCTCACACCGCGGCTCCGGGACCTCAAGGTACTCCTCAGCAGAACTACTCTGGAGTAAGATGGGGTTGCTTCACCTCTCACACTGACCCCCATGCAGGACGATAGGGCTACTATGAGGCGCTGATCTCAAAAGCCCACAGCCACAGCTGATGGAAGAGACATAGGGGCTGTGTTGCAGAGGTCTGTACAGCACAAACCAGCATCAGAACCGCCCAAGCCCGACCTAGCTTCCACAGCGGGACGTAAGGAGCCGGAGACAGTGCAGGACTCTCTGCAAATATCACCTGCTAACCCCTCGGATGACTCAGCTCCTACTACAAAACGTGATATGCGGATCCTACTAGCGGACATCTATAAACTACTGACGGCAGACTCTGCTCTGCTCAAGACTAAAGTGCAGGCTGTCACAGAGAGGTTAAGGGCCTCAGAAGAGGACATTGCTGATATACACACTAACATGGCCCAACCCAAAACAGGGCCCTATCAGCTGAATTTACGCCATGGAAGAATACCAACGCCATACTCACATTAAAATATGTGGTGTCCCCAATACTATAATGGTGGAGGAATTACCACATTATCTCCGATGCCTACTAGCCACTATTATGCCCCACGGAGTGATGAAGAAACTAACAATTGATGGAATCTACCGTTTTCCCAGCACCACCACCAAAAAGCCAAACTTGAACATAGATGTTATACTCCGATGCATCTCAGTGCAAGACAAGATCCACATCATGACTGCTCTGAAAGGCAAAACACCTCTCACATTTGAAGATTCTGCACTCATCTTTTTTCAGGATCTCACCAAAGCCACTCTCCAGTGGCGAAAATCCTACACACCTGTCACATCTCAATTATGAGCAGCAGGCATGGCTTACAGATGGGGACCTAACAGCTCTCTGACAGTGACTCACTCCGGGTCAGCACCCATACTCACTTCGATGGCAGACGCATCATCTTTTCCAATGCAATTGGTACTGTCCCTACCAAATACAACCATGACCGGCATGCTTTCAGGAACATCTTGGAACCCTGACAGCATCACTCCCTTCATCCCTAGGACAAGAGGATTACAAACATCGGTACCATGAACCTGTTTACTGGATCCGCAACTAATGGAAGAACCAGATATGGTGTAGCCCTAACATCTAATGTCTCCATGTGGTTTATTTACGTTGGAATAATTTCCTCTTTTTCATTTACATTTTGTTTTTAATAATGTTTATCAAAAGTGGAGAGTCACACACACATACATACTACTCAGCTCAAGGAGCACGTAGTTTGAATTTGGCGTGATACACCCCTTCCCACCCTCCCCGTAATGCCTTTGGTTAGGGGTACCTAACCTGGATGCACACGCTCCCTTTCACTACACCTTAGTGGCAACTAACTTATATAAGCATACTCAACCCGAAACCCAGTAGTAGTAGTATATATCCCATCTACGTTCACTTTCATTTTCTGTATTATTTAGAGAAAGCCCCTAGAGGAGGGGGCGAAACGCGTCACGTGACCACGTGATCGGGTAATGTGGAAGAGACTTTCACATATACACCGAGCGAACGGACCACATCCAGAAGGAGGAGGGCGGCGGAGTTTCTCAAGCTTTACTGTATTCTGCTGCATCCAATCCCCATCAGTGTGGTGAGCTCATGGTGGACTGTTATCCTATTGCTGTTTTTAGCTTTTATCTGAATTTAATAAAAATTTACTTACCAGACACCTGGGTCACAAGAGCATGTATTAAGGATCCCACGTACCCAAGGGGCTGATCCTCCCTGGACGAGAGAGCTAGGAGTGGGGCTTTTACCAATCCCTATTTGTGAGTTGCATTCTTATAGAGGACATTGATTTTAATTAATTTTAAGTACTTTATTGCACTAGGAGTGCGTATTCTCTTTTTTGTCTCCTACCCTACAGATATCCTGTGTATATTCCAGCAGGTTATAAGTATATTCACATAGGTGGGCTCTTTTACACATGTGTGTTATTTGGGATAACACTATTGGTATTGCTGATTTAGTTTAAAAATAATTTGACACATTTGTGGTGTCTCCACATATTTTTGCGCACCAGCACTTTTCTGTCTTGTATTATTTACTACATCATTGGAGTTCCCTTGTTTTTCTCTTGTGTCTTACATATACCTCTGGAACGATAAGAAATCCTTCAAGAACGCTCTTATCATATCAAGATTGGCAGTTCCTTGTGAAGACTTTTTTATTACTTTTTATTTCTATTTTATATATTCACTGGACAATTTATCTTAAACACATTATTTAATATTCATCTTTGTGCATATTTTTAAATGTATTCCTGACACTCTAGTCCTATAGTGGCTGTTAAGGTGACCGGCCCCACTTGAATCCCTTTGAAAAGGTAATTTTAATCACCTTTCTCTCAGCCTGGCTCTGCCTCCATGGCTGAGCTCATCAACCATGATAATCTCAGCCAATCCAATGCTTTCCTATATCAATGCATCTCTTTGAGGAACAATCAGCATCTTTATGCAGAGCCTGGAGAAGCCAATGCCAGTGCTGCAGCCCTGTACTAGGGAGCACCTCAAGTGGCTATCTGAGTGGCAGTAATGTAAAAACACTGCCTTTTCTCTGAAAAGGCAGTGTTTATAGTGGTAACATTGCAGGGACAGTCTACAGACACCAGAAACACTACATTAAGCTGTAGTTGTTCTGGTGACTATAATGTCCCTTTAAGAAAAGTTATAACATTTATCTTTGTGAATTTGAGTGTTTTATGAAATTACTTTTAAATTGAAAGCAATAATAGATGTTGTACCATGAAAGTAGCAGCAAATTGCTATATTGCTTTCTCTGCACAGCGTTTACACATAGATTGCTATAAATTTTTTTTATAGATTATATGGAGGCAATGTGGTGGGGAAATAATGATATTCATCATACTCTTGTCCATTTGTCTATGACTTGCTGATGGATTTCCAATCTTTATCTTGGACTACTGTTGAATTGTGATTTCACATTTATGTTGAGCTGTTGCAAAACCATATTTTAGTTTTACAGCTTGATTAAGAGAGTATTAAAAAAGAAAAATGCATACAAGTGGATTTCCAAAAATGCATAAACCCAAGGTTTTGAGCATCAGTTGTATGGAACTACTATAGAGTCCAAAGTTAATTAAGCCAAATTAAGTCCCCAAAATACTTTTTTTCAAAGATTCTTTAATATATTTGTAATAAATTATTATCAAGCATTTTATGCATAAAATAAGGCTTTGCCACACTGGATAAGAGTGTCTGGATGTTTTATTCCGTCACCATAGGTATCAGGCAATGTCTCGACCCTGAATGGTCTTTGTCAAGGCTAAGCTCAGAACACCAGCCGAGTGAGTGCCTGTCTCCTTTATTAAACTTTATTATTAGTAATCATTTTATGTCTCACGTACTAATAAAAATATATAGGTGCTTGTCTGTTATGACCCCTCCCACCCATGTGTTCCTACCATATCTAGAGCAAAGTATTATTTTTGAACTAAACACAGTGGAGGAAGATACAATTACCCCAAAATAGTATATAGTCTGTATCGAATGAAAACAAAACACACAGTGTGAACAATTGATGTAGGTTAATGTAGTATGACTGCTGCACAATAATATGTGGTTATGGACCACAAATAATAAAAATAGCTATCATCATAATTTGCATTTATCGTTCTGTAATTTCCAGAATACAAGCTTTGTAATAATATTGCTTTGCATCATTTGCATGAGAAGGCATCATTTACACTGCAGTGGTTGTAATTTATGGTGAAATTTGATAATGTGCTTTCACTCTTCAATTTCTGAGTTAAACATGTTTGTGTATTTACCATTAAGCCCGTATTAGCTCTAATAAATAATCACTATTATTTTGAAATAATCACAATAAATATAAATTATGCTACAGTGCATAAATATATATTCCGCTAATGTGTGTAGGATGAGTCTATAAATTAATGGTTACATATGATAGTGAATTTGAATGAATATTATTGAATTCAGTTAATTTACTCTGTTGTGGTGGACACATCTTGCAGATTATTACTGTGCAGTTGTTGTTTTTTAGCTTGTAGGTACATGATATTTGACACTGACGCAGATATAAAATTAAATGAAAATAGAAAATACACTTAAAGGAACACTATAGCATCAGGAATACAAAGATGTATCCCTAACGTTATAGTGTTTTTGTTACTGTTTAGCTCCCCGCCCCCTACAAGGGTTTAACCCCTTAAGGACCACGGACATACTAAGTACGTCCGACAAAAAAAAAAGGCATGTCCTTATTACTTACCCAATTGTCGCCGTTCCTCCGCCGGTGATCGGTGTTGCTCCCAGTCTGGGGGGGACTGCCTGACAGCCCAGACAGTCCCCCCTCAGCAAATTAGGCCCCCACGGGCCATGTGATCGGCGTTCATAGTGCTGCCTGCAGGGGGACTGTCTAAACTGACAGGCAGTCTCCCTGCTGCTGTAAAAAAAAAAAAAGCATGTAGTGATATATATATAAATATATACAAATACACACAGCGATATTGTCAGTGAAAGTTACTTTTTTGCATTTTTCACATACAAACAGCATTTTCACTAATGATATCATTGTTGTGATACATTTTACTGTTTTGAAAAACTAATATTTATGTTCTGCAAAGTCGAGTATAACAGTACCACCCATGTACAGGTTTTATAGTGTTTTTGAAAGTTACAGGGTCAAATATAAAGCTTGATTTTCAGTTTTTTCACATTAAAATTTGCCAGATTGGTTATGTTGCCTATGAGAGCGTATGGTAGCTCAGGAATGAGAATTATCCCCATGATGACATACAATTTTCAAAAGAAAACAACCCAAGGTATTGCAAATGGGGTATATTCAGTCTTTTTTAGTAGCCACTTAGTCACAAACACTGGCCAAATTTAGCATTCATAATTGTCTTTTGCATTTTTAACACACAAACAAATATAAATGCTTACTTTGGCCAGTGTTTGTGACTAAGTGGCTACTATCAAAGAATGGACATACCCAATATTGAATACCTTGGGTTGTCTACTTTAAAAAAATATGTACATGTGAGGTGTGATCCAGAGATTTATGACAGATAACAGTGTTATAATGTCACTATTGATACATTTTTTAAAATATATATTTTGAAACAGCAATGTCCTACTTGTACTTACAGCCCAATAACCAGCAAAAAAAAAAAAAAAAGCTAAGAACATTGGGTATTTCTAAACTTAAATTTCTGAATTTTTTCCATCATATTTTATAAAAAATTTTTATAGTAAATTATATGATATGATGAAAATAATGGTATCTTTAGAAAAAAAAACATTTAATAGCGAGAAAAACTCTATATAATATGTGTGGGACAGTAAATGAGTAAGAGGAAAAATACAGCTAAACACAAACACCGCAGAAATGTAAAAAGAGCCCTGGTCCTTAACAGTAAGAATATTGAAAAATGGTCTGGTCAAAAGAAGTTTTTTTTTTTTTTTATATCTGTCTGAATGTGAGTTTCACAGCCACCGTGATTCGGAAGACCTCAGAAGGAAATAGAAATAAAATAAAGTAGAACTGTCCTTATTTTGTCAAAGGCAAAGTATTAACTCCTTTATAAAATATGATCCTATTTTTAATACAAACATTGTGCATATATATTTTTTTATTTATATATTATTTTACCAGGAAAAATGCATTGCGATTTCTGTCCATATTTCTTGTTTTCATGTCCATATGCTACTACACAGCAAGCGGTCTGAGTTCTATGTTGTTTAACTTTTGTTGATGCATTATTCTTGAAAAACATACATTAAACTACTTAGCAAGCTAATAACAGTTTGTTAGCCAGCTAGATATACGACTGCAGTAAAGACTCATTAGAAATAAAAATCTATGTGAGAGAGACTACACGAGAATCCTAGGATTTTGCTCACTGTATAGCATGCAGCTATCTTTAGTTATAATATGACCCTCATTATTTACCTGTTGTATGCCAGCTGCTCTAACCTTCCTAAAGTCTTTATTTACAGCTGTAATTTATAATCTCACTTCCCACTCTAAATATCTCTCATCAATATCCCTAATACAGTTACCCAGATGTTGTAGAACTACAACTCCCATGATGCTTTGCATACCTTTAGAATGACAAAGCATCATGAAAACTGTTGTTTTAAAACATCTTAGGGCACCTCTTACCTCTCAAAACTTTATTCTTTCATTCTTAGAGCAGTTTTCAATGTCAGCCATATCAGCATCCTTAAACCCAAATATATTCAACAGAAAACCTTTCCAGAATTTCATGCATTCATCTTTACTTCAGGTTCAGTCCAATCTATCCCAATGCCTTTCACTACACAGCCATTTGCAGCTGAGAGGCTCGGCAGAAAAACACGAAGAATCCTCAACTGTGGTCCTGTATGGCACTCTCACTGCAGAGTTGGGGTTCTCTTTGTACCCCCTTCCACCTGACACTCAGTGCAGACTGCTCTGCCCCACTTTGATATGCCACTTTGTCAATATGATATAATTTAAAAGTAATTGTAATTCTGTAACAGCCAAAGGTCTGCATTTTGGTCATCATTGATTTACTTGCGAGTTCCCTAATATTTTTTCTAAGCTGTAGAAAATTAATTTTGCAAAGTTATGATGAAACTGACATTCATCTGTATGACATCATCAAGTCAAAATAAAAATAATGTATTGACAGACCTGTTAAAAATCATTTACTTGCTGAATATTCTTTTGTAATTGTGATAATGTTTTTAATTACATAAAAATTCATATATCACCATTCATTTGTATGTTGGTTTACACAAAATAGATGTATTAGGTCCATAAATGTACGTATTTCAGGGTAAGCATTAATATGGAGGCATATCTATATTAGTTAAGGAGTGTCTTATATTGCTTAGTACTTTATTTGTTTACATTTATATTTTATTTATGTTTATTGACAATCCTTGTTTAAGTAATTGAATCAGAGTAGTTTGGCAGGATCTACGAACTTGGTGACAAGTTGTTGGGGAGTGCAAAGAGTAACCCTTTAAATGCTGTCACTCACTGTATTGTTGCAGTCTATGATAGTTTTTCACTAAACTTTATTTTATTTTGTGATCCTTATATTTTATATTATTTTAATTATCAGTTTGAGTTTCTAATAAATTGATAAGCTATTCGACAACATTGTCACATGTACATGTAACACCAATACCATGCTAATTGTACTGTTAGATGTGAACTAATTTTTTTAGCAATTGACAATGTAATTTTAATTTTGGTTCTCTATTTAAAGACAAGAAAGAAATGACATTCACAGTTGTTTAATTCCAATCCAGTAGTGCACTAGATATTCCACCAGTGGGTCGTCACGGTGAGTAAATCAAATCCAACCAAGCACACTGAATAGCTTACAGGAGCTAGTCTTGTGTCACCTTAGTTTTTATTGAAGAGCAAATCTAACAAGTCACAGACGTCTCAAGGCATAATACATTTCTTTCAAGAGGGTGCACATCGGGAAAAAAAATACAGAATATCAAACCTCCAAATGGCAGTTTCTTATTAGTTTCTATTTCCTTTAAAACTTTAAGTGGCGAAAGTTCATATATATATATATATATATATTTATAAGATATCGAGTTTTCCAGTTTTTACAATACTATTTGTTCTTCTTTCATTCCACTAATTGTACTACAAATGTTTGAAAAAAACAACAACCGTCATCTGATTTTTTTCATTTATCAAATGCATTTATAAAGAAAGTTCAGAATATGTTCTATGTTGCAACTGTATTATATACGAAGCCCATAAACATAAATTCATAAAATAAATGTATTGTAATTTTGACATTAAATTGTTAGCAGATTTTAATTTTTTACTGTACAGAATTTTGCAGTGTATTATCAGCTCTCTATGAATTGATCAAAATAAATTGAACTAATTGATGCATTAGGCACTAAGCATTATCTGCTTTGAATAATTTGCCCATAACTTTGTGCCAGTGATATTTTTAATATGCTTTATTTCAAATACAAAAGGAAACTGTGTTGGTTTGCATTATGTCTTTGAGAAAAGCTTAGTGTTCATATTAAATTTATGTGAAAATACTGCTGTGCCCACAATTTTAATTAAATAAATCTACTAAAATCAATTATTCTGTTGATCAGTAGTCTGAAACTAATTGGAAAAAGATAAATGCTGGTGATTATATCCATTAGATATTGCTGGGTTTGGCCAGAGGAGACTACATTAAGGGAATTAATGTGAAAACACTACACAAATCAGCCTAATTCACCTAATAAAGATCAATCAGAACATTTCTAGTTCATCAAACACATTGCTAATTTTGACATAATATCTTTGCTTAGACATTGACATTATATCCAAAAGGTGTGTGGCATATTAATTAATATTTGGTTGGTGGTTGTGCTTCATATGGGTGGAAATGTAAAATGAAAGTAGAGAAATTCCAGCGGTGGAATATATCTAAATATATGGACAGAAATGGATGTGTAAAGCCACTTACATTACATAGAGCTTCAGATATGTATATAGTGTATGCACTCACATGATTCAGAGCCTTGCATGGCTCCAATGAAACAATGTGAAGTGGTACAATCCCTAGTGTAGGACAGTATTCTTCCAGATGTTGTCAGCAGTATCAAGTAAGACAAAATACAGCGATCTTTGTAGACGAAACATGTAGTAAAACAAGGAATACTAATTATTTATTCCTGATCAATAATTGTATTGCTCAGTCCTTAAGACTTGAATGGATAATATCTCCACCTCAGATATGAAGAATGAAGTGTAATCACAGATGAGCGAAAATCCAGGAGCAGGATAATAATAACCTTTATTTGTAGCTTATAAATGGCTTTTTCAAAGCATATACAATCTGAAAAAGCCTTTTTGAAAAGATGAAATGCATTACTTTTTAATTTACTTTATGTTTACACTTTGGCTAGTATGGCAGTCAAATGGATTCTCCAAGCCTTAAGGATTGAGCAATACCCTAATTGTTCAGGAATATGTAAGCAGCATTCCTTCCCCTACTACAGAGAGCACTGTGTTTGTATTTTGTTTTACACAATACTGCTGATAACATCTAGATGAATATTATCCTAGAGTGGGGATTGTACCACCTCATGCTGTTTTTTTGGAGTCATACAAGGCTCTGAAGAATGTGAGTGCATATAAGTATACTACTATCCACGGTTGAACTATATACTATAATATATACTGCTCCTGTGTTCTGCTCCATATTACATCCATATATCCTAAGGCGAGGATTGTTACTCCCAAGTTCAAAATCCTAGAACTGGTCTGAAGCTCAATCTAATGTAAGTGTCTCTCTACATCCATTTCTATCCATATATTTAGATACACCCCACCATTGGATTTTTTTATGCTATAATTTTACAAATCTAGCCATTTGAAGCACAACTACCAACCAACTGTGCATAAAAACTATTAATCTATGCAAGAAGAGAGAATCTGTTGCTGCTACTTATTCACAGGACTGTTTCAGCGCTTGATCTTTCTTTTTGTATTATTGTTTAAATTAAATAATAGATCACTTTGGGTTTAACTTACCTATGATAGCACAAGTGGTCGAGCAGCAATATAAGTCACTTATCTTAGAAGAAGTATTTTTGCATTTAAAAAAAAAAAAGTTTCTTATTAAACTTTTAAGTTGTTATCATCAGCATCAGACTTATTCACTAAAAAAAGGGATTTTTGTAAATTCCCAAGAAAATTGAACATAAATATAGTAATTTTATTATCATTCTTAATATTTAGCATCTTTCAAATACATCCAATGAGTATCTTAATGTAAAACACCATTTATATAGATATCCACTTATTTCCATTTTTAAAGCATTCATTAATAAGTCCTCACCTTGACTAAAGCATTTTATTATATTAATTTAACTCCGCAAATTCACACTGATCAGGAATCAGATGCATACTCCTTATGAGATGACTATATTCAGTGTGGACACATAAGCATTGCAATTCCTGTTTGAAAGGAAGTCACCATGAAGAGTACACATTGGCAACCTTTTGGCAGTCAAAAGGATTCTTCAAGAGGCAGACAGATTATTGTGCAACACATATTATTTACATTCCATCACTACCACTACTACTGCTACTACAAGTACTATTGCTATTACTAATGCTATTAATAACAATAATAAATTATATAACCAGTATTGACCTATTTATCAATTGCTAGTTTTCATGTATATTCTTAGGGAAGATGTTATTGTTTCCCAACTAATTTGCACTGGTTGTTTTGACAAATTGTATTGTATAAAAGAATGAAAGGTTATACTGACCCTGCCAAGAAATGAAAGTTAAATGCAAAAAGAATTCAGTATAGTTCAATGATTTTCTTTTACTGAATATAATGAATAGTGACAGTGGTCTTTTAAATCAATTGACAACATGACTTGTAATTTACCGTGAAACTATTGTATTGTGATTTATTCTTGATTTAAATGGCTACAAAAAGATTGCAACATTTGGGGGGAAATACTGTTATCATTAAGACTTTATGACCCATATGACCTGCAAAATTAGGAATAAGCATATATTTTGCATATGTTGCGTATACGTAAAGTTGAATAGTTATCACTATTTAGTTGACGTTTTAGATGAATTTTCAATGTTTTTTTGACCCATTTTCAAAATATATCAGGGTACATAAAACATTTTCCATGCTTCAAAATATATTTCAAGCAAAATCTATCTTTCTTTTTGTTGAATATATAATTTTTCAATAATATTAATAATAATAATAATAAAAATTAATAATAACAATAATATTCCATGTTGGACAATAAACAAACACAGATCTGAAGGAATTAAAAGAAGACATTATAATTTCAAGAAATATAAATGTTTTCCATATATAAACAATTCAAAAAGGAGCACAAAAATATGTTTTCATAGCAAACAGATATTGCATAAATATTTAAAAAGATTATTAAAACTGTCATCATTAATACTTGGTATTAATAAAGAAAAACAACAAACAAACATAAACCTTGGAAAAATAATCATTGAGTTTGATTTTTACCATACTGCCTTCAGAAATGTATTTCCATGTGAGCCTAATTTGTGTGTTACTTATACATAATAGGCAGTCATATAATATAAATTGTATACAGGAATCTCTCCAGGTTTTCTCAACCATATGCAAGGTATTGCATTACTTATTTATTTTTGGATGATGAAAGAATATTATTAACAATGTAACAGTTGACACAATGAGTCAGTCACATAACAGTTCTAATCTTTAAAGGATCACTATAGTGTCAGGAAAACAAAGCGGTTTTCCTGACACAATAGTGCCCTTAGGATACCCCCACCCTCAGGGTCCCCCTACCGTGATGCTGAAGGGGTTAAAACCCCTTCATCAGCTTAGCTTTATCCAGCATCAGGCTCCCTCGGCGCTGGTGACCTCTCCTCCCCCGCCAACGCCAGCTCCCGAGTGAAGCGGAATGCACATGCGCGGCAAGTGCCATGCGTGCATTCAAACGGTTTATAGGAAAGCATTTCTCAGTGCTTTCCTATGGCTGTTCTGCACGCTGGATGCAAATTTTGCATCCAGCATCGCAGATGTGCCTCTAGCGGCTGTCAGGAAGACAGGCACTAGAGGTTGGATTAACCCTGCAATGTAAACATAGCAGTTTCTCTGAAACTGCTATGTTTACATGTGAAGGGTTAAAACCTGAGGGACCTGGCACCCAGACCACTTCATTGAGCTGAAGTGGTCTGTGTGACTATAGTATCCCTTTAATATATTCTACAAAACTTTGCACTATATAAAACATAGAGCATAGAAAAGTATTTTGCTGCCTGAGTACCATGTTCATCATTTGTAAATGTATTTATCAGTGACAATGATATTTTCTGGCTAATCAAGGCAGCATCAATTATGGGTTAGCTGTGACCAAGATCCAAACCGAATTCAAATTAGGAGACGGCATGCATAAAAGATAGCTCCTCCTTCCATACAGCAGTCTTTTTGTGATTTTTTTTCTAAATAATTTATTTTTTGGACACCTTCACATGTGCATCATGGGTTTCCCAGATGAAGTTAAGCCTCTCTTAGTCTGAAGAACCCAGTAAACGGTCTGTTGGGACAGGACTAACTGGGTAAATTTAAATATACTATTAAACTGCAAGGTAGAAGCAATAACTTTATTATTATTATTATTATTATTGCCATTTATATAGCGCCAACGGATTCCGTAGCGCTTTACAATATTTTGAGAGGGGGGGTGTAACAATAAATAGGACAATTACAAGAAAACTTACAGGAACAATAGGTTGAAGAGGACCCTGCTCAAACGAGCTTACAGACTATTACTTTACTAAGTGATGTCTGAGGATTGGCAAAGAGACAAATTTTCAGGTCCCTGATTTTTGTCCTCCCACATATATGGGTGTCTTACATTAGGGTGAAATGGAGAAGCCATGATAATTTAGAGAACTAAGTCTGTTAGACCTATTACCATATTCCCAACTAACCTCTGTGCTTTGGGCACATTTTTCTCTGCCTCATTTCCTGCATAAGCCTTCATTCCCTTAATTCCTTCAGTTTTGCAGGCTCAGAAACTCTCCCCTGGGTTTTACCTTCAGTCGCCATGTCTCTCTCCTCTCTTTGCACCTCTCCAGCATCTGGCGCTGGGGAAATTCGCAACTTTATTATCACGTTTGGCAGGGCATGCCCAGTTTCACCGGTGCCTTTGTTCTTTTTCTGCGTATGCACAAAATATTTTCCCGATTCAAAGGGACAGTTTAAAATTAAATAATCTTCTGGTATTACCTCTGAAGTCACCGAAGCTGGTGGTTTGTCCACATTTGGACTTGTGATTGCCCCTTGGTTGCCCTATTTGAGGATTAGGTCAGTTGGAGTTTTTTCATACACCTTTTCTCATTATTATTTTTACAAGGGGTATTTGTTCCCTTTTCCTTCATCTGTGTTTTGCATTCTAATTATACTGTTTTGATTATTTTCCTACAGTATGGCTACTCCCTCTGTCCCAGACATTCTGTACCTAAAAAAAAAAATATTTCCCGGGGACATAAAAGAAAGCATATATAGAATCTGTATATCAACTGTCTCTCTGAAGTAGCAGAAAATCATTCCAAAAAAGTATCCCCTCAAGAGAAGCTAAAATCATGCATTACTCAGACCACAGCTGGGGTTCTTAAAGCAACTTTTAGAAGTATGGGCTACTTTAAGTATCCCAGGGTAGAATATTATTCTATGAAAATAGCAAAAAGGTACCACTAGGGAACCAAATAACCATGTCTAAGAGGTTCTAAGTTGGGGTAACCCACGACAATTCAAATAGATTACAAAATAGACAAATAGGCTCAAAAAGGAGATATGAGTCAAAAGATAGAGATCATTTCGAAAGATAATATAATAGTAGAACAACTTTATTAGAATATTATTATTATCATTGCCATTTATATAGCGCCAACAGATTCCGTAGCGCTTTACTATGAGAGGGGATTTAACTATAAATAGGACAATTACAAATAAACTTACAGGAACAGTAGGTTGAAGAGGTCCCTGCTCGAGCTTACATTCTATAGGAGGTGGGGTGTAAAACACATTAGGACAGGAATTTGCAGTCAAATAAGGTGGGCTGCCCTTTAGGAGAGAGCAAGAGACAGGTATGTGAGGTAGAGGTTAGTCTTGGAGGCCATAAGCTTTCCTAAAGAGATGGGTTTTAAGGCACTTCTTAAAAGATGCAAAACTAGGGGAGAGTCTGATGGCGGTAGGCAGGCTATTCCATAGGAAGAGAGCCGCTCACGAGAAGTCCTGCAAGCATGAGTTGGCCATACGAGTGTGGACAACGGACAGGAGGTGGTCACGGGCAGAGCGGAGAGACCGAGAAGGGACATACATATGGATCTGTGAGGAGATATAAGAGGGGCTAATATGTAACAATTAGAAAAATTAGAATAAGAGACAATACATAGCACATTAAAAAGCCATGAGGCTGTGAAGCATGACGGGGGTTAAACACTGCGGGCTTAGATTTAAGAAAGTACAGAATAAATCAACCATTTCACAGAAAGAGCAATTAACCAGGGTCTTAGACAGGGATAACCCTTGATACCGCAAAGAGACAGACAAAAGGTCTCGCAAAATAAATAAACTTGTTTGAAAAAAACTACCACTAGAGACAGCTCTTCTGGTAATATACCAGGTGGAAATGGTGGAGCGGAAAAATATAAAGCAACAACAATCCATGTGTGTACAATGTATAACTACAATAATATTAGAATAGCAGATTCTCCATTAGAAAGATAGAAACTGGATCCTAATAGACATATTTAGATAATATGCCCCCAAAGTTATTTAAAATAAATCTTACTTGATATAAGACTAGATGCACAAACATAGATTATTAGGTATAATACAAAAATACTTCTTTAAGGTTCTGCTACAGAAATAAAAACAATAAAAGGCTGCGCACGTAAAATAAAGTCCAATAAAAGGGAAAAAGAGAGAAAAGTCCAACTGGTATATTCTTACAGGTGTCCTTGGTTGGTGGGATCTTCTATTTATATGGTGATTTCACTCGTTTATGAAAGATAAAAAGAGGGAAACAGGGACATCTAATGGTGTAGTATGTAAAATACAGGTATAGACGTAAAAATAATAGTATAAAACTCACATTTACCAGAGCTAATGTCCAGCTCTGGAGTAAGGCGCGTACAGCGGTTTAATCCCCGCTTATGGGATATAAAGCAGGTTCCTCTCCGTGGAATGGTATCCAATTCTCGGGATAAAACAAACAGCCAATAGTGCTCACTGTATGGCAAATAATAATAAAATAATAAAAGAAATGTACTTACAAAGAAAGAGCAGACCCACTGCTCTTTTTGGTAGCTTGGGTGGATTGATCCCCACCTACGGATTTCTTTGGGTACAGGAAACTTCCAGGAATTTTTTAGGTTTTCTTTAGAACCATTAAAAATAATTAAAATAACAGTAAAAAAGGCCAAGGTAAAAAGAAGGATATGTGTCTATAAAAAAGATAATTGGCACAAACAAATGACCAAAAATACTTTAATATATATAAAAAACACAATATTCAAATATCCATAACGCGTTTCGTCACAAAGGGGACTTTATCAAATGGATTAACATGATTTACCTGGCACATAGAGATTATATAGGAGCATAATTGATTGAATTTTGGCGCCAAAAGTTGGTTCGTCCAATCAAAATTAAAAGCATGTATACAACTTTAAAATACAGAAATTACACATTAAACGCATAATAAGTAGTTATACAACTTAATTAGTATATGTTTAGATGAAAAACTAGAATAAGAAAGTGTAATTTAAGGCAATTTGTAATGGTCACGTGACCGGCGGCACTTCCGGGTTTCGGAAGTGCCGCCTCTATGCCGCATGGGAAATGTAGTTGAATGTGGCGGCCGTTTAGAAAATCACTCAAATGAGCCCTTCAGGTGCCCTGGGTTAGTACAATGTGGTAGCAAGCAATAGAAACCCAAAACGAAGGGGCTACCCACCAGAAAACGCACCTTGCAAGCGGTCACGTGATTTTCGGCAGGAATAGCCGAAATGAATTATGGGAATGGTAGTTCCGACCATAACAAGTTGGAAAACATCAAAATTCAAAATTCAATCAATTAAGGTCGACTTCTGGTTTGCGATTTTGGGAGGCTGTCTTTTTGTTAATCTAAGATAAGTATTAAGTCTCAGCAAGCTGGAAGTCCAATCCTCAGCCTCTCGACTCTCTGCAATACATCTTAGTCCTCAAACTTTAATGTCAGATTTTTTTTTAAAATCAGTAATGACAATTAGACCTCCTACCGGAAATTTCTTTATAGCATGGGATCTTCCCCTGGTCCTGAATGCACTGATTGAATCTCCTTTTGCTTCTCTGTAAAATATTCATACTCAGTATCTGACATACAAACAGTGTTCCTGGTTGCAATTACTACAGCAAAACACATATCTGAACTACAAGAATTCTACTGTCAAGATTCTCACAACAGGGTGATTTTTCAATGGTTATTGCCGCTGTTTATAGTAAGAAGATTCTATCCACACCAGCTATGATTAATGCTTACTTTAGTAGGTAATTGTATAGTTCCTGGGCTAATTGGGCAGAGGTGCCCCAGATGATATCTGTAGGGCAGCCACTTGGTCTTCACCAGTCACCTTTATTAAATATTATAAGATGTATCTGGCGTCTACTTCCACTTTAATTGGTAGAGGTGTCTTGTCTTTAGTTTGTCTTACCAAATACATTTATTTCTTCTGCACCATATTTATTGTCTTTGGTTTTCCTTGTCCTCCTGCAATTTTATAGTTTGAGTATTACCAATAAATGATGCTACAAAGGTTAGCCAGGGAAAAAGAAACCTTAAATAATACTTGTTGGTTTCTGTGATGCTTATACATACCATTATTTAATTTTCCTGGCTATTAATCATGGCAGCATTGAGTTTCCCTCCCATTACTTCATTGTGCTTTATAACAAACTGCTGTAAGGAAGGAGGAGGGACCTTTTATGCATGTAGTCTCTTAGTTTGAATTCTATTTCCTGTCGTGTTTGGACCTGGAGTTGGATCTACCACCACAAGTGATGCTGCCATGATTAATAGTCAGGAAAAGAATATTATGGTAAGTATGATTAAATTTTCCTTATTACTCATATTGCTGTCATGGATCCCTGATATTCAAAAAGTGAAAGGCCTTGATGCCATTTGAGAAAGTAAATAGCAAAAAGGAGAAATATTTGAATTCAAAGTAGAACATTTTATAATTATTGTTTATTGTTCGCTGTGGTAGCAGATTAATTACTTGCTGCAGAACACCACTGAATTCAGTTAACAATGTCTCTCAAATGGGTAAATAATGGTTAAAAAAACACGGAGTAGTAGAACAAAAAATTTTGATACATTATTATAATGTATTTATTTGAATATCTGTCTATTAAAATATGCTACTTGCCAGTTATCTGTCCAATACATTAGATTTCTATGTCAGCATTAATGTTTGTCAATAAATTAGATAGCACTTTGTAGTGAGTCATTTGATGTTTCTCTATGAGAGATCCAAATGTAATGCATGTAATTTATTTTTCTTTGCATAATAATTTAGAGTATAGTTAGTGTTTTGATTTCAGAAGTGCTGGAATCCAGAAAAGCTATGCTAAACTAGATTATTAATAAAGGAAAAAAAATGGTATTTCGTTACATATGACAATAACAGTGTAACACAAAATATATTAATTAGGTTTGCTGTAAAATGCCGAGGTAGATTGTAATTACTGCTCCATATTGCCATTTTAGTCAACCAGATAATGTTAATAAATGAAATATAATTAAAAAATAGCAAAGTACAGATTAAATTAAATTAAAATTATGTTCAGTACAGGCAGCAAATAAAATTTAAAATGTATCACAATCCATTCAAATACTGTACAAATGATGAATTATTTGCTAAGTAAATGAAATATGAACTACATATCGCAATCATAATGTGCTTTCTAAAATGCTCTCAAGTGCAGTCATTTCCATAAGCAATAATCGCTTTTAATCAAAATAGAATGTGTATGTAATTTTATTAATTAGTTAATAATTGATTATATTCCATTATATTAATTAAGTAGCAACTTCAATATACATGTATTTTATGAATGTTAGTTATTCTGAAGACTTATTGCAATGTTATGATACAATTCCTTGCAGAAGAGATTTCAGTTATGCTACAATCTGTGTATCATAAAAGCCTTAATAATGGTCTATCATAGAAATTTAAATTGCGATTTTTATGGCGATATTTCCGTAAACCACTCTGTATGAATAAACACTAATGAAACATACAGGCAGACGGGCAGAGACAGAGAGAACGTTGGTAAAAGGATGCATAATGATAAAGCTTGATGAACATATGGAAAACTAATTCCATCTATGGGTTCTAGGGACATTATTATACACACTGACTTAAGGTACAGTAGTGTATGAAAATCTCCAGAACTTTGGCATTTATATCACAGATTTTTAAAACTAGGGAGAGGGCTATGGCAAAATTAGGGGCTAAGGTTAAATGACCACTAAAGGCACCCAGACCACTTCAGCTCGATGAAGTGGTCTGGGTGCCAGGTCCATCTAGTGTTAACCCTGCAGCTGTAAACATAGCAGTTTCAGTGAAACTGCTATGTTTTCCTTATTACTCCTATTGCTGTCATGGATCCCTGATATTCAAAAAGTGAAAGGCCTTGATGCCATTTGAGAAAGTAAATAGCAAAAAGGAGAAATATTTGAATTCAAAGTAGAACATTTTATAATTATTGTTTATTGTTCGTTGTGGTAGCAGATTAATTACTTGCTGCAGAACACCACTGAATTCCATTAGAGTTAACAATGTCTCTCAAATGGGTAAATAATGGTTAAAAAAAACACGTAGTAGAACTAAAAATTTTGATACATTATTATAATGTATTTATTTGAATATCTGTCTATTAAAATATGCTACTTTTTATTTTTATTTTTTATTTTTATTATTTTTTATTTGTATTCTTTGTTCTTTGTACTTTTTCTTTCTTTTCTTTTTCTTTTCGTTAAATATTTTTTGGAATTTTTTGAACACTGTTTTCCATTGTTGCATGAGACATAGACAATCCATTCTTTATTATTATTTTTTTTCTCTTTTTTCCTTTTTTAGCTGAGTATTCTACTGATTTATAGCTACAGATATTCCTGCTCTCTTGATCATCTGTTACAGGTGAGCTACATAATAACCATACATCAGTCAGATTTATTTAGAAACATCAAACTATTATTTTCTGTTCCTTTTTTCTCTAGTTTATTTTGATTTCTTGGTCTAAGACTTTTTTAGATTTCAGCACTATTTAGTTTTCACATACAATTCAATTGCCCTTGTAATAATTTGTATTACATAGTTATTAGTTGTATTTACTTTAACTTTAATTTTTAATTTGAGATTTCCTTTTAACTTTGCCATAACACAACATGTATGTGAACAATAAAGTTGAGTTGAATGCGTATGACGTAGCGACGTACGCTGACGTCAGAAGGCGGAAGTAGTAGCATGGAGTGGTCTCGGCGGATTTTTGCCGACTAATGAGGATATTTAAATCGATATTCTTACACTTTGGCAGGACGGAGAGGAACAGGGGCCATCGAAGGGACAGGAACGTCCCGAGCGCGCAGCCCATTTCAGCCCGATTACAGGATTGCCCACGATTATGAACCCAGGAAAAGACCTGTCAGACTGACCAGATTCCACAGAATGGACGAGTGATTACTTTCTCATCGAGCTACAACTCATTTTCACCCTCATTCAATATACATCATCTACAAGATCTACCACCCTCCTACTGAATATACTATCAAGTTTACATATTTTTTGGTGAGATCCATCCATATACTTATGAATTATATGAATTATATAGTGCACTATATTTTGGACTATTAATAGGACTGGAATATATATACATTTTTTTCTTTTTTTCTTTTTTCCTTTTTTCCTTTTTGCCTTTTTTTGCTTTTTTCTTTTTTACTATTTTTTTATATTTTTCTCTGGACATTTCATTTTTTCATTTTTTGGATCAGTAACCAGTGTATATAGATATATAGTTCATGAAATTCAGCACAGGGAGGTTTTTGTGTGTATATATGTAAATAATCTATGTGTATATATGATTGGAATGAATTTCACTAAGGTTTACTTGATTAACTTATGAATTATTATTATAATAAATATCTTTGCAATTTAATACAAGTTTAGATTACACTATAATCATTTTTTGAGTGCGGTATTCATATTTGTTTTTGGATTTATGCTACTTGCCAGTTGTTTACATTAGGGTTAATGCAGCCTCTAGTGGCTGTCTCACTGACAGCCACTAGAGGTGCTTCAGCGCTTATCACTGTGAAAATCACAGTGAGAAGACGCTGGACGTCCATAAGAAAGCATTGAGAAATGCTTTCCTATGGACTAATTGAATGCGCACGTGGCTCTTGCCGCGCATGCGCATTCAGCGCTGACGTCGTTAGAGGGAGGAGAGTTCCCCAGCACTGAGGGAGCCCAGAACTGGAGAAAGGTAAGAGTTTAACCCCTTCATCCCCCTTCAGCCCGACGAGAGTGGGACCCTGAGGGTGGGGAGGACCTAAAGACCCTATAGTGCCAGGAAAATGAGTTTGTTTTCCTGGCACTATAGTGGTCCTTTAAGGTTAGGGCAGCACCAGGACATTTTTGAGAATGTGTGCCTAGCTAAAACCATGCATTTAAAAAAGAAATTGTAGGATGTTCATGCAGGCTGCAAGGATGCAGAGGAATGCGGGAGATTGCTTTTTAACAGTTCTGTGCTCTGTGACCCATGTAGGCTCATTTTCAAAGAGAATGATATAAATCATGTGCAATCCCTCTGCATAATAATAGCGACTTGAATTGAGCACCAGTGCTTGACCAGAGAGCATACTTTGGCCTCAATTTAATAAGCTATCCACATTATTTAATACTGTGAGAAAAACATTTTATATGTTTTATCTACAAACATCCCCATAGACTTTAATGGTAAACTCTGTAGGTAAGTAATTTTGAAAGTTTTTTCTAGCAGTATTTAGACATTCAGAAAACATAAAAAAAATCAAGGCCTTTTATTAGAAAACATTGTTATGCTGCAATGAACAATAATATAACTCCACCTGCCTCCATCAGTTATCTAATTTCATGTACTCAACTTTCCACTCTCCATGTTTACAAAATGAAGGTGGTCAAGCAGCCTTCTCCTGTAACGCACCACATATAGGGACTAATCTGAAAGAGAATATCAAGTCTGTTACAAGTTAAACCATCTGCATTCTTCTACCTTCAATCAGAAAAGCAACTGAATTAAAATTGAATTTACAAGTGTATAAGATATGTTTATCATATGAATAGCATTGTAGCGATAATTGTGCAATATATGTCTCCTATTATTTGTGTAATTATGAATTTGTATATGTTTTATAGGACATGTGAAAACAAGAAAAATCTTAGTGTATTGTATTCTTCATAAAATATTTTATTACAATATACATTCAAAATAAACAGGATTGGTAGTTTAATTACTATCTCATTTTAAAAGTAACCAAATGACAGGCAGATTATTTTTGTATTTGCTACTAAGAATTAAACAAATATGTGATTTATTTGCAAACATTCAATTGAGAATTGTGATGAGTTGAGAGCCGTTTTGAAAACTGTAGATCACATGAGATTGGTTTAATGTGGTTCAGAGGTACTTAGGTGTAATAGTGCTACATGATCATATGATGTCACCTTCAGGTATTAATCGATAACTGAGACTATATTTAGTGACCGCAGACTAATAGATGAGCTGTATACTGTGTTCAAAAGAGCATTGAGTACAGCTCTTTAAATAGTTGCTATAACATATAATTTGATACCTGGGGCTCCTCTCTATATATTGTGACAGTGGCCCCAGACAGACTGTTGATCTGTATGCACCGCGCAAAGTGAGTACTGCATACTAGCCCTTAAATCCACTGAAATCACAGCAGCTAGGCGGATGGTGCTCAGCCATGGTGATTCTCTAGTTTCCAATATTCGAAGGGAGGCGCCCAGACATTGAAGGAATCTCTCTACATGTCCCACTGATGATTGTGATTGGTGCTGAGCTTTGCAATGTGCGTAGCATTGATTACTGTGTGATTATCAGAGACAGCATGCTGGAGGTTCAGCATTAAAGGGAGATCTTCCTGTCATGCTGAAAACAGCCAGTTGATGGCCATCACAGACCACTCTACTGCTTTACCTAGGAAAGTCATCTGCTGATATCATTACGGTTATTTGCAGAGGGAATTCCTTAGTGTTAGAGGTAGGAGTTGGGCTAGGTAAAGTAAGAATTAATGCTAGGTTAGGGTTAATGCTGTTTCAGGGTTAGGGATAGTGCAGGTTTATGGTTAGGGTAGGTATACTGTTAGAAGTAGTGTAAGTATAGGGTTAGGGATAGTATAATGTTAAGGCGGATTGGTAAAGGATTAGCATTACAAAAAAACAAATTATATGCAATGAGACATCTAACAATCAGTTTTTTTATTTTTCCACTGTTTTATATTTCATTCATACTTCACATTGTGTTAGGTATAAGATGATATGGTCTGGGTGCCTATAGTGTCTCTTTAAGGGGTTAAGCACCAGAAAACCACAACAAAATAATAGTTTTTATAATTCCTTATTGTTTTCATTGTAAGAGATAAAACATTGTTAATTCAGCAAAGATAGCAGAACAGTAGAGTAAATATGTTTATTAGGACTAGGGAATAGTTTTTTAGAGGATAAAAACTTGTGTAATATTACATGAAAAGAACTACCTATATGAAGGTAATGCTGCATTATTTTGCCTAAATCAGTTTATTTCCAATCAAGTGTTACATTGTTCCTTAAATTGTCATCAGAAGCTCTTTAAAGATAAAGTGCCCTCTTCATAATTATTTCTCTCATCTGAAAATAAGTCTTTATCAGTAAACAGAACATTTCTCACTGGTGGAAAACTGCAACTGAAGAATAATTAATTTTAATTTAAAATTATTTCTAAGATCAGTAGAAATAATGGGTTTATTATATTATAAAATTGGGAAAATATATAAAATTCTATCTTTAAAAAAAATAAACTTGAGAGAAGGAGATTGTACCTATTTGAGTGCATATCGCACATTATCAAATTCAATCTATCTATCTATCTATCTATCCACACAGCCCGCTCTACACACATTATAACACAAACAGCCTCTGCATATTGCACCAAAAGAAAATAAAACCTCCTCCACAATTACACACACTATGCTATAAATAGCTCCAAAACACACACACAAACCCACAACCAATCTCCCCCACAACCACAAGCAGACTTTACCTATACAAACAACAACGTAAAACAAGACATGCAGCTTGCACACGCATAGAAAACACCACAAGCATTCTCTACACATACATCCAACATCACACATACATACACCACTCTCTGTCCCAGCCTACAAAGTTCACTTATGCTTCACAACTCTGCTTTTGTCCTCTGGTGTCTCACTTAGGAGAGACAAACATAGTGGAAACATAATTAAAACAGTTCAAATATTCGAAACAGAGGAGGACCTGCCAAAGATGGGGTACATTGACGTTGTGGCAGGCTTATGCTATGTATGATCATATAATGTAACTAGACCCCCATTATTTTTCCTAGATTAGGTGTTTTTAAAAGGAAAAACTACTAAAGTCTGTCAACATTGAAGTTGCTGTTTAGTGGATAGGTGAGTGCGCTGGATCTTGTGTATTGTATAGATTGGCCCCCAGCAGCACCCCATTTGTGGTTTCATATAAATATTCGAAACAAACACAGGACATTGTACCTGTTGAAAAACAATTCAGCAAATCTCTGGGTGGGCTGCCCTGCAGAGGCTTGCTGACTTTGGATGGTTGGTGTGTCTTTGGCTATTATACACCATGCAGCCTGTCTGGTTCTGCTCATGTTGGGCAGTTACCTCTTTAAATGCCCTGACTGGTTTGTTTTCCCAGTATGTATCTGTTTCCCATAATCCTTTATAAATGTTAACTAGGTGGATACAATGATCAACTGTAGAGTAACAGTCCTGTCTCAGATTCCCTCAGGAAGAGATAACTACTATTTGCTTTTTTTTTTTTGCTGGAGTAGGTAAACGATAATTCATTTAAAAAAAAAAAGGAGTCTACATGCATATTGAAACACTTTTTATGTTCTGCAGATAGTCAACTTTGTATTGTCCTTAAATCCCTTTCATTAACTAATTCAAAGATTTAATTGGCTTCATTTAGGTAATCTTAGAAACATCTGTGATCTTGTATTCTAATGATGCTTTTCTAACTACTAATTACTAAGAAGAAAGTATATTTTCATTTAATGATCCAAAATGTTATCTTTAAAGTAGAACATTTGAATAAATGACCTTAACCTCTGCAGTTTTTAATATTCATAGACAAAAAAGACTACATTACATGATTAAATTCTTAAATATGCTCCACTTGCATGTGATTTTTGATTAAAAAGATGAAAGTTTGCAGTTTTTCATATATTAACTTAATTGTTAAAGTAGTACGGTACATTCTGTTTTACAGGTTTTGCATTTTTATGCAATACTGACGTCAATGAATTATTGCACTTCTACTTAGATTGCATTAATTTTTAGAGATTTACAGTATTTCAGACAAAAGGCATGTATTCACTAAACAGGGAGTTGTGCAGAACTGGCAAATGAATTACTAATATTAGGCTAAAATAAGCTTTTAAGAAATGCATCCAACTTGACTATTGTAGAGGTTTTTGTTTTTTTGCCATAAATTTTGTAATTACCTTATCAGTTCTCCAGGATTCTCAGTTTAGTAAATTACCCTCAAGAATCTGTAAAAATATATATTACAATTATCCAAAGCAGTGATTTGGAAAAAGAAAAAAATAATACAAGTAGTATATTAACATTCCTTTTTTTTTTTTTTATAATTACTTAATATTCAAATGTTAAAGTGACTCAGTATGTCATAAAGATAGACACAGGGTTTTTCACTTTAACAAAATCAAGTGAAAATAATAATAACAAGCAAACTTGCACCAATTCCCAGCATGAATTGTGTCTAGATTTAAACTAGAGTGATAACAAATAAATCTTAGTCAAAGTGTAGGATTCTGAAAATTCACATAGCACAGTTTTTTTTTGCATAATTCTTAACCGAATACATCTGACAGGATGCAAAATCGCAAATTTTCATTCACTTGCTTTTGTGAATGATAATTTCAATTGAACACTATAGGCACCCAGACCACATCATCTCATTGAAGTGGTCTGGGTGCAGTGTCCCTGTCCCCTTAACTATGCAATTGTAATTATTTCAGTGATTGAGAAACTGCAATAATTACCTTGCAGGGTTAACTCCACATTTAGTCACTGTCTGCCACTGTATAGGCGCTTCCGGGTCCTTAGTGGACTTTTGGTCTGCTAAATGAAACTGGACGTCCTCGCGCCCTGCTGGACATCCAGCATCAGCTAAAACCTCATAGGAAAGCATTGATTCAATTCTTTCCTATAGGGAAGTCCTAATGTGGCGCTTGTTGTGCATGCACATTTTCCCCCTTGTCAGCGGTGAAGGAGCAGAGGCGGAGCCTGATCCAGCGCAGATGGACTTCGGCACTGGAATCAGGTACGTGACAAAATGGGTTTTAAGGTGGGGGGCACATGGTAAGGGGGCACTCTAGTGCTAGAAATACAATTTTGTAGTTTTTAATAAAAAAATAAATCATTAGAAAGCCTATGGTGGTCAGTAAGACTATATGTTGCTACTGCCATGTGGCCAGTGAAAAACTTGTGGGTACTCTGATAGTCAAGTCTCTGATAGTCAAGACTTGGGATGTCTGTTTACCTACTTTATCCCTTTTATTTCCTGTCAGTATTTTGTTTCTCTTACAGTTTGTCAGTACATGATACTGATTTTATTATTAGAGGGTGAGCTCCTCTCATAAACTCAGCCCAATACTGATATTGATACTAATCTCATTATTAGAGGGTGAGCCCTTCTCATAAGATCTTCTCCTTCTGGCTATGCTTGGCACTCCACAGGCACTCTCCCACCTCCACACATTCCCCAGGGAAAGCGTGTGGTGCTGTGGATATTTCCCGCCTGTCAGGCTTCTGCGTTCGTGTGCTTTAAATGTGCGTACGCGTGCGCCTATTCTCTCTTTTTTAATCTACCGAACGCATATATCTGTGTGCACTCGGTGGTTTGTATCTTCTATCAGACATTCGCACGGGTAAGTGGGTGAGCCATGTTATTACAGATATATATATTGGAATTGGTGCAGAAATTGGCTTCTGTTTACCTTGCCTGCTACAGGGACCTGTCAAGGTTAGTATTAACCTAGGGGTGGTTCAGCCGGTTAGGTTTATACCTAGTAACCCGGCTCAGAGTGAGCCCTCATATACCGCTGCCCAGTGGAGCTGTGCTTGCAGTCTCCTTTTAACTGGGTGACCCCCAGCGTTGCCTTTACATACATTACTATAGGTCACATTCTTGCCCACAATAACCCCTAGCAGTCGTTGCTACCAATTTGCCTATTTACCCAAGTATACTGGGTGTTAATAATGGAAGACTCAGATGCCCTCAGACCTCCAGGCGGTAATCTACATTGCAGTTGCTGCTTCTGTGGAGAAAGCCTCAGCCAAGGTGTTCTAGCCACTCAAGATGCAACCAAAGCACCAGCTAAATACTCCCAACAGAGAGACATCTCGGAGGAGTCCGGCTCCTCTTCCAAGGAGCAAGGCCACCCTGCTAAGCACCACTGGATAGGCGAAGGGTCAAAAAATAAAAATCCACTAAGGGTAAAGCTCCCCTAAAGAGGGGAAAACGTACACGGCCTGTAAACCCTCCAACTTATGACACTTCCTCGGAAGAGGAGCGGGAGATCCCACCATCACTAGGTCCAATTCTGATCACGGGACTTGGGGTCCCAACACCTTTGTGAAGGAGACCTTTCTGGGTGAGCCCCAGCATCTGGGTGATGTGGAGGAAGAGCTGGTTTCAGCGCAGCTGGATGTCGTGCTCTTTTTTGATGCCACGGGCCAACGTTGTTTGACCCGAGAAACATTCACCACCCATGCTCGGGAGATTGGACACATGCACTTCTGGCTATGGAAGGCACTGTACAAGGAGGTCCACAAGCTGGAGACCAGAGTGCACTCCAGATACGGTCGCCTATACCCCAGAATTTGACCAGATTCATGGCTCTAGGGGGTAGAGACCAAAGGAAACGGGTCAAGAAAGGGTTCAAGGGAGCCCAGGATACATTTCTCAATGCTGTCGGGCCACTCGCCTTGGTTCTGACCCTAACAGATGACATAAACCCAGGCTGTCTCCTTTCAGCAGACAACACATGCAACGGGGCACACAATGTTTGTGAGTGGACCCTTACATGTTTTGGTTCCTGGGCAACACAAATGTGGCCATCTTTTTGGAGATACGCTGGACAGCCTTATTCAGAATTCTTGGAAAATTGGAAAACCTCAGGGCTATAGAATTGGGCCCACATGCACGAGGAAATTATTCAGTGAGCCTTTCATGAAAGGCTAATGCCTGGTCAGAAGAATTTGCTTAACCCTTGGGTGTCGCAGGTTCAATCCCTTTAGTCCTTTAAGGTAGATAAAATGAATACCATTTGTCAGGGTCCCGCGGGCGGCCGCGAGGGGAGGCTGCAGTCCGCTCGCGGCACTCACCCTCCAGCCGTCCGCGGTCCCCTTCCAGACATGCGCTCGGCGGGCGGCATCCTCTCTCCCACGGATGCCGTCCGCCTCTTCCTCTGTGTCCCCCAGCGGCAGCATGCATGACGCTGCACGCTGGGAGACCGCCCATTTAAACAAACGCCGGGGTCAGTCACCTGACCCGGCGTTAAAGGCACAGTGCCTCAATCACAGTGGGAGGTTTAGATATCTCCCACGTGTGATTGTTAATTCTGATTGGAAATTATCCAATCAGAATTAACCTTTGGATTTATATACTCACCTTTCCTGTTCCTCTTCGCCCTGTTGTGGTCTTTACTTGCTAGTATTGCTACTTACCTTGTGTTTCTGGTTTCGTACTCTCTGGCTTGTTTATCCGACTTTGTGACTTTCTCCTACCCTTTGACCTCAGCTTGTTTCACGTTATTCTGTCTTCTGGTTCCCCTTACTCGGCTTGTTTCCTGACTATTCTTTGTGTGCTTAGCCCGGCCACTCTAAGGTCCGGTACGGCACTTTGTGTGTGTGTTGGCGTGTTTGGTTCCCCGAATCGTGACACCATTAAATTGGATAAAAGTTATATCAATAGGATGGACTTGGAAACCAGAAAATATATGAATATATGGAAATTATCCATCAATTGCGGCACCTCCAGCAAGGAGGAGACTGGTTTACCCACCTGGAAAAGACGCCTACCGGCCTGTACCAGTAAACAACGACAGTCGTCCCTCATTACGGTTTCTCTGGAACGGGACACCAATGCAATTCACCTGCCTCCCCTTAAGGCTCAGTTCAGCCCCACAGTGCTTTACGAATCTCACTGGTCTGAAACGAGTGATGGCTCACTTACGGGGTCAAGGCATACAATGCCTGGCTTACATGGACGACATGTGTAAGTGTAAGGTTATAGTTGTCGAACTGGAAGCATAGCTGAATTTTTCCAGGTCAGCTATTTGGCCTTAAATTTTAAATTCAGTTTGAATTCCTGACACTCTGTATTCTGACATCTAGATACTAAGCACTAGACTTGTACCAAATGCTTGGCCAAATTTCTTCATCTTAAAGATTTTGTAGTTTGGGTAGTATGATCTTTATCTGTGCAGCAGTGTGACTCTTCTGAATATCTTCCATGAAATGGATTCAGGGAAAACTATTTGGACTAACCAAAAAAGAACAAAAATAGGACAAGCAGTGTATTACAAAATAAAAATATTATTATTTTATGTATTTATTAATTATTATGTATATATTCTCCAGTATACTGGTTGGTACATTTTCACACCATTTGGTTCACAGATCGATTGAGAAAAAAATAACCAGTAGAGAATTGGTAAAAAAAAAAAATATATTAAATTGTTTATTTGTACCTGTTGATCACACACCATACAAGACCCTGAGGAAGTCCTATTTGGTTGGATGAAACGCGTAGGACCCCTGGTGGTGACATAGAGGGACTACACTGATGATTTTATATCTTGATGTAAGTTATTAAATACTTTTTTGTACTTCACTCTGAATGTGCATCTTATATTCTTTTATATACATTTCTTTCCTGAGCACATACATGCCAATATATCTATGGAGATTTTAACCCAGACAGAGGATTTGGAATTCCTATTTTGAAAAGGAAAATATTCAAGGCTTGCAAACTTCAGCAAAAGTGTGAGTGGCCATTTGTGAATATAACTTCTACAATTTGTCATCATACACAGTTATACGCTATGTTGTTTTATTTATGATTGGTTCAGCAGATCATCTCCCTTTTTTTGCTTATATAATAAATAAATATAGATTTATTATTTTTTAACTGCTCCTCTTGTCTGGTTGTCTGTATAGGTCACTTCTCACTTGATATGTGAATAAAATCAAAATTTAGTGGCTGTACAATCCCTTTTTTTCCCATGAATCATCTATCTTCTGGAGCAATTCCTGTCAACCGAACAAGTTGTTTGTTCAGTTACATGTCCATATGGTACTTTGCAGTTATTGAATTAGAATGACCCACCGATAGGCCTAAATTTGGATGTGTTCAATTTCATTGGAAACTGAATGGACTGAGCATACTTTGCTGAATATAAAAATACTTATATTTTCACGGAGAATGTAAAAAAAGAACACAAAACTCAGATTACATGAAAATAGCTAAAAATATGCAGACTTCAAATATGCCTATATAGGTTGTTTTATGTGCTGTGATATAAGACATTTGGTTTAAATTAATTAGTAGGAAGTTATTTTTTTCTCTAATGAACATACGTATCTTAAGTTAGCGGATGAAAGCTGTACACTAATTAGTATGTTTATTACCATCTAAACATCTTTAAAAACACTTTGTCTGGCAAATCGCATTCTTGGAAATTGAAAGGTGCATTTTATTAGTCTCCTATTAAATCAGCACAAATGTTGCTGTTAATTAGTGTCAGACATATAGCGGAACCCCAAATTATAGCAGGTCATTTGTGTAGATCATATTAAATTAGATTTTAATTGGAAATTTCATTAAGTTCAGTTTAAGGTATAAAGGGGAAGATGTCATTTCCAAAGATCCCCATTTAAATATTTCCAAAATATGACAAAAAAAACCAAAACATTTTATTGTAATATTTGTAAATAAGTGCATAATGATTATCAAATGATCAAGCTTTTTATTGTCAGCTACTATTACTTAGGTTTCAATTTCACCAAAAAAATACAAAAGAAAGTACTTTATCAGACTTTTGGGCGTTTTACTCTAAATCAATATAAATGCAAATCTGTACACTTATTTTACATACAAATTGTTGTGCAGATAACAAGATTGTTCATTATGTGGATTCTGGATTTCACTAAATTGAATGTTGATGGAATCGTAATTACGTAAATGTTGAATAGCACATTTCTAGAATCAAATGTTATTTACAATGCAGAAGAAAAGTGATAATAATAATCAACACAATTGTTTATAAAAAGAAATGCTTGACAGACTATTGAAATGGTAGTAATCAGCAGGAATAATCCATTGGTTTCCATAGAGATTGCTCGCCTAAGATTCAACTGGGATTCCACACCTAACATAAAATTCCCATGAGTATAGTATTGAAAAAGTAAACAAAAACTAAAAACTATAGTGTAAGTACATGCATGACACAAGGACAATAACCAGATCATATACAAAATACAGGGATAATAGCTTTTATTATGAAACACAGTCTATATTCAAAGGTTCCATTATAGAATCTTCTATGGGGTTAGGTTATGAGGAGTTTTGTTATTTAGTGCTAAATTAGTCACTGGTAAGAAACCCTCACTGATCATTAAAATGCCTATCTATAAAGAAAGAAAGAAATATGCTCAATACTGTGCTAACATCTAGAGCATGATAAGAGTGTCTCTTAACCCATGAACATTTTTGCCTACAATTGTCCCAATTCCCATATCAAAGACTATTCTTTTTAGTTTTTTTGCAGTCAGATTCTGTGCTAGCTACAAACTTTATCATTGCATTGTACCATAGAGTGATTTACATATAATGCATGGTGGATTCCCTAAAAATATATGGGGGATGTTCTTGTTTTTTTTTTTTTTAGTTTAGTTTTTCAATTGCATATTTTATTGAACATGTTTCAAAACAACGACAGTTTGAACGGGATGTACATTGGCACCGATATTAATGACTGAACACATAGGAACTCCTTACTCACTGTGTCTAAATGGGTATCAGTCACATGTCAATGATGAGATCCAGATGAAATGATCATCTGTAGATGCTGTATCTCTTTTGCTAGTAATTTAAAACTCGACTGCTCTTGGGATCAGTCTGATGTGTAAACAGGCAAGGTTGTCTCAGAGGAACTACCTTGAGAAATGAGCAGGGGCCTACCAATGTGTATGATGTTTGAGTTGTCTTTTCTCAGAATTCTTTTGAGTTCATATATTTTTTGGATAGAATTTAAGTAATTTCAAACAAAAGGGTAAACAAGAGTGGTAGCGCAAATAGGCCTTTACCTTAACATTTACTTATATTCATTGGCTGGTTCTGCATATTTCGGGGCCATTGGATCTCAGTTATACTTGGTGTTCCCATGTAAATTGCTTCTGCCTAATGTCAGTGGAGAGTAGTCGAGTGTAGTGGACATTATTGCACTAGAAAGGAGGTCAGTAACTTGGTCTAAGACGTTGGTGTGGAACACTAGAGTTGAAGTCAAGTACATGCCTATACACGCTGTTTTATTCACTGCTGTTTGAAATATGTGGCTGAAATCAATTAGTAGACATACAATATCTGTAATAACCAGAAACTTGAAGAAAGCTGTACATTAATTCATATGCTTATTCTCATTAAACCATCTGCTTAAGAAAAAAAAAGAAAAGCTTTGTCTACCACATCAGTTTCTACAATACTGTTGGTTACATATTATTGAACAGAAAACACAGTTAATAAGAGTTAAACACCCAGAAGTGATCCGAGTATACAAGGTCATCTTAGACCACATTAAGCTGCATTTAACTGAAAATTATTTATAGTTCAGGAATCTCAAGTATCAGCAATTCCTTTGTAAACAATGATAAAAAATTAATATTAGAAAAAAGGGATAAGGAACTGACATCAAACAAACACAGTGGACAGGGATGGACATCTAAGGCAAGGAGTAGCATGTTCAGTCTAACGATACTTATACATTTTCTTCTTCTTTACTCTCTGTAGTTTATGTAACTTGTCTATTATGTAATTTTTCCCCCCCTACATTATAAATTGGTGTTCTTTGATCTACAGTGCTTTTATATATGGTAGTTACTTTTTCTCTAGTATATAAAAATTTAATTGCAAAAAATAAATACTCAGTGGTTTGTTAAGTTGAAAAGCAAAGTGATAGGAAAACCAGACTCAGTAATGTTGCATGTGACATATAAAGTGATCTGTAAAGTAAATGAGAATTTCTCACTTTGTATTAACAGAAAGGTGATACAGAAAGACAACACGTTTCACTAGCTTAGTGTAGAGGACAAAGGACATGCAAATCTGTTTATGTTGTAAAAGACTGGAATACTATTTTTAATGCAATATTAATTTTGCTAATGTACAAGAGGAAGTTGATTTATACTAAAAGTGCATTGTTGCTTCTTTTGATTTAGCACAATCCAATAGCTAACTTATGGGTTTTTCTTTTTTTTATTATTATTTTTATTTATATTGAATGACAGGATATCCTGGCACATCTGGCATAAAATTCAAATATGTTTAACTCCCATTGTTCCCTGCATGAGCCCCATGAGGACATATGTACTCACGACACTGCCAGGAATGGCTGAAAGTGACTGAGCTTATAAAGCTATTTCCAAGCAAATTAAAGGCTAATGCTTTTTACATATATGTAAATTGTTGCAGATTTGTCCGACTGATTGTGGTTGTTTTTTGTTTTTTTTTGTCATTAACTAAAGAATGGTTGCAGTTGTCTGAATGATTTTATTAACAATGAAGTGTAATTTAGCAAAAATAATAATTGCTTCCAAACAATGTTTCAGTGGATGTAAGTGTAAGAGCTAAGATGCTTTTAGCTGCCAAGGTGAAAAGTATTGTTGGGATGAAAATAATAAATATTTATTATTTACACATAAATAATAAAGAAAGGACTTTATAAAAAAATTTGACTACTGACTGTTGTAAGATTTCATTTATTATTTAAGAAAAAATTACAGCAGCAATCAATTTGTGAAATTTTTTAAAATATACAGATATGTTGGCAGAGGTTATTGATCAGGACATCGAAAGAAGCAGAGTACTTTGTGCATGTCAAACAAGATGGTCTTTGTACTCTCAGGAAGGCTACATTTTCAAGCCTTGAAGTCAAGAGGCTTATAAAAGGTCAGTGTTGACTGGAATGCTTTTTTTCCAATGTAATAAAGACAACACTTCTCAAACAAAGGTGTTCTGTCCATTTTCTGTGTAATAATGCATTTGAAATGGCAGCAAGGCCCCTCTCAAGAAGATCGTAAGTGCGCTGTGCTTAGAACATACTGGTTTTGAGTTCTATACGCTTATTTCCGTTGGCATTAGAAAGGACTTATCAGTGATAACAAGAAATTTGAAAGAATGTCAGCTGCCCATTTTCAAGTTTTTGTGAGCATATACAGAATGTAAAGCAGGTTTGTCACTTCGCTGCGTGGGAGTGTGATGTTTTTCAACTGTAATTTTAAATTGCCTTTAATAATTAAAAGAGAGACCAGTGACTGCTACAGGATTATTTGTCAATCACATGTCTCGTTTTTTTTTTTATTATTTCTTAAAGTTAAGAATAATAGTGTACAGGAGATCTTTAAAACTATATTCAATTCCCAGTGCCAGTTTATAATAGATAACAGACACTTGCAATTGATATTTTATCATTCATTTTAAAAAGCCAGTTACACAAAAGAAAGAAAAATGATTGTATATAATTACCCTTATACAGTGCTTTGTGTACCATCAAAGTAGTCTTTTTGAAATGTCCAATTACAATCTTTATTAAAAGATTAGAGCAGCCATCTTGATTTTTCAGAAGTATTTATGTGCTATTATAGTTTTCCTTTTGATGCTAAATAGTGTTGGCGCAGTTAATCATAAAATAATTATGATTAAACACCCCGGGTGGTTGGAAACTGCATAGTATAGATCAGTGTGAATGACTCTGTGCCTATAACTTGTAAGCCATGATGGTCACAATGATATAAGAAATATGTTATCTAACAAATGATTCTCAACATTGACTTACTGAAAATTCCAAGACTAAGTGGGTAGAACTCACAGATGGGTGCCTGGCTTGCCCAGCAAACATGGTGGCTGTCTTTTAGGATTGATCCTGGTACATTGGGCTTTCAAGTGACTAAATACCAAGGACTAAATTCCTTTAAAGAAATTGCCTTAGATTCTTCTAGATCATTTTATGAACACTCAACCAAAAAACTGATCCTGGAGCTGCAGCTTTAAAGCAACTCAAGACCTCAGAAAATGCAGCGGGCCACGGCACACCTAAATTACCCGTGGCCCGCGCTTTCCTACCAACTAATAAGTCTCTAGTTACCCCTACAAAGACTGGGGCTGCTGTGGCTTCTACCGCAGCAGCCAGCGAGGTGGGTGGTCTGAAGAGACCAGTGACGCGACCTACAACGGGTACCAAAGGTACCATGGAGAAGGAGAGTCCCAGCAACACTTTGGCATCCAAGATGATCTAAGTGAAAGAATGAGAAACATGAAAATCAGATTTAAAAATGAAACTGTCTTCTTATATGCTAAAGTGAATGAGCTGGAGCACAGAAGCAGCTGGAACAACATTAGGCTTAACAGATCCCTGACGCTGTCCAGCCAAACTAATTGGATGGCTATTTAAAGGCTATATTGTGGTCTGTTCGTCCACTTTTCAGTGACAAAGATTTAAGAATTGATCACATATACAGACTCCCTATGCCCACCTCTGCCCCCCAAAAAGCTCAAAAGGATACAATAGCGAGGATACACTTCTTCACTGGCAAAGAGAACTTCCTGTTGGCACAGCGCACATCTGATCTACCAAATGAATACAGACATTTTAGATTTTTCCTGGACATCTCTTCTATGACTATTCAATGCAGAAGAATTTGGACCATTTACAGCTGAGTTGCGTGAATTAAAGAGCAGATACTGCTGGGGGTTCCCAGTAGAGATATTGTTCCACTTGGATGGACATCAATATGTATTCACTACACCTGGAGAAGGCACTGAGGTTCTTCATACTCTGAGAGGATCTGACCCTGAAATTCCGGCATCTACATCTCCATTAACTTCTTGCCATCCTAGGATGATAAGGCAAAGAGATTCACTACATATTCACTACAGATAAGCTCACTGAAACACACACAGTCACTGTTGTTCTCTCTCACCTTGACTATTGCAATCCCCTTCTCACCGGTCTTACATGTTCCCAGCTTGCACCGCTGCAATCTATTATGAATACGGCTGCGAGGCTTATTTTCCTGTCCGGTCGCACCTCCCACGCCTCCACGCTCTGTCAGTCCCTGCATTGGCTTCCAGTTAGATGTAGGGCCCAATTCAAAATTCTGGTGCTTGCTTACAAATCCCTACATAATGCTGCTCCAACATACCTATCTTCCCTCATACACAAGTATGTCCCGACGAGACCCCTGCGCTCAGCCCAAGACCTACTCCTATCCTCTGCCCGGATCCCCACCTCTGATGCTCGCCTTCAAGACTTCTCCAGGGCTGCACCTATTCTGTGGAACTCCCTTCCCTCCTCAATCAGACTTTCACCCAGCCTCCATTCCTTCAAAAAATCTTTGAAAACTCACTTCTTTATTAAAGCGTATCAATTAAACTGTCAGCAGGTTTCTCATCCCCCACCCCATGACTCCGTTCCTTCACCTGCCAAAAATGACCTACCAAGCACTCAATAAACCCTTCTGTAACAAACTATTTAATTCCCCTACTTTAACCCTTTGTGTCACTATACCCCACTCCCTCTAGTATGTAAGCTCATCGAGCAGGGCCCTCAACCCCGTCTGTTCCTGTACGTCAGTGGTCTAATCTCAATTATGTGTCTGTTAGTCCACCCATTGTACAGCGCTACGGAATTTGTTGGCGCTATATAAATAATAAAATAATAATAATAATACAGACAAGCTCACTGCACACACATACTCACGACAGAAAAGCTTACTGACAAGCTCACTGACACACACATGCTAACTAGAGACAAGCTCACTGACACACACATGCTCCCTACAGACAAGCTCACTAACACACAAACATGATCCCTACAGACAGGCTCACGAACATACATACAAGCTCACTCTAAATGACACACACAGACAAGCTTACTGGTACACACACACAAGTTTAGTACAGACAAACTCTGATAAATTAAAGGTCAGCATGGCATGAAGGCACACCAGGCTGCCTGCCAATCTTGCAAGCCAGTTGACCAAAGGTGGACCATGCAGCACTCTCTGAAGGGTCCTAGGGCCCTGAGAATAGTGAGTGGACATCTAATGATATGCGGTTTGGGGACAGTTTCCTGGTATCTCCATAAGCTGGATGCAAGAGAAAAAAGTCAGGATAAAGGACAAGACCCTGCAATCTGGACTGCTCCAATGAAATCTGAACAGTTGGAAGGCCTGCAGACTGGACCGTGACACAAACATTCCCAACAGGTCCAGACTATTCTCTGCCAAACTACTGAAAAAACACCCCATTTAGTTTGTTAACAACTTAGTAGATATACTACCCCCAAAAATGCGCATGTATTTTTTACTTAATGTTTTCTTTGGGGTATGTAAAAAAAATAGCTTGCAAAAGCTGCAGATCTGCTGTCTGCAGCGTTTCCAAAACCCTCCCATCTTTACCCAACAGTTTCTGCACCAGGGAATCCACCAATTAGAAGCATTGCTTATGCTTCGTATTTAGCTGTTGTAAGGCTCATTGAGAAGGGGGCATGATCTAGCTTGGCACACTTGCCCCTTCTGTTTTCTCTGTAGAGCTAACAGAAGATTAACAAAACCTCTCACTCATTCCTTGATACTACTCATTTCAACTTGCACATGTATGACTTGTGTGCAACACCTGTGCAACTGACTGCACCTGAAATGAAGCCTAATTCATGGCCAGACAGTAGAATGCTCCATTTGATAGGAATACATGCTATATCCTTCCAAATCAGGTGTGGAGTTGATTAACAATCGCAGCTCTCAAGCTGTAGAGACTTCTCACTTGAAGATCCTATCATTGTTCTTCAGTGGTTTAATGATTATAAATTATACATTTCCACCTATAAAGTATACATCAATTTTAAAATGATAAAATATTTTATTATATCTTCATAATAAAAAAATGGCCATGCTTTTTACCATTTTATTATGCATTCTTTATGAAAAACCTGCCGTTGGTTCCATCTCAGAACATCTTCACTAATGGTATAATGGTAATCATTTTGTCACAAACATTTGTGTTAAATATTTATAACAAGAAATATTCCATTGGAAAAAAAGTACAAACCAAATTGGTTTCCAAATCCATACAGCAATGTTTTCCACATTCTATCATATAATCACACTTTTGATTAAATACATATGTATAAAAAAAACTTAAGTTGACAATTCCCAAGTTCAAAAGGGTAATCCAGACATGGACCCCATGCTCACTCTGCCTAGTGGGGTATCAGCTACACCTCACTGACGAGGCCCAAAGAAGGCCAAAACAATCATCTGAGATTGCTGTATCTCTTAATGAGAGCATTTCAGTGCTGGACTGCCCTTACAGGTGGGATCAGTCTGATATGGTGCAGAATATGTTCTAATGGCACAAGTGAGCAAAAGCTATTTTGAGACCTGAGCAGGGATTTAATGCAGGGAAAACTACTGAGTTTCTGTAAGCTTGTGTCTGTTCTCAGAATTCTCATATTCTTTGTTTTTGTTGCAATGCATTAACTTTGCTCTCCCCAAGTTCAAAATGGTAATCCAGACATGCACCCCGTGCTCACTTACCTAGAGGGGTATCAGTTACATCTCACTGATGAGGCCCAAAGAGAGCTGAAACAATTGTCTGGGGTTGTTGTATCTCTCATGCAGAGAGAACTTTCTGGCATTTTGGTTCTGGACTGCCCTTATGGGTTGGATCAATCTGCTATGCTCAGAATGTGTTCTCTCTGTAATGGCACAATCTATTTTGAGACCTGGGTGAAGATTTACAGAAGGGCAAGCTACTGAGTTTCTCTAAGCCTTTGTCCATTCTCAGAGTTCTCATATTCTTTGTTTTTGTGTATTATATGTATAGTTCTATATAAAGTATTGATATGGAAATTTTTTCTTTTTTCATATATTGCAAAAACATTTTGTCTGTTTAACTGTTTCTATTCCTGTAGGATTTTAGATATTTATTTTTCATCATGTTCTTTTCTGCCTGAATTTGGGTGCCACTAACTCAGATTGTTTTTTCTCGCTTGGATAGCAGAGAAAATACGTATTATTCTTGTGATTTATCGTTTAGGGATATTTTGCAGACATTTACGGTGAGAAGAACTTGTCATATCAATTGTATTGTGTTGTGTTATATTACAGTCTGTGGGTTTTGACATAAGTGTTTTGTTTATAGAGCTGTATTTTTAACATAAAAAGAAAGGTCAACAGCTTGTATAGCTGGAGAACTTATTTGAGATGTGAAATATCATTAAGATTAATAAACATTCCAATTTCCAATTATACTAATTCACCTTTCAAAATTATCAAAATGTCAGCAGTTTATTGATGCTCAATGTGGAGGATCAAACACTTTTCTTTTCACGCTGTTAAGATAGCTGTGGGGCAACATCAAACATCTAAAAAAAAAAAGAATTCAAGTACCCAATAGTAAAGGGGAACAAGAAAATATTTAATAAGTTGGAAAGACATTTAGATGGACTTGAAAACTTTTGTATAATGCACACAGCTAAACAGATAACAAGGCGACAATATATAAGCTTAAAAAAAGTATCAAATAGACACTGAAACTGGAACATCGCAAATTGCAACCAAATAAGTTCTGTAAAGAAAAATGAAACGTTGTAACAAGTCTCAAAAAGTAGATTCTTTATGCAGGGATCCCATGAGAATTTCATATTGCAGATACTACTAGCAACCAATCTTCCTACTTAGGTGAATCCTTGGTTTGTTGGTCTTGTCTTGGAGTACGGTTATAGTCTGTAAAAAACAGAAACATTTAGAAATAGGCTAAATAACCACAAGATAACCTTATGCAAAGAAAAACAAACTACCACCAGCAGGACAAACCCTTCCAATAAGGGAGGGTGGGATGGGTGCTATTGCAAGGTGGTTATGCTCATCCCTAAGACAAAGAGGTTTGCAGATCATAGTTTTCTGCAAACTCTGATTTGTCCTCCAGGATACATAGCCACCTAGCAAAGCTAGTGGGTAGAATAGCACACATCTGGTGGTGGTTCTAAAGAAACTTAAGTCGTTCAACTTTTGATGGCCTCCAGTAAAATCTAACAAAGGTTTTACTGAACAACCACCTTCCAGCTTTCAAGTTAATAGGGAGGTGAAGGCCCTTTTCTGCTGCTTTAGTAGCCTAGGTGCCCCTAATTGAGTGGCCTTTGAACACAGAAACATCAATACCAGCCGAAGACATGGCAGAAAGAATCCAACCTCTAATTGTATTAATCTTGGCTGGACAAAAGGGATTAATTGGTTCAATAAATAATTGACTGGTATCCTTTCTAAACACAGCAGAAAGGTCAAGGTACTATTGTAACAAACTGACTACACATAAGCCTGGTTCAGAAGGATCTTGAACCAAATACAATTCCACAAGTTTTTTGTCTCTCTTTTAGTATAATATGGAAACCTCCCGGGGTCCATGACAACCACAGTTATGAGATATGGATTTGAGCAGAGTAGACAACTTAATAGCAGTCAATCTTAAATCAATTTTAGCATTATCCAAAGAATTAAGGAAATTTAATAAAGGATCTACATCCCAAGTAGATGTGTAACATGGAGACAGATAACCCTTTTGGTAATCTCAAATAAAGGGCATCCTGAGTAAGGTTAGGGATAAGAAAATTTAAAGCAGATACATATGTCTTGATGATACTGTCCACTAAACCAGAATGGAACTTAAGAAGAAATTCTAAAGCCAATGGAATGGTAACAGATCCCAGAGAAGTAGATAGAAAAGAAACCTCCAATTCTCTGAATTCCTCAATTATTGTTCTATATGTTCAGCATCTTAAAGATGAATAAATAATGTCCAGGACCTGATCTGATAAAAGGGGATGCCTTAACAGCCTACAAGGGCTGCAATCCACATCAACTGCAGAAGCTTGAGCAAAAGATCGCTGGTTCCCTGAAAGCAGTCCACCGTAATGCCCAATGGGATCTTGGTTTCCTTGACTAACTGATGGATCAGGAGGTACCAGGGTTTGGAGGTCCATTCTGGGTAAACTCTGTACCCTGTCTCTGCAGATCTTCTCCAGCACTTTTATCAGTAAAGATGGAGGGGGAAAGGCATAAAGGGATGGACTATCTGTCCATAGGAAAGACAGTGCATCCGTTTTCCAAGCTCCCTTTGTCCAAATCCTGGAGACAAAACTGGGAGTTTGTGTAGACGTTTAGGATGCAAACAGACATACTTGTCTATGGCCTAAATTGCTTTCTATCTGTTGGAATAGAGCAATCTTTAATTGAATCATTGCCAGAGACAAACTATGACGAGAGAGAGAATCTGCGAGCTTGTTCGCCTCTCGAACGTATTCTGCATACACCCGAAGTTTGTTTGCTAAATTCCAAGACCAAAGATCTAGAGCCTCCAAACAAAGACCCCTTGATTTTGTGCCCCCTCTGTGGTTTATATAAGCCACCGCAGTCCTGTTGTGCGATTGGACCTTTACCAATGTCGGTAACTGATTTAGAGTAACTAGGCCCTGGAGAGCTAATTTTATTGCTCTTAACTCCACATTTTGGGCTGTAGACGCTGTATTTGCACTATATAGCTTCCCAAGGTTCCTTCCCTGTTGGTGACCTCATACAAAAACAATATAGTAAAGAAAATATGGGATACAGCTGTATATCTGAAAATTAAAACATTATTATTTTAATTTTCAGATATACAGCTGTATCCCATATTTTCTGTACTATATAGACTTCAACTCTTCTCTGACCTTCTTGGAGAGAAAGAATTTTGATTCTCAATGGCCACCCTGTCTTAATAGATTCCCTAAAAACCACTGACTTCTTCTGCAAAGTAAAGGGGAATCATCGTAGGCTGGAATTAAAGCTATTAATTTCTGGATAATGTTTGCCAGATCTCTCAAGGATTAGATGAGGACAGATGTACCAATATTTTGTCCCATTTGTTTCTGGGATTCCTAGTGATGTAGTCCTGGTGTTCAGTACAAAACCCAGAAAGAAAATGCTTTGAGTGGGAATTAGGACTGATTTCTGTAAATTCACTACGAATAGGTCTTGTAAAAGGGAAGCAAGATAATTCCTCTGAGAAGCAAGGACTTCCCCATCTGAGTGCATGAGCAGGATGTCGTCTAGATAGTACAGACACATGTAACCTTTTAGTCTGACATGTGCTATCACTGATTTAGTTATTCTGGAAAATGTGTATGGTGCATTGGATAATCCAAACACCATAACAGTCCATTGCCACACATTTCCAACCCATTTGTCTGAAGAAATATCCTTCCAATTTAGTGTCGTGCGAGGAGGCAAGCTTACTTGAATGCATAGGCTTTCTCTTGGAAGCAGGACCACCTCTGGAATGAGCTCCTCTGCCACTGCCTGGGAGCTTGTGTTTTCCACTGTAGTGGTGGTACTGGGCCTGGTGAAATGCTTCTCGGGATGCTCCCTCTGTCCGAAAGGGGTTCTTTTAGCCAGGAAAGGACTGTGAGCTCTGAAAAAGGATCTCCTTGCCTTATAGCAGCCTTTATCCTCCTGAATGATGAAGGGACCGAAAAGGTAAGAATCCTACAAATTTGGGAACTCATGTGATTTAGAAACTAGGTCAGACATTCCTGCTGCATGGAGCCAGCGGGTTCTGCAAATGTTTGAAATGTAATTAAAGGATTGGCCAATACTTAGCACTGCCCTGCAGGACACTTTCAATAAATTCAATCTTAGACGCCAGCAGAGATGAAGTAGAAGGTTTATGAGCATTGCCCTCTTTTTCAGCTTTATCCAGCATTAGTAATAGTGGGCCCACAGCATCAGCAATTTTAAAGTGTATATTAAGAAAAGTCTGGTCTGTGGGATCTGTAGATACACTGCTCCCTGTGATAGATAACGGAGTAGGATATATCTCAGGAGCCATTAAAGCCTGGATGTCCGGGATACCAATGTGGCTCCTGAGGAGAAGGTCATCCTCCTTAACTAAGGGGGATCTAAAGGCTAGTTTGGCAAAATATCTAACCTCAGAATCGTGCTCCATAGCCCATCTGGAGTGAAATAATTTTGATGGGAGAGTCTTTCCTAGGAGACTCACTCTAGTCATATGAACGTTGCTAAGTTTCCCTCGCTCAGTGGAAGCTGCTGAATGTAGCACTTCCTCAGATTACCAGTCTATTTCTGTCTAGAACTGGAACGGCTTTGGGAGGAAGAATGAGCAAACACTCTAGAAGAGGAAGAAGAAGGACTATCTAACCACCAATGAGATTTGTTCTTTTTCTCTGGAAGGTGTTTCTGGTGCTCAAACGAGGGAAACAAACGATTACTCTTTTGGGATCCTTTTCCTTAAATTTTTTGCTTACTCAAATGAGTATAAGGGGAAGGAGGAGCAGAAAAATTTTCCTCAGATGAGGAACTGGCAGAAGAGACCAGACGCCTTTATTTATTCTTTTTACGTAAAACTGGGACCATAACCTCCTCAGAAGACGAAGAGGATAGATCCCTGGCATTGAAAGCACTCTTATGGAACTTTCTAAGATTGATGGGGTTGCCTCTAAGAGAGGCATCCAATAAATCTGTTGTCGGACACAGATATGGAGTCCTCCATCAATGATGCCATTTTAAAAATCTGAGGTAATCAGGTTTCCCATGCTCAGCACAGCTCTCCTGATTACCTGATTGGCTTAAATGCTTTTGCTGTGCAAGAGCACAGTACAAGTGTTTTGTCAGCTCTGGTATTTGACTACTAGCTTTGCTAGAAGACAAAGAAGGTTTAGAGGCATTCTGTGAATATCGTGTAATAGTAAAGACAGGGGAGACCAAAGCCCGTGGGAAGATACTTGCAGTAGAGATTCTACAAAAAACAAAAAAAACTTTTACGGCTCTTTATGACACATCAGGAGATGATGATGTAAACTTTTTTGTACCTTGCCTAAGAGAATGGTGTGATAAATCTCGGAATGTACAGTTGAGGGAAAAAGTAACTTACACAGATGTGATTGTAACCAATGTTGTTCTGACTGGACCCTGTTTTGTTAAGTACCTTCAAAGGGACTGGGTAAGCTCTGCAACATGTTACATAAGATAAACTCTGAATTCAACTCAAGGCACATCATATCAGACTTGTTTGTATCGCTCCCAATTTTGTGGAAAAATCTGCCTATTTCACTGCAAGGGAAAAGGACACATGTGGAGATAACAAGTGTCCACAGCAGTCGTGCTCTGGATGTTACATTTCTAGATTCTGATAGATTGCTTCTGTGAAAGTTTCTGAACTGAGAGAAATTCCCCCACAATTATTTATGTGACATATTTTCAATTCCACCTCAGGCACTTAGATGCTCTTCAGCTGATCTTCCACACAACATTGGTACCTGGACCCCAAATGCTGTGCTTTGGTTTAGAGATACAGTTTTTAACAGCCTGAGAGCTCAGGCAGTCCCCCTGCTGGCACTGCATGAGCCGGCAATTCCGGCCATGTGTTCGCAAGGACCCCGCGATCACATGGCCCTGGAGGGCCGGATCATGCAGTAGGGGGCTGTCTGAGCTCCCAGGCATGCTCCCGGATCGCAACCGCCATCGTGGGATTGGCAACGCCCGCTGTCCTTAATGGGTTAATCTTCATTTCTAATAAATGATTAAAAACCTTGTATTGTTCATATTTGAACAGCATTGATAGGCCGAGATGGTCAACTGAAGCTCAGTCTATCACTGCCGTCCAAAAATGGATGAAATTGATACTGCTAATGCAGGTGAGGGCCCAGGCCACTGGTGCATTGGAAACCATTTGTTTTTATAAGGCAGCTCAAATGGTTTAACATAAGTGAAGGATTCTTCTTGTAACACCATAACTACTACAGTGTTTTTTTTTTTTACACAGCGTAGATACCAGTTTGCTAATTATTAAAATAACTGTTGACCTAAGCAATTGAGCCCAGAAAGACAAGGATAGGGGTGCAAGAAGCATGGGTTGTAATTGTTACTAGCATTCCTGTTACATCCCATTAACAGAGAAATAAAATATCAAAACACTCTGTAGGTTTTAAATCAATGAATAGATTTATTTAGAAATTCTATATGTGCTACATAATATTTTATACTGGAAACACAGAAGTCCGCATGTGCTGTTTTAATATCTCCAGTCACCCTCATCTTTTAATTCCAAGGCAGCATATTTTAAATGTAGATCCCATCATTATTAACAAGGCATGTTTCACAGTGCCCTCGGAGAAGACAACAGCTGCAAGATATCCTCCTTAAAAAGATCATGTCTGCACTATGGCGTTCAGCACATTTCCAGTCATAGAAATGGAAGAGATTATAATAATATTCATCACATGGTACGGTGGGTGGACCCTCTGGACAGTCCTCATCACTAGATTCATCGTGATCTCCACGATCCCAGGCATGGCAATAAGCCAGCTCCCGGGCAGCAGAGTAAGAGCTGGACTGTGTGTCTGACAAATATCTATCCTCCATGCCATTTTCTTTATCTTCCAACTCTTCTTCATTGGCTGTGTAGGCTTGTGAACTACCCACTGCTGAAAGGGATTCATCTGAAATGAGAATAAAGAAATGTAAGGTTATCATTTATACTTTAAACTAGATGTGCAACAAATCAGTTGAACTTTTTTGTTCTTATGTTTTAGGTTATTTTTTTCTTAAACTGCATGATCAAATAGATCAAATATTATTAAGTAAAAAATATAAAACTTAGACCAATAACTGGTATAGATGCAAAGGAATTATCCCATAAGATTTCTGAAGTATGCTCATCCTCAAAGGTACACCACTATAGTATTATATTGAGAATACTTCGTAATTGTTTAAATGCTCTACACCTATACTGCATCAGTTACTAGTATCTGTATACTCAGTATGTTTTATATAGATATATAAATAACTATCATCTTAGTATTTCCACTTTTTTTTACATACATCATAACAGAAGTTCCAATTGGTGAATTACTGATTAATGTATAATACCTCTAAAGGATCCTTCATCCAGTTGTGTTGTATTTTCCTCTTTGACAAAATTAGTATCATGTAAATCCTCAAGCTCAGAGTGAGAACAGTCACCATCACATCCGCCGTATTCCTCACTGATGTTGGCTTTCTCCATTGTGTCCTTACAAACAGAGTAAAGATGATCTGTCGCTTGTTAAGGTTGCTCTCAGCTATGAGTCTCCTTTCACAGGGTCTGCTCCTTTTATTAGAACAAAGTGGGAGGATCCACTGGATGCCTGAGGTGGTTGACCAATAAGAAAATGGCTTTTCTGGCTCTGGCTGTTTATGTTAAGAGATCATTGTTTCTGAACAATAGGTTGAGATAAGCATTCCTGAAAGTTGTTTGTTTTAAGTTTTCTATCTTTTAATATTCCAAAACAATTTTGCGTAGAACCAAGGATTATCATACCAATATTTGATCATTTACACCATAACAAAAAAAAGCTTATTTTTACATATAATAACATTGTGTAAGATATTTCTGCCCAGCCCTTTTTACCTGGGCTATAACATAAAAAAAAACTAGAATTTTAATCTAATGAGGTTTAATAAATTATAAAAAGGAACAGACAAAATCTATGGCAGTTCACCCTGTACAAGGAAGTTGGTAAACAAATAACAAGCCTGACTACATATCCTTAAATGCAAAGGAACTTGTGGTGTAACTTATTGTAGAAGATGACTTAAGAAGAAAAACCTTACACTGATATTAGAAACAAAAGTATTTAGCAACTGAAAAGTTTAACAATAGCAAATATCATTCAGGTATAGTTTGTGTACAATTAATACAAAAAATGTAATGCCTAAAAGTATGTGTTAAAAATTGGCATTCTGTTATGGTTTTATATATAGCTTTAAATTAAATGGATCATTTATTCAATAGTATCAGAATAGTTATTCTCAATAAAGTAGCTTTGTCACTACCCTGTAAACCTGGTCTATGGAAGATACTGCACTATAGTGGGATTCAACATAGACCTCTGTGTTATACTCTTGCACATACAAGAGAGTATGACATTGAACAAAAACAGTGACTTCTGTGTATGTGTTATAAATGTGTGCATTTATAGCCAATGAATCACTTATACTTGTTGGTTCCAAGTGCAAAAAACACCCATAAAATATCTGCAGCTCAGCCTACTGCTTACATAAATGAATACCCAGTACTGTATAACTGAACCTACAGCAATCATTCAGAATAACATCCGTTATTTAAAAACTCTGTATAAAACAGGTTTCTCATCAGCATGAAAAAATATACTACAACTAGTAGTTTAATTTAGGTGTACAAATATGTATTCCAAACCCTACATTGCTCATTTAAACATTCAAAACTTAAACTGAAAGCACAACCACATTTCTGAAATCATGCTAACAAAAAAGTTTCAGGAAAATGCAAAGTTAGGATACAAAGTAATTTGATCAATTGTTGGCAATTTACCATGCGTTAATAGATATTTGCATATAATGTGATTCTCACAATACACAATACACTTTAAGATGCATCTACAAGATCTCGTTTGCATGGAATTAATCTTTTTAATTATGTCTACTTTGAATTGTCTGCTTAGGCAAAACAATTTATCTTAAACATTTACATGGTTTCTATATGCCAAAGGGTGTGAATCTGGAGTCCTAGATGTAGATCTGAATGCAAATCTCCTGTATGTTCAGATCCGACCAAAACTGGGGTCCTCAACTTGAATAGATTTGTAAGATTAAAGGGAAACTGTCATGCACCTTTCAGTTTTCAATTGCTCATCAATTTTCATCTATACCAAACTACATTTTTTTTACTTTAGAAGCCATTACAGAGCTAGCCAGCCACATATTGTCCCTGCTCGTTTGGTACAGTAACTTAAACTTTGCAACCATACATACATTTGCATTTTATAATTAATAATTTTCATTAATGTGTCATCATGTTCTCAAGTATTGTGTACCCTTTTTATTCCTAATTTTTTATAGGTGCATATTTTGAAATCCCTGTATATCTGTCTTGGTTAACCCCTTAACGACCGAGGATGGTTCAGGACCGTCATCGGCATTTTAGCGTTGCCGACCGCTGACGGTCCTGAACCGTCACAATGGTCTTATGTACTTACCCGATCGCCGTCGTTCCCCCGGGGGCGATCAGCAGTGCTCCCGGTGTGGGGATACTTCCTGTAGCCCAGGCAGTCTCCCCATGGCGGATTAGGACCCCTAGGGCCATGTGATCGCTTAACAGAGCGATCACATGGTCACAATAGGTGTCCATGTGTCTGCCTACAGGGGAACTGCCTGTGCTGACAGGCAGTCTCCCTGCTAGTGTAAAATAAAAAAAATAAAAAAATAATAATTATATATGTTTATATATGATATATTAATATACAAACACACTTATAATTAAATTACACACGTATATATAATATATATAATAACGATATATTGTGTATATATATTATAAAATACAAATAATAAGTAATTTAAATTAAATAAAAAAATTTAAAATAATAAAAAAATTAAAAATTATATATCTATATGAAATTTTATTCTAACTGTATTTTTATAATATAATATTTATATAAAAATACACTTAGAACAAAATTGTATATATATATATATATATATATATATAAATAAATAAAAATAATATGAAATATACATATGTCCATATACAAAATTACATAAATAATTATATAAATATACACGTAGACTTAAAATATATAAATATGCATATATAATTAAATTCTACGTGCGTGTTTACGTAATATTTTTACATGATTAAGTAATTTTATAGATTGCAATTTGAGGGACCTGCCTGCCAACCCAGGCCGAAAGTCCAGAGAATTTAATTTGCTAGCACTGTATTTTACCCTGTAACTTTCTATGACACCCTAAAACTTGTACATGGGGGGTACTGTTTTACTCGGGAGACTTCGCTGAACACAAATATTAGTGATTCGAAACAGTAAAACATATCACAGCGATGATATTGTCAGTGAAAAGACTTATTTTGCATTTTTCACACACAAACAGCACTTTTACTGATGATATAATTGTTATGATATGTATTCCTGTTTTGAAACACTAATATTTGTGTTCAGCAAAGTCTCCCGAGTATAACAGTACCCACCATGTACAGGTTTCATAGCGTTTATAAAAAGGTTATAGGGTCAAATATATGGGTCAAATATTTTTACATTGAAAATGGCCATGTTGGTTATGTTGCCTTTGAAAGTATATGGTAGCCCAGGAATGAGAATAACCCCCATGACTGCATACCATTTGCAATAGAAGACAACCCAAGGTATTGCAAATGGGGTATGTCCAGTCTTTTTTAGTAGCCACTTAGTCACAAACACTGGCCAAAATTAGTGTTCAATTTAGTTTTTTACTTTTTTTTCCACACACAAATAAATATGAACGCTAACTTTGGCCAGTGTTTGTGACTAAGTGGCTACTAAAAAAAACTGGACATACCCCATATTGAATACCCTGGTTTGTCTACTTTAAAAAAAAATGTACATGTGGGGTGTTATTCAGAGATTTAGGACAGATAATAGTGTTACAATGTCACTATTGATAAATTTTAAAAATGTATGTTTTTAAAAAACGCAATATCCTACTTGTACTTATAGCCCTATCACTTGCGAAAAAAAAAAAAGCAAAAAAGCATGTAAACACTTGGTATTTTTCAACTCAGAACAAAATTTTGAATCTATTTAGCAGTTTTTTTCATTCGCTTTTGTAGATGAGTAAAAGATTTTTCAAGTAAAAGTAAAAAAAAAATTATCATATTTTTTTATTTTTTATTTTAAATTAAATTACATGAGATTATATAAATAATGGTATGTAAAGAGCCCTTTTTGTCCTGAAAAAACCCATATATAATTTGTATGGGAACAGTAAATCAGAGAGCAGAAAATTACAGCTAAAAAGATGCCTAGTCACAAATGTACAACATCGCAAAAACAGTCCGGTCCTTAAGGGGTTAAGGACTTAGCCAGTTATACAAGTTGTGATTAAAACAAAACGTAAACAAAACCTGGCATCTGTGCTATGTCTGTCCAACCATAATTCACCTTTTTCGTATTAAATGCACCCACACTTATATCATTTTGTTCAGAAGAAACAGGACTTTCATGTCACATCAAATATTTATATATTAAACAATTTAATATGAATAAAATGTAAAAAAAAATGAAAAATATTTTTTATTTCTTTAGTACTCTATGGCATTTTAACTGTGAATTTCATAATACTGTTAGCTGTTACTGCAATAAAATGCACATATTTGTATTCAGTGAGGTCTCACAAGTAAAATAGTAAACATGTACAGGTTTTATACTGTTTTGGAAAGTTACAAGGTCAATTTTAGCACATTACTTTTTTTAGTTTACACACTTTGAAATGCGCCAGATTGTTTATGTTGCCTTTGAGACCGTATGGTAGCCTAGGAATGAAAAGTACCCCAATGATAGTATACCATTTGCAAAAGTAGACAACCCAAGGTATTATAAATGGGGTATGTCCAGTCTTTTTTAGTAGCCACTGTGTGTAAACATTTTAACCAGTGTTTGTGACTAAGTGGCTACTAAAAAAGACTGGACATACCCCATTTGCAATAACTTTGGTTGTCTACTTTTTCAAATGGTATGCCATCATGGGGGTAATTCTCATTCCTGGCGAATTTTATTGTGAAAAAATGCAAATGCAAGTATTATATTACACTCTGTAACTTTTGAAAACAACATAAGACCTGTACATGGCGGGTACAGTTATACTCAAAAGACTTCGCTGAACACAAATATTAGGGTTTCCAAACATTTCAACTTATTACAACAATTATATCATCAGTGAAAGTGCCGTTTGTGGGTGAAAAATGCAAAAACTGCGCTTTCACAGTCAATATCATTTTTGTGATATGGTTTACGGTTTTGAAACACTAATATTTGTGTTCAGCAAAGTCAATCGAGTAAAAAAAAAAAACCCTATGTACAGGTTTTATAATGTCTTGGAAAGTTACAGGGTAAAATAGAGGGCTTGCAAACAATATTCTCTGGACTTTCTGCCTGCGTGTGTGTGAGTGTGAGTGTGAGAGAGAGAAAGAGAATGACATTCTAAATGTATTTTGATTTAAATATATATGTATATTAATATCAAAATACAGTTAGAGCGAAAGTATACAAGTATATAATTTTTAAAAAATATTATTTTTTTATTTTTTCATTATTTTCAATTTTCTTTTTGTATATATATATATATATATATATATATATATATAATGTTATATCTATCTATATATATTTAACATAAACATATATATATTTTAATAATATATATATAAATATATATATATATTAATATTAAAATGCACTTAGAATAATAGTTAATGTGCATATAAAAGTACTTAAATTAAAGTACTTTAATTTACTTTATGAAACTTTTTTACAGGCATCAGGGGGACAGCCTGAGAGCTAAGGCAGTCCCCCCTGCTGGCACTGCATGATCAGACTATTCTGGCCATGTGTTTGCAAGGACAACGCTATCACATGACCCTGGAGGGTTGGATCGTTCAGAAGGGGCTGCCTGAGCTCCCAGGCAGGCCCCGGATTGCAACCGCTGTCATGGGATCGGCAGGGGCCGGTAAGTCCCCTGGACGGCGGGGACGTTCTATGCCGCTCTCCGGCATTTAGGACCGCCCAAAAAACAATGGCATTGAACGCCCGCTGTCCTTAAGGGGTTAATCTTCATTTCTAATAAATGATTAAACACATTGTTATTGTTCATAGTTGAACAGCATTGATAGGGCGAGATTGTCAACTGATGCTCAATCTATCAATGCCGTCCAAAAATGTATGAAATTGATACTGCTAATGCAAGTGAGGGCCCAGGCCACTGGTGCATTGGAAACCATTAGTTTTTATAAGGCAGCTCCAATGGTTTAACATAAGTGAAGGATTCTTCTTGTAACACCATAACTATTACAGTGGCTTGTTTTGCCCAGTGTAGATACCAATTTGCAAATTGTGAAAGAACCTTCAGTGTGGTACAATATTTTTTAAGTAACTGTTGACCTAAGCAATTGAGCCAAGAAAAACAAGGATAGGGGTGCTCCTGGCATAACCAATGCAAGAAGCATGGGTTCTTATGGTTACTAGCATTCCTGTAACATCCCATTAACAGAAATAAAATACCAAAACACTCTGTAGGTTTTAAATCAATGAATAGATTTATTTAGCAATTCTATATGTGCTACATAATATTTTATACACAGAAGTCCGCATGTGCTGTTTTAATACCTCCAGTCAACCTCATCTTTTAAATCCAAGGCAGCATATTTTAAATGTAGATCCCATTATCATTAACAAGGCATGTTTCACAGTGCCCTCGGATAAGACAACAGCTGCAAGATATCCTCCTTAAAAAGATCATGTCTCCACTATGGCGTTCAGCACATTTCCAGTCATAGAAATGGAAGAGATTGTAATAATATTCATCACATGGTACGGTGTGTGGACCGTCTGGAAAGTCCTCATCACTAGATTCATCGTGATCTCCACGATCCCAGGCATGGCAATAAGCCAGCTCCCGGGCAGCAGAGTAAGAGCTGGACTGCATGTCTGACAAATATCCATCCTCCAGGCCATTTTCTTTATCTTCCAACTCTTCTTCATTGGCTGTATAGGCGTGTGAACTACCCACTGCTGAAAGGGATTCATCTGAAATGAGAATAAAGAAATGTAAGTTTATCATTTATACTTTAAACTAGATGTGCAACAAATCAGTTGAACTTTTCTGTTCTTATGTTTTAGGTTATTTTTTTCTTAAACTGCATGATCAAATAGATCAAATATTACTAAGTAAAAAATATAAAACTTAGACCAATAACTGGTATAGATGCAAAGGAATTATCCCATAAGATTTCTGAAGTATGCTCATCCTCAAAGGTACACCACTATAGTATTATATTGAGAATACTTCGTAATTGTTTAAATGCTCTGCACCTATACTGCATCAGTTACTAGTATCTGTATACTCAGTATGTTTTATATATATATATATATATATATATATATATATTATATATATATATATATATATATATATATATTATATATATATATATATATATATAAATAAAATAACTATCATCTTAGTATTTCCACTTTTTTTTACATACATCATAACAGAAGTTCCTATTGGTGAATTACTGATTTATGTATAATACCTCTAAAGGATCCTTCATCCAGTTGTGTTGTATTTTCCTCTTTGACAAAATTAGTATCATGTAAATCCTCAAGCTCAGAGTGAGAACAGTCACCATCACATCCGCCGTATTCCTCACTGATGTTGGCTTTCTCCATTGTGTCCTTACAAACAGAGTAAAGATGATCTATCGCTTGTTAAGGTTGCTTTCAGCTATGAGTCTCCTTTCACAGGGTCTGCTCCTTTTATTAGAACAAAGTGGGAGGATCCACTGGATGCCTGAGGTGGTTGACCAATAAGAAAATGGCTTTTCTGGCGCTGGCTGTTTATGTTAAGAGATCATTGTTTCTGAACAATAGGTTGAGATAAGCATTCCTGAAAGTTGTATGTTTTAAGTTTTCTATCTTTTAATATTCCAAAACAATTTATTGTAGAACCAAGGATTATCATACTAATATTTGATCATTTACACCATAAAAAATAAGCTTATTTTTACATATAATAACATTGTGTAAGATATTTCTGCCCAGCCCTTTTTACCTGGGCTATAACATAAAAAAAAAACTAGAATTTTAATCTAATGAGGTTTAATAAATTATAAAAATGAACAGACAAAATCTATGGCAGTTCACCCTGTACAAGGAAGTTGGTAAACAAAAAACAAGCCTGACTACATATCCTTAAATGCAAAGGAACTTGTGGTGTAACTTATTGTAGAAGATGACTTAAGAAGAAAAACCTTACACTGATATTAGAAACAAAAATATTTAGCATCTGAAAAGTTGCACAATAGCAAATATCATTCAGGTATAGTTTGTGTACAATTAATACAAAAAATGTAATGCCTAAAAGTATGTGTTCAAAATTGGCACTCTGTTATGGTTTTATATATAGCGATAAATTAAATGGATAATTTATTCAATAGTATCAGAATAGTTATTCTCAATAAAGTAGTTTTGTCACCGCCCTGTAAACCTGGTCTATGGAAGATACTGCACTATAGTGGGATTCAACATAGACCTGTGTGTTATACTCTTGTACATACAATAGAGTATGACATTGAACAAAAATGGTGACTTCTGTGTGTCTATATATTATAAATGTGTGCATTTATAGCCAGTGAATCACTTGTTGGTTCCAAGTGCAAGAAACAGCCATAAAATATCTGCAGCTCAGCCTACTGCTTACATAAATGAATACCCAGTACTGTATAACTGAACCTACAGCAATCATTCAGAATAATATCCGTTATTTAAAACCTCTGTATAAAACAGGTTTCTCATCAGCATGAAAAAATATACTACAACTAGTAGTTTAATTTAGGTGTACAAATATGTATTCCAAACCCTACCGTGTTCATTTAAACATTCAAAACTTAAACTGAAAGCACAACCACATTTCTGAAATCATGCTAACAAAAAAGTTTCAGGAAAATGCAAAGTTAGAATACAAAGTAATTTGATCAATTGTTGGCAATTTACCATACGTTAATAGATAGTTGCATATAATGTGATTCTAACATGTCATGTACTTATTGTCCTAGTTTATCTGCATTTAAACAGTTTCAGTATTCAATTCTTCCCTTTTGTCAAGGTGATTCAATGCGTACACAATACACTTTAAGATGCATCTACAAGATCTCATTTGCATGGAAAAAATCTTTTTAATTATGTCTACTTTGAATTGTCTGCTTAGGCAAAATAATTTATCTTAAACATTTACATTTCTATATGACAAAGGGTGTGAATCTAGAGACCTAGATGTAGATCTGAATGCAAATCTCCTGTATGTTCAGATCCGACCAAAACTGGGGTCCTCATCTTGAATAGATTTGTAAGATAAAAGGGAAACTGTCGTGCACCTTTCAGTTTTCAATTGCTTTTCAATTTTCATCTATAACAAACCACGTTTTTTACTTTCGAAGCCATTACAGAGCTTGCCAGCCACACATTATCCCTGCTCATTTGGTCCAGTAACTTCAACTTTGTAACCAAACATACATTTGCATTTTATAATTAATAATTTTCATTAATGTGTCATCATATTCTCAAGTATTGTGTACCCTTATTATTCCTAATTTTTTATAGGTGCATATTTTGAAATCCCTGTATATCTGTCTTGGTTAACCCTTTAACCCCTTAACGACCAAGGACGGTTCAGGACCGTCATCGGCATTTTATCATTGCCGACCGCTGACGGTCCTGAACCGTCACAACGGTCTTATGTACTTACCCGAGCGCTGTCGTTCCCCCGGGGGTGAACGGCAGTGCTCCCAGTGTGGGGAGACTGCCTGCAGCCCAGGCAGTCTCCCCATGGCGGAATTGGACCCGTAGGGCCATGTGATCGCTTAACAGAGCGATCACATGCTCACAATAGGTGTCCATGTGTCTGCCTACAGGGGGACTGCCTGTGCTGACAGGCAGTCTCCCTGCTAGTGTAAAATAAAAAAATTAAAAAAAGGTTAATGTTAATAAAAAAATAATAATAATTATATAAATTTATATATCATATATATATAATGTCATACTAAGTGTATTTTTATATTAATATGTACATATATTAATATAAAAATACACTTATAATTAAATTACAAACATATATATATATATATATTATATATAATAACTATATATTGTGTATATATTATTATAAAATACAAATAATAAGTAATTTAAATTAAATAAAAAAATATTTAAAAAAAAATTATATATCTATATGAAGTTTTATTCTAACTGTATTTTGATATTAATATATATATTTATATCAAAATACACTTAGTACAAAATTGTATATATATATGTATATATAAATAAAAATAATACAAAATATACCTATGTCCATATACAAAATTACATAAATAATTATATAAATATACACGTAGACTTCAAATATATAAATATGCATATATATTTAAATTCTACGTGCGTATTTATGTAATATTTTTACATTTAAGTAATTTTATTGATTGCAATTTGAGGGACCTGCCTGCCAACCCAGGCCAAAAGTCCAGAGAATTTAATTTGCTAGCACTGTATTTTACCCTGTAACTTTCTATGACACCCTAAAACCTGTACATGGGGGTTACTGTTTTACTCGGGAGACTTCGCTGAACACAAATATTAGTGATTCGAAACAGTAAAACATATCACAGTGATGATATTGTCAGTGAAAGTGACTTATTTTGCATTTTTCACACACAAACAGCACTTTTACTGATGATATAATTGTTATGATACGTATTCCTGTTTTGAAACACTAATATTTGTGTTCAGCAAAGTCTCCCGAGTATAACAGTACCCACCATGCACAGGTTTCATAGCGTTTATAATAAGGTTACAGGGTCAAGTATATGGGTCAAATATTTTTACATATAAAATGACCAGGTTGGTTATGTTGCCTTTGAGAGCATATGGTAGCCCAGGAATGAGAATTACCCCCATGATGGCATACCATTTGCAATAGAAGACAACCCAAGGTATTGCAAATGGGGTATGTCCAGTCTTTTTTAGTAGCCACTTAGTCACAAACACTGGCCAAAATTAGCGTTCAATTTAGTTTACTTTTTCATACACAAACAAATATGAACGCCAACTTTAGCCAGTGTTTGTCACTAAGTGGCTACTAAAAAAGACTGGACATACCCCATATTGAATACCCTGGTTTGTCTACTTTAAAAAAAATATGTACATGTGGGGTGTTATCCAGAGATTTATGACAGATAATAGTGTTACAATGTCACTATTGATAAATTTTAAAAATGTATGTTTTAAAAAACCGCAATATCCTACTTGTACTTATAGCCCTATAACTTGCAAAAAAAAAAGCAAAAAAGCATCTAAATACTGGGTATTTTTAAACTCAGGACAAAATTTTGAATCTATTTAGCAGTTTTTTTCATTCGCTTTTGTAGATGAGTAAAAGAGTCAAATTTTATTTTATTTTTTTTTAAATTAAATTACATGAGATTATATAAATAATGGTATGTAAAGAGAGCCCTTTTTGTCCTGAAAAAAAACATATATAATTTGTATGGGAACAGTAAATGAGAGAGCGGAAAATTACATCTAATCACAAACACCACAAAAGTGTAAAAAGAGGCCTGGTCGCAAATGTACAACATCTCAAAAACAGTCCGGTCCTTAAGGGGTTAAGGACTTAACCAGTTATACAAGTTGTGATTAAAACAAAACGTAAACAAAACCTGGCATCTGCGCTATGTCTGTCCAACCATAATTCACCTCTTTCGTATTAAATGCACCCACACGTATATCATTTTGTTCAGAAGAAACAGGACTTTCATGTCACATCAAATATTTGTATATTAAACAATTTAATATGAATAAAATGTAAAAAAAAAAAAAATTGAAAAAGATTTTTTATTTCTTTAGTACTCTATGGCATTTTAACTGTGAATTTCATAATACTGTTAGCTGTTACTGTAATAAAATGCACATATTTGTATTCAGTGATGTCTCACAAGTAAAATAGTAACCATGTACAGGTTCTATAGTGTTTTGGAAAGTTACAAGGTCAAATTTAGCACATTAATTATTTTAGTTTACACACTTTGAAATTTGCCAGACTGTTTATGTTGCCTGTGAGACCGTATGATAGCCTAGGAATGAAAAGTACCCCAATGATAGTATACCATTTTCAAAAGTAGACAACCCAAGGTATTATAAATGGGGCATGTCGAGTCTTTTTTAGTAGCCACTGTGTGTAAAAAAAATGCAAAAAAAACAGATTTGAACGACAATTTTAGCCAGTGTTTGTGACTAAGTGGCTACTAAAAAAAAAGCTGGACATACCCCATTTGCAATAACTTTGGTTGTCTATTTTTGCAAATGGTATGCCATCATGGGGGTAATTCTCATTCCTAGGCTTCCATACGGTCTCAAAGGCAACATAACCAATCTGGCAAATTTCTTTTGTGAAAAAATGCAAATGCAAGTATTATATTACACTCTGTAACTTTTGAAAACAACATAAGACCTGTACATGGCGGGTACTGTTATATATTCAGACTTCGCTGAACACAAATATTAGTGTTTCCAAACATTTCAACTTATTACAACAATTATATCGTCAGTGAAAGTGCCGTTTGTGTGTGAAAAATGCAAAAACTGCGCTTTCACAGACAATATCATTTTTGTGATATGGTTTACAGTTTTGAAACACTAATATTTGTGTTCAGCAAAGCCTATCGAGTAAAAAAAAAAAACCCTATGTACAGGTTTTATAATGTCTTGGAAAGTTACAGGGTAAAATATAGGGCTTGCGAACCATATTCTCTGGACTTTCTGCCTGCGTTGTCAGGCATGTCCCTCAAATTGTAATTAATGAAATGACTTAATCATGTAAATATATATATATATATATATATATATATATAATTTATATTTATATATGTATTTTTATATAAATACATATATATATATATATATATATACACACACATATATATATATATATATATATATATATATAAATAGATAGATAGATAGATAGATAGATACATATATATCTATTTATAATGCCATTCTAAATGTATTTTGATTTAAGTATATATGGATATTAATATCAAAATACAGTTAGAGCGAAAGTATACAGGTATATCATTTTTTAAAAAAATTTTTTTTTTCATTTTTTCATTATTTTCAATTTTCTTTTTGAATATATATATATATATATATATATATATATATAATGTCATATCTATCTATATATATTTTTAACATCATTGTCAGTGTATTTTAATAATATATATGAATATATATTAATATTAAAATGCACTTAAAATAATAGTTAATGTGCATATAAAAGTACTTAAATTAAAGTACTTTAATTTACTTTATTAAACTTTTACTTACTTTTAAAACTTTTTTACAGGCATCAGGGGGACAGCCTGAGAGCTAAGGCAGTCCCTCTGCTGGCACTGCATGAGCCAACTATTCCGGCCATGTGTTTGCAAGGACAACGCTATTACATGGCCCTGGAGGGTTGGATCGTTCAGAACGGGGCTGCCTGAGCTCCCAGGCAGGCCCCGGATCGCAACTTTCGTCGTGGGATCGGCAGGGGCCGGTAAGTCCCCTGGACTGCGGGGATGTTCTATGCCGCTCTCCGGCATTTAGGACAGCCCAAAAAACAATGGCATTGAATGCCCGCTGTCCTTAAGGGGTTGCTCAATCTATCAATGCCGTCCAAAAATGGATGAAATTGACACTGCTAATGCAAGTGAAGGCCCAGGCCACTTGTGCATTGGAAACCATTAGTTTTTATAAGGCAGCTCCAATGGTTTAACATAAGTGAAGAATTCTTCTTGTAACACCATAACTACTACAGTGGCTTTTTTTGCCAAGTGTAGATACCAGTTTGCAAATTTTGAAAGAACCTTCAGTGTGGTACAATATTTTTTAAATAATTGTTGACGTAAGCAATTGAGCCTAGAAAAACAAGGATAGGGGTGCTCCTTGCATAACCAATGCAAGTAGCATGGGTTGTTATGGTTAATAGCATTCCTGTAACATCCCATTAACAGAGAAATAAAATACCACTCTGTAGGTTTTAAATCAAAGAATAGATTTATTTAGCAATTCTATATTTGCTACATAATATTTTATACTGGAAACACAGAAGTCCGCAATGTTTTGTTTTAATATCTCCAGTCAACCTCATCTTTTAAATCCAAGGCAGCATATTTTAAATGTAGATCCCATCATCTTTAACAAGGCATGTTTCACAGTGCCCTCGGAGAAGACAACAGCTGCAAGATATCCTCCTTAAAAAGATCATGTCTGCACTATGGCGTTCAGCACATTTCCAGTCATAGAAATGGAAGAGATTATAATAATATTCATCACATGGTACGGTGGGTGGACCGTCTGGACAGTCCTCATCACTAGAGTCATCGTGATCTCCACGATCCCAGGCATGGCAATAAGCCAGCTCCCGGGCAGCAGAGTAAGAGCTGGACTGAGTGTCTGACAAATATCCATCCTGCAGGCCGTTTTCTCTATCTTCCAACTCTTCTTCATTGGCTGCATAGGCTTGAGAACCACCCACTGCTGAAAGGGATCCATCTGAAATGAGAATAAAGAAATGTAAGTTTATCATTTATACTTTAAACTAGATGTGCAACAAATCAGTTGAACTTTTTTGTTCTTATATTTTAGATTATTTTTTTCTTAAACTGCATGATCAAATAGATCAAATATTACTAAATATAAAATTTAGACCAATAACTGGTAAAGGCGTAAAGGAATTATCTCATTAAATTTCTGAAGTATGCTCATCCTCTAAGGTACACCACTATAGTATTATATTGAGAATACTTTGTAATTGTTTTACAGCTCTGCATTTATACTGCATCAGTTACTAGTAGCTGTATAGTGTGAATAGATTAAGGAGCACAACCATAAATCTTTCTATATATGAAAAAATCTTTATTAAATGGGTATATACTATAGGACTGTCTCTTTAAATATTATCCACAGAGGTACAAAGTCATGCTATTCAAAAGCATTTACCAGAAAAGCAATGATATAAGCAAATATAAATGCTCAATGCGTAATAAATGAATGAAAGAGATATCGTGCAAACAGTCCACTATAATAGTAGCTGTATACTCAGTAAGATAGATATGTATATCTCAATAAAGCAAATTACTCATCTTACCATCTTCACTTTTTTTTACATTCAGTCATAACAGAAGTTCCTATTGGTGAATTATTGATTAATGTATAATACCTCTATAGGATCCTTCATCGTGTTTTGTTGCTTTTTCCTCTTGGACAAAATTAGTATCATGTAAATCCTCAAACTCAGAGTGAGAACAGTCACCATCAAATCCTCCATATTCCTCACTGATGTTGGCTTTCTCCATTGTGTCCTTACAAACAGAGTAAAGATGATCTATAGCTTGTTCAGGTTCCTCTCAGCTATGAGTCTCCTTTCACAGGGTCTGCTCCTTTTATTAGAACAAAGTGGGAGGATCCACTCAATGCCTGAGGTGGTTGACCAATAAGAAAATGGCTTTTCTGGCTCTGGCTGTTTATGTTAAGAGATCATTGTTTCTGAACAATAGGTTGAGATAAGCATTCCTGAAAGTTGTATGTTTTAAGTTTTCTATCTTTTAATATTCCAAAACAATTACTCGTAGAACCAAGGATTATAATACTAAGATTTGATCATTTACACCATAAAAAATAAGCTCATTTTTACCTATAATAACATTGTGTAAGATATTTCTGCCCAGCCCTTTTTACCTGGGCTTTAACATAAAAAAAAAAAACTAGAATTTTAATCTAATGATGTTTAATAAATCATAAAAAGGAAAAGACAAAATCTATGGCAGTTTACCCCATACAAGGAAATTGGTAAACATATAAACAAGCCTGACTACATATCCTTAAAAATCAAAGGAACTTGTATTGTAACTTATTGTAGAAGATGACTTGAGAAAAAAACAAAAACCTTACACTGATATTAGAAACAAAAATATGTAGAATCTGAAAAGTTGCACAATAGCAAATATCTTCAGGTTTAGCTTGTGTACAGTTAATACAGAAAATGTAATGCCTAAAAGTATGTGCAGCAAAGCATATGTCAAAAATTGGCATTCTTTTATGGTATTATATATAGCTATAATTTAAATGGATAATTTATTCAATAGTATCAGAATAGTTATTTTCATTAAAGTAGATTTGTCACCGCCCGTAAACCTGGTATATGGAAGATACTGCACTATAGTGGGATTCAACATAGACCTCTGTGTTATACTCTTGCACATACAAGAGAGTATGACATTGAACTAAAATGGTGACTTCTGTGTGTCTATATATTATAAATGTGTGCATTTATATCCAATGAATCACTTATACTTGTTGGTTCCAAGTGCAAGAAACAGCCATGAAATATCTGCAGCTCAGCCTACTGCTTACAGAAATGAATACCCAATGCTGTATAACTGAACCTACAGCAATCATTCAGAATAACATCCGTTATTTAAAAACTCTGTATAAAACGGGTTTCTCATCAGCATTAAAAAATATACTACAACTAGTAGTTTAATTTAGGTGTACAGATATGTATTCCAAACCCTACCGTGTTCATTTAAACATTCAAAACGTTTAACTAACTTAAAGCACAACCACATTTCTGAAATCATGCTAACAAAAAAGTTTCAGGAAAATGCAAAGTTAGGATACAAAGTAATTTGATCAATTGTTGGCAATTTACCATGCGTTAATAGATATTTGCATTTAATGTGATTCTAACATGTCATGTACTTATTGTCCTTCTAGTTTAACTGCATTTAAACAGTTTCAGTATTCAATTCTTCCCTTGTGTCAAGGTGATTCAATGCGTACACAATACACTTTAAGATGCATCTACAAGATCTCGTTTGCATGAAAATAATCTTTTTAATTATGTCTACTTTGAATTGTCTGCTTAGGCAAAACTATTTATCTTAAACATTTACATGGTTTCTATATGCCAAAGGGTGTGAATCTGGAGACCTAGAGGTAGATCTGAATGCAAATCTCATGTTCAGATCCGACCAAAACTGGGGTTCTCATCTTGAATAGATTTGTAAGATTAAAGGGAAACTGTCATGCACCTTTCAGTTTTCAATAGCTCATCAATTTTTATCTATAACAAACCACGTTTTTTACTTTCAAAGTCATTAAAGAGCTAGCCTGCCACACATTGTCCCTGCTCATTTGGTACAGTAACTTAAATTTTGTAACCATACATACATTTGCATTTTATAATTAATAATTTTCATTAATGTGTCACCATGTTCTCAAGTATTGTGTACCCTTTTTATTCCTAATTTCTTTATAGGTGCATATTTTGAAATCCCTGTATATCTGTCTTGGTTAACCCCTTAACGACCAAGGACGGTTCAGAACCGTCATCGGCATTTTAGCGTTGCCGACCGCTGACGGTCCTGAATGGTCACAATAGGTGTCCATGTTTTTGCCTACAGTGGGATTGCCTGTGCTGACAGGCAGTCTCCCTGCTAGTGTAAAATAAAAAAAATAAAAAAAAATGTTAATGTTAATAAAAAAATAATAATTATATAAGTTTTTATATCATATATATAATGTCATACTAAGTGTATTTTTATATTAATATGTACATATATTAATATAAAAATATACTTATAATTAAATTACACACGTATATATATAATAACTATATATTGTGTATATATTATAAAATACAAATAATAAGTAATTTAAATTAAATAAAAAAAATGTAAAAATAATAAAATAAAAAAATTATATATCTATATTAAATCTTATTCTAACTGTATTTTGATATTAATATATATATATATTTATATCAAAATACACTTAGATCAAAATTGTATATATCTATGAATATATAAATAAATACAAATAATACGAAATCTACATATGTCCATATACAAAATTACATAAATAATTATATAATTATATACATACAAAATAGGTGGAGAATCTTGGTTCGTTGTACAATGGCATATAAAATATGTTAAAAACTGTAAAGACAGAAACGACACAATCTAGTGCAATATCGTAAAGTGCAATAGTGGCTTTGAATATAGTTTGTAGTGGGTACTTACAAACCAAGAGCCAAACGAAACTATATATTTAAATTCTACGTGCGTATTTATGTAATATTTTTACATAATTAAGTAATTTTTTTTTTATTGAAATTTGAGGGACCTGCCTGCCAACCCAGGCCAAAAGTCCAGAGAATTTAATTTGCTAGCACTGTATTTTACCCTGTAACTTTCCATGACACCCTAAAACCTGCACATGAGGGGTACTGTTTTACTCGGGAGACTTCACTGAACACAAATATTAGTGATTCAAAATAGTAAACCATATCACCGCAATGATATTGTCTTTGAAAGTGACTTATTTTACATTTTTTCACACACAAACAGCACTTTTACTGATGATATAATTGTTATGATACATATTCCTGTTTTGAAACACTAATATTTGTGTTCAGCAAAGTCTCCTGAGTATAACAGTACCCACCATGTACAGGTTTCATAGCGTTTATAAAAAGGTTACAGGGTCAAATAGTTTTACATTGAAAATGGCCAGGTTGGTTATGTTGCCTTTGAGAGCATATGGTAGCCCAGGAATGAGAATTACCCCCATGATGGCATACCATTTGACAACCCAAGGTATTGCAAATGGGATATGTCCAGTCTTTTTTAGTAGCCACTTAGTCACAAACACTGGCCAAAATTAGCATTCAATTTAGTTTACTTTTTTCACACACAAACAAATATGAACGCTAACTTTGGTGGCTACTAAAAAAGACTGGACATACCCCATATTGCATACCCTGGTTTGTCTACTTTAAAAAAAATATGTACATGTGGGGTGTTATTCAGAGATTTATGACAGGTAATAGTGTTACAATGTCACTATTGATAAATTTTAAAAATGTATGTTTTAAAAAACCGCAATATCCTACTTGTACTTATAACCCTATAACTTGCAAAAAAAAAGCATGTAAACACTGGGTATTTTTAAACTCAGGACAAAATTTTGAATCTATTTAGCAATTTTTTTCATCCGCTTTTGTAGATGAGTAAAAGATTTTTCAAGTAAAAGTAAAGAAAACATTTATCATATTTGTTTTTTGTTTTTTTAAAATTAAATTACATGAAATTATATAAATAATGGTATGCAAAGAGATCCCTTTTTGTCCTGAAAAAAAACATATATAATTTGGATGGGAACAGTAAATGAGAGAGCGGAAAATTACAGCTAAACACAAACACCACAAAAGTGTAAAAAGAGGCCTGGTCACAAATGTACAACAACGCACAAACAGTCCGGTCCTTAAGGGGTTATACAAGTTGTGATTAAAACAAAACGTGAACAAAACCTGGCATCTGCGCTATGTCTGCCCAACCATAATTCACTTCTTTCGTATTAAATGCACCCACACTATCATTTTGTTCAGAAGAAACAGGACTTTCATGTCACATCAAATATTTATATATTAAACAATTTAATATGAATGAAATCTAAAAAAAAAAATCAAAAAGATTTTTTAATTTCTTTAGTACTCAATGGCATTTTAACTGTGAATTTCATAATACTGTTAGCTGGTACTGCAATAAAATGCACATATTTGTATTCAGTGAGGTCTCACAAGCAAAATAGTAACCATGTACAGGTTTTATAGTGTTTTGGAAAGTTACAAGGTCAAATTTAGCACATTAATTATTTTAGTTTATACACTTTGAAATTTGCCAGACTGTTTATGTTTTTCACACACAAACGGCACTTTCACTGACAATATAATTGTTGTAATAAGTTGAAATGTTTGGAAACACTAATATTTATGTTCAGCGAAGTCTAAATATATAACAGTACCAGTCATGTACAGGTCTTATGTTGTTTTCAAAAGTTACAGAGTATAATATAATACTTGCATTTGCATTTTTTTCAAAATAAAATTCGCCAGATTGGTTATGTTGCCTTTGAGACCGTATGGTAGCCTAGGAATGAAAAGTACCCCAATGATAGTATACCATTTGCAAAAGTAGACAACCCAAGGTATTATAAATGGGGTATGTCCAGTCTTTTTTAGTAGCCACTGTGTGCAAAAAATGCAAAAAAACTGATTTGAACGATAATTTTAGCCAGTTATTTGCAATAACTTTGGTTGTCTACTTTTGCAAATGGTATGCCATCATGGGGGTAATTCTCATTCCTAGGCTTCAATACGGTCTCAAAGGCAACATAACCAATCTGGCGAATTTTATTGTGAAAAAATGCAAATGCAAGTATTATATTACACTCTGTAACTTTTGAAAACAACATAAGACCTGTACATGGCGGGTACAGTTATACTCAAAAGACTTTGCTGAACACAAAAATTAGTGTTTCCAAACATTTCAACTTATTACAACAATTATATCGTCAGTGAAAGTGCCCTTTGTGTGTGAAAAATGCAAAAACTGCGCTTTCACATACAATATCATTTTTGTGATATGGTTTATGGTTTTGAAACACTAATATTTGTGTTCAGCAAAGTCTATCGAGTAAAAAAAAAAAACTCTATGTACAGGTTTTATAATGTCTTGGAAAGTTACAGGGTAAAATAAAGGGCTTGCGAGCCATATTCTCTGGACTTTCTGCCTGCGTTGTCAGGCATGTCCCTCAAATTTTAATTAATAAAATGACTTAATCATGTAAAAAAAATATATATATATATATAGAATTTATATATGTATTTATATATAAATATATCGATATATATATATATATATATATATATATATAGATAGATATATCTATTTATAATGCCATTCTAAATGTATTTTGATTTAAATATATATGTATATTAATATCAAAATACAGTTAGAGCGAAAGTGTACAGGTATATCATTTTTAAAAATTTTAATATTTTTTATTTTTTCATTACTTTAAATTTTCTTTTTGAATATATATATATATAATGTCATATCTATCTATATCTCTCTCTCTCTAAATATATACACATATATTTAACGTCATTGTAAGTGTATTTTAATTATATATATATATATAAAAAAAATATATATATATATATGTATATTTTAATATTAAAATTCACTTAGAATAATAGTTAATGTGCATATAAGAGTACTTAAATTAAAGTATTTTAATATACTTTATTAAACTTTTACTTACTTTTATAACTTTTTTACAGGCATCAGGGGGACAGCATGAGAGCTAAGGCAGTCACTCTCCTGGCACTGCATGAGCCGACTATTCCGGCCATGTGTTTGCAAGGACAACGCTATCCGGCATTTAGGACCACCCAAAAAACAATGGCATAGAATGCCCACTGTCCTTAAGGGGTTAATCTTCATTTCTAATAAATGATTAAACACATTGTTATTGTTCATAGTTGAACAGCATTGATAGGGCGAGATGGTCAACTGATGCTCAATCTATCAATGCCGTCCAAAAATGGATGAAATTGATATTGCTAATGCAAGTGAGGGCCCAGGCCACTGGTGCATTGGAAACCATTAGTTTTTATAAGGCAGCTCCAATGGTTTAACATAAGTGAAGGATTCTTCTTGTAACACCACAACTACTACCGTGGCTTTTTTGCCCAGTGTAGATACCAGTTTGCAAATCCTGAAAGAACCTTCAGTGTGGTACAATATTTTTTAAGTAACTGTTGACCTAAGCAATTGAGCTTAGAAAATAAGGATAGGGGTGCTCCTTGCATAACCAATGCAAGAAGCATGAGTTCTTATGGTTACTAGCATTCTTGTAACATCCCATTAACAGAGAAATAAAATACCAAAACACTCTGTAGGTTTTAAATCAATAAATAGATTTATTAAGCAATTCTATATTTGCTACATAATATTTTATACTGGAAACACAGAAGTCCGCATGTGCTGTTTTAATATCTCCAGTCAACCTCATCTTTTAATTCCAAGGCAGCATATTTTAAATGTAGATCCCATCATCATTAACAAGGCATGTTTCACAGTGCCCTCGGAGAAGACAACAGCTGCAAGATATCCTCCTTAAAAAGATCATGTCTGCACTATGGCGTTCAGCACATTTCCAGTCATAGAAATGGAAGGGATTATAATAATATTCATCACATGGTACGGTGGGTGGACCCTCTGGACAGTCCTCATCACTAGATTCATCGTGATCTCCACGATCCCAGGCATGGCAATAAGCCAGCTCCCGGGCAGCAGAGTAAGAGCTGGACTGAGTGTCTGACAAATATCCATCCTGCAGGCCGTTTTCTCTATCTTCCAACTCTTCTTCATTGGCTGCATAGGCTTGTGAACCACCCACTGCTGAAAGGGATCCATCTGAAATGAGAATAAAGAAATGTAAGTTTATCATTTATACTTTAAACTAGATGTGCAACAAATCAGTTGAACTTTTTTGATCTTATGTTTTAGATTATTTTTTTCTTAAACTGCATGATCAAATAGATCAAATATTACTAAATATAACATTTAGACCAATAAATGGTAAAGGTGCAAAGGAATTATCTCATAAAATTTCTGAAGTATGCTTATCCTCTAAGGTACACCACTATAGTATTATATTGAGAATACTTTGTAATTGTTTTACAGCTCTGCATTTATACTGAATCAGTTACTAGTATCTGTATACTCAGTAAGATATATATATATATATATATATATATATAAGAAGAGAATTCTTGGCACTCACCCTTAATATTTCAAAAACTGTTGTAGTATTGCCTGGGTGCAATCCTTAGCGTTTAAAATATATATATATATATATATATATATATATATATATGTATTAAGGCAATTTGCCTGCATTTGTGGGAGGTGCTGGTTTTCCACCCCTAACCTACTTAAGGCACTCCCCTTGCCTGGCTCCTTACCGTTCGAGGTCAGCGTTGAATGAGGATCCACTTCCGGGTTCTCTCAGACGCCATCTTGGTTTCAGTATCCAGGAGGTTTCACCACGTTAAGCTGTGTCCAGGAATCCTGTTCAGGCCTTTCCGCCCGTCCAGCTTCTTCTGACTCCGTTCTCCGTCGTAGATCGCGTCCCAGGGACTCCTAAACCGTAAGTCAGACCTTCCTGTCACGCCAGGACTGGTTCCCACGGCGTACGGTACAGCACGGGTCCTCGCTTTACGGCTTTTCCCTGGTTATGACACGAATGTTTTCAAGCCATTCGCTGGCTTTTCATTTCGTACGGTCTTTCGGCTGATCATGTTTTCAATCGTTCAATAGTCATTTCGCATATCCTATTCATGTTATTTAAACGAATGTTCATTCGGTTGTTTTGCCGTTCGGCAAATGTTACATACGCTCACACACACTTTGGTTCGCATAAATCATGCGGTTAAACTATTCTAACTTCTGTGTTCCCCTCACATTTGCTTTCGGCTGTTCTGTGTGTTCACGTTTTAATCCTTTCATGAATTATACTCACCATTTCATGTGTATATAACATTCGGTTAAGTATTGCTTGCTTAAATAGATTGTTGATTACTTTTAACAATTGTCAGTATTGTATTACGTCCACAAACCAAGTCCACTTCTCTGTGTATACCATTTGACTCCCACGCTTTCAGGGGTCTGCATTACTTATCCATTTATACGTATGGACTCAGCCATGTCACAAGCCTCATTTCTGGGTTATTAATACAATACATACAAGGATAGGTTCATTTAAGCAATAATTCTCGGGTTGATACGTCTTTGCTATACATACATATCATATAGATCTACATCACTTTACATCATGCTTCCATGTCCCTTTCTATAAAACCAGTTACATTTCGGTACAGGTCATTGAACTCCCACGCCAGGAGTTTTATAACTATCCATTTCATTTCAATTTACTCAGCCTACATTACAGGCCTCATTTCTCTGTCATGACGATGACACACAAGGCATAAGTCCTTTTGCATGCATACTCGGGTTGGATCACACGTCCTGATCCAACCAATCATACGTCCCCTACACAGTCATATACATATGTATATAACCTACGTTTCATGTTTTCCTTTACACACCATTATCACGTAACACATAGATTGTTTGTACATAGGCCACGGCCTCCCTCAGATGTCTTTTTCAAGCATGCAAACATTTCTGAGCCACTCATAGCTATTCCCATGGTATCAACATAATTTTATACATTGCTGCTACAGACTATAAGTCTGGTTCTTGTTACACCCCACACTCATCGTACTACTCTCTTTTACCCATTTTTAGGCTGTCGAGCTTATATAATTGCTCCACACGGTTTATTCCTGTGATTTATCATACTACCAGGTACGTACACCTGCTCATATGGTATTCTACCATACATTTCATTTCATCCCCCTAGTTTAGAGTACTGGCAATAGGGTCACAGGATTCCCAATAGGTATTTACCCCGTCTTGGCTGTCGCCATCAGTTAGTGGTCCCGCGAGGCCAACACCCCGCCTCAAACGTTTCGGAGGCAAACACCCATCGGGCCACACGTTAGCTAGCCACCTCGCATGTTGCAAAGAGAGGGCCTCACCTGTCACTCCCTTCCCCTGTTTTCTGTCGTACAGTCACCGAGAGGCCTAAAACTCCTGCCACTACGTCAAGTGGCCTCAATAACCCCTCGCGCCAACGCATAGATAGAGCCTCTCAAGCCGCTTGGCAATTAGTAGGGCCTCACCTGTCACCAAACAAGCATAATACTTTCGCCATCCGGCCTAGCTAGCCTGCCAGTACAATTTGGTGGTTCTATATACTAATTATTGTTTTATTTATAGTATGTCTCAGGAAGGGGTAGAGGATTTCTCCCTGCCTAGCACCCCGGCTAGAGCTGTCACTCCCACACAAGGAGGAGAGCTAGCTAGTCCAGCATCAATTAGATCCTGGACAATCCCGCGCATAACCACGGAATTAAGGAGACGACAAATCCCCTACCCCGCTACAGCAAGGAAGGCAGAACTTTTCAAACTGCTACGCACATCAACCAATAACATGGAAGCCGGGGAAGGATCTAGCCAGTCCAACCCAGGGGACATACATGCCATGTTATCCTCACTCATGGCATCCATGGGCAAGGTCAACTCCAGGCTGGAGAAACTTGAGTCGGTCACCACGGCCCTCACTCTAGCAGGGCCACCCGCGGCTGCAGTACAAACACCAGCCTTGCCATTAGTCGCTCCAGCCAGCCCCCTGGATGACCAGGAAGTTAGCCCGGCCCACATGATACCTGAGCATATCAAAAGGGATATCCTGGAAGGTAAAGACGTCAACCTGGCTTCCCTGTTGATTGCCTCCCAGGACATTGTGGAACATAAGACGTATGCTTATGATGATGTTTCTGTTATTGTCAGATCTAGGGATGCCCGCCTGAACAGGAAACTGACTATCCCTGAATTTGTTCTAGCATTTGGTATTTACAGGGATGTCGTCTGTGCGGTCTATCCCAACAGAAGAGAGGAGTTCGATCTCTATATGCACAAGCTGGTAGACCTGGGCAACAAATATGGTGGTTCAGCATTCTATGACTACCATAGGTCTTTTTCTGCAAAAGTGGCTGGAGCCTTCTCCCAGTACGGTACACGGTCCAACTGGGGAAGGATTGATACCGTCTTATTCTGCAGACACTTTGCAGGTCTAAGAACACCAGCTTGTGCATACTGCTCCTCCACAGCCCATACTACTAATTTTTGTCCAAACACGGCAGACGGACATGCCTCCACACAAGGAACTACTTCCTCTGGGGATCCAGGGAAACTATCCACAGACAAATTGGGACGCCCAATCAAGTTTCTGGGCAAGTCCCAGATATGTAATAATTTCAATGTTGGGTCTTGTAATTACAATGGATGTAGACTATTGCATGTCTGTTCAAAATGTTTTAGGGCACATGCTAAGACCATGTGTCCAAATAAAATGTATTCTAAGCCTTACCTTACGTCCATTAATATGCCAGTATTCACAGCATTGATGTCTCAGCACCCATCTAGACACCTGGTAGATTTTCTTATTTCTGGTTTGACAGAAGGCTTCCACACAGGTATCCTACACATACCAGCTGGCACTCTGGAATGCCCAAACCTACAATCCGCCCAACACAACCCCACAGTGGTTGACACCCTCATAAACCAAGAAGTGGAGGAGGGCTTTGTATTGGGGCCTTTTAGAACTCCCCCATTCACAGAATGGCGCACCAACCCTATTGGTATTGTCACAGGGAAATCTTCCCAAAAACAGAGACTCATCATTGACTTATCGGCTCCCCACTCATCGGCCAACCCCAGTCTTAATTCCCTCATACCCTCTGAGGAATTCTCTCTGCAATACACCACCATAGATCACGCCATTACAGCCATCATACAAGCAGGGGTGGGAGCCTGGCTCAGTAAGACCGACATTACTAACGCCTTCAAATTACTCCCTATCCACCCCACACTGTGGCACCTGCATGGCATCAAGTGGTCCGAGAACTACTATTTTTTCTCCCGGTTAACTTTTGGGTCCAAAAGTAGCCCAGCTATTTTCGACACATTTGCCGAAGCACTATGCTGGTTACTATTGAACATAGCCGGATGCCCTACAGTATTACATTATTTGGACGATTTCCTACTGGTCGAGGAGAATACTGCACCTCCCACTAGCCTCAAAGCTACCACTAAGCTGTTTGAACAACTAGGTGTACCCATCTCCCCAAAGAAAACAGAAGGGCCAGACACGGTTATCACTTTTCTGGGTATCCAGTTAGACTCTGCCACAATGCAAGCAAGCCTACCTTACGAAAAGATAGACAATATTCTCACTTACATAAACAACTACCTACAGCTCGGCACTTGCAACCGCAAAGAACTACAGTCCCTGCTGGGGTCACTAAATTTTGCAATGCGCATCATACCTCAAGGCCGCTCCTTTATTTCACGACTATTGCATCTTTTCCCACTTTTTCTACATGACACGCACAGGTTGTCCTTAGATGCCCAAGCTACGGCAGATCTAAACATGTGGAAGAGGTTTTTAACCACTTGGAATGGTAAAAGTATGTTCCTCCCTCAATTGACTGAATCATCTCCTACCATTTGGTCAGATGCGGCATCTACCACTGGTTTTGCAGCAATTTTTGGGAACGAATGGCTTTGGGGCAGCTGGCCTTCAGCAGTTCTGGATTTGGAAGGTTTTTCCACTACCTCAGCTCTTTTTGAGATCTACCCCATAGTGGCGGCTGCCGTAGCGTGGGGTCATTTATGGGCTAATACGCCAGTGCGTTGTTACTCAGACAACCAGGCGACCTGTCACATCATCAACAAAGGTCGTTCCAAATCTCTTACGATTATGAGATTTCTGAGGAAACTCACTTGGTTGGCAGCTTGTCATAATTTCTTCCTATGTTGTTTTCATGTGCCAGGTGTATACAACACAGCTGCTGACAGTTTGTCTCGCTTTAAATTTCAGGAGTTTCATCAAGCACTCCCGTCAGCAGCACCCACAGCCACCATCACTCCAACATTTCAACAACTCATACTGGACTAGACGTCATCATGCAGCATAGCAGGACATTGTCTCAGTTGGCACTTTCACACAATACAAACAAAACATACAACAGGGCTTTCACACTATTCAAACGATTCCTTCTGGAACATAACATCATACAACCGTTTGTTATGACATCTTTTTTGGGGTTTGCTTCCTTTTGCCACCTTAAACTCAGATTGTCATATAACACCATCAAACTCTATCTCACTGGCATTCAACACCACATGCTCATCTTACACCCAAATTACAACAGTTTCATGGCCTCTCACCAAATTAAGACCATACTCAGAGGTATTCAAAAATCAGAACCCACACATTTGGCCCAGAGGCTGCCCATAGATAACCATATCTTCAAAGCTTTATCTAACCTACTCGACCTGAAACCATTTGACACTAATACGAATTCTATCATCAAAACAGCAATATACATCGCTTTCTATGGATTTCTACGACCCAGAGAATTCACTACGACCTCCACGACCCAAACCACTCCATTCCTCCTCTATTCCCACTTGACAAAACATATGGATCATTACATCCTGTCTTTACCTCACTCCAAAACCAGCCAGCACATACCTGTAAACATTCCGTACTACCCCACGCACAACAGATGGTGTCCCGTAAAAGTTCTTGATGCCTACATACAGCACCATCACTTACTGCCCTCGCAACCGTTATTACAACTACAAGGTGCAGTACTCACCACTACAACCTTCATGACCTACGTCAGGTCCTTGCTCACACAACTGGGCCTCAACGCAAACAATTACTCAGGACACTCCTTTCGTATAGGAGCCGCGTCCACAGCCTCCCGTTTCAACGTCCCAACTCATGTTATCAAAACACTGGGGCGCTGGAAGTCATCCGCTTACTCACGGTACATACCGAACCCAGTACAAGAGTTAAGAGATGCTATCATAAACATGTCTGGTTGATAAATGTATAGGTATTGGTTGTCTGTTAATAAATTGGATTACTTAATTTTTGCCCTCTTCTTTCTCAGGCCTACCTCATCGTCGGTTTCGGCACACCACAACCGACTTGCTCCTTTTATCATCCTACGCTTATTCATGGTATTTCACACTGTACTATCTTAAGCACCTAACACAAGTATTAAGGCAATTTGCCTGCATTTGTGGGAGGTGCTGGTTTTCCACCCCTAACCTACTTAAGGCACTCCCCTTGCCTGGCTCCTTACCGTTCGAGGTCAGCGTTGAATGACCCTCCCACCACACCACTTTTAACATTTATTTTCCTTTCTATTTCTTTTCCTGGGTGGGCCCTCTTCTTTCTCAGGCCTACCTCATCGTCGGTTTCGGCACACCACAACCGACTTGCTCCTTTTATCATCCTACGCTTATTCATGGTATTTCACACTGTACTATCTTAAGCACCTAACACAAATATATATATATATCTCAAAGCAAATAACTCAGCTTACCATCTTCACTTTTTTTACATACAGTCATAGCAGAAGTTCCTATTGGTGAAATATTGATTAATGTATAATACCTCTAAAGGATCCTTCATCCAGTTGTGTTGCTTTTTCCTCTTGGACAAAATTAGTATCATGTAAATCCTCAAGCTCAGAGTGAGAACAGTCACCATCACATCCTCCATATTCCTCACTGATGTTGGCTTTCTCCATTGTGTCCTTACAAACAGAGTAAAGATGATCTATAGCTTGTTCAGGTTCCTCTCAGCTATGTGTCTCCTTTCACAGGGTCTGCTCCTTTTATTAGAACAAAGTGGGAGGATCCACTGGATGCCTGAGGTGGTTGACCAATAAGAAAATGGCTTTTCTGGCTCTGGCTGTTTATGTTTAAGAGATCATTGTTTTTGAACAATAGGTTGAGATAAGCATTCCTGAAAGTTGTATGTTTTAAGTTTTCTATCTTTTAATATTCCAAAACAATTTCTCGTAGAACCAAGGATTATCATACCAATATTTGATCATTTACACCATAAAAAAATAAGCTAATTTTTACATATAATAACATTGTGTAAGATATTTCTGCCCAGCCCTTTTTATCTGGGCTATAACATAAAAAAAATAGAATTTTAATCTAATGATGTTTATTAAATCATAAAAAGGAACAGACAAAATCTATGGCAGTTTACCCCGTACAAGGAAATTGGTAAACATATAACAAGCCTGACTACATATCCTTAAATGCAAAGGAACTTGTATTGTAACTTATTGTAGAAGATGACTTGAGAAAAAACCAAAAACCTTACACTGATATTAGAAACAAAAATATGTAGAATCTGAAAAGTTGCACAATAGCAAATATCATTCAGGTTTAGCTTGTGTACAGTTAATACAGAAAATGTAATGCCTAAACGTATGTGCAGCAAAGCATATGTCAAATATTGGCATTCTTTTATGGTATTATATAAAGCAATAATTTAAATGGATCATTTATTCAATAGTATCAGAATAGTTATTTTCATTAAAGTAGTTTTGTCACCGCCCTGTAAACCTGGTCTATGGAAGATACTGCACTATAGTGGGATTCAACATAGACCTGTGTGTTATACTCTTGTACATACAATAGAGTATGACATTGAACAAAAATGGTGACTTCTGTGTGTCTATATATTATAAATGTGTGCATTTATAGCCAGTGAATCACTTGTTGGTTCCAAGTGCAAGAAACAGCCATGAAATATCTGCAGCTCAGCCTACTGCTTACAGAAATGAATACCCAGTACTGTATAACCGAACCTACAGCAATCATTCAGAATAACATCTGTTATTTAAAAACTCTGTATAAAACAGGTTTCTCATCAGCATGAAAAAATATACTACAGCTAGTAGTTTAATTTAGGTGTACAAATATGTATTCCAATCCCTACAGTGTTCATTTAAACATTCAAAACTTTTAACAAACTGAAAGCACAACCACATTTCTGAAATCATGCTAACAAAAAAGTTTCAGGAAAATGCAAAGTTAGGATATAAAGTAATTTGATTAATTGTTGCCAATTTACAATACATTAATAGATATTTGCATATAATGTAATTCTAACATGTAATGTACTTATTGTCCCTTATGCATTTAAAAAGTTTCAGTATTCAATTTTTCCCTTGTGTCAAGGTGATTCAATGCGTACACAATACACTTTAAGATGCATCTACAAGATCTTGTTTGGATGGAAATAATCTTTTTAATTATGTCTATTTTGAATTGTCTGCTTAGCCAAAACACTTTTATCTTAAACATTTACATGGTTTCTACATCCAAAGGGTATGGATCTGGAGACATAGATGTAGATCTGAGTGTAAATCTCCTGCAAGTTCAGTTCCGAACAAAACTGGGGTCCTCGTCTTGAATAGATTTGTAAGATTAAAGGGAAACTGTCATGCACCTTTCAGTTTTCAATTGCTCATCAATTTTCATCAATAACAAACTATGTTCTTTTTACTTTTGAAGCCATTACAGAGCTAGCCAGCCACAGCAACTTAAACTTTGTAACCAAACATACATTTGCATTTTATAATTAATAATTTTTTACAGCTCTACGGAATGTGATGGTGCTACATAAATAATGGAATAATATTATATAAAAATTATGGGGGAAGTACTAAAGTATTGTGTACTTTTTTTTCCCTAATGTTTTTTTATAGGTGCATATTTTGAAATCCCTGTATATCTGTCTTGGTTAACCCCTTAAGGACTTAGCCAGTTGTACAAGTTGTGATCAAAACAAAACGTAAACAAAACCTGGCATCTGCGCTATATGTCTGTCCAACCATAATTCACCTCTTTTGTATTAAATGCACCCACACTTATATCTTTTTGTTCAGAAGAAACAGGACTTTCATGTCACATCGAATATTTATATATTAAACATAATTCAATATGAATAAAATGTAAGATTTTTTTTTTTAATTCTTTAGTACTCCATGTCATTTTAACTGTGAATCTCATAATACTGTTAGCTGTTACTGCAATAAAATGCACATATTGGTATTCAGTGAAGTCTCACGCGTAAAACGGAACCCACCAAGTGCAGGTTTTATAGTGTTTTGGAAAGTTCATTTTTTTTAGTTTATACACACTGAAATTTACTGGACTGGTTATGATGGCTTTGAGACCGTATGGTAGCCCAGGAATGAAAATAACCCCAATGATAGTATACTATTTGCAAAAGTAGACAACCCAAGGTATTATAAGTGGGGTATGTCAAGTTTTTTTAGTAGCCACTTAGTCACAAACACTGTCCAAAGTTAGCATTCTAATTTGTATGTGTGTGAAAAATGCAAAAAGCAGATTTGAACGATAATTTTGGTCAGTGTTTGTGACTAAGTGGCTACTAAAAAAGACTGGACATACCCACCATTTGCAATAACTTGGGTTATCTACATTTGCAAATGGTATGCCATCATGAGGGTAATTCTAATTCTTATGGCTATCATATGGTCTCAAAGGCAACATAACCAATCTGTCGAATTTTAATGTGAAAAAATGCAAATGCAAGTCTTATTTACACTCTGTAACTTTTGAAACTACCATAAGACCTGTACATGGTGGGTACTGTTATACTAAAGAGACTTTGCTGAACACAAATATTAGTGTTTCCAAACATTACAACTTATCGCAACAATTACATCGTCAGTGAAAGTGCCGTTTGTGTGTAAAAAATATGCAAAAAAAACTGCACTTTCACAGACAATATTTTTGTGATCTGTTTTGCGATTTTGAAACACTAATATTTGTGTTCAGCGAAGTCTCCCGAGTAAAAAAGTACCCCCTATGTACAGCTTTTATGGTGTCTTGGAAGTTACAGGGTAAAATGTAGGGCTTGCGAACCATATTCTCTAGACTTTCTGACCGCGTTGTCAGGCAAGTCCCTCAAATTGTAATTAATGAAATGTAAAAAAAAAAAAAAAAATTATATATATATATATATATATCTCCAAGGTGCTTGCACTCCAGGTAGATAATGACTGATGCCCGGTACGATTCCATAAAAAAAAATCATAGGTATCCAAAACAACGGACTGCAGGGTCTCTGTAAAGTTTTTTTATTTTGTATATGAATTAAAAGTTAAATTTTACTTTACAAAGACCCTGGAGTGCATTTTGTTTTTTTGGACACTTTTTTTTTAATATTGTTTTTATTTATATATTTAGATATATATTTAGATATATATTTAGATTATTTATATATATATATATATATATATATATATATATATATATATATATATTTATAATGTCATTCTAAGTGTATTTTGATTTAAATATATATGTATATTAATATCAAAGTACAGTTAGCGCTAAAATATACTGTATATAACTTTTTAAAAATGTAATTTAATTTTTTTCATTATCAATTTTCTTATTGATAATTTTTATTTTATATATTGGAAGGCATGGCCTGAAGTTGTGGGAGGGGCTATAGACCTATAAAAGGGACTCCACCTTTCCCTAATTACCTTTGTTGGTCAGATGAATAGACTGTTCAAGGTCAGCATTTGCATGAGATCCACCTCCAGGTCATACAAGATGCCATTGCTCCATGAGGTCTCCTACTCCAAGCGGTGTCCAGGAATCCTGCAGCAGGGCTTTCCGTTAATCCAGTGGCTTTCTCTCCGGTCAGCATCGCATTTGGTGTCTCAGAGACTCTAAAACCGTAAGTTGACCCACCTGTCACGCCAGGATTAGTTCCCACAGCGTTCAGCACAGCACAGGTCCTCTCTTTCCATTTCCTTTTATTTTGCACGGTTATTTCGTTACCTTATACTCACCTAGCTGTTCATGTAAAATCTGTTGTTTAAAATCTGTTTTGGTTAAAATCTGTTCGGTTAAAACTACAAACGAAATACAATTTTTTTCGCCTACACACTGACACCTACCGGTCTTTTGGTGTACTACAGGCTTCTTAGACATTATTGCATTTCATGTACAAACCAACGAACGACTGCATTTTTCACCTACACACTGACCCCTATTGGTCATTTAGTGTATTACAGGCTTCTTAGACGTTTTTTGCATTTCATGTACAAACCAACAAACCACTGCATTTTCACCTACACACTGACCCCTATCGGTCATTCAGTGTACTACAGGCTTCTCAGACTTTATTTCACTTCATAAGCAAACAAACTAACTACAGCATTTTCACTTTTATACTGACTCCTATCTGTCAAACGGTATACTACAGGCTTTTCAGACATATGGTTATTCCCCTCATAACATTCCCACTATAATTATAATTACACAATAACACTTCCTTACAACTCATGCTTGCTATGATATAATCATTCCTGCATACCTGCCTACATAGGCATTTAGTTACATTTACTGACAATACGCATACATTTACCCAAGAATGCACATACTATTTAAAGCACTATGCAGGATTCCAGAGTCTAATACGGAATATTTGCATGTTTGCACGCTTAAAATATAAGTCCTTCCAATTACGTATTTTCACATATTAGGTTATTCAGCTGCCAGTCATGGTTCACTACACTCATGTTTCGGGGTACAGTAGTATTCCATATCACACATGATATAACACTCCCGACAAGTTAATTTCCTTCAAACAGGGGCATTACAAGCATACAATAAACATTGGGATGGAGCACTTTGCTCTATTAAACTTGCATAACACACATATGGGTATACGCTTTTAAATGTCTATATTCAATTTTCATACATTGTTTTACCCGTCCGGGATACAGGTATTAATAACCCTTACGACCAGTAAGGGTATCTAATCATACTACCAGGTACATACACCTGCTCATGTGGTATATACATACATTTTCTGTTTCCCCCTGGGTATATCCTTAGCATACTGGCAATTAGGGACTATAGGTTTCCAATAGGTATTCTCCTTTCTTGGCATCTACGCCTGTCGTATAGTGGTCCCGCGAGGCCAACACCCCGCCTCAACGCTCGGAGGCAAACACCCATCGGGCCACTCGTGAGCTAGCCGCCTCGCATGGTATATAGAGAGGGCCTCACCTGTCACTCCCTTCCCCTTTTTTATGGTTACAGTCACCGAGAGGCCAACATCCTGCCACTATGTTTGGTGGCCACAAAAATCCCCTCGCGCCATTGCATAGATAGAGCCTCTCAAGCCACTTGGCAACTAGCAGGGCCTCACCTGTCACCAAACAAAGGATTAATTGTTTCGCCATGTGGCTTTAGCTAGCAAGCCAGTACTAGCACACTGTGGGTTCATATAATAATGGCTATCTTCATGTTTTTAGTATGTATCAAGCAGGTGGTAAGGATTTCTCTCTACCTAACACTCCAGCTAGAGTCAACACACTTTCACTTGGAGAAGATGTTGCTAGTCCCACACGACAATTTTGTCCCAACACAGCGGACGATCACGTTTCAGGCTCCAGGCTCTAGCACCTCTGGTAGTACGTAGAGAACTACCAGAGACAAATTGGGTCATCTCATTCTCTTTGGCAAATCCCAGATTTGCAACAATTTCCATGTTGGCACATGTAGTTTCAGTGCATGCAGACTGTTGCAGATATGTTCTCAATATGTCAGGGCACATGCAAACCATGTGTCCCAATAAATGTACCCTGAACCTTACTTCACGTCTGTAAACATTATGCATTTCCAGTACTTTCTAACTCATCACCCTTCCAGACATTTAGTTGATTTCCTAATCTCCGAATTTTAAAGGCCTTCCGTACAGGTATTGCCATATACTTTTGGGGGAATCTAGAATGCCCTAACTTGCAGTCATCACAGCAGCATCCAACAGCTGGCATTACACTCATGGCCCAAGAAATGGCAGAAAGATTTCTACCTGGGCCTCTCCGATCTACACCATTTACAGTGTGGCACAATCCCATTGGGATTGTCACAGGGAATCTTCCCTCACACTGTAACTGATCATAGACTTATCTGCACCTCACGCCTCGGCTACCCCAAGTCTCAACTCCCTCATACCCTCCGAGGAGTTTTCATTACAGTATGCCACCATTGTTCATACCATTACAGCTATCACTCAAGCGGGGGGGGGGTGAAGCCTGGTTAAGTAAAACTGATATCACAAACGCATTTCAGACTGCCACCATCCACCCTACACTGGCACTTACAGGGCATTTATGGGCAGCAGTTATATATTTCTCCTCCCGCTTAAGAGCAGCCCACAATCTTCAATATATTCGTTGAACTCTCTTCTGGTTGTGGTTAAACATATCCAGGTGCCCCACACTCATACACTCACGAGATGATTTCTTGTTGGTCAAAGGGAACGCCTTTTCCACTAGAAGCTTCAAGGAAGCCATTAGTATGTCTGAACACTTGGGTATCCCAGTATTCCCTAAGGTCACAGAAGACAGACACTATTGTTACATTCCTGGGCACACAACTTGACTCGGCATCCATGCCAACAAGTTACCACATGAGAAATAGGAACAGTCGCAACATCAATTACCACCTCCTGCTTGGTACTTGCAACCACATGGAACTAAAATCCCTACCAGGTTCCTTAAATTTTGCCATGCGCATCATACCGCAGGCCGCACTTTCATCTAAGACCACTTTGCTTTTTCCACATTCCCGCATGATGATCAGGGGCTGTCTCTAGAAAACCAAGCGACAGCAGACCTACACATATGGCGGACTGTCTTAACCACACGTAATGGTAAACTATTGTGGCAGCTGCCGTGACAGCCACCATGGCAGGGGGGTCCCTTATGGTCAAGGTCATGGATTACATGAACCTCCCCAACAAAACTGGCCTTGTCCACCAGCACTCAACACGCTTGCTACAGGGTTTTCCACTTATACAATATGTTTCATGTCGGACGATCACTTAAATAGCTGGATTGAGGTTTCACCACTTATGACCTTCACCTCTTTTTGCCACCTTAAGTAAAAAATTCTTGCACAACACAGTTAAATTTCTCACGGGTATTCAACACTATATGTATTTCTCCTTCCCAAGCAACATGTGTTCCTATCCTCCTACCCCATCCACACGTTACTTAGAGACATAGCCAAGTGGACGTTCCCGCTAAAACTAAATACTGGCCATAGACATACAATGTTCAAACCATGTCAGAATCACATGACCATGCACCTTCCGAGCCACGCACCAATGCAGTTATCAAAACTGCTACCTATCTAGCCTTTAACTGCTTTCTCAGGCCAAAAAATAACTATCAGCGGCCAACAACATAAACCAGAAAGCCTGTTGAACTCTTATCTTCTAAAACACACAGACCACTATGTCCGGTCCCTTCCTAAAACTAAGACGAGTCAGATGGGTGAGCCAGTGCATATAACCTACTACCTTACAAGCAATGCTGGGTGCTCAGTTAAGGTACTGGTTACATTCTTGGACACGCCACCATACGCACCACTGAACCATTACTGTCGCTGTACGATACTGTCCTTACCACAGGTAAGTTCATGCACTATGTCCACCTACTCATTCACCGGGCTCAAACTAAACCCTGGCGACTACTCAGGGCACTCCTTTAGGATAGGAGCAGCCTCCATGGCCTATGGCCAAGACATCCCCGCACACGTTAAGACATGGGGCCGCTGGGAATCATAGGCTTTGTGACTTACATACCATAGCCGATTCAGGAATTAGGAAGCTTTCATTAAAATGTCTACCTAATGGTTGACAAATGCACTATGATCCTGTATAATGTTTTGCATTACTATATGTCTCTTTTTGCCCACTTTTTACCGGCCTACAGCATAACGGCGGTTTCGGCACACCTCAACCGATTATTATACATTATTATATTTTATTATATTTTATATATTATATTATAGATAATGTCATTATAAGTATATTTTATTATTAATAAATATGTAATTATATATTAGATTCCTGCAAACTCTGATATTCTATGATCTGCAAACTTTCTTTGTCTTAGGGATGAGCATAACAACCTAGCAAAGCTAGTGGGTATGTGGCAGCCTCCCGGAGTCAAATGCCAGAGCTGAAAAGGCACGCGCTGTGCATCTGCACAGCAACAGCCTTTCAGCCAATCAGGTAATCAGGAGAGCCGTGCTCAGTGCCGGAATCCTGATTTCCTCAGATTTTTTAAATTGGGAAACTGCGGATGGTTAGCACATTCCACGAAGTACTAAGGATAAATATTGTCCAAAGTGTATAGGAATATAATTAAACATCTAAACACAAAATAAAACAATTCAAGTTGCCAATAGTACAGGGGAACAAAAAAAATGTTTAATAAGTCATGAAGATATAATATAGACTTGGAACTTTGTGTAAAACAGCTGAGCTGAAAACAAGGTAACAATGTATAGCAAAGGAAAGTATCAAATGAACACTGGAACCATTTATCATAAATTGCAGCAAAATAAGTTCAATAAAGAGAAAAGAAATGTTGTAACAAGTCCCAGCAAACAGATTCTTTATGCAGAGAGTCCACGAGAATATCAAACTGACGAGACTACTAGCATCCAATCCTCCTACTTAGGTGGATCTTTGGTTTGTTGGTCTTGTCTTGGAGTGCGGCTATAGTCGGTAAAAACAAAACAAAAACAGAGAACAGTTATCAAAAGGCTGAATAAGCACCAGATAACCTTATGTTTTAGAAAAACAAACTACCACCAGCAGGCAAAACCCTTAACTTAGAGGAGGGTGGGACAGGCGCTATTACTAGGTGGTTATGCTCATCCCTAAGACAAAGAAAGTTTGCAGATCATAGATTCCTGCAAACTCTGATTTGTCCTCCAGGAGACACAACCTCTCATAACCTAGTGGGTAGAATAAAGCTAGTGGGTAGAATAGCACACACCTGGTGGAGGTCCTAAGAAACTGAAGGCGTTTAACTTCTGATGGCCTTCAGTAAAATCTAACAGAGGTTTTACTGGACAACCATCGCGCAGCTTTCAAGATAGTAGGGAGAGGAAGGCCCTTTCCTGCTGCTTTAGTAGCCGAGGCTCCCCTAATTGAATGGCTTTTGAACACGGAAACATCAATACCAGCCGAAGACATGGCGGAAAGTATCCAGCCTCTAATTGTATTAACCTTGGCTGGACGAAAGGGATTCCTTGATGTAATGAATAAATTGACTGATTTCATTTCTAAATACAGCAGAAAGTTGTAGGTACGATTGTAACCAACTGACTAAACATAAGCCTGGTTCAGAAGGATCTTGAACCAAGTCCAATTCTACCAGACCAGAAGAAAAATGGGATGTTTTTTGTCTGCATTTTAGTATAATATGGAAACCTCCCGGGGTCCTGGACAACCAAGGATCTTAAATATGGATTTGAGTTAACTCTGCTCCTCTAGCTGCCAGGGCCAAGGACAGCAGAGAAGCCAACTTAATAGCAGTCCATCTTAAATCAATTTTAGCATTATCCAAAGAATTTAGGAAATGTAATAAGACATCTACATCCCAAGTAGATGTGTAGCATGGGGTATATGGGCAGCAGATGGATAATTCTTTTAGTAATCTCAAATACAGGGCATCCTGAGTAAGGTTGGGGATCAGGAAGTTTAAAGCAGATCCATAGGTCTTGATTGAACTGACCGATAAAGCAGAATGGAACTTAAGGGTAAGAAATTCTAAAGCCAATGGAATGGTATCAGATCCCTGTGTGTTGGACAGAAAAGAAACCTCCCATTCTTTGAATTCCTTGATCATCTTTCTATAGCTTACCCTAGTTCTATGTCTTAAAGATGAGTTAATATCCAAGACCTAATCCGATGAAAGGGGATGTGTTAATAGCCTACCAGGGCTGCGATCCACATCAGCTGCGGTAGCTTGAGCAGAAGATCGCTGGTTCCCTGAAATCAGTCCACTGTCATGCCCAATGGGATCTTGGTTCCCTTGACTAACTGACGGATCAAGGGATACCAGGGTCTGGAGGTCCATACTGGATAAACGAGAACTAAGCTCTGCACCCTGTCCCTGCGGATCTTCTCCAGCACTTTCATCAGTAAAGATGGAGGGGGGAAAGCATAAGGGGCTGGAACATCCGGCCATTGGAAAGACATTGCATCCATTTTCCAAGCTCCCTTTGTCCAGGTCCGGGAGACGAACCTGGGAGTTTGTGCAGATGTTTGGGAAGCAAACAGATCTACCTGTCTCTGGACAAAATTGCTCTCTCTCCATTGGAAAAGAGCAGTCTTTAATTGAATCGTTGCCAGGGACAAACTTTGGTGAGAGAGAGAGAGTCTGCAAACTTGTTCGCCTCTCCCGGAACGTATTCTGCGAAAACCTGAACATTGCTTGCTAAAGCCCAAGACCAAAGATCTAGAGCCTCTAAACAAAGACCCCTTGATCTTGTGCCCCCTCTGTGGTTTATATAAGCCACCACTGTCCTGTTGTCCAATTGGACTTTTACCGACGTCGGTGACTGGTTTAGAGGAACTAGGCCCTGGAGAGCTAATTTTATAGCTCGTAACTCCAAGATGTTTATACAAAGGTGACCCTCTTGGTCTGACCAAATTCCTCTTATGGCGTTCTGGGCTGTAAACGCACCCCAATTGTGACTTGAGGCATCTGACGTCAGAGTGACTGCCACAGGCTGCTCTAACAGGGGACGAGGAAGTGGAATTTCTAACTCCAGAATGGACTTCAATTCTTCTCTGACCTTCTTGGGGAGAACATATTTTGATTCCCAATGGCCACCCGGTCTTAGTTGATTCCCTAAAAACAGCAAACTTCTTCTGCAAAGTAAGGGGGAATTGTTGTATGTTGGTGTTAAAGCTATTAATTTCCCGATAACCTTTGCTAGGTCTCTCAAGGACTAACTCTGGTGCCTAAGAGATGAGTTCAGATGTACCAGTAATTTGTCTTGAGGGATTCCTAGTGACATAGTCCTGGTTTTCAGTATGAAACCCAGAAAGAGGATGCTTTGAGTGGGAATTGGGACTGATTTCTGTAAATTTACTACAAATCCTAGGTCTTGTAAACGGGAAGCAAGGTAATTCCTTTGAGAAGCAAGGACTTCCCCATCTGGGTGCATGAGCAGGATGTAGTCTAGATAGTACAGACACATGAAACCTTTTAGTCTGACATGTGCTATCACTGTGTAGCGGTACTTACCTTATCTAGAGGCCGGCCGAGGTCCTCAGTTCCCGCCGCTCAGGGCTCGGATGACGGCGGTCACGTGTCCCGCCTAGCTCCAAGCGCGCGCTGAGCGTCTCGGGCACACTCTGAAAGGGAAAGTGGGAGCCGAAAATTAAAACGGTCTCCCATTGGCCCCTGTCATCCCACATTCCCCATACACTCACATTTTGGGGGCGTAGATATGACAGGGGCCAATCAAATTAAATGCTAGGGTATTTATACTTACCTCTCCCTTAACTCCCTGCCCTATTGTGATTTTTGTTTCAATTCCCTTTAGCGCTTGTTTTGTTCAGTTGTGATTTTTTGTACTTGACCTTGGCTTTGTATCTGACTCCGTTTATCTCTTTATCCCTGTTTTGTCTTGTTTGCTGGCTTACTTATTACTGTTTACCAGACCTTGGCTAGTTCTTGTTTTCGCTGTCTCTTTACCTCAGAACATTCTTGACTCTGTATTTCTCTGCTCTACGTCGAGTCCGGCCATTCTAAGGTAGGGTAAGACGTATCTGCTCTATATGGTCAATTGTTGGACTAAATCTTGCGAGTTTGGGTAAACTACCGTGACATATTTATTTCATAATTCTGGAGAATGTGTATGGTGCGTTGGATAGGTCAAACACCATAACGGTCCACTGCCACACTTTTCCTTTCCACTGAAACCTGAGAAAACACCTGTGTTTCTTGGCTATGGGGACTGAATGGAAGGCATCTTTTAGGTCTAACTTCATGCAGATTTGGGGGCTAGGTCGGACAGACCTGCTGCATGGAGCCAGCGTGATCTGCGGATGCTTGAGATGTAATTAAAGGATTGGCTAATAATTAGCACTGCCCGACTCTTTTAAACGAGCCATCTTACATGCCAACAGGGATGAAGCGGAAGGTTTGAGCATTGCCTTCTTTTTCTGTCTTATCCAGCATCCGTAATAGTGGGCCCACAGCATCAGCAATTTTGATCTGTATATTGCCAAAAATCTTGTCTGTGGGATCTGTAGATACACTGCTCCCTGTGATAGCTAACAGCAGGATTTACCTCTGGAGCCATTAAAGCCTGAATGTCTGTGATACCAATGTGGCTCCTAAGGAGGTCATCCTCCTTAACCAAGGGGGATCTGAAGGCTAGTTTAGCGAAATCTCTAACCTCAGAATCATGCTCCATAGCAAGTCTTTCCTAGGAGACTTGCTCTGGCCATCTGAACATTGGTTAGCTTCCCTCGCTCAGTGGAAGCTGCTGAATGTACCACTTCCTCGGATTCCCAGTCTATTTCTGGAGAGCTGTATCTGGAATGGCTTTGGGAGGAAGAGTGAGCAAATGCTCTAGAAGAGGAATGATCTAACCTCCAACGAGATTTGTCCTTTTTCTCTGGAAGGTGTTTCTGATGCTCAAATGAAGGAAAAACGCTATTCCTTTTTTGGGGTCCTGTCACCTTAATTTTACGCTTACTCAAATGAGTATGAGTGGGAAGGAGGAGCAGAGAAGTTTTCCCTCAGACGAGGAACTGGCGGAAGAGACCAGCCTCCTTCCTTTATTTTTACTTAAAACTGGGACCAAATCCTCAGAAGATGAAGAGTATAAATCCCTGGCAAGGAAAGCTCTCTTGAGATTTCTAACATTGATGGGGCTGCCTTTAAGAGAGGCATCCACTAAATCTGTGGCAAACAATTAGAGTCCATCAATGATGCCATTTTAAAAACCTGAGGCAGAATTCCCATGCTCAGCACAGCTCTCCTAATTGGCTGAAAGGCTGTTGCTGTGCAGCTGCACAGCGCAAGCCTTTTCAGCTCTGGCATTTGACTGCTTACGCACTAGCTTTGCTAGGTGGTAATGCCTCCAGGAGGACCAATCTAGTTTATGTGCATATAAAAGTACTTATATCATATACGTATATGATCTAAGTACTTTATAATTACATTAGTGAACTTTTACTTACAAAATTATTATTTTTTTTTTTTACACACAGGCAGTAGGGGGACAGACAGAGCTCAGGCAATCCCAGTGCTGGCACTGCATGAGCCAGTTATTCCAGCCATGTCATCGAAAGTATCCCACGGTGGATGTTCCAAGTCGCACTCTGGCGTTTATGACCACCCAGAAAAGGACGGCATATTAACGCCCGCTGTCCTTAAGGGGTTAATCTTCATTTCTAATAAATTAAAAACATTGTTATTGTTCATATTTAAACATCATTAATAGGCAGATATGTCAACTGATGCTCAGTCTAACACTGCCGTCCAAAAATGGATGAAAGTTATACTGCTAATGCAAGTGAGGGCCCAGGCCACTGGTGCATTGGAAACCATTAGTTTTTATAAGGCAGCTCCAATGGTTTAACATAAGTGAAGGATTCTTCTTGTAACACCATAACTACAGTGGCTTTTGCCCAGTGTAGATACCAGTTTGCAAATTCTGAAAGAACCTTCAGTGTGGTACAATATTTTTTAAATAACTGTTGACCTAAGCAATTGAGTCTAGAAAAACAAGGATAGGGGTGCTCCTTGCATAACCAATGCAAGAAGCATGAGTTCTTATGGTTAATAGCATTCCTGTAACATCCCATTAACAGAGAAATAAAAAAACAAAACACTCTGTAGGTTTTAAATCAATGAATAGATTTATTTAGCAATTCTATATTTGCTACATAATATTTTATACTGGAAACACAGAAGTCCGCATGTGCTGTTTTAATATCTCCAGTCAACCTCATCTTTTAAATCCAAGGCAGCATAATTTAAATGTAGATCCCATCATCATTAGCAAGGCATGTTTCACAGTGCCCTCGGAGAAAACAGCTGCAAGATATCCTCCTTAAAAAGATCATGTCTGCACTATGGCGTTCAGCACATTTCCAGTCATAGAAATGGAAGAGATTATAATAATATTCATCACATGGTATGGTGGGTGGACCCTCTGGACAGTCCTCATCACTAGATTCATCGTGATCTCCACGATCCCAGGCATGGCAATAAGCCAGCTCCTGGGCAGCAGAGGAAGAGCTGGACTGAGTGACAAATATCTATCCTCCATGCCATTTTCTTTATCTTCCAACTCTTCTTCATTTGCTGCATAGGCTTGTGAACCACCCACTGCTGAAAAGGATCCATCTGAAATGAGAATAAATGTAAGTTTATCATTTATACGTTAAAATAGATGTGCAACAAATCAGTTGAACAATTTTGGTTGACTTTTCTTAAACAACATGATCAAATATAAAATATAAAACTTAGACCAATAACTGGTAAAGATGCAAAGGAATTCTCTCATGAGATTTCTGAAGTATGCTCATCCACATATACTACTATAGTATTTTATTGAGAATTTTTAGTAGTTGTTTAACAGCTCTGCACTTATACGGAGTATACAAATACTAGTAATCTATATTAAAAAAACCACACAATCTTTGTATTTCCACTATTGTTTACAGCCATCATAAATTCCTATTGGTGAATTATTGATTAAAGTATTATACCTCTGAAGGATCCATCGTGTTAAGCTGCATTTTTCTCTTGGACAAAATTAGTATCATAAATCCTCAAGCTCAGAGTGAGAACAGTCACATTCACATAAGTTACCTTGCAGTAGAAGACCAAAAAAAAAAACCCCACACACCACAAACACTTTACAATTCCACAACAAAGGCAGGAAAAGACAATTTTCAGACTGGTCGCCCTTAATTGATCTCCTTAGGTGGCACTTTAAGAGTGTTAATGCATGAGTGATATGCTTGTTAGGACACAGGGTGGCCATCTTGCATAACTGGAAGGAGGAAGAGGATCATGCAGAACGCAGCTGAAAATGAATGCATTTGCCTGGAAATGCTCTCAAAGTCATCAAAAGATAGGATATTATATTATTTATGCAGGTCTCCCACCTGGTGGACACTCCTCTAGGGGACCAGATGGAAGACTAACACAGACAGACATCACATTCAGACACAGAAGTAAAACATCCCCACAATACATCCTAATTTATTTCCCTCTATCCTGGAGATAATTAGGAAGTAATCCAATTATCTCCCAGGACAGAGGCAAAACTCCAATATACACGTGGGGACACAAAGACAGTAAAATACATTAAAACATACAGTGTTCCATTTAATACATAAAATCCATACATGTCACATATCCCCAGATAGCTGGGATCTGAGTGCACATAACTACCGAATAGCGCTCAGATCCTATTCACAGTTCAATTGTCATGGAGCCAAAGTCTTTAATTACATGAATAGGCCCCATGGCATAGCTATCTGGGTTAAAACATTCACTGAAGTAAGGTCCCAATCAATTCAGCGTTCGGCTAAACAGCCACGAATAAAAGCAGGGAAGGCTGGAGGCTCAGCGGTGCCTGCATGTAGTAGTGTCAGCTTTCTGTGCACTAATTCCAGGCTGAGCACCGCTGGCTGTCCGGGGAGCTCCATAATACTGCCACCTAGCGGCCGCTAAGTGTAACCGCAGCTACTGGGTGGTCAATTGACAGCACACACTAGCTTCAGGCAGGTGAACTGAAGGCACATGCCAGCTTCCCAGTGGTCACGCCTTCTGTATTTTGTTCGGTAGATAAAATCTACCGAACGCCCTGGCAGAGAGGCATGAATAAGACTTTCTGCAGGGAAAATAAAGTATTTTTAAAGTCTGGTCCATAGTCTAAAGGGAGCAGGTGGGCAACCAGGCTCCTCCAATGCAATGTGGCGAGATTGCTCTCGTCACATAATTTAATTTGAGTTTCCGTCCTCAGCTAAGGAGGAGTAGTTTAATCGACATGAAATATTTTTATTTGTAATGTGGGAGAAATGTTAGTTTATAGAACAAAACAAAAATGTTATTTTACTTAAACACATACCTATAAATTGTCAGGTTCTTATTCCCTCTTGCTGACTGGATGCGTATGCCACTCAACTCCCCAACCCCGCCCATTGACTGATGCCACCCGAGAGTGTCGATGACGTCATGGGTGCCAAGGGCAGAGATTATGGGGGTTTAAATTGTGGCGCACTCTCATCCTCCAGTAAGCTCTTGATAAATGTGCAATACTGGCGCCGAAACGCGCATTGAGCATTACCGCGACCATTAGGTTTTAAATTAGGACGTCTATCTGCTCTTTTGTATGTAGAATTAGGAGGGGATATCGACAGTGACATATTAGGCTCTATTACGACTATCTTACCCTTATATGGCTTGATTCAGCTATAGACTATTGATAGATAGAGTTCACACGTTAAGATTGGCTGATCGTTAGGATATAGATTATGCTTTAAATATCTCTATGCTTCTACAATACTGGGGTATCCTATTAAGTATGATAATAAAAATTATAGAAGTATTCTAATCGGTTAACATTCTGACTACTAGATCAGACAGTACTACTGTTTAGACTTCTATAATACTCTTAACCCCCAGCAAAGTCTACCCCTAACTAATTAATCTGGATGTAAGTTATACCCCATAGGGACATTAATATTTGTTTTAATTTAATGGGGTAATTCTATTTCGGGGATTCACCTTGTTCTCCGTTTATACACACCATTAGTTACACTGGCTAATGAGACATTGCTACAATAAGCATTATGAGCAACAAGCTATCTCAGTTTGCATATGAACGTTTACAGGTGTGCTGTACATACTATATATTTAGCAGATGGTTCCTATGTACATATATTTATTTTATTTTTTTCCACTGTATAAAATTTATTTTTCTCCTTAAGAGGGGCAAATAAAAATGTATTTTTTATATATTTAATTTATGTTCTACACTGGCAAGTGGCTGCCTTAGATTAAGGAACAGTTCTCATTTAGGGTATAGGGACTGATTTATGGTAGGACCTTTTTGTAATCCCAGTTCAGTCTCTTCTTTCTTTATATGCAAATAACCATATTGCAAAGAGTTATTTGCCTATTTATCAGTGCTCCATCCAAACAGGGGATGGATTAACTCATTTATTGTTTTGTTTGCTATTCTGACACTGTATTGTTTAGTTCCGTTTGACCTCTTACTATCCTGTATTTTCATTTATAGGATTTCTTACTATTCTCTAATATCCTGTAAATAGCCTGAGGCATTTTGCCTAAACCAATATTTCTGTTATCCTTCCTTTACCTATAATTTCATTCATAGGTTCTCTCAATATTCCCTATAATTGCCCAATTCTTATTGCCAATCGGTCAGTAACCTGTCTGGGGCATATTGCCTAAACTCCCTTTTCTATTGTCACTCAGTATTCCTACCTATAACTTCATTTATAGGTTCATTCTCAACATTGCCTATAATTTCTAGACATGTGCATTAGTTTTTTTACAAATACCAGTATATACACCTCCCCAATGTGATCACAACAAAAATAAGTGATATTACCAATATAGAACTGGACTGTAATGTAAACAGCGTAGAACTTGATTGGGGTATAAACTAAAATAGAAAAAACATAAAAAACATAGTGCAAACTGTATGATGAAAAATAAATAATAGATAAATGTGTGACTCTCACTCACATTCTCCAGAGCCGTACCAGGCTCTGTATAACAGGCTCAGGGGTGCCAATAACTGGCTAACGATCCAGGTGGTCCAAATAGATGAGACTCCAAAGGTTAAATATAAAATGTATTTCTTTATAAAAATATATAAAAAAGTGTATACACTACTGGGCACTATGGGGGTGGAACCCAAAACAGACTAGAATATATATAAAACAGCAATGGAATTCCACTTACCCCTATCTGTATAGTAGCCCAGAGTGACAGAAATACACATAAAATAACAAATACAAATGCAGAAGATTGAAGCAGACGCGTTTCGGCCAACAGCCTTCCTCCAGTGCTTGTCTTCATGTCCTATTGAGTCTTCTTTTATAAGTCCTATCTGTCCCATTCACCTGGATCCAATTTCGTACCGGCGTCGCGTCACTTCCGGTTTAGCGGGTGACGTCACTTCCGGTTTTTCGGCCGGCTGGAACGCACGCTGAAACGCGGCGTTCAGGATGTAGATTGTTATGATTAAGTCCCCATAGCAACCTTAGCCTCCATATTTGTAAAATATCATAACAGAATAAGAAAAAACACAAGTTAAAGATATAATCCATATATAGCATACACAATACAAATATTTGATAGCTATCATCAATCTCTTTATATCTAGAAAGAAATTTAAAGATGTATAAGATAATCTATTCTTAGAAAAATTATACAATGCAATATGTGGCCATAGAACTCCCCACCTAAATACCAATTAAACAAGAAGCAAGTATAACTTTAGAAGGTTATACTTGCTTCTTGTTTAATTGGTATTTAGGTGGGGAGTTCTATGGCCACATATTGCATTGTATAATTTTTCTAAGAATAGATTATCTTATACATCTTTAAATTTCTTTCTAGATATAAAGAGATTGATGATAGCTATCAAATATTTGTATTGTGTATGCTATATATGGATTATATCTTTAACTTGTGTTTTTTCTTATTCTGTTATGATATTTTACAAATATGGAGGCTAAGGTTGCTATGGGGACTTAATCATAACAATCTACATCCTGAACGCCGCGTTTCAGCGTGCGTTCCAGCCGGCCGAAAAACCGGAAGTGACGTCACCCGCTAAACCGGAAGTGACGCGACGCCGGTACGAAATTGGATCCAGGTGAATGGGACAGATAGGACTTATAAAAGAAGACTCAATAGGACATGAAGACAAGCACTGGAGGAAGGCTGTTGGCCGAAACGCGTCTGCTTCAATCTTCTGCATTTGTATTTGTTATTTTATGTGTATTTCTGTCACTCTGGGCTACTATACAGATAGGGGTAAGTGGAATTCCATTGCTGTTTTATATATATTCTAGTCTGTTTTGGGTTCCACCCCCATAGTGCCCAGTAGTGTATACACTTTTTTATATATTTTTATAAATAAATACATTTTATATTTAACCTTTGGAGTCTCATCTATTTGGACCACCTGGATCGTTAGCCAGTTATTGGCACCCCTGAGCCTGTTATACAGAGCCTGGTACGGCTCTGGAGAATGTGAGTGAGAGTCACACATTTATCTATTATTTATTTTTCATCATACAGTTTGCACTATGTTTTTTATGTTTTTTCTATTTTAGTTTATACCCCAATCAAGTTCTACGCTGTTTACATTACAGTCCAGTTCTATATTGGTAATATCACTTATTTTTGTTGTGATCACATTGGGGAGGTGTATATACTGGTATTTGTCTCTTTTTATTGTATTATGTAAATCTGGTGTATAAGGGAAGCACTAGGGTACCGGTTACACCATCTATTGTATATTTTTATTATATACAGAACTGTCACAATTACAGTGAAGCGCCTACGCACTATCCTTCTTTTTTTCTGTTATTAGTTTTTTTACGAATAAGATTGTCCGAAAATGGTTTATATTTCGTATTTCTTTACGAAAAACGTAAACGAAAGCCCTGCAAACAAAATATAAACAAAACGAAAAAGCAAATGCATTACATTTTCGTTTTGTTCCGTTCATTTAATAAACTGTGCTGCAGGGGAATTAACTCCCACAGCATGGAGAACAGTGTGCACGCACAAAGAAAAAAATTAAATAAAAATATAGAGGGAGCCAGTAGCGCTACCAGCTCCCTCCTTGTATTAAATAACTATTCCTACTCCCCTATGTGAGGCACTATGGCCCTCAAACTAAAGGGGACCTAATGTCCCCCCCCAGTCCCCACCAATGAGTGATGGTGGGGACCCTAAATAAATAATGGGGGACCTAATGTCCCCCTGGTCCCCACCCATGATCAGCTGTTGGGATCCCAATTAAAGGGGGAACCACAAATAATAAAGTAGCTAGGCGTCCCCAAGCCCCTAGTCACTCCCACCATAAAGAAACCCTACCTATACCCCCTCACCCCAATAGTGAGGGGGCAATAAACTAACCCTGTAAAATAAAATTTCATACTTACCATTTGAGGTCTCCTCAGCCCCAAAGAGGCCTGCGTTGCATCGGTTATAAAAAATAAAACGTTCCTACAACCTGCAATTAGGCTCAGAGCACTCTAATTGGTTGGTTTAAGCCAACCAGAGTGCTCTGACAGGTAAGTCTCTACATTTACCTGTCATAGCACTGATTGGTTAGATTTCAAGTCAACCAGAGTGCTCTGCCATTTTACAGAGGGTGGGAGAGTTCTATGGCTGCCTGCTTTTTAGGCAACATGCCCCTACTACACTGGGGGACCTAGCAAAGGTAGGGGCATGCGGCAAAGTTTATCTTGTGCGAGCTCTCCCTTATAGCTACCCAGTCACTAGTACTTTTAAATTTGCCGGATTTAACCTCCCTTTTATCAATATAGGGGTCATAGTGACCCCCATAGGTTTTAATGTGGGGTTGAGGAATAGGTATTACAAGGAGGGAGCTGATAGCGCTGCTGGCTCCCTCTTTGCTTTTTTTTGCACATGTGCATTGCTGTTTGTTCTAATGGACACATTTTTTTTTTTTTTTTAACGAATTTAATTCGAAAACGAATTGTTTGTAGACGATATTCAGGATTGACAAATTAAGTTTGTTTAGTACAAAATCATTCGTACGAAACAAATTTCACTGGTGCACATGTCTAATTTCATCTATAGGCTCTCTACCTCACCTATAATTCCGTTTATAGGTTTTCCTGTTACCATTTAGCTTGGTCTCTTTTCTGTTCTCCATTTTACTTACCTCCCACTTTTGCTTGCAAAGTGTGTGTAAATGTGTCTAAAGTCCAAAATAAACTTTCGAGCGTTAACCCGGTCATATGCCTCTTACATCAGCCGATCAAGACCATGGCATAACTAGTAATACTATACATTTTTTCAGTGGTCTGTTGTCTTTAGTTTTAAGAGTAGTATATAGTTTGTTCTAATGTAGATTTTCAATTCTGTTTGTGATCACCTCGCAATATATTTGATTTCCAGGACACAACTATACAGCATGTGCAATATGTACTACCTTCACGACTTCCTAAAATAAGCAGCTCTAGCAAGTTAGCTGCAATGGATGTAAACAGATGTTAATTTGTTTGTATTTATTGCACATTTAATTCATACAGAAATATGTTCATAAGTATTTTAATAGCAGGGAAAAAAAATTGCTATTACATTTTACTTGTGTTGATGCTATGTCAGTGCAAATAGCTGAAATGAAAACTTAGGATTTGCTGTTTACATGGCAGTTTGCCATAAATTTTAGATGGTGTCATAAAATACATTTTATAAACACATTGCCTTTGTAATAAGTCGACTCCCAAGAGTGCCCTAGAGGAATGAGCAATAGTATGTGATGTTTTTACATCTTTGTGGGCACAAAACATCTGCTCCCATTAAGTTGCAACAAAAACCCATGCATGCACTTGATATATCTAGGATCTACATTTTGCCAAATACATATTTTATCATCAATAAAAGCAGCCAGTATTGTAACTCACAAGATATATTACAATTGTTCCCTGTAAAAGTATTTTAGAAGATTTAAAAAAGGGCCCTTCTATGAGCATTAACTTTAGAAAATATAAAACAGATACCAAAATCAGATTGTACACCTGCAAAAATTAGTGACAAAATAGTAATTTGTTTCATATTTAATTAGTTATATGCATTAAAAAAGCTTACCATTTATATGATGTCATGACTTTGCATACCATCTGGTTTATAAAACCTCATGCGCATTTACAATTGTTCTACAATGATAACATTGATGTATTATATAGCTAACCCTATATCTGGGTATTTATGGCTATGATTATGCCATGTTTAGCAGTGATTAGGTTTGTTTTTCCCCATGCTATCATTACATATTTGCTACATTTTCCTTATATATTTGTCAATTCCTTGTCAGGGTACCTTTAGTTGCCCAGGCTGTGGCACAACCTGGGGACATCCAGCATGTGGAGAGATTTCCCATGATTCCCCTCCCCTCCTCAGCAGTTTTGATGCTTGTCAATGTAGCTCCACACCCCTTTATGATGCAGCATGCACAACAATGATGTCACGGCCAGACAAAATATTAAAATACAAAAGTTTTTCCAGGAGTGGCTATAAAAGTGAAGAGCCAAAGTATAAAAAGGTTTTTAGGGCATAGCTAATTGTTCTGAGTTTCTTACTTTGAACCTGTCAGGGCTTACCTTAGTTGAGAGTCCAGTACACAGATGTGTGCTCACCCTTGCAGATATACACAGTCCAAGGTGATAAGGTTAGAAACCACCAGGACTGTGAATCTGGGCACAGGGGCTGTGCATGAAAGGTGTTCCAATTCACAGTACAGACAAGGGCAAATCCAGAAGAGTAGTCAGACACGGTTCCAAAAGTCAGGGTAGGCAGCAAACAGGCAATAATAATGATCCAGAAGCAGTGGTCACAAGTCAATCTATAAGCAACATGAAACAACAAATTGACAAAGTTCCCAGCGCGAGATAATGCTTATATACCCCGCTAATAATGATCTGCTTCAGGTGGGCTTAGATAGACATGAGCAGACACAGTAAAAGTCCTGCCCCCAGTGCTGGAGACAAGGTGAGGATAAACATATGCAGAACTTAATAGCACATTATATTTCTGGTTCTGATCTTTGCTTTATCTGGCAAGTCTACATTCTATAATGTTATTTGCTATCCCTAACTCCCAGACTATTCTCTGTCATTGTATACTTTAAGCACAACTTAAGATCCAGTATACATTTATCCTTGCTATATTATTATACTCTGTGTGTTAGGCTACTCTGTATTCCTGACATTTCCTGCCTTTAACCATGCTCATTTCCATGTCCTATTGCTATTTTTATTTTAAACCCTTAGAAGGCATGCTTAGTTTCTGCTTAACTCTGGTTTCCAGTAAATATTATTTTGCAAACTCTTCTTACATCATCAAAATAACATGAATATTTATTTGGGACACTTTTATTTATTAAGTTGGAGACATATTAAATTCTACAAACACTTACTGGCAGTGTGATTTTATTGCAGCTGGAGATGGCTAAACCATGGTTCAAAGGATTTGTAGAAACATGTCGTTTTTTGGTTAATCAAGACGTGTTTTTCAAACCTGTTGATTTGCTTTGTTTTTTTACTACACCACTAGGGACTGGCTTTGGACTTTTCCTCTTCTTGGATCTCCCTGTTGTTAAATGACGGCACCCTTGCCTGTTTAATTAAGGCTGCTGAAATAGCAAATTTGTTTTTAGTTTACCATCAAACATGATGGCTAGATCTTTCATGAATTGTTTTGCTAATATTTATGGATTTTCCTACAAAATTACTAATTGAATATGAATTGAAAGGATCTCATTCATCTCTAATTGTAATTACTAAGCTAAGTATTTTAGGTATGTATGCTTTGAATGTTTTACTCAATGGTCTAGTAAATGGCAATACTCACATTTACCTCAGGTGAATGGGAGCCTAAATACAGAAAATAGTCAACCACCATATATTTTAGCTCTAGTTTGGATATGTAGATTTTTCAATCACTTTTTTTTTTAATTCTTCATTTTTCTCAGATCATATATTAAGAAAACATAAAAGAGCATGTAACATGATCTGGAGCAATACAGTAATATATGCTCAACAACATGAGAGTAAAATAGCAAAAGAAAAGAAAAGGCTGGAGTTAACCGTCCCCATGGTGCATATTTCCTTCCCAGTAAAAACTTTAAGTTATATGGGGGGGGGAGAGGGGAGGTGAGGATTCACCAATCATATTAAAACCACATGCTTGTCAACCTGTACAAATATTATATGCTTGGCTATACAAGGCCAGGTGTGAGCTTGGTCCAAAACATATGAAAGTTGTTTTTTTCCACTCCGACACTAATGAAACATGCACTCTTTATTATAACTAATATACATAAAAGATAGAAGTCATTATTTTGAGATAGGTTTCGCTTTACTAACATTAACTATTGATACATTTGGCATTGATACATTTAATGATGCTATCAGAACCATCTTGTTTTATCAGTCACAGTTTATTGAGAACATTTACGTAGAAAAACATCAAAACAACAAAAACACACCAGTGGTTTAACAACAATCTAATTTGACAAAATCTAATTTGACAAGTAAGAGGCAAATGACATGTTGAAATGTTTCTCCAGTGTGGAAAAATAAGAGTGTATTTAGCAAAATACTTCAAGAGGCTCTCAATAAGGAAAAACTATCTACAAGAAAAATATACAGTAATACACAGTAACATATATTAAGTCTATGACAAAAGTTAACTACACATGTTTGCAAGATTCAGAACCAAAGGGCACATTAATGAATATGTGTGAAGAATGTGGGTGAAATAGTGGAATGGTAAGAATGTTAAGAATGTTGGAGAGAAATGGGGAAATATCAAAGTGGAAGGGTGTACTAGGGAAACAAAAAGGATAGAATGGGTGGGAAGATATATGTCCCTACCCAGCCTGTCCAGAATGCACAAATAGGTTGCTCTCACAGTTTACAAGTAAGAGCTAAAGCCATTTGATCTTGAGAAAGGTCCCAGAGAGGACTGAAACGTTGATCTGTTGATTTGTTCTGTGGAATAAAGGAAACTCTATAACGGAAGACCGTGAGTGCAGCCCATATGTTCATTTGATTTATATATATACATATATATATATATATATATATATATATATTTATGTGCAATTGGGGGTCCCAGAGTCTCCATGTTTGTTTCACCTTCAGCATAACCTCTCTTCTCGCGACCCACAAGAGCATTTGCTTTGGCAATGCTCTCGCAGGTCGCGAGAACAGAGGTCCTGCTGTAGGTGGAACGAATGTGGAGATTTCAGCCCCCCTCTTCATAGGAGAACCATGCTGTGCCACGGAACCACCAGGGAATCCAGTGTCCTCCCCTTCCTCACTACATATAAAAGAAAAGGAGCTGGGAACATCCCATACAAACTACTCACCCCTACCCCCCACACTACATACACAAACACACACACTGCATACACTACACAAACACACACACTACAAGCACAATCATACACACTATATACACTACACAAACACTGTGCATACACAAACAAACACTATATACTACACAAACACACACGCTGCATACACAAACACATACTACATACACTGCACAAACACAGTACATACACTGCACAGACTAGATACACAAACACAATGCATACACCACACAAACACTACATACACTACACAAACACGTCCAATAAATACACAAACACACACTACATACACTACACAAACACACACACTTCCTACACAAACACAAACTACATACTCTGCACAAACACAAATACTGCATAAACACACACTACATACACAAACATGCTGCATACACTACACAAACACACACATACACTACACAAACACACACTACATACGCTACACAAGCACACACACACTGCATACAATATACACATACAGCAACCACTATGTGAGTCTGTATATGTGTATCTGTATGGATGTTTATGTCTGTATCTGTGTGTCTGTATCTGTGTATCTGTATGTGTGTCTGTGCGTTTGCATGTGTGTCTGTGTATTTGCTTGTGTGTCAGTGTTTGTATCTGTGTGTCTGTGTATCTGTATATGTGTTTGTATCTGTGTGTATGTATCTGCATGTGTTTACTTGTGTGTGTCTCTGTATCTGTATGCATGTCTGCGTATCTGTAGATATGTGTCTGTATGTGTGTCAGTGTTTGCGTGTTTGTATCTGAATGTGTGTTTGTATCTGTGAGTCAGTGTTTGTGTCTGTGTAGCTGCATGTGTCAGAGTCTGTATCTGTGTATGACTGTGTTGATGTATCTGCAAAATTGTAACTATTTGTCTGTGTATCTGTATGTGTGTCCGTGTGTGTAGCTGTGCGTCTCTGTATCTGCGTGTGTGTGAGTGTATCTGTCTGTTAGTGTGCATTTGTGTGTCTATGTATCTGCATTTGTGTATATGTAAGTGTATGTGTATATGTGCATACATCTCAGCATTTTGCCAACACTACACACAAATGCACCCCTGCATTCAAATGTCAACACTACAAACAAACACTCCACCATATTAAAAAAAAACTACACACAAATGCATGCCTGCATTCAAATGCCAACAGTACATACAAACACATCATTAGAGTCACTCACATACACTCCATACAAAACATGTTTACATAGAAACACACAAACACTGCACAGTGTTAAATACATTAAAAAATACACAAAAACACAAACACTGCTGTTAAAATTCACATCAACTCCATGCAGAGAGTGGAGACACTGAAAATTTTCTCTAAAAAGGCAAAATAGTCATTGAAAAGCATGCAGGGACAGGGTATAGACACCAGAACTACTACACTTCTGCAGTCTATAGTGTCCCTTTAAGAAAAAAGGATTCAGACTTTGACAACAGGAAAGAAAATATGGTTACGTTAAAGGTAATCTGTAAAAGACCTAAGAGGGTTTTCCAGTCACTATATTTAAGAGCGTGACAATATATGGTTAATTAAAGCATTGATATGCAATATTTTTTTTTACGTGTTTATAATTATAGTGTATTTTATTATTATATTTCCTTTACTGCTCCTCCAGCCAGCCTGTCATTGTATTTTTGTTTTCAGGCAGGCTGAATTGGATACTACTGTGTTTCAAAGGAAAACTAAACTGCCTATGGCAATGGAGATAGCATTTATTTTAAAATGTGTCTAATATTAAGGCATTAACTATGTGTAATAGATATATAGATGGTAAAATTAACTATTGGATGTCTCTGTAAGTATATCATGCAGTATTACTAAATACTTCTGCAATGCAAGAGTACTTATGAACATTGATTATGCGTGTCACTCAATGATATTGGGGTCAATTGCAATTTGTGTCATTTGAGTGTTTTGCCACCCTTCTAGTCTTTGATAAATGATCCTCATGGTCTACAGAACAATTCATTATTTAGGAATCCTGGTGAGCAATGTAGCATCAGTTTCTTTAACTCACAAATTGCAGACAACAGTAATTCATATTTTCCTGCATTGCTAAAGCAGCCTGTAACATATTTTTTAATAAATTACTTTTTATGCTACAACTCAAGCATTAAACTGCCATATTTATGATTAATGAAATTACATTTTAGCAAGAAAGCAATGGATAATGGAAAATGAATGGCATTTACATCTTTTGAAGTTGTTCCTTTTTAGTAACTTTGTAAAATAGAGATAAATAATATTAATAATAAAGCATTAATAAAAAGGTTGATATAGTTCATCAGAATGTATTTTTACCAGTATGTAAAGTCTCTATCATGTATCAACATGCAAAGGTACATATCCCTTTTAGTGTATAGACATGGGTATTGCTACATTTATATTTTTATAATTAATGAAAATTACATTACATTTTTGTTGAAAAGAAATAGCACAGAATGATATCAAAGAAATGCATTTTCGGCTTTTGACACTGAGCTCTGTTCATTATTTTGTAAATGAAAGAGAAAAATTATTTTAAAAAATGATTAATGAGAATGTTGATGCAACTCAATGTATTTGCCACTATTTTTATTTAAAAAAGAAAATACATTACGTTTTTATATGGATATGAGCTCGTAACAAACTGAAGAATTTGCTCTCAATTGTTGCCCTACTATTTACATGTACACATTATTTTACATTAAATTGTAACATATATGTAATCTTATGTCAATCGAATTAGTTTTTTTAAGTAAATCAGAATACATGTTATAATTGCAATGCTATATCATGTTTAACAAATCAACAGTTGTCATATTGATCTGCGATAGACAAAAATATAGTAACCTTAAACTTGTCCCCCCAAAAAAGTATCATTGTCAATATGTCAGTTACATAGTTACATAGGCTGAAAAGAGACATTTGACAATTAAGTTCAGCATTCCTTACCTCAGTTTCTTTGCAATTTTTCCAGTGAATCCAAAAGAAGGCAAACAGAAAAAAAGTTTGACGCACTTCCAATTTTGCAACAAACTAGGGAAAAAAATCCTTCTTGACCTCAGAATGGCAGTCAGATTTATCCTTGGATCCAGGAGCTATTACCCTATAGTTGAAAAATTATATAATTGGATATTATGTTTTCTAGTTGCTATTTAAATATCTGTGCAGACTCTGATAAAACCACTTCTTCAGGCTGAGAATTCCACATCTTTATTGTACAGTAAAAAAACCTTTGCCTTATACTAAATCTTCTTTCTTCCAGTCTAAACGCATGACCTCGTGTCCTATGTATAGTCCTGTTTGTGAATAGATTTCCACACAATGGTTTGTATTTGCCCCAGATATATTTGTATAATGTTATCATATCCCCTCTGAGGCAATGTTTTTCTAAATTAAAGAGGTTTAAATTTGTTAACCTTTCTTCATAGCTAAACTGTTCCATTCCTTTAGTGGCTTGAAATGCTAAAAAAAATATCAAATGTTAGTTTGATAATCAGATTCTAAAATGAAATCAATATTGCACGCATTAGACTTTATTCCATATACTTTTACAAACACTGGAATAAAGTGAATAAACTGTATACAAATTGTATTTAGTAATACTTTACATTTGTATTAGATTTTTTTTCATTGTATCAGTTTTACAATACCATTCATGAAATTAGTGATACAGGATATATCAATTATTACATTTTGACTTCTAGAGACACAAGATATTAATCCTGTTTCTATCTAACCCTTATTAAAATGACTCATGTGGGGGTGCTGTCAGAGTAGTTGCAACACTTTAGTTTAGAGGTTAATATGTACTGCCTGGAGGGAGCATGGCTTGGCAAGATGTTTGCCTGAAGACAGAGCTCTGCACCACACTGTTGTATCAAGAGTATCATAACTCCCATTGATGTTGTCAATGGGACGAAACAAGCACCAAGAACCCCCACAGACTCCGAGAGGCAATATAGCGGGGGTCACAAATTGGCCAGTTGGACGAATATGTACTCACTCCAACAGAGTCTTCACACGAGTCTCCCATGTCTAAAATGGTGCTTTCCTCACCTGCATCCACGTGCTCTGGATCAGAGCACACTAAACTGGCTTACATCAGAGCTGATCTAAAATGTATGTTTACATCTATGGTCACCAAAGAGAAACCATAACTGTCCAACACCCTGCATGATTCTGAGGTGGTTACACTGAATGCAGATGTTGCAGCCCAAGAGACCCAAATACAAACCCCGGTGTAAGGCACACAAACTACTGTGGACCAAGCTTATGCAGCTAACCTAGCTATAAAATGGCAAGGTGCTATGCTGAAACAAACAAAAAAACAGACCCCTTGGATTAGGAGACTGTGTGTGTGTCTTCTGGAAATCCAAACAGGGGGTAACCCTAACTAAACACAAAGTAAAAAGAGTACGATCAAGGGTTCCTAAGGAAAGTCCCAAGATCATGGGGAGGATATCTCAGAGTCTTAGTCCCAGTTAATCTAAAATGTACTTTATTAATTACGAAAAATACACTAAAATGAAAAACAAATAGGTGCTGATCACTCTAAAGAAAAAAGAAAAAAACGTGGATTTCCTAGAGGGGAACTAAACAGCTCAAAAATTGCCTTCTCAATGTATTGGAGGAAACAGTGAGCGTAATGGAACCTTTAAGGGGGATAAACAAGCTTGTAACCAGTCCTATCTACATATAGGATACAGTATCCACAAAAGAACAGTTACAAATTGGCCACCTCAAGTTCACAGCTAACTGAGGCTACAAAATAACTGCAGAGTCTGTGATATAATTCATTAAGAGTCAAGCCTATAGGGCTGAATACGTTGAAGGAAAGGTGGACTCTAATAATGTCCTGGGATAGCACTCCCTAACTACTTATCAACTTCCTCATCCACTAGTGATCTAAAGATATATTGTCTCAACAAATTATCCAAGAGTATGGTGAACTGGCATGTTCCCTCACTGAGTTTGATAATAACTGACTTGTTCTAGAGAAATGCAGAGAGGTAAAGTAGGATAACCCCCTGCTATACCTCCATAGAGGAAATTTTCACCCTTCTCAGCCACTCACAATTATAGGATATCCCATCAGTGGGCTCTACTAGCAGTCATTATTTTCACCATAAATACCCAATGCAGCTGGCAAATAAACACCCAAAAGACAAGAAAACATGCTAAACCTAGAGGTGCAATTTGCAAAATAAAGAAACTATAACGCCTAATGCGTTTTGGCGCTGATAAAGGCGTTTATGTTCTCTCCTCTCCTTCCTTAAACAAAGGAAGTATAATGAGTTTTTGAGAGGCCATAAAGATTTTAAGACAGGTAATGTCTATAAAAAATTCCATAGAAAACGAAGAGTAGACAGAGATCAGGTCTCCACATCAAAATATGAAACTAGTGGCTCTGAGACAGAATTACAGTCAACACCTTCCACCTCTAATGATCAAAACAGTGGGTATTATGAAAAAAGGGGTCAGTTTTTTAGAAGTGTCACAGGGCGAAGAACGCCCCTTCATGAGACCCAGGCCCAAAAGACAGCACAATCGGAGAAATCGATATTAGATAGAAGCCTAGATGTTAACTTGTCACAATACACATTGACCCAGATAGAATTACAGGTATTAGGGAAGGGACTCTCATTCATTCCAGTATCGCGTTTTGACAAATTTAATTGGGTTAAGGATGTACATTTATTTGCTAGGAAATTGTTACTTTATAAGACACATGTCCAGAATAATGAGAAAAAAGCTAAAGCATTGGGCCTCGAACCTAGGGATTATCAGCTAACTGTAATGTTTGCTGAACTCCTGGATGAAAACGAGTCCAATGGTCAAGGTCCACAGACTGATTTAAGTAAAAAGAGTGAATATTGCCCAAGGTTGGGCGACTTGAAATATGTAGAGATGTTTGTGGAATTGGTGTCTAAGGAAATAGAAAATATATCCATCTCACAGTTAACCCCTAAACCAAACTCCAATTTATCTTGGAGGGAAATTAAGGATCTGAAGGGTCTACAAGAAAGGGAGGAGATAACAGTTAAACCCTCCGATAAAGGGGGGAACATTGTAATCTTGGACACCACACACTATGTAGAAATCACAAAAATAATTCTTACAGACACTTCTACTTATAAGATCCTTAAATCTGACCCGACAAGAACATTCTTGGAAAAATTAAAACATATCCTACAATCTGGGCTGAGTGACAATCTAATATCTAAGAAAGAGCATGATTTTATGCTGAATAGTAACCCACGTATTGCCACTTTTTATAGTCTGCCGAAGATACACAAACAACATCATGTGTTATCTGGGAGACCAATTGTCTCTGGCAATAATAATTTAACACAAAATGTCAGTGTGTATCTTGACTATGTTTTGAGACCATTAGTAATTTGACTCTCCTTCTATCTCAGGGATACAAAACAAACCTTATCCCATTTGGCTTCGTTGACCATACCAGATAACTCCATGATATGCAGCCTCGATGTGGAGGCATTGTAGAGCTCGATTCCACATCAACTAGGATTCAAAAATACGAAATATTTCCTATTACAAAGGGGGCCACATTTCAACAGACATAGTGAATTCACTATTAAACTTCTCCACTTTGTACTTACCCACAACTACTTTATGTTTGATGGAACATACTATCACCAGGTGCAGGGAACTGTTATGGGGACGTCTTGTGCGCCCTCATATGCTAACCTGCACCTGGGTTGGTGGGAAGAAAAAGTGATTTTTGCTGATCCCCACAATAGGTTTACTAAATGTACCTACTCTTGGAAGAGATACATAGATGATATCATGATCATCTGGTCTGGTAGTCATGATGATTTTCATCTTTTTGTGCAATCTCTCAATCAGAATGATTTAAACCTGAGATTTACCACAGAAGTGGGGAAACCTGCCCTTAATTTTTTGGATCTGAGTTTGACTCCTGGTGACAAGGGTATTATTAAAACGGATCTGTATAGAAAGAGCACAGGTACCAATAGCCTCCTTAACTGGAAGAGCCACCATCCAGTCCAGCAAAGAAGAGGCATACCTACTGGGCAGTATCTGCGCTTAGGCAAAACTGTTCTGAGGTTGAGGATTTCAAGATAAGAGCCAAAGAGTTAAGCTCCATGTTTCGGTCTATGGGTTATTCCAATAAGACCCTTAAAAAAGCATACCATAGAGCCCTTTTAACAGACCGGGATAGTCTCATTAGGGAGAAGCATTCCCCCTCTGAGCATAAAAAAGTGGATCCAACACAACTTAGATGCATTGCAACCTATGATGCAGGTTGGGATCAGGTCAAGACCATCTTGAATCGCTACTGGCCATTGCTTAAACAGGACGAGCAACTGAAGGAGGTTATCCCACCCTATGCTTGCATGGTAGCAAGGAGAGGTAAAACTATTATGGACCTCCTGGTACATAGTCATTTCCAACAATCCAACTCAATAGCATCTCATTGGCTATCTAACAAATTGGTAGGGACCTATAAATGGGGCCGGTGTCGGGCATGTGATTACATATGTAAAGATTCCAAAAAATTCACAAACAGTTCCCAGACTGAAACCTTCTACCCAAAATATTTCTTCAATTGCAACACGAAAGGGGTAGTATATTTAATTATATGCCAGTGCAGTATGTTATATGTAGGGAAGACTTTCAGGCCATTCAAGAGACGGATCCTGTAACACGTCAATTCCATAAAAGCTAACAGAAACATAGAAACCCCCATTGCCAGACATGTTAAAACTTTCCATCATGGAGACCATACTGTACTTAAATTTTTGTGTATTGAATTAGTCAAACTGGACCAAAGGAGAGGAAACCTGGATAAGAAATTAAGCAGAAGGGAATGTGTGTGGATTTACCGCCTGAATACCCTATCGCCGAAGGGATTAAATGAAGGGTTTTCTTATTCTCCCTTCATCAGTGATCTGTAAATAACATTAATTTCAATTACATAGGGGTTTCATTAATTTTGCAACACTGTTAATATTATTAGGCACTTTTTACACATGTATTCTGTAATTTTATTTTCATGCTTCATATTGGCTTTGAGGTACTTATTTAATATATCCGTATGAGGAAAGTTCAACGTAAATTGATTGGATCCATTAACCCACTGAGGCTTAGGGTTTACTCAGAGATGTCAGGGTGTAATTACACCTCCCTACATGTACTCCTGTGTGGACACCCACTATTTGGGTATTCTGTCACCTTCTGGGTCATGTATAACCCACATGTGTGGAATAGCATGAAATGCTTTAAATCATAATTTTTTTGTGGTATTAAATATATTGGGTATATGACAGATAATATCCTAAGAGTAAGTTGGTTCATTTTAAACAACCTGAAATATCCTTATGGGAATAGAAAAATTGCACTCTGAACAACTATGATGGACACTGGATTTTATCCACTCCTTCTGTCTAATGGCAGTATTGATTTAATCCTAGAGCGACTCTTGCTAATCCACTAGTCGTGACCTTCAATAATTACAGTATTTGAAGGGAAAATTTAATTTACAATCATCCTCTTTATAGGATACTTCATTATCTTATTAATTTTTGCCATTTCGCCCACCCCTCTATTCCTGCTGCAATAATGGCAATGTAATAGATGCTGTGGGCGTGGATGAGACTGATTCAATACACGCCCACCACTAAAGTGCCTCTATGGGGTTGGCAGCGATATACTTGTGGCCAACCTCAATATAGGAGCTAGGGACGCAATGGGATACGAACACTCCCTCAATGGTCACCTGTCTTTACCTACGATTAGTGGGATATGCTGTTAATTGGTCCGCTGGGGTATTTATACACTCTCAATACAGAGGTAAGGCTTAGCCCCTGACAAAGGTGCATTGTAATGCACTGAAACGCGCGTTGGGTTACTTGTTTTATTTTTTCACTTCACTGCACTTATGTAGGCACTGTTTGTGTAGCACTTGAATTCGTTAAACTCAGTGGCGGATCCAGAGCCTGATCTCGGGAGGGGCACTTGTAGATTATTTAAAGAAATAATCCAGACACAATAACTACTACAGCTCAGTGTAGTGGTTATGGTGTCAATAGTGCCGGGACCCCCTCCTAGAGTAAGTAGTCAAACCGTTTAAGAACAGTTTGACAACTTACCTGAGGTCTGCTGGGAAATGGGGCGGTAGTAGGGCATAGGAGCAGTGGTGTGTGTGTGGTGCAATGTGTAAGGGGTGCAGTGTGTGTGTGTGTGTGAGGGGGACAGTGTGTGAGCAGTGTGTGTGTGTGTGTGAAGGTTGTAGTGTGTGAGTAGGGGGGGCAGTGTATGTCAGGGATGCAGTGTATGTGTGGGACAGTATGTGTGTGTAACAGTTGCAGTGTGTGTGTGAATGTGGGCAATGTGTGTGTATGGGGCGGCAGTGTATGGGGGCAGTGTGTGTGTATGCGGGGCAGTATGTGTGTATGTATGTGTAGGGCAGTATGTGTATGGGGGCACCATGGGGGGGCAGTATGTGTGTATGGGGGGGCACCATGGGGGGCAGTATGTGTGTATGGGGGGGCAGCATGGGGGCAGTATGTGTATGGGGGGCAGTATGTGTTTATGGGGGGCAGTATGTGTGTGGGGGGGGGCAGTACATGGGGCAGCATGGGGGGGCAGTATGTGTGCATGGGGCAGTGTGTATGGGGCAGTATGTGTGGTGCAGTATGGGGGCAGTATGTGTGTATGGGGGGGCAGTATGGGGGGCAGTATGTGTGTATGGGGGGCAGTATGTGTGTATGGGGGGCAGTATGTGTATGGGGGGCAGTATGTGTGTATGGGGGGCAGTATGTGTGTATGGGGGGGCTGTATGGGTGGGCAGCATGTGTATAGGGGGCAGTATGGGGGCTATGTGTGTGTATGTGTGTGTGTTAAGGGTAGGGGGGGGGGGCTTTTTTTTTTTAAATATATATCTTTATTTAATTTAAAAAAAACAAATATGTCCCCCCTCCCTTCTTACCTTTATTGAGGAGGAGGGGGGACATATTTTCATCCCTGGTGGTCCCAGTGGTGATTCCCTGGTGGTCCAGTGGTGATTCCCTGGTGGTCCCAGTGGTTACAGTGAACTCTAGCCCGCGCTCCCGGGCTAGAGTTCACTCTCGCGAGATTTGGAGCGTTGCCAACGCTCCAAATCTCGCGAGAGGAGGACCCGGAGGAGCTGCAGACTGAGCTCCCGGGTCCTCCCTCTCCCTCCCCTGCCGGCTGTCAGCAATGTGCCTGCGGACCGGGGAGGGAGATCTCCGATCTCCCCTCCGGTTCGCAGGCACATTGCAGGGCTAGCACCTGCATGTCCTGGCAGGGGAGAGGGAGACCGGCGGATTTCTCGGGGGGGGCAATTGCCCCGTTGCCCCCCCCCTGGATCCGCCAGTGGTTAAACTTAGACCCTTATTAGGATAAGGGGGGACTTGGGGGTAATTGGTTTTGGCATAGCAATGTTAGGGACAGCATTAGAACTTCCATGAAGGTGTTTTCTAGGAGCACTAGGGATACTATATAGGCATGGAAGTTGCCAGATTTCTAATGCAGAGAAGCTATAGATCCGCTTATCCTTTTTTACAGCTCACTGTCCCACTAGCCTTTACCTAATTTGCATCCAGAGACCATGCTATATTTCTTTGTAGCTATATTAATGTTAAAGTAATTTACCTATTTCTGTACCTCCTAGACCTACCCTGCTTTTGGTATCAGTTCAGCGCACAGTTTAGGTGATAGACTTATAGAGCCATTCTGTCGGTTTTTTGGAAGCATATTTATTTTCAGCCCCCACTGAAAATTGTTCTCTTTTTTTCTGAAGTGGATTTATCCTACGCTTTAATTAGCTGAGCTGACACTTGCTGGCACTGTAGGGTCCTGCCCTGGCACTGTCTCCCGATATATCCCTTTTATGTTGTAAATTAATAAAGTATTTTTGCTGTGGATGTTATAGGAGACTTTGTATCCCTGAGCAGGTTACCCCTTGTCTATTTCCTTGGGATCTAAGCGTATTTTAACAGGTTGCATTTTTTCCTCTTTGTATTTGTTCAATTAAAACCAGTAGAGTGTGTTCCCCCTCTTCCTTTTTGTGCTGTGGGGGAACATTCTCGTTTTGATTCTATTCTTATATTCATAGTATTTGGGTCCAAGCCCCATTTGGTGGATCTGGCACCACCTCACTGACCATTGAGTGCGTATCCCAGTTCCCACTGGGGTTAAACACATTGCTTTATTTTTGTAGTGATCATATGAAGCTATTTATTATTACATAGTTGTTTGGCTCATTTTAAAATCATAATGATAACAGAAATCACCCAAATAGCCCTGATCAAAAGTTTACATCCCCTTTAATGTTTGACCTTGTTACAGACACACAAGGTGATGCACACAGGTTAAAATGGCAATAAAGGTTAATTTCCACACTTGTGACTTTTTAAATTACAATTAGTGTCTGTGCATAAAATAGTCAATGAGTTTTTTAGCTCTCATGTGGATGCACTGAGCAGGCTAGATACTAAACCATGGGGAGCAGAAAAGTACTGTCAAAAGACCTGTGTAACAAACTAATGGGACTTTATAAAGATGGAAAAGGATATAAAAAGATGTAAAAAGCCTTGAAAATGCCAGTCAGCACTGTTTAGTCACTTATTAAGAAGTGGAAAATTTGGGGATCTCTTGATACCAAGCCAAAGTCAGGTAGACCAAGAAATATTTCAGCCACAACTGCCAGAAGAATTGTTCAGAATGCAAAGAAAAACCCACAGGTAACCTCAGGAGAAATACAGGCTGCTCTGGAAAAAGACAGTGTGATTGTTTCAAGGAGCACAATACGACGATACTTGAACAAAAATGAGCTGCATGGTCCAGTTGCCAGAAAGAAGCCTTTACTGTGCCAATGCCACAAAAAAAGCCCCATTACAATATGCCCGACAACACCTTGACACACCTCACAGCTTCTGGCACACTGCAATATGGAGTCACGAGAACAAAATAGAGCTTTATGGTCACAACCACAAGCGTTATATTTGGAGAGTGATCAGCAAGGCCTATAATGAAAAAAAATGTGAAGCATGGTGGTGGCTCACTGATGTTTTGGGTTGGGTGAGCTCTAAAGGCACATGGAATCTTGTCCAAATTGATGGAAAAATGTCCAACATTGTTTAACTGATTCTTTAAAAAAAAAATAAAGAATTTAGAAAATGGACCGAAGTGTACTGTCTCTACTGCATAGTGAAAATAAAATATCTATCTTTTCAGGCCAAAGCCTTTAATACTGTTTGCTTTTATGTTTAATGGTTATAAATATAATCACATGCTACACTTACATTTCCTCTATAACTGATTCAGACTGCGATTTGTTTTCTATTCTGCAAATGTGTAATAGTGGGCATTTTTTACAGGAAGGATGTGGTAGTTACGTCTTTAAATGAAATTGATGCAGTTAGAACACTACAAGAATTCTTTGTTATTTTTACCATTTTACCTTGTGTTATACTGTCTGTTCCTATTTTATTTCATTCATTTTAACCTAATGCTTACCAATCGTATTTTGTGACATCTCAGTAATTATATTTTTCTCCCTGCACCTATTTATAACCAGAAAGCCTAAGGCACTTCCTAAACCTATCACACTATCAATCTCAGAAAGAAATGATCCGCTAATTTAGTATTGCACATTATAGGGAGAACCAAGTGCATTTTTACCACTTTGCACTTTCTGATTTCTTAAACGTTTGAAATTGAGGAAGGGTCAAATTATTTGGCAATGGGAATTTATCACAGCAGATAGACATTTCTGCAAAGCTACAAATGCACATCCTAAGTGTTTTAGTATATTTACTTTTATAGAAACGTGTTTTAAGAAGGGAAAAGAACAGATTAACAGCCTACCTTGGAAGAAAACATTATATTCTGTCAAGAAATGCATTCCTATCAAACTATGTTTGCAATCCCCTGCAGAAACAGGATAAATTATTCAAAACTGTAATGGGAAAACTATCGTAATTGAAGAGGTCAAATTATACTGCATACGCAGCACTGACACGAGATTTTGCTTCATTTACAATTGTAAGAAAAAGTGAAATTCAAGTTTTTGTAGCTGAGTTTAAACATTGCTATAAATATTCAATGAGCTCTTTTTTAAACATACCAAACAAGAATTTAGGGCATCGTTCAAATAGCTTTCGGAATGCAATTCATCTGGGAGGACAAAGTAAGTTTTGTTTTTTTGCTTTTTTATTTAGGATTGCATTATTTTTATTTCAATGTAAAAATCTAACCCATATTATAAGTAAGTACCTGTAGCAGTAGTAATGGGCACTATTCAAGGTCAAAGACAAATTTAACTTTTATTTTTAATCAAAATTTATAAAAGGTGCTACAAACCAGGAAATAGGTATTTGTTGTGAAACTCTGTAAAAATAATGTGGATATTTTAATAAATTGGAAGTGGTGAAATTGCTGCTTAGAATAATGTTATCTAAACCTTTTATCCCCAAAAATATAGCTCAGAAATACCTGAGGCCAATCTCCGTGATAGTGAAAGGTAACAGAAAATTTCAAAGTGTTAACATGTGCAAAGTAATGGTGCCTAATGTTATAGTTATTTAAATACGAAGTTAAATTAAGTGTTCACTTACATTTTCACTTATTAATTTATTAAATCGCGTTCTCATTTATTTATGTTGGCATATAAAAATCAGATGTTTTCTCTAATATTATTTAAGAAACAGTTAAATAATAAAAATGCATTTTTTAATGCAATTTTCAAATTCACATCATGCACAGTGTGTAACAGGTTGTACAACTCGCTTTATGTAGGTTGTTTACAATAGCATTAACATACTGCGATATTTGACATAGATTGCACTTGAATGTGCAATAATATGAACATTATTTATGCATTTGAGGAGTGAGTAGAGGGAGTAAGATAGCTGGTAAAGAGGGAACAGGGTAAGGGTGGGAAGGAAAGTATAGTTTGAAGTTAGTAACTTCATATTCACTTCAATCTTCCAATGGGTATTTGTGTCCTTGGAGTTGACTACTAGGAACAACCATGATAATGTTGGTCTGAGATAGCACTATTGACAAGTAACGTCAAGGTATGAACAGTTCTGTACAGTCATGAACATCTATGAACCCGGCTGTCGAGAATTTGAATATTTTTGGCCTAGAGTCTAGTGAGGTAAGTTCTCTATAAACTTTCTACATGTACCAGGCAGACTTCCAGAATGTTACCTTATTTGGAGAAGCTGCTTTGCAGTAATAATGCAATTTTAAATAAAAATAAAGAAGTTAAAACACAGATAAAATACTGTAAAGTAAAATAATAATAACAAGTCTAATAATAACCTTATAATTAAAAAGTTCATGCATTTTCAAATTATTTGAACATTGTTTTGAAATGCTGTAAAGACATGGTTAATGGTGTACTAGTTATATATTTATACAGGATTAAATTTAAAAAAATATTTCAGTAAATACATTTTTAAAAAATCAGATTCGCAACCATAAATTGATACCTATTTGTCTGTCTCTACAAGTTTATTATGCCTATATGTGGAGCAGTAGATAGCAGTGTACAATGTATATTTTGCATTTATGACCTTGATCCTTAGCTATCACTATGACATTCAAGAAGACTTTTTTTAGTTGTCACTATTAATTTAGTGTGATTCTATGTTTACATGTACCTATTAATCACTACCTTTATTACTAAATTATGTGAAATGTTCTAAGTAAAGGTGGCCCAAAAGATAAAAAAAGTCAAACAAATAAATAAATAAAATCATATATTAATTTAAACATTGATGAATATTTACAAATTGATAGCTATTCATACTCATGTTGATAATCAATCAATCTGATACAAACATCGATTTCCATATACACACACAAAGATAATCATGTACATGCACATTAACCATTCACATTATTAGTTATTCCCATAAATGACTAATGATTCATACACATTAAAAAATACTGAATAGGGGTGTGGGGTCTGATAGCCAACCATGTGGCTGGAGCTCTTCGATTCCCACTGGTGAAATCTCATGGTCCACTTGACAAGGCATTACACCTACAACTGAATCAGAGGGTCGATGGCCACACCAGCAGGGCCTACAACTACACTCACCTTCCCACCGCTACTCATCTATGTGGACTCGCTTCTCATGGCTTTTGATCACCTATGTGAAACATTTTGTGGAAAGATCTGTGTTCAGGGACTCCACACTACTCATAAAGGTTGAGCTGCAGCCTCTAGATCTGATCTGCTGGCCAATGAGGTGGAGTAAGCAGATGCGACAGGCACATAAATGCCAAAGATATTGCTTCAATGCTTGCCTCTACTCTCCTGGAAAACAAGACTACAAGCTTCTTCTCCCCAAATACAGCTTACCCAGCCAGGGGTGTCTATTCTATGTTGCTGGGTACGTGGGACAGGAGGATCACAAGATCTTGCTAGCTGGCATGGATGCAATCCAGGGAAAGTTGTGCTTGAGTGTTTTGAGGCCTAGGTCTGATGGGTAGACCCCATCAGAAAGTTTGGAGTGTAGACTCCTCGTGGCAGTGACTCTCCCTCTACAGGTATCGGCTGAGGGGACCACGGATCATATCTGCAGCTAGGCTGTCTTCTTATTTGGTATCATTGTGCTTAATGCTAACAATTAATATTTTACTTAATTCTATATCGACTCATATTGACCAACTGCAACAGTTACTTCTACACCATCCAGTTGTACTTCTCTTTGATTGTTTCTACAATTTTATTTTGTAGCATTTTTCTTTCTGTTATAATCTTGTAAAACTGTGCATCAGCGTAAGACAATGAAATCCTTGTCAAGGATATGTGGTGGGTGGTCATGCAGGCCTGCTATATAGGTGGGCGTACAACCAGTCTCAGCTTGATAGGGGAGTCTCATATGTGATATGCAAACAAAGCAAAATAGAAAACAAGGGATGCCAATAGTGTAATTGAGTTGAGGCAAATAAATAGTAAAAGGGATAAAAATAAATAAAATCACACTCACACTCACGAACAGAAAAATTCCCAACCAGCTCTGAGCTAACAGCTTGAAGCGGTATAAACCTCGCTCAAGGATATAATTGGACATATTCTATTCTGAAATCCAAAATAAGGTATATGTCCGAAATCCAAACTAAGAAATGTACTTACATTTTAAAGTGCAAATACATGGAATCAGCTTGAGTGATACAATCCCACCTGGAATGTATGTGAATGAAGAAAGTGCATCAGTACCAGAGGAACAATGTAGTATAGATGTCAGATAAAAACAGGACCAGAAATATTCAATACATGTTAGTAAAAAATGTAATTTAATTCTAAATGACCATAAATATAATTAAAACAAATATAGATATAAAATCGACAGTATTAAAAAAAAAAATCATGATGCATTTCACCACTTTGGCTTTTTCAAGTGAATATAGGCTACCTAATTATTTGGCTGCTTTGCAAAATCCAGACATTGATAAAATATCTGCACAATGTCCATATTTTGCAGTTTGAATGCCATGTCATGGTCTTAGATTATTTTTGGCATTTGGACTTCAGTAAGTACCTATAAAAGTGTTTTTAGCTAACAGTAAGGTGATGGGGAGATTCAAAAAGTTAATTTTAATCACCGTCCAATGGTTGCTAAAAAATGTTTGTCATCACCTTTAATTTATTAACTGTGAGGTATTTAGACAAATCTTAATATCTGTATAATTGTGTTGCTTTAAAATTAATTTACATAATCCTTTGTTCTATATCACAAACACTAAATGTCAAGATTGTAATATTGTATTTGAAGATTAAAATACATTTAATAATTAACATTAAGTAATTTTTTATTTAGTGTGAAACAAAACATTTTAATTTCACATTTTGCAAGCTGGAAAAGCTAGTATTACTCATGAACACAGAAGCAACAGTACATATTTTTATTACCAATTTGCATTTTTAACACATAATTAATTTTTAAAATACTATTTTAATTTTTAAAATACAATTTATTCCTTCTTTCTACTTTAAAAAGCTTCTCAAACTGTGAGAATAATTAATCACAAATTTTGATATTATTATACTTTTAATGTTATATTGCCAAGTTATCCTCAGGGCTAACAGCATGAGTTTAGAGTCCATCTGTGAATTCAAACACTTATGGATATCTCTGCTCTGTTATATTACAAATGTTACCATTATAATGCCTTCTTAGATTAATTAATTGAAACATTTAACCCAAGAAGCACAATGAGATGAATATTTGGTCAAATGAAAAGTAATTATTCTGCACTGTGCAGAGAAACTATTTTTATGTACCAAACAAGTCCTATGTATTAATACCACATATATATCCATATATGTGTTAATGTGGTATTTGTTATATATATTAACATGATAATTATTAATTACAAATATTTAGTTATAACAGCTATTATTTATAACAGATGTGCAGTGTAAAGAAGGAAAAATAAATATAGAGGGTATATGTAGTTTTCAAATACTTAAAAACAAAGTGGCACTGAGCTTGTGGGAAAATACCAGGATCATATGCCACAGTACTCATTTCTTATACAGTTGTGATGCTTAGGCAAAGCAAAATTACATTTTAATTATTAGAGAGTTTGATTTAATTTATGGCGTGTTTATTTACATGGTAATTATCTCTGATGTACACTATACAGCCATGCTCTTGACTGCATCCTTTGCCAGGGAACCCACTGTCAACAGTAAGTACATCCATTAATTGTTCCATAGAATAACACTCACATCCACATATTAATTCTTATTTTCCTACACTCTGCAGCCTTCTCTTGACTACTTTGCCAGAGAACCTGCTATGTGCACCTACCTCCCAACTCTGGCATCCTGAGAATTGGGACACTTGTGTGAGGACATAGAGGGTTCAAGTTGTTAACGCAAAAGTGTCAATTGCTTTACTTATTTATTTATTTATTTATAAAATATTTTACCAGGAAAGATACATTAAGATTTCTGTCGTTTACAAGTATGTCCTGGGTCCACAAAACATTGCATTGATACAACAGGGTACAATAAAATACAAAAACAATATTAATACACAATATATACAACATTTAACAGAGAACAGGTAGGAAATATTTAATCAACCATGACAGGGGCATTCAGTTTTGAGGTATGTAGAGAGGGATCTCTTAAAGGACTTTAGGCTTGGGAAGATTTGAAAGTGTGTGGGGGGCTCGTTCCATAATTGCGTTGCTCTGTAGGAGAAGGAGGATCCGGCTGCTTTCTTTTTGTATTGAGGTAGACTAAATAAAGTGCTGGTACTGGATCAGAGGTTATAGGAGGTGGGAACAGCCGGGGAGAGCATTCTGCTCAAGTAGGGTGGGAGCTTCCCAGAAAAGCTCTTAAACACAAGGCTGGAAAGAGGAAGGGTGTGTCTGGATTTCATCAACAGCCAGTTTAATTATTTTAGCATGTCACAATGGTGGGTCCTGTAATTACATTGTAGCACAAATAGGCAGAACGAGTTATACAATGTGTTGAGTTTATTAAGGTGGGTTTGCAGTCCAGGTGCATATACTACATCCCCATAATCCATGATTGGCATCTGAATTTGCTGTACAATCTTTTCCTTTACTGTAGGGCTTAGGCAGGATTTGTTTCTGTACAGGCCACGAAGTTTTGGCTAAAGTTTAGATGCAAGTTTTTCTATGTGGAGGCCAAAAGATAGGTTGGGGTCTAACAACATACCCAAGTATTTGAACGGGAGGACTGCTGTCAATGTTCTATTTGATTTGGTTTTGATGAATAGGTGCAAATTATGTCATTTATGTAATTTAGGTACTGTTCCATTGTGACAGTTTTGTCAGTGTTTAGGAAGAGCTTGTTTTTTGCGATCCACTTTTCTAACTCTGTAAACTGGTCTTGGAGCACAGTCTCAAGCTGCGGTAGATTTGATTTGCCTGCATAGATTACTGTGTAGTCTGCATACATGTGTACATTTGAGGATTTGCAGACATTAGGCAGATCATTAATAAATAATGTGAAAATTAGGGGGCCAAGAATGGAACCTCAGGGAACACAACATGTGACTGGGAGAGGGAGTTGCTGTCAGAAATGGACACATATTGTGAGTATTCCGATATATATGATAGAAATCAGGTTAGCGCAGTAGAGGTTGTGCAGTAGAATGTCATGGTCTACTGTGTCAAAGGCCTTTGCAAAATCAAGGAAAATAGCTCCAGTTAGGTCTCCTTGTTCCGTGCCAGTTTGGATGTCATTGCAAACTTTAAGAGGGCAGTTGTAGTGGAGTGATTCGGGTGAAAGCCTGGTTGATCAGGGGTCAGATAGTTAGATTGTTGGTAATATTCACATAGTTGCGTATAGACGCATTTTTCTACGATTTTTGACAATACTGGGAGCAATGATATTGGGCGATAGTTAGAATCCAAAGTAGTGTCACCACTTTTATGGAGCGGTACTACTCTTGCAGTCTTCCAAAGTCTGGGTATGTATCCAGACACCAAGGATTCGTTAATTAGGGTTGTGACAGGTTTAGCAATTGCCGGCGCACTGAGCTTCAACATCACTGCTGGGACTTGATCAGGTCCAGACTGGTTTTTCATTTTTAGATTATTAAGCTTTTTCTTAATGACAGTAATAGGTACAGGTCTAAAATTTAACTTGTCTATATTTTGCCCCAAAGAGGTGCACTCCCCTGGAATGTGGGGCACGTCGGCCAAGTTAATGGCAGGTTAACCTGGTGTGAATACACACCTGGCTGCCTGTCTATCATAAAGGCCAGCACAAGCAGGAAGCACTGTTTCAGGCTAACATGACCACAAGAAAGACCATTCAAACATCACAGTTGCCAAGCCAGTTATAGCGGCTGGCCCACTTAAGGTGGACCTTGCAGAGTGAGCTGTTTCAGAGCTCTCTGCATGGACTTAAAGTAAGTGTATTTAAAAATGTGCATGCTCCACTTTCTGGGAACAGTTCCCTGGAGACCTCAAAAGAGGGACACCAGAGAGCAAACTCAGAACAGTGGGGCAGGATACCAAAATAGGCACTGTCCAACTGAAATTGTGATAGTTGGAAGGTTTGCAGAGTTTTTAGACACAGTGCTACACTTATTGTGCTTCTTGTGCTTTCCTGTATGATAGGAATATAACTAATCTTATTATCTAGATTATATAGATGACCAGTTTGGACCTACCATTTACTCAGTGTAAGGATGATAAATGGACCAAGTAACTTCATAGTGTACATGAAAAAAAAATTGTCTTGCCATCCTAATCAATATGAATTGATTTTTTTTTAACTATGCACAAATGATAAATAGTGAAGGAGTTATATAGTGTTTATTCGATCATTATCAAATAAATATTTGTGTTATTTAATCAGGGTCTGTCATATTAATATTTATTAAAGATATATATAAATATATTGTAAATGAATAACAGAGGGAAAGGTGATTTTATATCCATCTACAAAGCTACATTCTGCAAATAAATTAAGTATATTTGATATTTCCCTGGTTGCAATATTCATCTGCTACTTCATAGACCAAATATCTCGCTGTTAAATGTTGATATGTCAGGTCCTAACTAATTACCGATAAACAAGAAATATAAAAATAACTTTTAAGTGGAAAAATACATTGTAGCAATTGACCTCCAATCTTGTAAATAAAATAAAGATATGAATGAATAGAAAACTCCAAGTGATCCTACTACTTAACACAATTTACCTAGCAAACATCCAATCAGAAATCCCAGAGAACAGGGGTGCAATCTGCATGGCATCTAATCATATTACATACCAAAACCATGGAGACAAACTTTTTGGAATGATAGCACAGTTGCTGTTGGACATAGGGGTTATGTCCTTCACATATGTATAATCTATTCTCACAGTATTTGTTCTCACAAAACACGTTTTCTGTGTGCTTGTGGATGAGATAAAAAGTTTGGTTTGATAAAGTTAAAATCTTGTTATCCAGGTCAGCAACAAGGTGCTAATTTTCGGTATGTTGGTTCAGTAAAGTTCCCTCTGTGGGCTTAAAGAAATACATTGGTCTTTCCAACAACATTACAATTTGTAACCTGGTAAGTAGTCATGGATTTATCATTTCAGTGCATGAGTTGAACAAAAGAGGTATTTAGAGATTCAAGATGTATTTAATAAAAACCAAACAAACACATAATACACATTCCCTCTATAGATCAGATTTTTAGTATCTAATTTTAGTTACCATTATAAGTGGTCCCCATCATTTGGTTTTCTCTTCTGTCGTTGGTAGATAGTGATAAGCAAGTTCATGGGCAGTAGAGGAGGTGAAGGAAAAACATGGGGCTGTGGTAACTAATCATTCCAAACTCTTTAATAAGTTCTGAGTGAATAATCCTCAAAGGGACACTGTAGTCACTATGAGCATTTCATCTCTTTGAATTGGTTATAGTGCCTGGAGTACCCTGGCACTGTCTCTCCATTAAGTGTTGCACCATGTTCGTGCAGTATGCCACAAAATAAGAGTCCCTGGCCACCCACAGTCCGGCCCCTTCAGTATGTGTAGCCAAGGCAGAGATTACACATTTCCTTGTTGTCATACCCATTCATACAGTCAGTTGGAGCTCTGACAGGCTAAAAGCAGTCAGCTGACACTCTCAGCCAATCACAGCTGCCCATTGCTGCTCAGGCTAATACTTCCTTATTAGCCAAAGCAGCACAGAGGGGATGGATTGCCGGGGACTCTTGTTTAGCATTAAAACATTAAAACTTTAAAAACGGTTTAATGCTGATAGAAATGATGGGACCAGAGGACTCCAGACACTATAACCAGTTTAATGAGATGAAGCAGATACAGTGCCTATGGTGTCCCTTTAATGTTCTTCTGCTAGGACTGCCAACAGATTCAGTTATGCGCATTAACAGTCATCGCTTGTGCTAGGGACTTGTGACATCACTAATAACAACGCAAGATCTTCTCGTTGCCCATGAGAAATGTCGCTGTGCATGTGCAATGCACTTTTTCAGCATTCCTGAAGAACAGACACTGATTGTTTAGATCAGTGCCCACCTTAGGTTTGTCATGGAAATTACATGGAAGAAGCAGATGCAAATAAATTTAAAAAGGAAATGGCCCTGCTTTTTCAGCCTGCAGAATGAGAAAAACATTTCATTCAAAGTAAAAGCTTTTGAATGACACAGTTTTCACTAAAAGCTTTAGATTTGAATGAGACAGTTAGCTCACTCTGCAGGCTGAACAAGTAAATATGATTTTTTTTATATACCTGCTTCTTACTTATGCTTTCTGTGCCAATTCCAGTGTCCTGCCTGTATAAATGCTGGAAAAGTAAATCGCTCTTGCCTGACAAATTTACACATGTGCGGTTTGAATATATCTTCACCTTGCAACATCCTGATAAGGGGAGAAGTGACGGAGTCTGATCAGTAATTCATGCACAGGAGGTTCTGGCACTGGGTTTATTTTTCCCTGATGTCTTAGTCAGTACAGGGAGAATGAGGAGATTGCTGCTACTAAACAATGCTGTCCTCTTTCTGTTATTAGTAAACTGGTCTGGACTGGACTCGTGCATGGGTATGAAATGAGGGGGAGCTGAAGAAACTCCCCTAACTGAGCTACATCCATTCAGGATACTTTACAGAAAGTAAAGTAAAGGAGAGCACAAAGAAAGAAAAACATAGTGTCAAATATATGGAATAGTGGTATTAAGGATACATAGAACCACTCATGAACTGGCTCTGTAAATTCAATGTAAAGGTCCCCTTATCACCGGCCACAATATGTCACAGATGATATTAAAGAATTCCAGAAGTAGTATAACATGATATTTATTAGTACAAAACATGTATATCAATAAACAAATACCAAGAAGGTTATGGTGGGGAAAAAATTGTGATTGAAAACCCCTTCCACCTGAAGTCTGTTGTGACAGAACCATCTGTCTGCTTGGATTTTTACTGCATTCGTCTGTTTGTCTCCCGTTCGTATGAATGGCTGGTTTCTATAGCCCAGCCATTCGAATGACTCTTTTTTCCCGAACAAACCTGCCGAACGAACGGCCACCCAAGTGAGGAGTGTGCTGCTGGTTAACGTAGTGATCCCAATTAGAACGTTGTGGTTAACCGCAGACACTTCTCAATTAAACCAAATTCAGGGTGGTCGTCGTTCGTATGTCGACCACGAGGCAGCGGCCATTTTAAATCAAGCGAACGCCCAGCGGTGTTTGGCTCTATTTCTATGGAACTAAAAACGGACACTTTTTCTGCCGAACACCGCTGAAACAATGGAACGCCTGGCTGCCTCCACGAAAGCATGCGAACACCGGCCGTTCGGGAGATTTGGAGCATACGAAAAGACTTAACCCAGATAGCCTTCCCATGGAGTCATTCGTATACCGAAAGACTGTAAGAACTTTGACTCCATGGCGATTGAACTATGTGTGTGGGATCTGAGCGCTATTCGCTAATAATATGCACTCAGATCCAGGCTATCTGGGGATATGTAATACGAATGGGAAATGTTCGGTTTTTGTGTAGTTATATATTTTTATGTCTTTTATTATTTTATGTCTAAGATGGCGACTGGCTTTGTCCTGGAGTTAATTGAGTTACTTGGTAATTAACTCCAGGGCAGAGGGGAGGGAATCATAATGCACTGTGGGTAAAATCTGTGACTGTGTGTCTGGAATGTCCCCATATCTGTCTGTCATTTAAGTCTCCCATTTGATCACCTAGGGGAGTGTCCACCAGGTGGGAGACCTGCATAAATACAGGCAGGTAGCCCACAGTAAAGCCAGATCCTGTTTGACCCTCAATGCGGAGCTTCTGTCTCGTTATTGAGGGGATTTCTTATTCACGTTTAGAGACTGCTGGATGGAACGGAAGCCGCTTGGTGAATATTGTTGTTCGACGGTTGCCAGCAGTTCGTGTATTGCTGTTCGGGAGTTTGGAGCCGTTCACGGATCTCGTTCGGGAGATTGCCGCTTCCCCTGCATTTGGTTCGTGTATTACTGTCAGGTTACCTTTGGTGTCTACCTCGGAGGAGGTTAGACACCTAGACGTCCATCCTCCTAGGGGGGCTGACTCACCCGATCCTCGCACTCCTCCCGGCCGTTTACACGCCGGCCGCGATAGCTCCGCCTCCTATTATGACGCGGCGCTCAGTAGCCGATGTCATGACGGCAATCACGTTCCGACCCGTCAATCACGGCAACTAAGTGCCGAACAACGAATCAGGACTCGTTGGGGGCGGAGCCAACAGTTAAAGAGCCAAGGTATAAAAGAAGGTTCTGTGGAATGATTCATTGCCCTGTCGTGTTTCTAGCTAGTCTGGTCACTCAGTGCTCTTACCTCTATTATCTTTTGGTTCCTGACTCGGCTTGTATTTTTGACCCTGCTTTCCTCTCTTGTCCTTTTGACTCGGCTTGTCTCTCGCTTACCTGCTCTCTCGTTCCCTTGACCTCGGCTTGTCTCTGACCATTCTTTGCTTTCTCCTTACGTTAGTCCGGCCATTCTAAGGTCCGGTATACGTACCTATCTCCTGTTTGTATTCTGCGTGTTGGATCCCTGTCACGATCCTGACATTACGACAGGGCCAATGGATCCTGCAGGTACAAACTCTCAGGTCGGTTCTCCTGACTCTAGATTTGAGGCCATGGATCATAGAATGGACCAGATGGCTCTAGCTCTGCAAGCATTGCTATCTCGTCCTAGTAATCACTCAGAGGAGATGCGTACCCCATCTATCTCTCCTGTAAGTACAGGCCTAGAGGTAGCCACAGTGGCTGCTTCTTCCCGTGTTACTTCCCCTTCACGCTATGGCGGCGCTCCTGACACTTGTCGAGGTTTTTTAAACCAGATAGGTATTCATTTTGAGTTACAACCCCACGCCTACCCTACTGACAGGGCGAAGGTTGGATTTATAATCACCTTGCTCATTGACAAGGCACTTAGATGGGCTAACCCCCTGTGGGAAAATGATAACCCGTTAGTTTACAATTATAATGCTTTTGTCGCTGCATTTAGGAGAACTTTTGACCCCCCAGGAAGAAAGGCCAATGCAGCTAGACTACTGTTACGTCTTAGACAGTATAACCGAACCCTCGTGGATTATGCGTTAGAGTTCAGATCCTTGGCGGCAGAAGTCAAGTGGAATGAACAGGCTTATATGGACGTATTTATGAACGGGTTATCTGATGAGATTTTAGATGAGGTTGCCACAAGAGAACTTCCTGAAAATTTGGAGGATTTGATTTCATTTATTTCCCGAATAGATGAACGTATGAGACAGAGGCAGAATACTCGGGATAGAACCCGCAGATCCTCCATAAGACTAGCTCCCTCATTTCAGAGTTCTGATTCTACTACTTTAGCTCTCCCAGAACCTATGCAAATAGGTAACACTCGACTCTCAGAAGAGGAAAGACAGTACAGGAGAAGGGAGGGGCTTTGTATGTATTGCGGAATAAGAGGTCACCTACGCCTAAATTGCCCTAACCGGCCGGGAAACGCTCGCACCTAAGTTTCTCAAGAGGACAGGCCTTGGGTGTTTCTATCTTGTCCTCTATATATGATTATAAAGATCATAGGCTTCTGATACCTGTTTCTTTAGCTTGGGAAAAGGGAGTACTTAATGCTATGGCTTTGATAGATTCCGGAGCAGCTGAAAGCTTTATTGACCAAGCCTTTGTCACTAACCATTCTATCCCATCTCAGCTAAGGGATACACCCTTGGCCGTTGAGGCCATAGATGGTAGACCATTATCTGAACCTGTTATTTTTCGTGAAACCATACCAATTAAGTTAACCACTGGTATCCTACATGAGGAAAGAATATCCCTCATGCTGATCTCATCTCCTTCAGTTCCAATAGTCTTGGGGTATCCCTGGCTTAAGAAGCATAACCCTATTATTGACTGGGAACTGGGTGAGATAGTCTCTTGGGGTCAGGGTTGCCAGAGAGGATGTTTACAGAAAGTCTCACCGATTTGCATGGTTGACGCCCCGGTTAACTCTTCCCAATCTACAGATTTACAGATACCGTCTCAGTACCTGGATTTAAAGGCAGTCTTTGACAAAAAGAGGGCTGATACTTTACCTCCACATAGGTCCTTCGACTGTAAAATTAGACTCCTGCCTGGTACTATGCCTCCGAGGGGTACGGTATATCCTTTATCCACTAAGGAGAACTTAGTCCTAGAGGAGTACATACGTGAAAACCTAGACAAAGGATTTATTAGGAGATCTTCTTCTCCGGCCGGGGCCGGTTTCTTTTTTGTAGATAAAAAAGACGGCACTCTACGGCCTTGCATTGATTATCGGGGCTTGAATAAGATAACTATTAGAAATGCTTATCCTATTCCTTTGATTACTGAGCTCTTTGATCGACTGAAAGGCTCCAAGATTTTTACCAAGTTAGATCTGAGGGGAGCTTATAACTTGGTGAGAATTCAGCAGGGAGACGAATGGAAAACAGCTTTCAATACCCGTTATGGCCACTATGAATACACGGTAATGCCCTTCGGGCTTTGCAATGCACCTGCAGTATTCCAGGACCTAATTAATGAGGTTCTTAGGGAATTTCAGCATGAATGCGTTATAGTATATTTGGATGATATACTAATACACTCTAGAGAGATTGAGACTCACCACAGACAAGTCAGAAGGGTACTGCGCAAACTGTTACAACATGGATTGTACTGCAAATTGGAAAAGTGTAGCTTCGACCAATCTCAGATAAACTTTCTTGGCTACGTTATTTCTGGAGACGGATTTAGGATGGACCCCATTAAACTCCAATCGATTTTAGATTGGCCATTGCCCAGGGGACTCAAGGCCATTCAGAGATTTATCGGATTCTCCAATTATTATAGGCGCTTCATTAAAGGTTACTCTTCTATTATTGCTCCTATTACCAATATGACTAGACAGGGTGCTGATACCAAGACTTGGTCTACAGAGGCTCTCTCTGCTTTCAAAACACTCAAAGAACATTTTGCCTCAGCACCGATATTAGTTCATCCTGACACATCTTTGCCTTTTCTACTCGAGGTAGACGCCTCGGAGACAGGTATAGGCGCTATCTTGTCCCAAAGGCTAGGTTTGGATAAACCGTTACATCCATGTGGTTTTTTTTCCAAGAAATTATCTGGGCCTGAAAGTAGATATGACATTGGTGACAGGGAACTGTTAGCGGTCATTATGGCTTTAAAGGAATGGAGACATCTGTTGGAAGGGACGTTATACCCGGTTACTATTTTGACGGATCACAAGAATTTGTCCTATATAGGGGAGGCCAAGCGCTTGTCCGCCAGGCAAGCTCGTTGGTCCTTGTTTCTTACACATTTCAATTACGTGCTCACTTATAGACCTGGTTCTAAGAACTCTAAGGCAGATGCATTGTCCCGCCAACATGAACCTTCTATGGTGTCTGAAGCAGCTTTGTCTTCTATCGTTCCCAAGTGTAATATTATTGCCAACACGTGTGTCAGGATACACTCGCCGTTGCTTGCTGAGATCAAGAAAGTACAACATCTAGCTCCCAAACCTGTTCCTGGGGCTCGGTACTTCGTTCCTCCTGAGCTCCAAGTGGAACTGCTGCATTGCTTTCATGACAGTAAAATTGCTGGGCACCCCGGCATACGCAAAACGTGTTCCCTGATTTCTAAAGATTTCTGGTGGCCTTCCTTTCGTAAGGATATAAGGGATTTCGTCGGGGCATGTGCTGTCTGTATGAAGACTAAGCAACCTCATGCGCTCCCATGTGGGCTTTTGCACCCCTTAGAAATTCCCGAGAGACCATGGTCATGTTTGGCTATGGACTTCATTGTCGATTTGCCTGTTTCTAAAAAACATACTGTTATTCTCACGGTGATTGACAGGTTTACTAAGATGGCTCATTTCGTGCCCTTGCCTAAACTGCCCTCGTCTCCCGAATTAGCTGAGATATTCGCGAGGGAGATTTTTCGTTTACATGGTATTCCCTCTGAAATTGTTTCTGATAGAGGTTCCCAATTTGTTTCCCGCTTTTGGAAGTCTTTCTGTTCTCACTTAGGCATCAAGTTGAATTTCTCATCTGCCTATCATCCCCAGTCCAACGGAGCTGCCGAACGCACCAACCAAAAGATTGAACAATATTTGCGTTGTTTTGTTTCTGAACACCAGGACGATTGGGTTGGTCTGATTCCTTGGGCAGAGTTTGCGCACAACAATCTCGTTTGTGATTCTACTCGTTCTAGCCCTTTTTTTTTTAATTATGGCTTTCATCCTTCCATTCTTCCGTCGGTTTCCCCTTCCCAAGGGGTACCGTCGGTTGATATTCATGTCGCCAATCTGAGAAAGTTGTGGGATCAGACTCGACGAATTCTTCTTCAGAATTCCATGGTGTTCAAACGACACGCTGACAAACGGAGACGGGTGGCTCCGGTTTTTGCCCCGGGTGATAAGGTGTGGTTGAGTACCAGAAACATCCGCTTGAAGGTTCCTTCCATGAAATTTGCCCCTCGTTACATAGGCCCTTACAAGGTTCTGTGTCGGATTAACCCGGTTGCGTATCGTCTTGCCCTTCCGCCTGCCCTGCGCATCCCTAACTCTTTTCATGTTTCTTTGTTGAAGCCTTTGGTTTGTAACAGATTTTCCTCCGCTGAGTCCTCCCCTCTCTCTGTCCAGGTTGAGGGTCAGGAGGAATATGAAATCAAATCCATTCTCGATTCTCGTATTTCTCGGGGGAAGTTGCAATATCTTGTTGACTGGAAGGGGTATGGGCCTGAAGAAAGGTCTTGGGTGGGCCATGAAAATGTGCATGCCCCTCGTCTCCTCCGGGCATTTCATGCTCGTTTTCCGTCTCGCCCCGGTTCCTTCCGCCCGGTGGGCGTTTCTGAGAGGGGGGGTACTGTCAGGTTACCTTTGGTGTCTACCTCGGAGGAGGTTAGACACCTAGACGTCCATCCTCCTAGGGGGGCTGACTCACCCGATCCTCGCACTCCTCCCGGCCGTTTACACGCCGGCCGCGATAGCTCCGCCTCCTTTTATGACGCGGCGCTCAGTAGCCGACGTCATGACGGCAATCACGTTCCGACCCGTCAATCACGGCAACTAAGTGCCGAACAACGAATCAGGACTCGTTGGGGGCGGAGCCAACAGTTAAAGAGCCAAGGTATAAAAGAAGGTTCTGTGGAATGATTCATTGCCCTGTCGTGGTTCTAGCTAGTCTGGTCACTCAGTGCTCTTACCTCTATTATCTTTTGGTTCCTGACTCGGCTTGTATTTTTGACCCTGCTTTCCTCTCTTGTCCTTTTGACTCGGCTTGTCTCTCGCTTACCTGCTCTCTCGTTCCCTCGACCTCGGCTTGTCTCTGACCATTCTTTGCTTTCTCCTTACGTTAGTCTGGCCATTCTAAGGTCCGGTATACGTACCTATCTCCTGTTTGTATTCTGCGTGTTGGATCCCTGTCACGATCCTGACAATTACAGATTAAGCGAACGGAGACTGTACTGCAGCCAGGGAAGGTCTACTAAACGGCGGTTTTGCCTAAAGACACTGGAGGTGTCTTAACATCTGTGAATAGTTAATACAATGTTAAACAAAAATCTGCACATCAGTCAAGCCATAAGACTTTCTTTTCCCACAGAAATCACAAATTTACAGTGGTGTTACTACCGCAAAGGATTCTGGGTGGGCATATGCAAATTAGTTTAAAAAAAATCACATGGCTATTTTGACAACTATACAAATTTCCCATTTTGGTGAACAAACCTCATATTTGTCAATTAAATTTTATAAAGCACATGAGAATCTATTTTTACCAACAGCAAAAGGTTTCCTGATTGCACACATTATTTATAGTAATATTATAGTTTGATAGTTTGATATTTTTATTGTAATTTACCTTTAGATTTTTATTCATTTTTTTGTTTTTCATAAAAAAATTCTAAATAAAAACAGTAAAAGCAATAACATAACTTACTAGCAAAAAAAAATCCTCACAATAAATATATTTTTCTCATGCAGTTTTTTTTTTGTTTGACAGGTAATATTTTACTTTTACCACATTTAGTGTTCCATGTCCAATAAAAATGGTTCTTTTCTACTATTAATTTCCGAATTCATTATTATTTGGTATTAAACTGCTATACAATTTCAGTCAAGCATTATGATTTTGTTCTCTCAAACTGTGCTGAAAAACAACTAGAAATGTTGTAATTGACCTTGTTGTTCACTGAATTGTACAATACTCTGATTCCTACTGTTTTTTCTGTTTTTTTTTTCCTTTTCTTTTTGCTTTCCACTTTACTTTACGCTACTTGAAAGGCACGACCTTTGCCGGGGATATTATTTTCCAACAGAGACAAAACTTTCTGAACCAAGGCAAACATTAAATACAAGGGTGCAGATGTACACAATCCAAACATATGTACTGTTAAATTAGACAGAAATGTGTAGTTAAATTGACAAAGTTCTCCCATGAGTGCCTTTTTTTACAATATAGCCAGTCATGCAGTGCTTCATTGTATTCTACAGTTACCCAATTTTGCAAAATTCATATATATATAACGATTCCACTTATATAGAATATAAATAGCATTCTATGGAATTATCCTACTATAGTAATTACAACAGGCTATATATTGTAGTGTATTTTCCAAAATGGGATGTCTGTTAACTAAAAGTAAGATTCAGTCCCAAAGCAACCTGCTGGAACCATTCTGTGAAATGGCCTGAATGCGTATACTTTAATCAAATTATGTGTTTGAAATTGAAGCAAAGTGTTTGAAATTGAGGTAGATTGTGTGCAATTTTATTTCAGTCTTCTACGATTCATTCGTATCAAACCTTAGAATTCAAGAAACATTGATCCACTAGATTAGTCTGTGTTTGCAATAGCTTCATATTTTAACTGGAAATATATTTTATTTACTTATAGACTTGTTCTAGCTGTCATATGGTAACTATATATATATATATTTTATTACCATTTTTGTTATAATTACATATATACCTCTGGAGCAACAAACAAAGCACAAGGGCAGGTCAGAAATAAAATAAAAAAAGCATATTTTTTGCCCATTAGTTTGCTATCTTAATTATGGTTATTGTAGAGTGCAACATCAGCTGATACGTTTCCCAGTTAAGAAAAGATTGAATACACTAAACAAAATAAATATTGAGACTGCATTTTGACTCAGGTTAATGATTCTGTTACCTGTTCCCTTATAGGTCACCTTCAGTCACTATGTCACCCTGTCATGATCCATGATGTCAATATAGGGTATTTTTAAAGTGATTTGTTAATTTGGTATTAACTGGGCTATATCATTATATATTCTTTGCTGACTTGGCTTGTATCTTCATTAAAATGTGTTTCCTATGACATCAAGTAATTATTTTACTATACAAACCCTATTGTGCCTGTTATGATGTTGTGTTAATATACTTATCTTTCTTTTTCTTCCCTTGCTTATCATTTGGTTACGTTTTGGTCAATACCTTTCTCATGTTTTGATATTACAATAAAATTAATGCGTATGCTATGTGCCAGCTAAAAATAAGAAAGAAAGTCTTGGAGATTGGTGAAGATTTGCAATTATGAAGAAACATTTAGAAAGGATAACCACCCTTTGGACTAGTTTAGCTCCCAGTTCAGGTTTCATAGAGATAGTAAGACTGGCAGTTGTGGGAGATGTCTTGATAGTCTGACACAATAAATTAAACATGGGTGTTGGTCTCACTCACATAGAAAGAGCCATTTAATTAGCTGGCTCAAACTGAATGCCTTGAATACATAACAGGACCTCCACTGGGAACTTCTGATTTCTTAATGTATAGCACCTCCAGGACGCAGAATAACAGGGGGTAACAACACTTTTTATTCTTCAAAAGTCTTGAAGTGAATTAAAAACAGAAATAATAAAAATAAATAAGTCCCACAATATGAGTCCAATCACTTGACACGTTTCGGCTATTTGCCTTCATCCGAAGTGATGTTAAGATCCAAGGCATCCCGGTTAAAATACTTGAATATGGAGCCCTTTCCTTCCCGTGCTGTAGCCGCATCCTTCCGCTTCCGGTCCTGACTTCGGAACGCCTTCTGCGTCATGATTCATTTCCGGTTCCGGTCACGTGTTTACATCCTGAACGTACAGACGTACCACTACTGCGTGGCGTCTTACGTCACCATTGGAATTCATTTCAATAACAGTACCTTACTGATTTGTATATCTAATGTTAAAACATAATTTACTATATTACATCATAAATTAATAAATTACATCATATATATTTTATAAAAATCACAAGGTAATACATAGATATAAAATATAAATTATTGACAAGAAAAAACATAAGGAAAACAAATAAAAATGATTATTATATATACTGGTTAATCTCAAAATCAACATTAAGACCCCGTGGTATTACTGTGTCCATTTCAAATATCCATCTCATTTCCCTTAAACCCAAAATGTGGTCACTATCACCTCCTCTCCAGTGAACTTGAGTTATATCTATCCCAATAAAATCTATTCCATTTGGGTCTCCATTATGGGCCTCTAGAAAATGTTTGAATACACTGTGGTTAATACATTTTCTCTGTATATTATAAGAAAAAACAGTAAAATTATAGGGTATTTCCTCATGTGTGTCCCATCAAAAAGATGTAACATCTGTATTTGAGTTTCTCTGCAACTTTAATATTAAGTTAGTTATAAGAAAGTTAGTTATAGCCACAATACATGTTTATATTCTGCTAAAGGTCAGATTGGCGATAGGTCAAAATAGAACTCTGAAAAAAACACACCATAAAGACTTAGCTGAAAACATTATACTTTTCTGTCGAGTTGCACAAAGGTCAAACAAAATGCATACTGAAACAAAAATAAAAAGAACATCACTAGTAATGTACATGTATTAACCTTTATTTAGTAGTCAAAGTATTTTGAAACTCGTTGATTATTATTCATAAATGACGGAAAAATTGGAGTAGTTTATGCAGATCAAAATAACATGATAACAATTTTTTGAGGCTTTAACAGATAATAGAAAAAATGCATTGCTAAGAATATATAATATATTCTTTTCATAAAAAAACTTATCAGTTATAAACCATTTACAGATTTAACATGTATTTTATTATTATTAGATTAGGAGAATTTTGTTTTTGTCCAAACAACAATTTGGGTCGATTGGATGATCTATTCACTTCCTAACTCTGAGCCAAAATGTACCTGAGTCATGAATGAACTGAAACACGCAAGGTCAAGCATTGTTAGCTTTGATTTGGATTCTGGATTCCATCTGTGGTGTAAAAAAAACAGAGATCATTAATGGGAAAAAAGATGATGGTTAGGTTAGGGGACAGTAACGAAATGTTGATTCGCCAAGCAATTGCACTTTTCCTCCAAATCTACCTACATATATCTTTGGTGGGGTTCATATCTCCCATGCTGATTTCACAGAGCATTTGATGCTCCCAAAAATGTAAGTAAATTTAATTACACATTTTTTTTGTATTACTATTCAAAGCAGAGAGCACCATTTTTTATTCCATTTATTTCATATGCAAACTGTATCGTGAATATCCAAAGAGACACGTGCACACATGCACAACCCCCCCACACACATTTATACACATAGTAGCCCTCAATTTACATACAACCCTTCATTCACACACTTGCTTTTGCAAAGACATACACAGCACCAACTCAAAAATGGTTTTTGTATTCACTTGTGCTGGTGAGTAACTTTAAAACTTGGCTACTAGATCAGGATGTGATTTTGTGCCCTATTCTTGTAATTAACATATACTAATTTTGTGATACACTATGTTGTTTCTCTAGTTTACTTTGTACAAATGTGTATTATATTACATAATTTATTTGTCTTTGTGTTAATTTATGAATAAAAAAAAATACATAATAGATATAGCCCTGAAGACGTTTTTGAACAAAATTTTGAGATTGATTTTAAAATAGTTTTATGTATTTTTATTTTTCATTTTCAATGTATGTTATATGAAGTATAATCATTGTATATAATACCTTGTAGTTAAATATCCCTTTCTATTTTCTATGTTTTTTTTTTATAATTCTTTATTTTTTACTACATTGACGTACACTTGAACAAATTAATGACATTTCACATTTGTAAATTTCACATGACAAGTTAGTAATATAAGACATGGTTTGTTGAGTAACATACACTATTTTGTTGCAACAATAAACATAAAATACAAGATAGCTGCTATTGCTGCAAGTAACTTCTACAAGATGTATTCTAGCCTATATTGATTCCAACATTTATGGTTTTTAATCACAGATCTAGGGATTTAGGACAGCTTAACGATAAGTACACGAAAAAAAAAACATAAAGAAAAAACAAAGTCATGCTGCTCGAAAACCTATTTGGCATAACAATACATACTGCAGGGGTAAGATTATTTAAGGTAATACAAAAACAGGCCGTGGTAGTGTGGCTTTTCTCAGTTACGTGCCATGGCCCAGGTGAGTTTGTGTGTCGGTCTCAGTAATTGTAGGATGAGTGACGTTAACTGTCTCGTCACAGTGAGGCCCATGTGGGATATAGTCATAAGGGTTAACCAGTGGGGTTAGTGAGAGCCCCAGTGTGAGCTTTGTTGGTTTATTGACTTCTTATTTACACTATCTTCTGTTCGGAGGAGGATGCTCATATGATAAGAGTACAACAGTAACATAATTAAATTAGATAGGTTATCTGCTCCCATGTTCTAAGTAACGAGAGAGCCTTCTCTTCCTCATAGAAGGAGATGAGTCGAGCATTTGTTGAGTTATGATCAGAGTCCTCGTGGGTCCCCATCGGTAAGTCAGGCCAGAGTCTAGCAGTTGACCAGTTACGGATCTAAGGGATCTTCGCCACTGAAGCGTGAACCTGATGAGGCCTTGATAAAACGTAAGGTGTGAATTATCAAGTAGATAAGATGTTTTATCGCGGACAGCGGCCATAATATTTGCCTTTATCATGAAGAGAAGAGCACCAAACTATGACATCTCTAATGACATTAGGAGGTGCTGTGAGGGATTGCGGTTGTCTAGCTATCTATGGTCAATTACCTGGCCAGGTGTGGGGGTTATATAGTGGTCGACTCACGAAGTCTGGTGGTTCTTCAGGGAGGACCTCGTCAGGTATGCCACTTACCTTGACATGTTGTCACCTGTAGCAATCTTCCATTGCGGCCATGCATCTGATAGGTTGTGTTGCGAGGATTTGACACTTCTAAGAGAGTCCTGCAGGGTAGACAGACTTCCATGCAAATCCAAGATGTACTTCTAAAAGGCCTGGACTCTCTCAGAAATCGCCTTAACATCTTCTTTGACCACAGCTATGTCAGCTGCCAGCATTTGCTTGATCTCCAACAGGAATTTTTGGATGTCTTGCTTGGTAGCAAGTTCTAGCCCTTCATGCTGTGCTGGTGTAGGCATTGCCATATCTGGGAGTGTAGGCTGTGCAGGTGGTTTAGCCATTTTGTCGAAGATGGGTATAGTGGCTCAGGCCTTTTGTATGCGCCATCTTGGGTTGTAGTGGATGCTGCAGAAGGGTTCTAATGTCCCTTGACTATGACGAGGAGCCTGCAAGTACTGTCTTCGAGCGATGCCCCATGGTGAGATTGTAGCTTAGGTGGATTAGGATCAGTTGTGCAGTGGAAGTCTGCTGTAGAGAATCAACTTAGGAGCATTAGGAGTAAGTGAGTAGTAGGCCACCAGCCTACGTTTCACTTCTCTCGGTCTCGGGGTGTAAACAAACGGCATCCGTCCGAGCTGGGGGACATGGTAGGGTGTTTGCAATATGTCTCACGCTGAGAAGAGGATAATTTTGAGGATAATTGCACAAAGTATACAGCTTACTAGGATCCTCAAGATGATGCGTCTGCTCTCGTTCAGTAGCAGGCTCTGCCCTCATCCCTTTCTATTTTTAGGGTGCTCATTTTCTCAGTTTGACCAATTCTTGCAAACTTCTGTGAAATAGGACTCCTCGTTTGCCTTCAGATTGTCATGGAGCTATAGAAGTCTTTTGTGTGTCTGATTACACACAGTGTACAATATGGATTTCACTGTAGAGGTCAGAGTGTGATTACATTGACAGTTACAACTGAAGCAATTGCTTAGTAACCAGTCTCCTTCCTATACTTGCAGCATTAAGTCAACTATTTTTAACTCCAGCCCAAATTTAATCTGTCTAGACAATGTAAGACTATTGGAATAAAATCCAGTCAACAATATTTACGTCAACTGCAAAGCTTGGGCTGTTTGCCTTTCAGTTAATATAGCCCATAATGTTTTTGTGGGAGGTTATTGGCTTAAGTTGTTTGTGCACATTCAGAATTCTGAACTTATTACATTAAAGTATGAATTCGAAATAATTTCCTGAACTAAGAAATAAAATGATGTCTTATATTGGTAGCTGAACGTAAGTAGTGATGTGCTGGTTTCATTTAGAGTTGTTTTTACAGCATAGCATTGTATTTAATAAATAATTTAATGTAACATGTTCTCTTTGGAGCAATTTAACCTTGCTCTTATGGCCAAAATGTTAGCAATCATTTTTTTTATTTGCTGCAAGAGAGTTGTTTAAATATACCAGATGGTGGTCTCGATCTTGATTGCTTGTTTGTCAGATTTCTCAATTGGGATAAAGTTTTCAATAGCATATCATTAAGATACACTAAAAGCATAATTAAGAATACAATTACATAGCCGGGTGGGAAATACTTCTGCAAGAATGATTTTATACGTTTGCTTTTTATTTTGCTATTATAGTGAAAAATCTACACTTCATGGTGTTACAAATGTCTGTTATATATCTCAAAACATGTATTTCAAAATATGCTATATTGATTACAGTTTACTGATACCAGCCAAACCCTGTATTCACTGTAGTATATATATACATACTCATGTGCAACCCTATTGGTTATATATATATATATAAATGTCATCTATATATGTTTCAGTTAAAGTGAGAAATCAGTTAATGTGCACATTACCTAGTTAATCTGCAGATTAACTGCTTTGCTCAGTTAAAGTGTGGAATTGAGAGTTTTCCGCACTTTACCTAGGTAATGTGCACATTAACTGCTTCCGTCTAGTTAAAGTGCAAAATGTTTGTTTCTTTCCCCTCGGGTAAAGAGGAAATTTTTTATTACAAAACGTCCTTGCAGAAACCTGTTTCACCCTTTTTCAGTGCAAAAGTTTGTTTCTTTCCCTAGGTAAAGAGGAAATTATTTATTACGAAATGTCCTCGCAGCAGAACCTGTTTCACCCTTTCAGTGCAGTCTCTGCAGAGTCGTTCACTTCTCATCTAAATTCAGAAAGATTCTGCGTGAACCTGTCTCGATTCTTTTGTGAGCAAGTTCCTTTTCAATGCCCTCCATTCGAATTCTCAAAGCATAGACGCATGGCTTGTTGCTTCTCAGAGGGGGCTGGCTACTAACAACAATGCTGCTCGGTAAGTCCAAGAAATACTTCTCATTGAGGAGAATGAGACCAAGGAGAGGTCTGCTCATGGACCACTGATTCCGACAGTCATTCAAATATGATGATGCTATTGAAAACAGTGGAGAGCATCTGCTGGATCATTTCAGGGTGGTTGCTGCATAATGTGCAGGAAAGCGCTTGCTCTCTTGTGGTGGTGGGGGGCTCCTCGTTTCTTACCAGTTCGGGATAACTGTTTTGAAGAGGAGGTATGTGACTATATGGTTTAGAAAGGTTTAGAAAAGCAAGCAAAGAAAATGTTAGCAGTTTCTAATGCAAAGCAGCCAAATGTTGACGAAGGTGTCACTGTGAGAATTAAAGTATCCGAAGTGGACAGAGCAAAAACTGATGGCCGCTCGATTTTTAGCTGTGGTTCTTAGTAAAACAGAGGATGGCTTTTATAGACTTGGTACTAAAATGGGTATTTTGAAACAATTGTATGCCAAATCGGAATTCAGTGTTTGCAAAGTAAGATTTTTAACGAAAGAAGATGTCCCTGCTGTAGAAATATCTTTATGTCAAACAGCAATCAAACAATCCCTTGGTACTGGACAGGGTTTCCGAAAATGTGACTGCAAATCGAAAATGTACCACAAATAGGTGTGATTGTCGCAAAAAACGATTGCTATGTAATTCAAAGTGTCATCAATCTTTAGATTGCACTAATAAGTAAGCATAGTTTTATAATATGTTTGTTTAGCAAATTAATTTCCTTAATCGTTTGATTCTTTCTATTGCAGTTTTGTAACAGAAACTTGCTTCTTTGTTGCTAAATAAATAACATTATGTTAACTTGATTCTTGTTTGATTGTACTAACTTGCTTCTTAAACGTTGCTGTGGTTCCAGCATAAGATCTTATTTTGCACTTTAACTAGTGCCTAGTAGGTAACATGCAGATTAACTAGGTTATGTGCAGATTAACTAGGTAATGTGAGAAATCTTTGAGAAATTAAATAATTTTCTGCAGTTTAACTGATCAGCCTAGTTCTATTATTATTTTTAGTGTTTTATCCTCCTACTGACTCTGCTCATAACCATTACACTCAGTTTGGTAACCTTGCACTGCAAAAATTCACAGGAGGAAGCATTTCCCAAGGAAGTGGATTAATCTCATAAGAGCAGTTATTAGGATGCTAGAGTAGAACCTGGCAAGAATGGGGTGCATTGTGACATGATCATATATTGTAACTAAACCCCAATTATGTTTGCCTCGATTAGGTGGCATTCTGTGAGCTTTGAAAACATATGTATTGTCTTATTTTAATAAACCCAAGACTCCTTCACTACCAACACAATGTCTACCTGGTGTTGTTTTTGTTTTGCATTGATTAGCAATGTAATAAGAACCTAATTTCCAGGTCCAGGACTCCTTCACTGCAGCCTCATTCTCCTCCTTTGGAGATCTCAGCATCCGAGCTGACATCACCCTCCTGTGGAAGAAATGGGGTTTACTAAGTAAAGATGTCCAAACGCAGCATTCGCCCACTAAAATACTGCTCTCAGAACCATTTGATTTCAGGACCGAATTTAACTTGGTTCAGGAGGAGGAAGTTACTCTAGTATCTATCTGGAAGATACATTGCAGGGTTAAAATAACAGGACCACTGCACTCAGACCCTTAACTGAGATGGTGACTTTAGTGTCCTTTAAATTATTCAGTATATTCTACAGAAAGTTTTATGTTGCTACATTGTGAACTCTAGTACAACATAAAATACATAGCAAAGGTAACATGCAACTTTTTCTTAGAGCTTTAAATATGCTCCAACAGTCTACCCATTATGTATAAATTATATAAATATATATGTAAAAAATAGATGTGTATTTTTGTGCATAACTATATAGCAAATGATTATATCAACAGAAATATAATCAATATTCCATATCTAAGCACTCCACACCTGCACTAGCAGGTGTTTTAAGGAAAAACCTCTCTCTATTTAGCGTCCATTAAAGAATATACAAACACATAAAAAAAGTTTGTGGCAAATCGGCAGTAAAAATAAAAATAAATCACCATTATACTAACTTGATATACAATACTGACTAGACATATAAGGGGGAAGAAATTGAAAAAAATGACATTACCACATGCTTATAGGAGCTGGACACATTTTGTATCTAAATAGATATCAACAGCTACTGGCATCCAAGTCTTTTAGGCATGTGGTAATGTCTGTTTTCTCTTTTCTAGAACTAACTTAATTTTACTTTGTGTCCAGGAAGCAGCAGGCTTATTAAAATTTGTTTGCTGAACTCAGTTATGTCAATGAGCAGATCACATTTTAGAATTCCATCCATGCATGGTGGTGTCATCCATGCATTTATTCTCAGCAATGAATGAGGAATAATACATTGATCCCCTACTTGCCATCCAGGTGTCATAATCTTGAGCAGAACTGAAACAGACATGCAGTATCTGACAGGACCGTCTTTCTACATGGGCACGCTGGGCACTTGCCCGGGGGCCCCACAAGCATTGAGGCCCCAACGCGTTGCCCATGTGCCTTTGATCTTCCCTGCCAGCCCACGGAGAGTCGGCCCTGCTTACTTGATTTGGGTCCTTTTGGGCCGGTGGAGAGAGCAAAGATCTCCCTCACCAGCCAAAAGGCCCCTCGTTAGTGAGAGGGAGGTAGGACCCGGACGGCAGGAGTAGAGGCAGTTCCTCCAGCGAGTATGCTGATCAGAGCATTCTGCTCATTGGAGGAGTGAAGATAGCCTGCATCCAGAGTAGCTGCAGGCTATAGACAACTCACCACCACCGGACCACCAGTGCTGGCTGTGTCCCCTGGTAGGGGTGACATAAAGCTTTTTTAAAAAAAAATTATGTTAAATAAAAAAACAAGAATCCGTTATCCACCCCCCCTCCCCTCACACACAGCTCCCTTCACATACAGCACCCATCACACGCACAGCACCCCTCACACACACACACAAAACACCTCTCACACCCAGCACTCCTCACACAGAGCACTCCTCACACACAGATAGCACCCTTCACACACACATAGCACCCCTCTCACACACATAGCACCCCTCTCACACACACAGCACCCCACACAAACAAACCACCCCTTACACACACACAGAGCACCCATCACACACAGCACCCATCTCACACACATACCACCCCTCACACACACACACACACAGCACTCCTCACACACAGCACTCCTCTCTCACACACAGAGCACCCCTCTCTCACACACAAAGCACCCCTCTTACACACACTGCACCCCTCTTCCACACACTGCATCCCCCTCACACAAACTGCACCCCTAACACACACTCAACCCCTCACATACACACAGAGCCCCCTTCACAAACACACTGTACCCTTCACACACTGTACACCTTACACACAGCCACCTCACATACACAGCACCCCTCACACACAGTGAACCCCTCAAACACACACTGCACTCCTCACACACAAACAGCACCACTCATACATACAGCACTACTCACACACACACAGCACCTGTGTATTTGTGTTCTCCAGTCTATGTGTGTGTTCAGCAGTCTGTGTACATGTATTCAGCAGTCTGTGTGTATGTATTCAGCAGTTTGCATGTATTCAGAAGTATGTGTGTGTGTGTGTGTGTATTAAGCAGTCTGTGCATTTAGCAGTTGGTGTATGCATTTAGCAGTCTGTGTGTGTACTCAGCAATCTGTCTGTATTCAGCAGTCTGTGTGTATGTATTTAGCAACCTGTGCATATTCAGCAGCCTGTGTGTATACAGCAGCCTGTGTGTATTCTGTATTATGTGTGTGTACATTCAGCAGTCTGTGTGTGTGTATTCAGCAGTTCATTCGTGTATTCAGCAGTTCGTGTGTGTATTCAGCAGTAGTGATGTCGCGAACCCGAAATTTTCGGTTCGCGAACGGCGAACGCGAACTTCCGCAAATGTTCGCGAACCGGCGAACCGCCCGAAACGCCATTGACTTCAATGGGGAGGCGAATTTTAAAACACACAGGGACTCTTTCTGGCCACAATAGGGATGGAAAAGTTGTTTCAAGGGGACTAACACCTGGACTGTGGCATGCCGGAGGGGGATCCATGGCAAAACTCCCATGGAAAATTACACAGTTGATACAGAGTCTGGTTTTAATCCATAAAGGGCAGAAATCACCTAACATTCCTAAATCACAATCAATATGGATTGACACCTGACATATGACATATTGACACCTTGACATATGGATTGACAACTGTCCTCAGAGCCCCTGATGCACACGGACACAGAGCAGAATAGAGACTGGTCCCCCTACATAGGGTCACTTGGCAGATATGGATTGACACCTGTCCTAAGGATCCCTGATACACACTGACACAGAGCAGAATAGGGACTGTTCCCCCTACATCGGGTCACTTGGCAGATATGGATTGACACCTGTCCTAAGGTTCCCTGATACACACTGACACAGAGCAGAATAGGGACTGGTCCCCCTACATCGGGTCACTTGGCAGATATGGATTGACACCTTGTTACAAACTGCTATTTGTAACGGGCCCTTTAAATGGCAAATTGCCCTGCTTCCCTGGGTTGTGGAGAAGCCTATTTGCCAGCCTCCTCCCGCATGACTATGGCCCCTGGGAGATTGTGAAAATGTATGCACTTTTATTTGGTGTGTATGGCCCTTTAAGACTGTCGGTGGGCATATTGGGGCTTATGGACTCTTTATGTGACTGGTGCTGGCCCTTTAAACACCTTTTTTGGGACATCAGGAAGATTGGGACACTGCCCCTTTAAGGCCGTGTCCCCAGACTTGTTGGGGACACGGCCCCTTTAAGACGGTGTCCCCTGTGTCCCCAGACCTGGTGCAAACCCTTTGTGCCTGCCTTGCTATTTCCCACTTGGTTCAGTAAATGGGAAATTATTTCAGCTGCAGAGACTAAGTCCCATTCAGCGATGGGACTTAGTCTTTTTTTCAGCCGTTTTTTTCAGCCTTATTTCAGCTGCAGAGACTAAGTCCCATTGATGGGACTTAGTCGTTTTCAACCTGAAATAGACCGACCTCACAGCCCAAATCTATGGAACTGTTTTGGGCAGGAAAATGTGCTTGCGGTCGGTCATAAAGGGACCTCCAGCTAACTTTTTAACCCCTGGATGGATTTGGCTGATTTTTGGTTATGTTTATGTTTTAAGTGTGCTGATTCCAAATATGTAATTATGAAGATGGGATGTGTAGTTTTAAAGTTACAGGTGTATGGCTAAAACTGTATTTTTACTGCCTGTGTTTAATTATGTTAATCTCTTCCCAAACGTCATTTCGTTCAAAGTGGAGAGAATGTTAAAAAATATATTTTTGTTCGGAGTGTGAGAAATGCTTTTCAGCCGCTTCTAATCTTAAGCATCATTTGAGGAGCCATACAGGAGAGAAACCTTATTTGTGGTGTATTTAGTATTGTTCTGATCAGTTTAATACCTTCCGCGTCTCCTATCAGTGGACGTGTATATGGCAGTCATTTTAGGAACCGTACACCTGGGACCCGAGCAAGGTCACCTCGTTCAACAGGCGTATCCTCCAGGAAGAAGAGCCTGAACCCTTACCGGCTGCACGTGTCTTACCTGTACATGGAAGCTGCTGTGGTTCCTTGATGAGCCAGCTGCCCGTGAGTTAACATGTCCCGTGGAGAAGCACTCTGTCCTGTAAAGCCTCACCAAAAAAAAGGAGTGGTGTGTTTAGTATTGTTCTGATCAGTTTAATACCTTCGCGTCTCCTATCAGTGG